>JAEOAD010000005.1:49075000-49675000 GCA_036365145.1 Orientallactaga sibirica | reverse complement strand
TTAATAGTGCCATTTCATGCAACTGCACTCAACTATATCCTTTGAAAAGCCCACTATAAATTTCTGGTAAAAAAAAAAAAATCAAAGCTCATAAGTTAACATCAGAACACCCGGTCACCAGGCACTTATAAAAGGGGACTATCTGATGGGTGAGATGCCAGACAATTAAGAAAGCACAAGGGTACAAGCTTACTAAGCCACAGGCCATGGGTAGACAAAGCCTATGTTCTGAGTCCATCCACAGTGAGGAAAGATGCTCTGCATCGCTCCTCCACTGACAGAACATCCAGAGTAACTGAGGGAGACCAGAGGACCCTCCCCCCATAGAAGAAGTTCCTCTCTTCACTGGGTGGTTGGTCCAACCTGAAGCTTAGCTCTGGTCTCTAACCAGCTTATCCACAAGATCCCAGGCAGGCTCAGGTCCCATTGTCAATGCCTACCCTGTTTCACAAAGTGACAACAAAGAATGCAGCTGGGCTAGCAACGGAAAGATCTGATTTGGAGATCCAACCTAGACCTGGTACACCTCACTGAACCATTTCATGCCTTGGTGACTTCTTTCACCAGCCACACCTCACAGGTGGCTAAGGATAAACTAAGGCAAATGTCAAGGTGCAGAGGGAGAAAAAAATGAAAGAAAAGAGAAACAACAGAGGGGAGAAATCATTGTTATGTGCTACAAAACAAGTGTGATCAAAGATGGACCACATATATAACAGTGCATGCCAAACAGCCTGAGCATTAAACAAATGGCATGTCATCTCCTCAAACTGTGGCTGAGTTTAACAAGCAGGAAAAAGTTCCAAAGCATTGTTTAGTCCAATGTTCTCCTAAAATAAGACACTGTTCAAGAGAAATGGAGAAAACCTCCCAGTGTTTCACTAACCACCTTTTCCCTCATTAGGGTATGACATAGCATTTCAAATGTAGCCTGTAAGACCTGCTGAAGGTAGCAGGTGAAAAATCCCTAGTTCTCAAGGGCAGGCGAGAGAGAAGCCATCACATAATCCTCTGACTCACAAAGCACTCAAAAGCACCAGGGCAGGGACTCAGCCACAGCAGGCTCAAGAGCCAAAGTTTCAATGTGATGTGAACTTGAACATTCCAGGGATGTATCAACAGAAGGGGTGTGTGGAGGGCAGCTAGGGCAAAGACTTCCCAAGGCTGAATCAATAGAGCCGCCTTAGACAGAGGGGCAGCAAATAAAGTGTATGAGACACAGCCAATCCCTACAGGCTGCCTTGGGGACATTGCTCAGTGTGGCCTGTGGGATCCACCCTCACATACCAAACCTCTGCCACTCTGCGGAACTGAAGTGTTGGGCCTCTGGAAATGAGAACTGGAGTAGAAACTGTTGATCGGAGAGACTCAGGTTTGTAGGAGAACAGACTGGGTTTGAATCCTATCTCAGACCCTGGCTGGTAGCCGGTCTCTCATCCTGTGGCAAGTTCAATGGGTAAGACTCCTGACTGGAGTCTGCTTCACACAAAAACAAAATAATAACACTTAACACAACTGTTGCTAGAGTCACACTGCACCTTGCCTGAAAAGGCCTGCACAGTGAGGGCTCAGTGTGTCCTAGGCTCAGCAACCTCACACAGACCACTACCACTATTGTGGCTGTTAATTTAGTGAAAGAGCTATATCTACATTAGGGTCATATTACAGAAAACTCCCACTGCCTTGTTCCAACCTAGAGAATATACTCTGGCAAGGCCGTGCACTGAAGATCCCTTGAGGTCAGTCCTGAAGTTCTCACTTCATTGCCATTTCCATTGTCTTTTGCTTCAGTCTCATCCAAGCATCTCCCTGATGCCCACAATACTCCACAATAACGTAAGGAAACAAGAAAGGAGACAAAGCCCAAGGGTGCCAACAGAGGCCATCCCCACGTCAGGAGCAGTGTTCCCCAAATGAGGAACTTCAATAAGAAAATTACACACACACACACACACACACACACATACACACTTATCGTTAACAATTTATTTTACTATGTACAATCATATGTACATAGCCATCACTTAATTTTTTTAAAAGGCAGTCTTTGTCTTAACTATCTCAAAAAAAAAAACACATAGATTTTCAGAATAAGTCACAGACCTCAGTATTACACGAATTTAGCTTTGTGGAAAACTCACATATTTTTACAGTCCATCTTTTTTGCCCAGAGAACTGAGAGACTGGCCTGATTTCCAATTTGGGAAATGATGCTGCTTCTTTTCTCACTGCTCTATCACCACTGGGGGCTCGTATTTTTCTTTTTTTAATTTTTGGATGTGTGTTGATGTGAGTGTAGGCACATGTGTGCAATGGCACACAGGTGGAGGTCAGAGGATAACTTTCCTCACCTTCCACGTATTTTTTTTTTTAGTATTTTTATTTATTTATTTGAGAGCATGAAAGGGGGAGAGAGAGAACTGGTACACCAGGGCTTCCAGCCACTTCAAACCAACTCCAGATGCATGTGCCCCCTTGTGCATCTGGCTTATGTGGGTCCTAGGGAATCAAACTGAGGTCCTTTGGCTTTGCAGGCAAGTGCCTTAACCACTAAGCCATCTCTCCAGCCCGCCTTCCACCTCTTTAAGGCAGCGTTTCTCACTTGTGTTGTTAGCCTTCGAGTTCAAGAGGCTAGCTGGTCTGCAAGCTTCAGGGACATTCTCTGGTCTGCCTCCCAACTCACCCAGCGTGTTGGGATTACAGAAGCATGCCATGGCTTCCAGCTTTTATGTGAGGTGTGGGAATCCAAACTCAGGGACTCATGTTTGCACAGCAAGCACTTTATCCACTGAACCATCTCCCCAGTCTACTGGAAGGTTATAAAATGACATTTCAGGTCTAGTGTCCAGAAACTGCCATGAAAAGAACAGCCTTTTGCCCCACTTGCCAAATCTGCAGAGAAGCAGCAGCCTCTATAGTCGAGGCAGGACACCAGGATCCCCAGAGAACTCCAACTGCTCTTCTACACACATTGGTTTTAAGCCCACTGCAATTATCTTTCTCGGTGTGGGGCTTCACTCCAGATCACACTTGTCCTTCTGACTGGTACAAAGCTTAGCCCCACATTAAATTCTTCAAATAAACCCACTGTTCACTTGCCACCCTAGAACATACACAAGTTAAGCAAAGACTTACCACATGTTATGGGTTGAACTTGAAATATCCCCAGGCTCATGTTTTCTGAGCTTGTTCCCCAGCTGGTAGTGCTGTTTTTAGGGGGCTGTGAAGCCTGTAAGAGGGAGGGCCTAGCCTGGAGAAGTAGGTCACTAGGGGCAGGCTTTGAAAGTTATATAACCAGCCCCAGGTTCCAGTGCCCTCTCTCCCCTTACTGGTCTGCCATGATGTGAGGTGTCTCCAACACATTCTAATGTTGCCATAAACACCATCATCCCTGCTGTGATGGACAGAAATCCCACAAAACCATGAGCCAAAATATACCTGCCCTCCCTTAATGGGTTTCCATCAGCTATTTTGGCCACAGTGTGGTGGTTTGATTCAGGTGTCCCCCATAAACTTAGGTGTTCTGAATGCTAGGTTCCCAGCTGATGGCAATTTGGAAATTAAAGCCTCCTGGAGGTAGTGTATTTGGTGGTGGGGGGGGGCAGACTTATGGGTATCATAGCCAGTTTCCTCTTAACAGTGTTTGGCACACTCTCATGTAGCTGTTGTCCACCTGATACTGGCCAGGTGGTGTCCACCCTCTGCTCATGCCATCATTTTCCCCTGCCATCATGGAGCTTCCCCTTGTGTCTGTAAGCCAAAATAAACCCTTTTTCCCACAAGCTGCTCTTGGTCGGGTATTTTCTGCCAGCAATGCACACCTGACTGCAACACACAGCAATACAAAAGTAACCAGTACACTATACCACCCAGCAAGTCCACTCCTAGTTACTTATCTGAAAGACATGGAACATACCTCCAACACAAAAAACTTACACAATATGCTCACAGTAACAATACACACAGCATCCGAAAGTAGAAGTGATCCACACAATGGAATACTACTCAGCAATAAAAAGGTATGAAATAGGACTGGAGAGATGGCTCAGTTTGGGTTAAAGATGCTTGTTTGCAAAATCTGCTGGCCCTGGTTCAATTCCCCAGTACCCACATAAATCCAGGTGCACAAAGTGGCGCATGCATTTGGAGTTTGTTTGCAGTGGCAAGAGGCCATTATACACCCATTTATTCATTCATATTCCTTTTTTCTCTCTTCCCTCACAAAAAAATAAAAATATTTTTAAAATGAATTAAGTAGTAACACATACAACATGTATAAACTTGAGAAATATTAAGCTAAGTGAAAGAACCAAAACATAAACAATCACATAATGTGATTCCATTTACACAAAATTTCCAGGAAAGGAAGCACACAATACACACAGTCCCGGTTGCCTGGTGGTAAGAACAAGAGTGTGACTACAAATAGGCAGGAAGAATTTTTTCATAATAAAAATTTTTAATCTGTTCAAAGCTATGCTTCAGTAAGATACTGGCAGAATATAGTAAGTTTCTGTTCAGTGAGTGAGTGGGTGAACAAGTAAATGAATGAAAAACAGTTTCCCAGAGGCCTTTCTGGCAAGCCTTAACCAGGTCCACATATGGCATTCACTTCAACCAGCCTCAGAAAGTTATGCTCAATAGTTATAAAACAGCTCCTCATGCGTGATATACACACTAGGCCTGGTTCTTTGATTAGATTGAACTACATGAAATTGAAATGTTTGTAGGCAGAAATGGTTAAACAATAGTAATTTCATGTGACTCAACTAGTGATACAGTATTTGATAAGACAAGATAGAACAGATGCTCTGACATCAGGCTGATCTTCTGTAGAATTAAACCTCATCACATAGTTCAAGCTTCAATGTCATCATATGGAGAATTGGGATAATGATGGGCTCTTGTTCAGAAAGCTACTGTAGGATTGCTATGATAATGTGTTGTGGAAAGCACCGCCCAGTGCCGACACAAAGTCTCAAAGGAAATACTCTGTAAATTACAGCAATTACTGACACATGCTTGTTCTATCTCTCTGTGAAACTCTAGAAAATTCTTCAGTTATCAAAGTCCAGGTCTTTTATTTGTATTGTACCCTTGGGCTCCCTTGCCATGCAGACAGGGAGTGCTCCTTGCTGGACTCCACCACACGATGTCTGACTGCTACAGTCTAGGAATGCTTCCCTGGAGATCACCACAGTCCCGCCTGCCCAGAGGCCACTAACTGCTCCAGAGCAGCTACCAGCAGCACTGTCTATGAGTCCGTTCCCAGCACACGCCTCAGCACAGTTATATACAATAACAGCAATGCCGTGAAGTAGAAGGAAGTGCCATCTGAGAGATTTCCTTCTGGCTTATTTCTCAACAAAAATATCTGGCTGCTATGCAACCAGCGTTTTAAGGGATGATGGGGCTATCTTTGAGAGCCCAGGTTTCTACCAGCAGCAATAAAAATTGGGAACCATGGGGTTGATGCAAAGAAAACTATATCTCCACTTTCTATCTGCAATCCTTCAGTTTATCTGTAGTGAGCTGAAAGACAGCCAAAAGACATCAGACAGGCAAACAATGCTACTACATGAGAGGTGCCAGATTTTCACAAATAAAAACATATCAGAGTCACATAAATTCAAGGTAAACAACAACTATTTGGGACATGCTTACCCTAAAAATCATCCATTGTTTATCCAAAGTTAGTAAATTAACTGGATGATGGAGAGTGGACTTGCAAAGGGGAAAGTGAGGTGGAAGGGAATTACCATGGTTTATTGTCTGTAATTATGGAAGTTGTCAATAAAAAAATAAAATATTTTATGTCATCCCTAGATTTAATCTGTTCTACAGATTACTCATTGATTTCCCAAACATAAGACAACATATTTTCATTTCAAATAACTATTCTCTAGCCACAGATAAACCCTATGATAACCAGAAAGATACAAGTTCCAAAGCTTGTGAGTCTATGTGAGGCTGGATTCTGGAGTTTCTACAGACTGAGGTTCACACAGGGCCATTTCTACAGGCTTTTTTTTTTTTTTTTTTTTTTTTTGAGGTAGGGTCTCACTCTAGCCCAGGCTGACCTGGAATTCACTCTATAGTCTCAGGGTAGCTTGAACTCCTAGCCATCCTCCTACCTCTGCCTCCCAAGTGCTGGGATTACAGACTTGCAGCAGCACCACGCCCAGCTTCTTTTATATGCATGCACTAGCAATGCATTGCACCCTTGAGCTTACTCAATGCAGTAAAACCACGAACTATTAACCCCATTTTACAGGGTTTGAAGAAATAGAGGCTTCAAGAGGGCAGACCCATAGTCATCTTATCTGAAACAAAAACTAAGTCTAGCTGGGCGTGGTGGCGCACCCCTTTAATCCTAGCACTCAGGAGGCAGAGGTAGGAGGATCACTGTGAGTTCAAGGCCACCCTGAGACTACAGAGTGAATTCCAGGTCAGCCTGAGAGGGAGGAAAAAAAAAAAAAAACTAAGTCTAGGAACCTGCCATAGTCATTCTAGATGAACATCCAAACCAGACCATTTATAGGAGGAAAAAATTTATTTCAAGCTTACAGATCTAGGGGACGTTCCATTGCCATCATAAAAAGCTGCTCCCCTTTCATATGCAAGCAGAGAGAAACCACCAAAACAGCCAGCAAACACCAAAAAGTAGCAAGCATTAACTGGCAGCAAGTAGGAGCCTCAGAACTCAGCTGCTCTCTTACACCTTTGGGCCAGAAGTCAGATCTGCCCCAATAACACCCCCTCCCTCCCACCCCGTAGCAGGAGTCTGTCTGCAAGGGGCTGAAGACAGAAACTCAGTTTTAATAAAACATCTGAGTCTGTGGAGGACATACATCAAAACTACCATAGGGCCTCTAACCAGGGTTCCAGAATTAAGTCTACTATCTACTTTGAGAGCTAACTCCAAATTTTCAATGCTGTACATATGTACTCTACCTCCAGAAAGCCATTCCATTTTTCTTTCAAATGCTTACTTTTCCATCAATAAAATGGAGAAACTTAATCCACAAAACATTACAGAGTCACTTTGATGGATGTTTTTACCTTTTTGCCTTTCATTTCTGCCTCATTAAATTTATACCTCAGACACCTTTCCATAAAATTAAGAACAAGAAAAACGAACAAAGTTTAAACTTTTATCAAGTCCTGCTAAGAAGGTACAGCTCTGTTAAAGGGTGGCCAGAACGTTAAGACTAGATCAAAATGAAAGCTGAGCAATCCAACTAGAACACTCCCGTTTATATCCTCATCCCCAGTGATAACAGCGCTGAGCTAAAACTGACATGACTGAAGCCATTACTGGAAGATGAAAACTCTTTGGACACACATGTGTTATAATCAAACATTTCATTCACATAGAAAATACTACAGAGCAGCTTTTCTTCTTTCAACTTGGCCTTGGCAATGTCCAGAGATTTAAGAGGAAACAGATACTCTGATGGTCTTGTTGGTCCTGGTTTTTCCTCCTCCACAAGATTACTAAATCTGACCCACATCCACACGTCTCTCCAGGAAAACACAGTATGTACTAACCCACAGACAATGAATGGCACTAGAGATGAGCATGAATGGCCTGGATTTCAATTCCTATGTTGAAGACACAGTATCCCCCGAGGGGTAGGAGCCACAGGGGCTCAGGACAAGGCATTTTCATCCTTAGGCCTCCCAAGGTTGGGTGGGACAACATTCTCCAAACACCCAAACACAAGAGTAGCCAAAAGTGGGGGAGATCTTTATCATATTTGTCTTTGGGAGGTAAACTATCTCCTTGGTAACTGCGCTTTATAGGAGGAAGAAAGGAAAAAAAAAAATCACCTCTACAAAATCTTATACCTTAGCAGGCAGCTTAGGAAATACATCTGTGATTCAGGCAAGATATCCATTCCTTGTGCTCACAGGATGCTTGGGGTGGGGGCGGGGGCCTTTGTTTTGTTTTTGCCAAAAAGGGACATTGAGTCTTTCCAAGTGAACCTCAGGATTTTACCCATCTAGAAAACAGAGATGGCAGAAGTAGTGGTAGTTATTACCACCAAATGAGGATGTTTTTGTTTGGTTTGTTTGGTTTGGTTAGTTAGGTTTTAGTTTGAGATGGATGGATGGATTTTTAAGACAGGGTCGCATGTAGCCCTAAGTAGCCCTATGTTCTTCCTTCTGCATTGCCTCCCCAAGTGCTGGGATTACAAGTTTGTGACATATCACTGAGCTTCATGAAACTGTTGTAAGGACTGAAAGAGAATGTATACAGGTTTGATGCAGGGCCTGGTGTGCAAGGCGTCACCAACAGCAGTTAGCTATAATTGCTGTTCTTATAGCTCCCCAGGGTAGTGTTAGAGTATAGAGCTTAACTTGTAGATGACATGAGTTAGAATAGATGTGCCAATCACAATGCAAATGGCTTCTATGGAATTCCACAGCTCAAATCCAAAGAAAATAGTCAAAGCTATGCTCAAAAAAAATTTTTTGGAAGAAAAAGCCATCAACCCAGGACCCCTGATGAAGTCTAAACTACACAGCCACCATCATGCAATTAAAGATAGCTTAAGAGCAGCACCTGCATGAGCTAAAGTATATCCCTCCCTCTCTCTCTCTGTCAACACACACACACACACACACACACACACACACACACACACGTGCGCGCGCAACTCTCCAGAGACCCCACTGTGACACGTGGTTCTTCCTCAGGGAGGACAGGAGCCATACGATGTGCAGGTTTGGACACTGTCTTAGACTGAAACAAGAACTGAAGCTGGCATCATTTCTACTCTCTGTACCACAACCCCCTCTTTCCTCCCACCCTGCTGCTAAAACCTTCCTGCTTACACGCAGGTTCCCTACAGCCAGGAGTTTCAAGCCACCCATTAGCACAGGAGAACACGTTTCTGGGTTCACAGTGGAGTCACAGCTAGGAAATACTGAAGAGATACCACAAGCATGTCTATACCAAAGCCCAGATCATACAATTAGACAAAAAGAGCTAGGACTTCTGGTGGCAGTTAATGTAGCAGAAGCAAGGAGGGAGGAAGTAGAGAGACTCTAGCTCCAGTGAGTCACTAAAGAGCAGAAGTATAATAAGCTGCACATCTCCTGTCCTCCCTAGCTCTATACCCCAGCCTTTAGATTATTAAGACCACTGCATTGATTCAGCATGCAGCCACTTAGTCTGGATATTGTATAGTTACTTTCTGGCAGTCAATGCTTTCTGGATGATCATCACAGACAATGAGAAAATAAAATGTTTCTCTCAGAATTTGTATTCAAGACTAATAGAATAAAAAGGTACCTTCAGATTTTCCCCAGTGGATGGATCAGCCTTTTCACTTATCAGTGTGAGTCCCACAGCATTAGGCCAATGAATCATGATAGTGAACCAGCAGCTGCAAAACCAGATCTATGCCATTTCCTCTGCCTGGTAGAAGAAAGCCTACTGAGGAATTTATAGTTACAAATACCCCTGGCTTCTAAGCATCCACCATCAAGATGCTGAAAGACAGAGAAGAAACATCCCAGCATACTACCAATTACAACATGTCTCGTGACAAGCACTTGTACATTGTCAAGTATGTGCCAAGCAGACTACTGTTACCTTAGCCATGGGCCCTGTTCTCTTAGCGTCTAAGAGAATCTCAGAATTTAAGTTGTATTTAGTTTTAGAATCAAAATACAAAGAGCAGATCTCTAAGGAAAAGAGATTAAGATATGCCTCTAAACACCCGTATGTTCTTGGAACAATATTCACTGCTCTAAGAGTCAACACTTCGAGCACTGCTGCACCATTACAGCACATGAAGAGAGGGCAGGTGACCAAATCCCAAGGGTTTGTTAGGTTTGATGCAGAACATATTCAGAGTATTCCTTCCAGTCTGGGAAGGAATGATGTCATCTACACAGGACCATTCACATGTTCAGGAAGCACCACACAGCTGGCAGGCCTTGAAGGAAGAACAACACTCAACTGCCAGACCTCCTCAGCCTGCAGGGAGAAGAGGCTGCAGGTTGCAACCGGACCTGTTCTTTTGCATCTCCACCATACAGCCCATAGCCCTGAAATAGACGACTCCTTCCCTTGGGGTAAAATTTCTGCATTTATAAAATTACGGCAACAGTAAAAGGAGAAGTATGAAAGTTAAGAGGACCACATGACCATTCACCATGCACACAAGTACAAATGCAACCTCAGAACCTGGCTTTAAATGATATGAAATGGTCCCTGGCAGAAACTCTTTGCTCTTCCTCTTCCTCCTACACAATTTCACCATCTCCACCCTTCCAGGAAGAGTGGCTTTTGAAAGGCAGCTCTTGGGCAACCTAAAGTTCCTAAATCACTGAACAGTGAGACAGTACTGGGGAGAATACAGCACGTCTAACCATGCTCCACAAAGCCTTTTTCCCTGCTGCTGAGACCAAGATAGAAAGTCATCAGATTGGGAAGCCATGTGGCCCCCAGAGGCAGTAGCCCTCAATCAGAGATGAAAAGGTAAAAAACAGTAGAAGAAAGTCCAGCTCCAGGGCCCTCTAATTTGAGGCACATGAGCATCTAGGAGAGCATGGAGTTGGAAGAGGCAAAGATGATGTGAGGTGAAGTTGGAGGCTGGGGGAGGGGGAACATGATTGACGAAAGTTCTAAAAGCAATGGGAGGACACCAAACAGCTTTAAGCAATAAGAAGACATGATCAAATGTTCATTTTGTAAAGACCATTCAGGTTACAGCGCTAGACACACACCAATTCACGAGTTCTGACATCAGACACTAAATGGGGATAACGTGGGTACAACCAACAGTGGGATATTCAAAATGATGGAAAGAGAAAGGCTGGGGGAGAGTGAGCATAAGCAAGGACCAGGAAGAAAGCAGGATCTAGCACATGCACCTCAGCAGCAGCAGCAGCTCTCAGAAAATGCAGAATATCAAACTCTGCTTTAAAAAAAAAAAAAATTTTCTTTATTTGCAGTGGGGGAATGCGTGTGCCAGGGCCTCTTACCACTGCAAACATACTCCAGATGCATGTGCTACTTTGTGCATCTGGTTTTCTATGTGGGTTCTGGGGAATAGAACACAGGCTGTCAGTCTTTCCTAGCAAGTGCCTTTAAGCACTAAGCCGTCTCTCCAGCTCCTCTAAAACTCTGCTTTTTTCTTGTTTGTTGGGTTGGTTGTTGGTTAGTGGTATTAGAAATGAAACCCATGGCCTCATACATGCCAGACAAGCATTTTACCACTGAGCTACACACTCCCAGCCCCACAGCTTTCTCTGTGACAATGTCCCGAGGTGAAGGGGAGGCACATTAAAGTCTCAGAAGCACTGCTCAAACAGTGGAAAGTCGTCCTTGGAGCACATCAGTCATACCAAAAAGAAAAAGAAAAAGAAAAAAAAAAAAGAAAAAGTCTTGTGTTTTCAAATCCAACTTAAACAGAGTCTATAATTGGAGCTACAAAAACCTAAATGCTTGCCTTAATATTTAAGTACAATAGCATGACAGGTGAGGCTTGCCTTGAAAAAACTCTGCTCCTAGACCAGCCTGGAGGAGACAGCGAGCGGCCTCTAACCTGCTCTTGGATCTAGCCCATTCTATACAACATCAGCAAACACACAGGTGAACACAGGTGAGCACAGGCAGCCAAGCCTTCAGGCAGCATTCATAAATCAATCTACATTAAAGCGCAGCTTCATAACACTCAACAGTTATTTACCTGGTTACACACTCATCAATGTTGTAGATCACAATTCCATCTAATTATAAAAACACTATTAGATCAAAGTGCCACTTTTTTGTGATGCTTAAAATGAACCGTTTAAACCATCTGTCCCAGCTTTTCCTATCTACAAAACAAGAGCCCTAGCATTTATGCCCCCAAGGATGCTTTGGAGATTAGGAAAGTAATGCTTTCCATACTCTTTCATAAAAATTGAATTGTATCATTGTGCCACTCAGAAATTTTATTGTGGCTTCCTAATACCCACTGAATAAAGATAGAGTTGTCTCTGTGGCCCCCAAACTTTTACCACTTTAATCCAAACAACCTTTGCATCCTTATTACATAGATGTGCTAGGCAATCCAGGCTGGTCACAGCTCCCAATCCCACCCTTTAGCTAGTGAGCTTCCCACTGTAAATAGAACCTTATAGCTAATTCCCCAAAGTCTACACCCACTGTTTGTTGAAATCTAAAGAATTAGTAGGCATTAGCCAAATAGAGGATGGTGTCATACGTGGTGCCACATGCCCTTAATCTCAGTCCTTGGGAGGCAGAGGTAGGAGGATCACTGTGAGTTCAAGGCTAGCCTGAGACTACATAGTGAATTCCAGGTCAGCCTGGGCTACAGCAAGACCCTACCTCAAAAAGGGGGGAGGCAGCTGGAGAGGTGGCTTAGTGGTTGAGGTACCTGCCTGCAAAGCCTAAGAACACCCGTTCGAATCTCCATGTCCCAATGTTTAGCCAGAAGCAAAAAGTGACACAAGCATGCAATGTCACACATGCGCACAAGGGGGCGCCCATGTCTGGAGTTCATTCACAGCTCTCTCTCTCTCTCTCTCTATTTCTGTCTCTCTCAAATTAAAAATAAATAAAGAGGATGAAGATAGCACCAGACCTACCTGATGGAAGGAACAGAAATTCACTTGGAATCTTGGAGTACAGCTCAGTGACAAGAGTACCTTCCTAGCATGCCCAAGATCCTAGGTTCAATTGGAAGGAAGGAAAAGAGGGAAGGAGGGAGGAAGTGAAGGAGACAGAGAGAGGGAGGGAAGAGACAGACAGAGAGAGGGAAGGAGGAAGGATTGACTCAGCAGACTAAAGATAGAAAACTGAAACCCATTACCTACAAAACCCATTCCAAAGGACCAAGCAGAGAATGTAGACACAAAGGCAATAAAGGGCTGGAGCAGGAAGCAGGGGCTAGAATCCAGAGCTCTGGACACTTGATCAAGAAGTCTGATCTTCATTCTAAAAGGACTAGTGAAAATTCTCTTGAGAACAACCTTGCTAAGAAGAACCTTGTTTGAGTGCAGATAAGGAGGTGCCTCCAAAGACTTTCTGTAACTCCCTCTCAAGTCACACTGCCCACCAATGAAGTTCAAACTATTTTTTAGGAAATACCTGTGGGAAGTTTAATAGCAGTACATTTTCTCTTAACCAGAGATTATAATCACAGAACTATAGATTTAGTAGGAACTTTCACAATCATTTACTCCAACCCCTTATTTTAAAGATAAGAGAACTACAGTACTGACAGATTAAATGATCTGCATAAAGACAGAGGCAATTTGTGGCAGAGTCAATATTCAAACCCAAGTCTCATGACTGCTAAGCCAGAGAAAATAGGATATAGTAAACATTCTAATACAAAATTCAAAGAACAATTCATTCATTCAACAAATATTTATCTGAGTACCAGATGACATTCTAAGTGTTGGTAACACAGAAATGAGTTTTTGATCTAGTAGGAAGAGGCAGATTTTAAAAAACATAATAAATAAATTGCATAGGATGTTAGAATAAAGGTACCAAAGGAAAAAAATAAAACAGAAAGCAGAGCAGAGGAGGGCCATCAGGGTAGACCTCACTGAGAAAGTGACAACTGAGAAAACCTAAGGCAAGTATATGCAAGATGTAAGGACTGGAGAGGTCACATGGTTTCAATCCATTCCATCACAATTTACCTGTAGAGTCCACAGGAAAAAAGAGCTGAGATTCAAGGAAGAAACCCAACCCTAACCAAACCTTCTGACATCCACTCACCACGTTCAACAAACAAAAATCCACAACTCAAACATTCTCTCTGATAAAAGAAAAAAAAGTAAGTCTTCTGGTTTTAATAAGAGTCCCTAATAGGCTATTAAATTGGAATGCAATTAAAAAATGGGTAAGGAGGGAATTTCAGGCTGGAAGCATAACGAGTACATACTCTGCATTCTGATAATGAATCAAGCCAATTTATTTCAGTTACTGCCAAAGATGGACTAAAATGTGGGTCACTTCCTGAGCATACCAGAAACGAAACTGAGATTGACACCAAGTTCCCAAGACCTGGTGAAGAATTGCGCAGAACAGACAAAAGTGGCCATCAAAAGAGGAAGATCATCAAAACTACAAAGACTCTTAAGAGCCTGGCCTCCCCTTCCTCCAAGGGTACTGGGAAGGCATAAAGGCTCAACATCCTAATTCCACAGGGTGAAAAATTGCCTGAGCCAGCCTCATACTAACCAACTGTGGTGGTTTGAGTCAAGTGTCCCCATTAACTCATGTGTTTTGAATTCTTGGAACTCAGCTGATAGCAATTTGGGAAGTGGAGACTTACTGGAGGTGGTGGGTCACTGGGATTGGACCTTGAGGCTTATTAGTTCCAGTTTGCCAGTGTTAGATCAATGTCCTGCTGCTATTGTCCACCTGATGTTGGCAAGGAGGAAATGTCCAGCCTCTGCTCACCCATCCTTTCCCCTGCCATCATGAAGTTTCCCTTCGAGACTATATGCCAAGTAAAAAACATTCCTCCCACTAGCTGCTTTTAGGCAATGTTTGTCCTAGCAACAAAAAGCAACTGCAGCGCCTCTGAACAAAAACAGGTGCAAACTGAGAGTGCTGAGTCATGCAAAAGCTAAGCTGCCCACACAGCTAACAAGGAAGGCAACACCACAGACCACCCTGGAGCCCAGGTCTGTCTGCCTCCAAACCCATCAGACCCTAGGCAAACTTTAGCCCTCTACCCAGTTTGGAATGACTTGTAATTTAAGAATGGTAGCATAATGTAAATAATTTACTTTCTCAAACAACAAAAAAAGAAGTATCTAAAACACATGCATGGAGGCCCTGGGTTCAATCTCCAACATCAAAAAAATTACAAAATAAAAATATATATAACAGAAATTTTATGTGGTCTACAAAAGTTAAAATATTTATTTATAGGCTGGGCAGGGTGGCACATGCCTTTAATCCCAGCACTAGGAAGGCAGAGGTAGGAAGATCACTGTGAGTTCAAAGGCCACCCTGAGACTACACAGTGAATTCCAGGTCAGCCTGGGCTGGAGTGAGACCCTACCTTGGGGAAAAGAGAAGAGAATTGAAGAGAATTGAAGAGAATTGAAGAGAAGAGAAGAGAAGAGAAGAGAAGAGAAGAGAAGAGAAGAGAAGAGAAGAGAAGAGAAGAGAAGAGAAGAGAAAAACTTCTTCACTATTTGGCCCATGAATGTCTGTGTGTGCATGAGCACACATGTGTATAAACACCAGAGGATAAACTCAGATGACATTCTCAATTTGTCATCCATCTTATTTGGAGGAGGCATTTAAAACATTTATTGCACCCATTTTAGGTTAAAAGACTTATGACCCACTAAATCTCTTAAAATATTTATGAATTTGGAGACAAGGTCTCTTGTCTGGAACCTACCAAGTAGGACAGACTGGCTGGACAATGAGTCCCAGGGATCCTCCTATCTCCACTTCCACAACACAAGATTACAAGTGAACATGTCCAGCTTTTTCTTTCTTGTAACCTGGGTTCTGGGATCAAACTCAGGTTATCCTGCTTGCAAGACAAGCACTTTACCAAATAAGCTATCTCCTCAACAACTTATTTGATCTCTGACAGAGTTTACCAACTCATACTACCATACTAACCATCAGCAAATATCAAACACATTCTATTGTATGCATTCTGTTTCCCAAACTGAAAATATCCCCCCAAGGAGAACCTAGCTCTGGAAGACGGAGAACCAGTTCCCATGCTGGCTGTCTGGAAGAATGTGGTCGCAGTGGCTGGTATCTCCGGCCCCAAGGCTGGATTGACAGCCTTGTATTCCTCTGGAGAAATCATCCCTGTCTTTCATATCATTTATTTCATTTGTAGTTGCCTCCACTCTGAGATCAGGCCAGCTTCAGGAATTATCTCAAGGATGAACCCATGGGACTGAGGAGATGACTCAGATTAAGAGGCACTTGCTTGCAAAGCCTACTGGCCCAGGTTCAATTCCCCAGTACCCACATAAAGCCAGATGTACCAAGTGTTACATGCATCTGGAGTCCATTTACAGTAGCAAGAGGCCTTGGCATTCCCTTACTCCTTACTTTCCCCCTCCCTCTGTACAAATAAATAAATAAATATATTGAAATAAAGGATTGACGTATGATGCAACAAAGCCAATGATATCCAAGCTCAAGTCTTCAGTCTGAACTCATGAACACAAGTCATGAAGGAAGAGGCCACCTGAGAATGGAACCAGCCTAGAAGAAACGAACAGGGAAACCAGGGAAAGAGCAGAGAATCCAGGCCTGCAGAACAGCCTTGGGCTCTCTAGCCACAAATCACACAGAAAATCCCGCTGGTTCTCTTCTTCACAATGTTGCATCCCAGGTGGTGCAGCCAGATGCAAATGTGCCATACTGAAGTCAATCAAGAAGATGGGGATAACCAGAACTACTCACTATCACCAATTTTCCATATCCCCTTGAGCCCAAATTTCCTCTCCATTCCCCCCCCCCGCAAACACACACTCTTTCAGGAACATGGGACTCTTGGAGATATGTCAGGGCCTTCTAATTTAATACCATGTTATTTGATTAGCACAGAGACCAGTAGACAGTTTTTGTTGTTTTTGTTGTTTTCCAAGGTAGAATCTCACTCTAAATTCAGGCTGACCTGGAATTCACTATGTAGTCTCAGGATGACCTTGAACTCATGGCGGCCTCCCAAGTGCTGGGATTAAAGGCATGCACCACCACGCCCAGCTAGTAGACAGTATTTTAAATTAATATTCTTTATCTCCTATCCACAATTGTGGCCTCTGAGGCCTTTATTGCATAGCAATTTCCTCAAAACTGAAACATGTCATCCTGAAGGAAGGCAAGTTAAGAAGTTCCAACTGAAATATGAGATTTCAGAAGTTCCTAAGGCTCCAGAAATAAATAAATGTCAAGAAGTTCCTGAAACTTACAAGATATACCATCCCCAAAGTGACTTAAGGAATAAGAACAGATTCCTACCTGCCAAGCTGCCAATAAAGTCATGTAAGTCCTGCCAGGAGCTCCAGAGATGCAGCTTCCCTGGGTTGTCATCTATGCTGGGGTGGGCATTTTGGTGAAGCAACTGTCTTTGAGACATCCATGCTCCTGAAAGTAACCTCTCACCTATAGTGCTATAAATAACCCCAATAAACAAGTTGGTTCACCATGGTGGACTTGTTACTTTGATCTGTTGTTGGTGCCCTATCTGGGTGTGAGCAGGCATTTGTTTTATCTTCCCAGTAAAAATGCAATGCAACAGCCTCTAAGGGAAGAGAAAGCAGACAAAAGGCAAAGGGCTCTGAGCAATCAGTGGACCAGTTCTCCTGCTTCTATTATATCCAGGGTTTGTGGGCAACCAATCTCGACCTGGTCATTCTTGGGGACAAGAGACCAAACAAGAAGCTACAAGGTCATGCAGCATGTATTTTTTTATTTGTGGCCACAATGATCGAGGGCAAAGGTGGGTCCATTCTGTAAGCTTCACCGACAGAACATCTGATGTCTTCAGATTTTCCACAGGCTTCTGTCTCTCCCACATTGGCCTTTGATGGGCATTAGCTAGAGATATTTCCCAGAACAGATGATAATGGCTTTAAAAAGCTGTTTAACTGGGAAAGAGCTTTAATTTTATTCCTTACCAAGACATTATAAATCAGTAGAGGACAAGGTGCAGGCCAGGGCAGGAAAACAGGCCAGCTTCTTTCAGGTCCAGGAGTCCTTAAGTCCTCTGGAACTGTTCATTCCATGGATACCTCCAAGGATTTCAGCTGTACAAGCACAGCCACAGGGCTAGTCTAGGTCAGGAGCTGATTTCCAACAACTGAGACATCAATGGGGACAGAGATGTGTGCCAACACATTTTTGAAGTAATGGTAGTACTAGATCACAGTAAGCATATGTAGGCCAGTGAGTCTCCAGTGCTTAGATGGCAGCAGGCAGGGCACCTGCATGCACAGACAGAGAGAGGTAATGCCGTCACTTATTACTCCCTGTGAACCTTTAAATACCTAAGAATGGTGATGATCCACACACACAAAGCCCAGAATCCAAAACAGAAACAGAAAGAGACTCTGACTCTTTCACTTAGCAAGAATCAAGTCCTAAAACTTAAAAAGCTGTTTGTGAAGCAGTCTTCTGTTAAGTTCCTGTGATGATCCACTTGGGCACAAGGATCTCTCTAAATGAACTGATGTTAAATCCTGTAAAGACACTACAGTGTTTCAAAAAAAACAAAAAAAAAAAAAAAACTGCAGAAACCATGCCTTGCAGGCATTCAATGGAAGAATAAGAGAGATGGTTCCAGCTCAGGAAGGTTAGCAAATGATATGCAGGAGGCCTAAACACAAACAAAAATGGGAAGAATATCTTTCCCATCTTTTTAATGGACAGAGAAAAACAAATCATAAGTAAATGATTATAAGGCTTAAAAAGTGTATCTTCCCATTTGTGCTACTCTAACTATAGTGATTTGTCAAAACTTAATACCTCTAGGGCTGGAGAGATGGCTTAGTGGTTAATGTGCTTGCCTACAAAGCATAAGGACCCAGGTTCAATTCTCCAATACTCACATAAGTCCAATGCACATGCATCTGGAGTTCATTTGCACTGGCTAGAGGCCTTGGCACACCTATGCTTTTTCTTTATCTCTCTGCTTGCAAATAAATATCTTTTTTAAAAAGTAACACTTCTAAATTGGAGGGCTATGAAGAATAAACATATTGATATTCAAAATCTCTCCTTTAAAAACAGTTTCGTATACATAGCAAACCTTGTCAATTTAAGAGTAAGCTGTGAGTCTATTACTTCAAAGTGTGAAGATTATAAAAAGAATTGAGGGCTGGAGAGATGGCTTAGCAGTTAAGGTACTTGCCTGTGAAGCCTAAGGACACATATTCAACTCTCCAGATCCCTTGTAAGCCAGACACACAGAGGTGAGGCATGTGCAAGGTCACACATGCCCACTAGGTAGTGCAAGTATCTGGAGTTCGATTGCAGCAGCTGAGGCCCTAGTATGCTAATATTCTCATTCTCTCTCTCTCTGTCTCTTTGTAAAATAATAAAATAAAAATAATTTAAATGAATTGGTTTACAGAAAGTTAACTGGCCAGCCAAGCAGACCTAGGCCTACTCCATGGCAGTACTTACTACACAGATTTAGAAGCATAATATTTCCCTTCCCTTTCCTCTGCCTGATTTAAATTTTAAAAAAAGAGGAAGAAATACAAATGGCTAATACATACTTAAGAAAATGTCCAACATCCCTAACCACCAGGGAAATGCAAATTAAAACAACTATGAGATTCCACCTTACTCCAGTAAGGATGGCAATCATTAAAAAATCAAACATCAACAAATGTTGGTGAGGATGTGGGGAAAGAGGAACCCTCATTCATTGTTGGTGGGAATGTGAACTTGTACATCCACTATGGACATCAATATGAAGATTCCTGAAAAAGATGAACACAGAGCTACCAGCAGACCCAGTTATTCCTTTCCTGGGCATTTACCCTAAATGTTCCACACTTCACTACAGAGATACTTGCTCAACCGTGTTCATAGATGCTCAGTTCACAATAGCTAAGAACTGGAATCAACCCAGGTGCTCATCATTGGACGAATGGATAACAAAGTTGAGGTATATTTACACAATGGAATTCTACTTAGCAGTAAGAAAAAAACAATACAATGAAATTTATAAGAAAATAGTCGGACTTGGAACCGATCAGACTCAGCAAGCACACACAATCACAGAACAACAAACGCTGCATGTTCTCATTCATTTGTGGTTCCTAACCTAACCTGTATCAGCCCGAGTTGTTGGCATACCTAATAAACAACTCCAGGCCCAGACAATAGGGATGGAAGGGTTTGGAGGGAGGAGAAAGGAAAGGTGGGGAAAAACAAACACAAAACTAAACCCAAAATGAACTGGTACCACCACAGAAACCTTTATCCTTGAAGGTAGACTAAAAGACTTAACCCTCAACAAGAGTAGGGGGGAGTGCCTAAAAAGAAGGGCCCTGGGAGGTGGGATGAAGACTAATCTTAAAATTTTTTTGGCTTTGGCCTGTAACTCCCAGTACCAGAAATGGTTGCTACCCACAATGAGCTGTTGATTGGGGAGACCTACAAGGTCCACAAAACAAGACAGGCTTCCATGAAAGCACTTGATTAACTGCCTGAAGTAAAAGGTAAGACCCTATTGCTGAAGACACCATATGCTGCCGACACAGAACACGGAGAGACATGGCTGGAATCCGGAAGAGAACCAGTCCCCAGACAGCCCATCTAGTGCTGGAAAGAGCTTCATGAACAACTGGGAGAAAGTGGCCAACAACGGTGCGAGCAAGCTGGGGCCTAAGCTACTCAGAAGCAAACAACCTGAAAAGATGCACACACCAGTGCAATGGAGGTACACAGCCTTGGTGGGTAACCAGTAGCTTTCTGATTAGCTAAGAGATCCACTCAGTGTAAAGGCACCCATATCTGGAATTGGGAACCAGATCAGAATCCTATGAAGACAAAGATTATGCCCTCCAGTGTCAAGCTCTTATTAATCTTTGGCTAAAAGAGGGGCTGCATCTATCTAACTCTCCCTAAATTAATAACACGTATCCAATTTAACCTATGCTGACTTCACTCTCTAATGGATAACCTGTTTTTCTTTTTCAGAAGGTAGTGAGACCCAAGGAAATAAACTGCCCCTCACACTTTAGTCAAGGCCCAGGCAAAACCAGAGGAACTGGGCATATAAGCAAGAGTGCCAATTCCATGGTGAGCCTGAGAAACAGCACCAGAGTATAGGAGACAGATGCTGAGGGTACTCAACACCTACCAAAGCAGAGATCCAGAGGCTCCTGAGAGTGCATCACTAAAGCAGACTTAAAACATACCCACCACGGCTCAGGGAATTTTGTGGAAGAGGAAGGCAGAAAGATTGTTAGAGCCACAGTTTGGGACGTCATACACAGAGGCATTGCCCCCTCCCAATATCTGACTGCTGCTCTCACAACACATAACCCACAACCCCATGGGGAATACCAGCAACCCCCCCGGGGAGGGCCCCCTGTGGAATGGGGCAGGGAGGAGGGAAAAGATGATACCAATACATGATATATCCATTATAAGTACATCCATAATAAAAAAGTGAATTTAAAAAAGGGAGACTAAAAGAAGAAAAAAGAGCATCTCCTAGTTCCCAGGCTACCCCAAAGATAGACAGGATTACAATCAGAGCGGCCATACCTAATCAATCTACCCAAGGCAGTCATTAAAGCAAAATGGAACACTGGGCACTGCTTCTAGAACACAGCTACATGGTTTGAGAAGTGATCTTTGAAGACACTTGTGACATTATTCACTCAACGTTCATTAAGAAGAACTACAAAGACTCTAAGAGAGTCATGGGCAGAGGAGGAAAAGAGGAGACAGCTATAAAGACTTCAGATCAGATGGAGCCTTTGAGAAGATGCTTGGATGAGACCTGAAGGATGAGAAGCTGGCCACAGGAGCTCTATAGCAAGTGGTTTCGAGGCAAAAAAGGAAAAGCCCCATGGCAGGAAATGGTCAGTGCACTTAAGGAAGCAAGGCTTAAGCACAGTGAGGAAGGAAAGCCAGAGAGACAACTGGCAAAGCAAGCTGAACAAGGCCTCCCAAGCCATGGGAAGGAGCAAAAAACTAAATTATGAATGGCAAATGTAACTACATTGTGTCATACCAAGATCACAATGGTTCTGGCTCAGTAAGAATGACCTCCTACCTATGAACACAGAAGAGAAATACAAAGCGAAAGAACATGTACCAATCGAGTCCCTCTTTTAGGTAGGACTTCCCACTTTCAACAATTGTGGTTGCCAGATGTAGGCCCTGGTCATTCCACTCCTCAGAGACATGTCCTCCGACTACATAATCTAAAGTGGCTTCACCTTCTCACCATCAATCTCCATCTGATTTGATTTCCATCACAGTGCTTCTCACTATCTGAAAATGTCCTCTTGTTTACTGCCTCAATTTGTTGATACACCAAAAGAGACATTCTTGTAAGGCTGGAACTCTGTCTTGTCCAGAGCTGTCAACCATACCCACCCCTTACCACCCTTCCCATCCAAAAAAATTTCAGTACTTAGGACACAGTTGAAGTCCAATTAGTATTTGTTGACTGGGTTTCATGAAGACACTACTTTAATTCTACTCAAAATAAAAATGTATTCCAGGGCTGGAGAGATGGCTTAGCGGTTAAGGCGCCTGCCCGCTAAGCCTAAGAACGTCAGTTCCAATCTCCAGGCCCCACGTTTAGCCAGATGCAAAGTGACTCAAGGGCGCAATGCCGCACTTGACCACAAGGGGGCGCACACATCTGGATTTCCTTCGCAGTGGCTGAGAGGCTGATGGCACGCCCATCTCTGTCTTCCTCTCCTCTCTCTTTTTCTCTCTCTGTGTCTCTCTCCAAAATAAAAATAAATATAAAATTTTTTTTAAAAATGTATTCCAACAGTTCCCAATTCTGGATTCTGTACAGGGGTAATTAGCTTTCCACATGGTTGTTAAAACTAAAGAGATAGTGAATTCCAGGTCAGCCTGAGCTAGAGTGAGACCCTACCTCGGAAAAAAAAAAAAAAAAAAAAAACTAAAGTGACTTCAGAAATTCAGGAAATATCAATAAAGAGAAGTTCCAAGCTCCTGGACTGCTTAATAACCTAGCTGAGTAAGTATCACAATGTCTGTGCTATTGTCTTCCTCAATCTATGCAAGTGTACAAGGCTGCTGGGAGGCAGGGGTGTATACTGAGATTGGAGGCTGAGGCGGCAATAAAACTAGGAGTGATGGAAATGCAATGATGGATGGCCATCACGTCTCCATTCACACCTCAATTATATGAAGGACACCTTCTCATGAAGTACCACAGGGACGTATGCTAAACCCACAAAGGAAGTGCTGGATAGGGTTAGCTACCAGCTCAAGAAGCAGATGGTATCCACCTCTGGCCAAGAAACAGGAGTAGATACCAACAAAGAAGTAGCTCTTACATGATATGTGGCTTCTATAATGATTCCTGAGAAACTGACACCGCAAACCATCTTTCAGAGGTTGTGGAATCTTGTGACTACACATACTTTAAACATCTAGAACAAGCTCAGTGGAATACCTGTCAGAGTACAAGGTCCAATCTACTTCCACTCCTCTCTAATGAGGAGGCTAGAGACTTGGACATAAGGACAGCACAAAGACAGTATTTTTAAATTCTGTAACTGCCGTCTTACAAAAGGTGAAGAGAATCAGTCATTAAAGTACCCATAGCTGCTATGATTTTGTGCCAGGTGCTTTACACAAACTAACTCATGTTCACCATTAATATGCTCTCAAGGAAGATGGAAAATAGCAGTATGAGACTGGTTAAAAGCAAAAGGGCTGGGGAGATGGCTCAGTGGTTAAAGGTGCTTGCTCTGCAAGCCTACAGACTCAAGTGCAATTCCTAGCACCGTGTAAATTCAGATGCATAGTTGCACACGTGTCTGAAAACACAATGACCATACATCTCAAAGCACAGAACAAGCAGCAGCAAGAACAAGAGTCTCTGTCTCAAAGAAGGTGGAAGGAGAGGACTGACACCTCTCCATGGCACATACGAACCCATACATACAAAAAACAAATGTAATTGTTTTATTTTTTAAAAGTGCAAAAGAACTAGAATAATTCCAATCCTGACTTCAATACTTTTTAGTTGCATGAGTTACTCAAGCTCTCTGCTAGCAGTTGTCTAGTCTACAAATGAGTTATAGCAGGGCATATCTGATAAGATTGTTCTGAAGATTCGATGATGGCTGGAGTGGTGGCTTAGTGGTTGAGGCACTAGCCTGTGAAGCCTAAGGACCCAGGTTCAATTCCCCAGTATCCGCATAAGTGAGATGCACAAGGTGTTGCATGTGTCTGGATTTCACTTGCAGTGGCTGCCGTGCCACTCCCCGCTCTCTGTCACTCTCTTTCCCTCTTTCTCAGTCTCTCTCAAATAAGCAAAAATTTTTAAAAAGATTCAATGAAATGAAGTTTGGACTAGATGTGGCCTAGTGGTAGAGTGCTTCTGTAGCACATGGAGTTTGATCTCCAGCACTGAAGAAATTTTACAATTTCATGAACACATAACAGTGGTAGATATTCCATTACCATTATAATGGCTCAAATCAATTTAACATCATGCTTTTAACATGTGAGGCTCCCTAAAAGGATCTTCTCTTTGCCACCAATGTCCTGCTTGACCAGAAGCAAAAAGCAAACAGGTAGTAGGAACACAAAAAATGGGAGCTATATCTGAATATATGAAAAGAAATGCAAGAGAAGTCTATGTAAATCTCTTTATGAAGGGGGGAGGGAGAGAATGGGTGTGCCAGAGCCTCCAGCTACTGCAAGTGAGCTCCAGATGCATGCACCACCCTGTGCATCTGGCTTACATGGGTACTGGGGGAAATGACCTGGGTCCTTACGTTTCACAGGCAAGTGACTTAAATGCTAGGCCATCTCTCCAGCCCCTATGTGAACCCCTTCATTCATATGGACTTGCGTTATGGACTATCATGAAAGAAAAGGGACCTCGCTGTGCAAAAGTAGTTCATTAACCCAAGGATTCTTGACACAGCATACCTGGAACATTATGTGGCCTCTAAGGCCATCTTAGAGACTGGTTAATGATACAGCAAGATGATCATGAGCTATTATTGAGTGGAAAGGTTGTAAAACCAAAATGACTATCTCCAATCAGCACTACTAGTGTAATTTACATTTTCTTCTTTTATTCATCTGTAATTTCTAGATTTTCTCTAATGAACATGTATTTCCTATATAATCAGAAGAAAATGCAATTTTGGACTGTTTGATTTTTTTTTTTTTTTTTTTTTTTTTTTTTTTGTTTTTGTAATGACTGATCTATGTGAAGAAAAAGACAGGGCAACATATGCCTCTGAGGAAGGCAAGAGGAGCAGCCTGCAGTTTTGCTATGTGAATGGCTTTGTGAACTGACCGGTTGGCAGCTGAAGGGAAGGAGCTGCCTGCCATCGTTCTCACTGACCTCATTCAGGTCTCATTTCCATAAATCCAAAGTGTGTTACTCCTGCAGATTCTAAATGAAGCACCTGAGAAAAGTAGGGCCTCACACACAGTCTCTTGACCAATCCCAAATAGGTTTCTAGGTCCCTGGGTGCACTGTGAGCACATCATTGTATCTAGAGCTGATCAACTAACCCAAATAATGCTCCCATTCCATGTCCCCAAATTTTCTCCTTTAAATATAAAGTACTGACCTACTTTATCCAAGATGATTTTAACAGCACTACCCCAGCCCAATGATAAAAAAGGGAAACTTGAAACTTGTAGCAGGTCCCAATGGAGAAGCAAAAATAAGCACCTAAATACACCCGTCACAGCGGCCAACAAGAGGGCAAAGAGCAGGACATTCTGTACCCACCCTGATTTTGAGAGGTCCTTTCACCTCTGGAACATAACACAGGAACTCCAACAGGAAAGGGGCCCTAGATGGTGTTGTTTACTAAGACATGTCCACTCATAGCCAAGACTTCTGAATTCTACAGAGACACAGTCACTTCAGCTCTAACGAATCTTTTAGCTACAATTCTTTTACTCCAGAAATCTGTCTGGGCCAATCTTATTTATAAAGGCTTTGTATGCCTCATCATCATGATATGGGGGAGTCATCTCTTTGACCCTTTGACAAGACAAGGTGGGGGTTGGGAAAGAGCAGTCACAGTGAAAGAATGTGGGGTGGGCAGACAGGAAAAAAAAAGGGAGAGGTTTCCCCTGTGCTGGTGGGTGTGTACATGCAGCTCAATGAGAATCAAGGAGATGAACCACTCTGTGCACGTCAGCCAGTGCCCAGGTAAAACCACAGAGGAACTGGTGAGATGAGCAAGAGTGCTGACAACGTACATCAGGGTAATGGAGACAGACACTGAGGACACACAAAACATACCAAAGAAGAAATCCAGAAGCTGTTGAGAGCGCAACACTAAAGTAGACTTAAAACACAGCCAACCATGGTTCAGTGAATTCTGAAGAAGACAGAGCTGAAAGATTGTAAGATCCACAGCCCTCCATACAATAACTTACTACTGCTCTCATAACCCACAACCCCACGGTGACTACCAGCAATCCCACTGAGGAGGGCCCTCAGTGGAATGGGGACAGGGAGGAAGGAAATGATGGCACCAACACATGATGTGTCCACACAAAGTTTCTACTTAATTTAAAAAGGGGGGGTAGAAAAGCAAATGAGGGAAAGAGCAAACAGGTAGCAGTATACACGTTCTCTTCACTTTGGCTGGAATTACCCAGCACAACTCAAGGTCCTGGGTGAGAAGAGAAGACTTTCATGTTAAGACCTTACACACCCTTCAAGCCATCCCCATTTTGGCAGAGGAGAAACCTTCTTCTTTCTCAGTAGTTACTAAATAGTTAAAGCTGATATTCTCCAAAAATAACTTTCCAAATCAAAATATTATTGAATTTGTTTTTTCTTCCCTAAAGAGAAGAGTTCCTTGGGCTCGAGTTACAGCTTGTTTGCCTACTTGCACGCACTCCAAGGTTCAGTACCTAGCCCTACACCTAACCAAAAATAAAAATGAAAAAGTTCCTTTGGGGCTGGAGAGATGGCTTAGCAGTTAAGGCGCCTGCCTGCTAGGCCTAAGAACGCTGGTTCCAATCTCCAGGTCCCACGTTTAGCCAGATGCAAAGTGATGCAAGGGCACAATGCTGCACTTGACCACAAGGGGGCGCACACATCTGGATTTCGTTCACAGCAGCTGAGAGACTGCTGGCGCGCCCAACTCTGTCTGCCTCTCCCTCTCTCTCTCTCTCTCTCTCTCTCTCCAAAAATAAATTTAAAATTTTTTTTTAATTTTTTTTTAAAAGTTCCTTTCTTGTGCTCCACACAATGCATCCACCCCTAGATCTTGAGCTCTTCTTTCCCACTCTCAGCCAGGAAGTCACTGTGCATTGCAAGCTCAGCACCAGGGAGAAAAGCAGCCTGCAACACCAGTACATCTGTGTGAGAGCAAAGCCAGAAGTGTGTGGGGGTCCACAACCCAGGCACTAAAGCACTCCTGGGAACTGCAGGAGGTTTGGATGCAGTCAGGCAAAGGCTTAACAAGACTGGGCTTAAAATGCCAAGGAAGAGCTTGTCTAGAGCTAGGGGGTGGGAAAGATGGGACGTGACAGCTAAGAACTGCAAGGATTTTTTTGGGGGGGAGGTGATGAAAGTGATCTCCAATAGGAAAATGTGCTGACACCAAAAGAAGAGAGAGACTAGTTAGAAAGAAGGTAGCCAATGGAGGAGGGGGAAATTCTAGGAAGGTGATGGGAAGAAATTATGATCATGGTATATTGTCTTATTTGTACAGAGAGTTCAATAAAAAAATTTAAGGAAAGACAAAAAGAAAATGTTCTCCAAGTAACTGAGATAGACACGAACTTCTGTGATTGTACCATGCCGTCCTACTGTATGCTGTAAGTGGGTGAGCAGTGTGACAGCTCAGTCATTTTCTTGGATTCTAAGGAAGAACTCCCCCCCCCCAAGGTCTCTGTACCAACTCTATCCCACATGGGAAGCTCAGCAGTATGTCTGGTGGAGAGATGAGTCGTTCTTCTCCAACCTCACATTTGACAAGTTTCTCATGTGAGATAACCATCAAAGTACACTTTAACTTTTCTTTTCTTTTCTTTCTTTCTTTCTTTCTTTCTTTATTTATTTATTTATTTATTTATTTATTTATTTTTTGTGAGGTAGGGTCTCACTCTGGCCCAGGCTGACCTAGAATTAACTATGTAGTCTCAGGGTGGCCTTGAACTCACGGCAATCCTCCTACCTCTGCCTCCCAAGTGCTGGGATTAAAGGCATGTGCCACCATGCCCAGCTCACTCTAACTTTTTTTTTTTCTTAAAGAGACTAGGGTTTGAAGGGTAGGGAACAGACCCCCACATTCAGAACATAGACTTGGAAAAACAAACAAGTTTTATGCTCTCTTCAACTGGTGATTTTCTTCATGCATTAATTCACAGTTGCTTTAAGCACAAACCCCAAGCCCTGTGGTGCAGTGATGGTATGAAGTGACCCTGTCCAAAAGAGGTGGGGGGAGAGGAGAAACAAGCCAGTCATCTCCCAAAAGACACCAAGGCCAAAAGCTATCTGTTCCACTCCAATTTCCTATGCAATGAAGCAGAGCATCCCTGCTGGGGAACTTATTACAAGCATGCTGGCTCCAGACAGAGGAAACAGGATTTCTTTCCAAAGAGAACCATCTTGCTGCACTAATGAGACAAGCCACATGGTAGTTTGCTGACCTTGCACACTGCTCTCAGGGAGCTTTGGTCAGAGGGCCTGGAGACGGCCTCGGTCCTGGCTGGCTGGCTGGCGTGTAGATGCAGTGGAAGCAGCTGGGAGCAGAGGCCTGCAGATGCAAAGGGAGCATCCCCAGTGCCCATGCCTGTACTCTAGCAAGCACAAAGCCATATTACCAGCAGCAGGAGCTGTACAGCTGACGGGCTGCTGGATAAGCTTCTCAGGGTAGGGTTTGTCAGAAATCTCTGTAACCACTCAGACACCAAACCAAGAAACCCCTATCTTTGGAAGAGCAGTACAGAGATCCTTCTAAGCCAAAGGCTGAGCCTAAGCAAAAGTAGCACTGATCTCTGTACAGTGGCCTCCTGGGATCTCACCAGCAGCAGCTGTGGTCTGCCAGTCACCCAGCCCTGCAGGAGGAGTTGAGAACTAGCAGAGATCAGAAAAGAGATAGGCTCCTGAGGAGGGAGGAGTGTATGCCACATATGAGGGTACCTCTGTGACAGGATGGCACATCAGCTCTCTCTGGGTTTGGGACACCTCACCCTCCAGAGCCATTAGCCAGTCTCTCCCTAGACACAAGGCCTCTGCAACAGCTCAGCAAGCTCATTCTGCTTCCTGGGTATTTTTAAAGAAAAAAAAATGTGCAACAACATAATTACAGGCTCTGACCCCAAACAACTTTAACCCTGACAAGAGCACCCAGGACTCACTGTGGGAAAACTGCCTGCCCTGTGATTGCCCAGGAACATAAAGTTTCCTTTCAGAAACTCCCCACCCCCAGTGCCTCAGAGGGTCCCAACAGACTCATAGGACAAGCTCGAGCTAATGCAACTACTGGGTTCCAAGAATGAAGCCACACCAGCTAAAAGGTCCTGAGGTCACTGGAACTTTTACTCTTTTGAAATGGTCCATCATTCCTTGACCTGCATTAATGCAGGCCCAGATACTTGAGGTGTCCCAAGGTGAGGCTGGGCAGTTTGATATGCACACTAAGGTAGAACAGATGAATTGAGAGCAGGCTTATACAGGATTTCTTCTAGCCTACTCTGACTTAGTGTGTGGTCTGAGAAGCCCCTGCATGTAAACAGGCAGACTGGAACGCACACCCAGATTTCCAGACCTGCTCCTCAGCTCATGTATCAGAATCTACTTGGGTGGAACCTGGGAATCTATAGTTTGAGAAAAATATACATGCTGTTGTAGTTACCTTCTCCTTGCTGAACAAATCATCTGTCCAAAAGCAGGCGGTGGCAGCAAAGTTTTTTGTTTTTATTTTATTTTGGCTTACAGTCTTGAGGGGAAGCTTCATGACGGCAGGGGAAAGCATGATATGAGCAAAGACTGGACATCACCTCCACCTCCGCCACAACAGGTGAAAAACAGCAAGAGAGTAAGTTGAATGCTCAGCAAGGGAGAACTGACTATAACACAGCTCCTCCAGCAAGGCTCCACCTCCCAAATTGCCATCAGCTGGAAACCAAGCATTCAAAACACATGAGTGGCTAGGCGTGGTGGTGCTCGCCTTTAATCACAGCACTTGGGAGGCAGAGGTAGGAGGATGGCCATGAGTTTGAGGCCACCCTGAGACTATATAGTGAGTTCCTGGTCAGCTTGGGCTAGAGTGAAACCCTACCTCGGGAAAAAAAAAAAACATGAATGTATGGAGAAACATATGATTCAAACCACCACACATGCTCACTTTAAAAAACCTCTGCAGAAAGAAAAAATGACTACAGTTACTCTGGGGCGATCACAGTTACTACTCAAAATGTCTGCAGTCATGTAAAACATGGCTCCATTCATTGACTTACAGTAAAGGCAATCTGGTAATAACAAAAAATGGCAGGTTCAGTTTATACGCCATTTCCCATGTGCTTACACCACCTAAACACACATGGTTAGTTCTCCTATTCCTCACAATATTCCCCAGACATTAACCATCTGCTCTTACACTCAGTTTCTCCTCCAAAGATCAAGTCCGAAGGTCACTGGGCCCCAGTAACAAACAAAACCCCCAGTCATCAGATCAAACTCCTTCCAGGCCTCTTCTCCTGCCTGTTATGCAAAGATCCACTCATGGTTTCAGCCTCCATGCTCCTTCCTCACTGCATGCCTGTGGTCACCATCTCTGCTATCCTTTAGGGCCAACCAGGGGCTTTAAAAAATTCTGTATCTGCCAGGTATGGTGGAGCATGCCTTTAATCCCAGCACTCAGGAGGCAGAGGTAGGAGGATCACCATGAGTTCGAGGCCACCCTGAGACTACAGGGTGAATTCCAGGTCATGCCAGGCTCCAGTGCGCAGCTAAAGTGAAGAACCACTGCCTAGGTCTCCAAGTCATGTCCATATCCCATCACCTGTGAGAATCTTCAGTTCAGAGAGGCTGTAAGGGCCAAATAGCACCTGAGGAGACAAAGAGCCACACCGAAAGCCCCAATCTCTCTCCAGAGCTTCTGACAAGTGCTTCCCAACACAGTGCAGGTGTCTCTACCAGCACGCAACATCAGACAACTCTGCAGGAATAAACCTGACTTACATCTGTTCCCCCATTACACACCATGAATCTTCTCCTGTAGCTTAGTCCCCGCCAGGGACCTAACACAGACACTCTGGAGACACTCCAACCCCTCCCTCTCCTCTCTCCTCAGTCACCAACTGAAGCTGACCAGGCATTCTGCTCTCCATTCACAGCAGCACATTTTCTCTGAAAATTGCCATGGATCCCCCGTATTCCACTCCATAACCATCTGTTTGAATACTCAGAGTGAGTCTATGAGCAAAGCAGCCTTTCAGGAAAGGGCACTCTCTGCACTTTCTCTGTACTCCACGGCAGAGAGCTACATTCCCAGGACACCTGTACCCTACAGTCTGAGAAGCACAGCCTCCCCCCAGCCCAGCGCCCTTCCTCCCAGGTACTGTGCAAGATGGGATCCAGTCTCACTAATGACTGTGCTATGTGTCTCATATCACTATTGGAATGTGGGATTAGTTTAAGAAATACAATGATAAGTACTTTTTAAATATAACTATTATGATTATTAGAAAAACATTCTCTGGAACATATGGAGGCCCTGGCACACCCATGCTTTCTCAATGCTATAAATTTCTTTCCTCTCTTTAAATAAATAAATAAATACAATGATAAGTACTTTTTAAATATAACTATTATGATTATTAGAAAAACATTCTTAAACATATCACATCTATGCTTTCTCAATGCTATAAACTTTCCTTTTGAAATAAATGCCTTTTTGAAGAATACTTTCTCAAAGTTAATGGACAGTAGTGAAAGTAAGGTAAAAATAGCAGAGGTGACCTATAAATGGCAGGTCCTACGGAAAAACTGATTCCTTTATCCTGATAAACCTTTACTGGCCTTTCCCAAAGGTCTCTGTTCACCGCCCCCAAAGTACCTGTACAAACTGCCAGCACTCACCCCGTGACTGCTCACCATTCTCCTGCCTCCTCAAGATGCTGAGTACCCAGGGGAGGAAGCCATGCCTGTTTCGCCCCAGAAGCCCTACCACAGCAGCCTGTTGCACTAACAGGAGCTGCCAGAGGCCCTGGAATACAGACCACAGAGGACATGTGGCACCATCCTGTCCTCCATCAGGGAGGCATGCTAAGCTCTGTGGCAGACAGTCACAGTGAGATGTCAGACAAAGCACCCTCCCTCACTTGTCACTCGGATGTCCAGTGCCCACAGGCAGGCTTCCAACCACAAATAAGGCATGCCTAATAGCCTAGAGTCACCACCTTCAATCCCCAAAGACAGTGATGTAAAACCCACCAACCTCCAAGATAAAAACTCAACAGCACCATCTCTACAACACAAACTAGGTCTCATGTTTGGGTGAGTCCAAGGGACAGCTGAGTCACATTGTACAGAATGATGTCTGCTATGGTTTTTAATCTAAAAATACAGAAAAACTAGGGAGAAAATAATGAAGAAAATACTGAATACTACTTCGTTAAAGAGGTGACTGTGCAATAAACTCTCAGTAGTAAACTTCCTTCTTATTCTGAAATACTGATTAAGAAAATACAACTAGGAGCTGGGTGTGGTGGCGCATGCCTTTAATCCCAGCACTCGGGAGGCAGAGGTAGGAGGATTGCCGAGAGTTCGTGGCCACCCTGAGACTACATAGTTAATTCCAGGTCAGCCTGAACCAGCATGAGACCCTACCTCGCCAAAAAAAAAAAAAAAGAAAGAAAAAATACAACTAGGAACTTTTTAGAAATACTCCAATGAAATACTTGTAACAATGGACAATATGCATACAGTATGTTTTGGCTGAGTAGTTCTATTTCAAGGAATTCATCCTACACTTCTATATTCCATACTGGAGATGTCAGGGTATTCCTAGTAGCCAATATTGCTTGTAAGGGTAAAGGCAGGCAGTCATCTAAATGTGTATCAACAGGGAATGAATGATTAAATAGGAGCTGTTTTGCCGGGCATGGTGGCGCACACCTTTAATGCTAGCACTTGGGAGGCAGAGGTAGGAGAAATGCCATGAATTCAAGGCCACCCTGAGACTACATAGTGAATTCCAGGTCAGTCTGGGCTGGAGTGAAACCCTACCTCGAAAAAAAATAAAATAAAATAGGAGCTGTTTTATCCACAAGATGGGATGGAGTACAACACTGAGTTAGCTCCATGTATACAAATGTAGAACATATATATTGTAACAAGGTACATAACATACATATGGCATCATTCCAAAGGTGTGTATATACATATATATGTATATAAATATGTAAATATGCACATTTATTTGCTGACACATACATAAGGGTTAAATTAGAAAAATATCTAAAAACTGGTAAAATAATGTCTCCAGGGATCAAGAGACAGGAGATGGAGGGACACTCATATTCCTTTTTCTCTCTAGAATTCTGTACCATTTATAAGCATTACCTACTTAAATCAGCTCTGATTAAGAAACAGGAAGTGAGGTACACATACCATTTTAATTATTTGTTCAACTCACTGTCCACACCTGACTCACAAGTGTAATACTGAGATGTGCAATAAGAAGTTTGTTACAATTATCTGCTGGACAGTGTCCTTGGCACAAAATTGGCCCCAGTTCAGCTCAGCTTGCCTAGAAATCCATCTGAAGCCGCACAGGAGGAGCCAGTTCATACTTTCAAAGTGTTCCAAGTGGATGTGACAGCAAGATCAAATGGGCTTTGAAACCTACCTGCAGTATCTTTACAAACCATACAAAATAGGGTTTATTTTGGCTTTTCCTGTGTGGCAGCAGCAGGAGTCAAAGTGGAGCTACTGACTTGGCCCAGAGAAGCCAGCTAGTTAACAAGGTTTGCTCCAGAATTCCAAACCTTTATCCATCTGGCAAAGAAAGCACAGGCGCGCGCGCACACATGCACACGCGCACACACACACACACACAGCACCTCACCCCAGGAATCTCCTCTTTCTAAATATAGTAGGAGACTGCCCGCTCTCTATGCGGCAGCATTCTGTGCCTTGCAACCAAGGTGAAATGAGCCAGACATAAACATGCCGTGACAGCTTCTGGCCCACACTGCCACGCTGTTTTCCTTACTATTTCCTCTCTTCCTCCACTCTGAGCTTCTACAACAATGTGTAAAGCCAAGTGACTCCAATTTATAAAACTTCCTCTACTCACTAACACTGTTGTTCTCACCCTAATGAACATGACTTTGTGCCAGCTCCCTCAGTTTGTTTGCAACAGACTGTTCCATATGGGCAAAGTCCTGTCCATGTCCCATTTTACCTGCAAAAATTGTCAGAGAGAATATTAGACAGGCTTACAGCTAATAAGGATGCCTTCTCAACCCCTCTCTCACACACACACAATTTTTTTTTCTACCCCTAGTTCTTTGAGAATCATTATCAGTGTCTTATAAAAACAGTGGGGGCTGGGGAACTCTAACACATAGGAGCACCAAATCAATTAGCTGCAGGGACATAAAGGACCTAAGCAATGGATTATCAAAGAGCTTATAGAAACTGGGCCAGTAACAATTACATTTAGAGGAAGCTTTCAAATCCTGGGACCCACACACAAAGGCAGGTGTGCCAATGATCATGGTGGCACTTTCTCTGAGAATACCCTCCCTTAGGTACCTGGCTAAGGAAGCTGTGGCATATCCACAGAGTATAGCTTCTGAAGTGAGCAAGAATGCAGTACATACAAGAACTGGCATGGAAGAATTCTTAAGAGAGTATTCATAGGAAAAGTAAAATGAAGAAAAATTTATATAGTATAATCCCATTTATGAAAAACAATCACAAAAAAGTGGAAAAGACAAAGAACATATGAAACTCAAGGAGGAGTTGGGGCTGAGGGCATACACAGCTCAGAGGCAGAGCACCTGCCTGGCATACTTGAGGCCCTGGGCTCAGCTGCCCAAGAAGGGCAGTGGTTTAGTCTTCTTTTATGACAATATATTCATGAACTACTGTGATTTCCCTTTGCACTATGAGGTGGTTATGCATTTACACTGTTAATTTTTTCCCCAAACCTGATCCTCACCAAGTCTTTTCTACCTCATAAAACAGCAGCATCACTTGCATAATGGCTCAAGCCAAAGACCACTGAATCATTCTTGGCTTCTCTCTTTCTCCCACAGCTCTCATCCAGTTAAGCAGCAAATCAGGACAGCTCTACTTCAAAAGCACCTGGCCTCTGACCTGCACCTCTGATGTTGCCACCCTGGCCCAAGGTGCCATGGCTCTTATGTCCCCAACACAACAACCTTCTAGATGGTCTCTCTGCTCCATCTTGTCCCACTATATCTGCCTCCACCCAGTTGCCCACAAGTGGGACCTTGTAACTGTCTATCACACTGAGAATGAATCCCAAAAGTCCCTTCCCCCCACCAAAAAAAAACATGCTGACTGGTACAAATGTCTACTCTGAAACAAGAACAAACATAATGTGAAAATGTGCTCTGGAGATACACACATGATAAATTGATGTATCAATTACAAGTGTTCCTACTCATTTTAAAGGGAAGAAAAGATATGATTTTAAAGGAGAAACAACAGTCTTCTTCGTGGTGGTTGTTGATAATTAAATTTTAACAATAAGGGCTAGAAAGATGGCTTAGCAATTAAGGTGTATGCCTGCGAAGCCTAAGGATCCAGGTTTGATTCTCCAGGTCTCACGCAAGCCAGAAGCACATGGTGGTGTCTGCATTTGGAGTTCATTTGCAGTAGCTGGAAGTCCTGGCATGCCCATTCTCACTCTATCTCTCATTCTCTCTCTCACTGTCTCTCATTAATAAATAGAAATAAATCTTTAAAAAAATTTTAACTATAAAACATTCAACCATAAGAAATTACACTCTAGCACAAGCTATCACATATATGTGCCCAGAAAATATTATGCTAAGTAAAGCCAGATAACAAATGAAAAATATGTATGATCTATGAAATGCCTAGAACAAACTCATAAAGTCAGAGTGGAAGAGAGGCTACCAGGGAGTCTAGGGAATCACTACTTTATTGGAGCAGAGTTTGTTTGGGATGAAGGAAAAGCTCTGAGATGAGTGAGAGATGATGGCTACATAACATTTATACTGTGCTTAATAGCAATGAAGTGTAGCAAACTGTATTTTACCATTATAATTTTTAACAACAAAATTTTAGAATGACCAAAAGTTCTGAATAGACATCTCAGGAAAGAAGATCTACAGATAGCAAATGAGCATGCAAAAATCTATTCAACAGCATGCCATCAGAAAATAGGAGGGTAGCAGCAGGAATAGATAAGACCCTGTTACTGAAGACTCCACATACTTGGGCGGCAAGGTCACTGAGAAATCCTGCTGGAGCTGAACTGAAAGCCTCCTCCAGGTGGACCAGCTGATAGAAAGCTGGAAAAAGCTACGCTGCATGCAGTTCAATGGGAGAGAGAGAAATCACCAGTGAAGATACTCAACAGTGGACACTGCAAGCTTTAAATTTGGCCAGCCAGGCCAAATGAGCCAATGGGTGCAATAGTGGCATGTCTGTTATGGGGGAAACCAATTGCTCTCTAATTGGACTGGAGGCCCACTCCATGGGAGGGAATACATCCCTGATACTGAAAACCTGTAACAGGGGTAGTCATGAACCCTAGGGGTGTAACATCTGCTGGTGTCTCACTAAATGTATATATTATGCTCACCAAACTGCCCAGTAAGCACTGCTTTTAATGTTCATACCCATATATTAATCTACTCTTGGTTAGAGAAGCTTCTCTTTTCAGATGGTGGTGACCTTGGGATGACTCTAAGGCACCATGGTGCTGAGAAGTGACAGAGGAGTGCTCGGCTCTGAAATATGTCTAACACACTTTTTAAGGCTCAGGGTCCATTGTGGAAAAGATGGTGGAAAGAATGTAAGAGCCAAAGGAAGGGTAGGACTCCTTACAACATGCTCCTCCAGACACAAAATGGCCTGGATATCCACGACCTCACAGTGCCTGACACTACCTACACAAGATCATCATAATAGGAGGAAAAGATGATGACATCAAAATGAAAAGAGAGACTGATGGGGGGGGCGGAGAAGTACCATGGATATTGTCTACAATTAAGGAAGTTGTCAATAAAAATAAATAAATAAATAAAAATAATTTTAAAAAATAGGAGGGTAGAGGAGAGGAAGGTAGGGTAGGGAGAAACTCCCCCATCCACTAAAATGGCCAAAATCCACAATACTGACAATACCAAGAATAGGGAGGGTAATGGGAACTCTCATTCTTTGCTGGAGGACATACAAAATGGTATAGCCCTCTTTGGAATACAGTTTGGTACTTTCGTTAAAAAATAAAACATGCTCTTATCAAAGCATCCAGAAATCACATTCCTGGGATTTACCCAAATGTATTGAAAACTTATGTCCACCCACAAAGCTACATGCAAAGGCTTATATCAGCTTCATTCATAAATGCCCAAAATTGAAAGCAAGCTAGCTGTCCTTCAACAGATGAAAGGATAAACAAACTCTGGTATATCTAGACAATGGAGTATTGCTCAGCAATGGGAAAATAAATGAGTTACCAAGGCATAAAAGGTATGAAGAAACCTAATGTGCACACTGCTACGTGAAGAAAAAAAAACTTGCAAAGGCTACAAACTAATTCTAGCTATATTACATTCTAGAAAAAAATAAAACTGGGGAGATAAATTAGTGGGCTTGGGATATTTCTCATTAAAGGCACTTGCTTGTAAAGCTTAATGACCTGGGTTCAATTTCCCAGTACTCATGGGAAGCCAGATATACAAAATGGCTCATGCTTCTGGAGTTAATTTGCTGTGACAATAGTCCCTGGTGTGCCTATATACCACAAACACACACATTCTCTCTTCCTTCCCTTCTTCCTTTCATCTCCCTCTGTATCTTGCAAAGAAAAAGATTATTTTTAAAATGTATTTACTTTAAAAATGCAGAGGGTTTTCAAGATAGTGGGACTGTAATGATACCACAACAGTGGGTACACATTATTATACAATTGCGAAAACCATGGGCTGTGTATCCCAGGAAATTAACACTACTGTATCATAAGTCAGGAATGCGGTTCAATGGCAGGGTGTGCTTCCCATGTGTGAGGAAAGTTAAAGCCCCAGCACCAAAAACATACAATAAAATCAATACCAGTTAGTTAACTGTAACAACTGAACAAAGACTGTGAAAGACATTAAAAATAAGGAGAAACTAGAAGGAACAGGCATTCTGGACTACAATGAGAACTTTATACACATTCCATTCAATTGTTCTGTAAACCTAAAACTGCTCTAAAAAAAAAAAAAAAGTCCATTATTTTAAATGTGGTGCTGGGGAGATGGCCCAGAAGTTAAAGGGACTTGCTTGCAAAGCCTGAAAGCCTGGGTTCAATTCCACAGTACCCACAAAAACCCTGAAGCACAAAGTGGCATGCATCTGGAGTTCGTATACAGCAGCAAGAAGCCCTGGCACACCCATGCGCTCGCTCTCTCTCTGTCTCTTTGTCTCAGATAAATCAATAAATCAATAAAATTAAAAGGGAGGAGTGAGCCAGGCATGGTGGTGCACTCCTTTAATACCAGCACTTGGGAGGCAGAAGTAGGAGGATCGCCATGAGCTCGAGGCCACCCTGAGACTACATAGTGAATTCCAGGTCAGCTGAGCCTGAGTGAGACCCTACCTCGAAAAATGATTCAGTGGTCTTTGGCTTGAGCCATTATGCAAGTGATGCTGCTGTTTTATGAGGTAGAAAAGACTTGGTGAGGATCAGGTTTGGGGAAAAAATTAACAGTGTAAATGCATAACCACCTCATAGTGCAAAGGGAAATCACAGTAGTTCATGAATATATTGTCATAAAAGAAGACTAAACCACTGCCCTTCTTGGGCAGCTGAGCCCAGGGCCTCAAGTATGCCAGGCAGGTGCTCTGCCTCTGAGCTGTGTATGCCCTCAGCCCCAACTCCTCCTTGAGTTTCATATGTAGTTAATTCCAGGTCAGTCTGGATCAGAGTGAAACCCTACCTTGAAAAACCAAAAAAAAAGTGAGGAGTGGGTTTTAAGCCATATGCAGTGGGTTGAAAATTAAAGGTAAGATGCAATTTGTTCAATGTAACTGAGAATGAAGAAATAGAGTGTTTTTTAAGCCAATGTTATATAAAGACTTCAAAATCTTGTTTGGATTGAATTGGCTGTTGTTTATATTGTATGAGTAATACTCCAAATGCCAGTATTTCAAATTACCACCATTTACAAATAATTAGGAAAATCCTGTTTGGGTTTTTTTTTTTTTTTTTTCCTTTTCTTCACAAGGTACTATTGTAGTTATCTTCATATTGCAAGGATAAAACACCTGACCAAAAGCAGCTGATGGGAGGAAAGGGTTTATTTTGGCTTACAGTTTCCAGGGGAAACTTCATGGTAGCAAGAAAAGATGGCAGAGCAGAGGCTGAACATCACTTTTAGCCACAGCAGGTGAAGAATAGCAGTAAAAGTGAGGTGAGCTCTGGCAAGGGTGAAGCTGTGCTATAACACCCCAAAGCTCACCCCAAGAAGCACACCTCTTCTCATAAAGTGCCAACACATGGGGACCAAGCATTTAAAACATATAAGTTTGTGGGGGACATCTGATTCAAACCACCACATTCCACCCCTGGCCTCCATAGATCCATGACCATCTCATGATGCAAACTACATTCAGGGCTGGAAAGATTGCTCAGTGGTTAAAACTTGTAAAGCCTGAACGCCCAGGCACAAAATGGAATTCGTCCTCATGGCAAGAGACCCTGGCATACCCATTCTCCCTCTACCCTCTCTCCCTCCCTATCTCCTCCCCCTCTCCTTTCCTCTATCTCTGCTTACAAATAAATAAAGTATTTTTAAAATAAAATGCCTTCAATAAAACCTTAAAATTCCCCATAGTCTTTACCAATCCTAATACTGTTTAAAGGTTCCATAAACTCATCTGAAACAGTGTCAACTGTACATCTGTAAAACCAAAACCCAAGTTACATACATATAATGGCAACAGAGCAAACATTCCCACTGCAAAAAGATGGCACTGGGTGTAACAAGAAAAGATTGAGCCAATAATGCAAGATCTAAACTAAGCAGGGTGACCACCAAATCATGCTGCTCCATATATCTAGGGCTATCAACATTATCTCTGAGGTTTCAATTCTGCTCCTCCATCTGGGCTGTTTAGAGCCCGGTGGGGGGGGGGGAGGATTCCATCCTGATCCTGCAGCTCTTCTTGGCAACCATCCCACAATCCTGGCATCTTCCAAATCCTGGGTCTACACAACAACCCACTGTTCATCCATGAAATGTCCTCCCCCACCCATGGCCTCTACTCTACTCTACACCCTGTTCCACATCACCTAGGGACCATCTCCAAAAAACAATCCTACAAATCCAATGACCCTTCTCTTTCCTGAGTTTGTTGTACTTCCATAACATCAGGTGATCCAAATTTTAATCCAAGGGAGAATAAAGCTGACTTGGAAGATCAGTAGGGCTGGAAAGGTGGCTGACTAGTAAAGGCATATGCCTGCGAAATGTAAGGACCCAGGTTCAATCCCCAGAACCCACATAAGCCAGATGCACATGGTGGTGCATGCATCTGGAGTTTGTTTGCAGTGACTACAGGCCTTGGCATACCCATTCATATTCTCCACCCCACCCCACCCCCAATAAATAAAATAAAACAGAACACCAGACCTTGGGAAGCAGATGTAGGAGGATCATTGTTGAGTTCAAGGCCACCCTGAGACTACATAGTGAATTCCAGGTCAGCCTGGGCTAGAGCAAGACGCTACCTCAATAAACCAAAAGAGAGAGAGAGAGAACAAGCAAACTCCGTCAGCATTCTTCCTACTGTCCCAATGCAGAACAGCTGGCCCAATATGAAGAGTGGTAATCCCTCAAACAAATAGCTGAACAAAGCTACACTTACTGGCTCAAAACTTTCATTTTTTTTCTGCGCCATATCCTTCCATTCACATCAGTCTTTCTTTTAAACTCAACCCTGTTCAATTTCTCAGGACAGAGGCAGAATACAGCTGTTCTCTCACACAAACTACCTCTAGACCAGTCTTGACAACAATCTCCCCCTCACAAGCCAAGCCTAAACAGTCCACATTTCTTTCTGCATTTAGGTCTTATAACTCTAACCAGAATGACCCATCAACTTATACTTACATGCAAGGTGTCTCTTAGTACAAGTTTTCAAATTCTTCCATATAACTTCCAGAAATCCTCAAAAGATCCAGAGACTGGTTTCTAGCAGCAATAACCTCACTCCTGGTACCAATTTTCTATTGTAACTACCTTTGCATTGCTGGGACAAAGCAAAGCCCCCAACTGATGGAAGGGAAGTTTATTCTGGCTTACAGTTTCAAGGGTAAACTTCATAAATGCAGGGAAAGGATGGTCCTAGAGCAGAAGTTGGACATCACTTCTTGCAACAGCAGGTAGAAGATAGCAGCAAGAAACTGAAAAAGCCTTTGGAAGGGGGGAGCTAGACTATAACACACCAAATCCCACCGCCAGCAACATACCTCCTCCTGCAAAGCTCTACCTCCCAAATTGCCACCAACTGGGGAGCAATTATTCAAAATACATAAGTTTATGAGGAGCATCTGATTCGAACCACCACAGGTCCTAAAGCAAGCCAAAGCAACTGAGAAAAAATGTTTGCTACCTAGCTCCAGATTTACTCATTCCACTAAAACTTATCTGAGCAACATAATTGCTCCAAAGAAAAAGAAGGGATTCAGTGAGGGGGGATTTGAGAGGGGGATAAGCAAGGATGGTAGGAGGTGATTATGATCATTGTCTATTGTTTACATTTTTGGAAGTTTTAAAAATTAAATGAAAATATAATAACAACAATTACTCCTAAGTAAGCAAGTTGATATCAAACATCTTTGAAGAATTTATGCCATTCAAGACCTCTTTCTCACTGCTGCATATACTATACTAACTTGATAGTTTTTTATTCTAACTCATGTTTTAATGACCAAAGAGAATGAACCATTAAGTTTAACACCAGGAGCAGGTTTCTGGCCTCACTGTTCAATGCTCTATTATCCAGTTAAAAGATAATCTCTGATAATCCCTCAGTGCCCCTCCAAAAAGACAATGTTGCTTTACAAAGCCAAGACACAGTCACACCTCCTCATCTACCCCACCAGGCTCTTTATGCCTAAGCTTCAGAGCACAATACAAAATATTAGCTAGCCTTGGCTACTCCAGGCTGGAAGTATAAAAACCACAAGGACAGCATTCTCACATACCCTAGCACCTGCTGCATATTTCCCCTTTCTAGAATGTACAGCTATGAAAAGTCTAAACTGCCAACATCTCTGTTGCAGGCAGTGAAGGGTAATGTTCAAGGGGAGGACCTGCAGCTCACTGCCACGTTCATTTGGGAGGCAGAGGTAGGAGAATCACTATGAGTTCAAGGCCACTCTGAGACTACACAGTGAATTCCAGGTGAGCCTAGGCTGGAGTGACACCCTACCTCAAAAAAATAAAATAAAATAAAATAAACACAAGAATAGAAAAATTTGGTTGCACAACTTCTTAGAGGCAATTTTAGACAAGTTACCCCAGGTACACAGCAAAAGGGGAGTACAGTTGGCCCTCTCTATCTGCAGATCTGTATCATAGGATCCCACCAGCAAGGATGGAAACTATTTGAGGTGGCAGGGGGGAACTATATGTATACTCAATGCATACAAACCTTTCCCTTGTCATTATTCTCTGAACAATGCAGTGTAACTATTCACTTTGTATTTTGTACTATCGGTAATCCTGATATTTTAACAGATTCAGGAAGACATGTGTAGGTTACATGCACATACAATGCTATTATATACAAAGGATTTGAGCATCTGGCATTTATATCCAAGGAGGATTGTAGACCTAATCCCCCCATAGATACTAAAATTGTATTCATCTTACAGTAATAAGGTAATAAGGAATAATAGAATAACATGTGGCACTTGACATTAAGTCATAGCACTTACTAAATGCTCAATTACCTTGAAAATATGATACAAGAGAAAGGACAGAAGTCTCAGAATTAGTAGCATCTAAGAATGCAAGGAAAAGGGCACAACATCTCCAAAAAGGCCAGCAAAAAGAGTGGGATTGGCCAGGTATAGTGGCACATTCCTTTAACATCCAGCACTGGGGAGGCAGAGGTAGGAGAATCTCTGTAAGTTTGAGACCAGCCACAGACTACAGAGTGAATTCCAGGTCAGTCAGCCTGAGCTAAAGCAAGACCCTACCTAGAAAAAACAAACAAAAAGAAAGAAAATAAAACAAAGGAAAAAAGTATGAGATTCACTAACGAAACATAAATAAAATCATTTCACTTAGTAAAGTAAGTGTCACCCAGGAAGAGTACACAACCACAAAGTATGGTTTTTCTCAATATTACATACCCAACCCAAGGTGACTGAAAACTCAGAGGGAAGGGGCTAGAGTCTTAATCTTGCTTTAGTTATTCCCTCTGCATCCATCAAAGTACCGTAAATTAGACTGCGTCCATGCCCCTCTCATGGGCTGAAAACACCAAGAGCATCCAGACTTCTCCAAAGCCCTAGGACATGGGTCAGCCTGTAGACCCTCACCTCTATTTATCTGCCCGGATGTGAAGAACTGCCCCATCTTAATCTGACTCTATTCAACTCTATGCCTCAAGCTGGTTACTGACATCTACAAAAGAGGATTATGAGTGGACTTCTAATGTTCAGAATAGGCAAATCTACAGGGGGAGAAAACACAATAGCAGCTGGTAGGGATGTGAGTTTGGAAGGAAATGGGGAACAACTACTAATGAGAATAGGTCCTTTTGGAGGTGACAAAAATGTTAAGATTGATGATGGTGGTGGCACAACTCTGTGAAATTACTAAGCCACTGAATTAGAAGCTTCAAGTAAATTGTATGCTAACTGAATGAACTTGATTATCTTTAAAACCATATTTCTGCAACCCCCCCCCATATTGTCAGAATAAAAAAACTCTACCCCAGGAAGCAGAATTCAAATATAGAGGGGTAGTCCCTAGCTACAGTCCAGAAATCAACAGTCAAAACGGGAAGAAGCAGATTCCAAAGACCACACTGCTCAAAACCAACAGCCTAATTCACTTTTCATGTCTATGAAACCACATCTGGTTTGCTACTGAGTCCACAAGACAGCAACATGGGAAAACTGACATATCCAGACTTGGTAAGAAATTACCCAAAATTCACCCATCCTCTAGCCTCTACAGAATGAAAAGAAAAACCAGTTTAAGCACACAGAATCATCTTGACTAAGATAATGATCAAGCAGGTGAGTGAAGTGAGTCCTAGGTGATAGCATCTCCTCAGAAAAGGCAGCTGCCAGTGAGTTGACAAGGCTCAACTGCACACCAAAGGAGAACTCTCTCCAAAGGCAGGGTTTTGTAGTGTGTGTCCCTACATATTTAATTTGCTTATCCACTATGTCCGTATCAGGAGTCTAGACTCCAGAGTGTTCCAGGCGCTCATTTTTAGGGAATTCATAGCTTGTACCAGATTCTCAAGGGGATTCAAAAGACAAACACAGGAGCCGGGCATGGTGGCACACGCCTTTAATCCCAGCACTCGGGAGGCAGAGGTAGGAAGATCGCCGTGAGTTCGAGGCCACCCTGAGACTACATAGTGAATTCCAGGTCAGCCTGGGCCGGAGTGAGACCCTACCTCGAAAAACAAAAAAATAAATAAATAAAAAATTAAAAAAAGACAAACACAGGAGAGCCTCTGACTTAGACTAACCTATAAACTGTTGCTTCAGAACTGAATGCAGCGTCTTTGGTATTTGACAATTTCTATTTAAACACCTTAACTGCTGTGTCACCTTGAGCAAATGACTGATCTCTGCTTCTTGGTTTCCTCATTCATAAAGTAGAGGTAACATAAAAATGACCTTGTTGAACTTGGACAGTCCTTGGAGGCTTGTTTTATTATCTGATTCACAGAGGAAATCTTAACCCAAAGATCTACAAAAATACTAGTTACAAAGTAAAATACTATTATAAAATAATATCAGTGTTATCTATTTGATTGGCTATAACTATGTATTTATTTTTAAGTAGTGAAGAAAACAATTGGCTTTTCATTTACAGTAGTGATCAAGATAATGAAAAAAAAAGACACAGTAATGTGGTAGTGTACAAAGTAGCAACACTTCATGTTAACAAGGCCTGACATTTGGGAAACAGCAAAGGCCACTCCTTCTTTATTTTTAAAAAAAAAATATTATATCAATCATATTCCCTGTTTAAGCATTAGTTAGTAGTAGTAGAAACACACAGTCTGTCGTAGAGTTGGATGCAGGCATCCATCAGTCTCCCCAAGTTACAGAGCTGACCCACTATAATACCATATAGACCCTAGAAGCCACCATGACAGTGTTCTTCCTAAAGAAGTCCTCGGCTGGAGAGATGGCTCAGTGGTTAAAGGCACTTGCTTGCAAAGCCGAAAGGCCTGGTTTCAATTCCCCAGTACCCACATAAAGCCAGATGCACAAAGTGGCTAATGCGTCTGGAGTTCTTTTGCAGTGCCAAGATGCCCTGGTGTGCGCACGCACGCGCACACACACACACTCTCCCTCTCTCTCTCTCTCTCTCTCTCCCTCTTTCTCTCTCTCAAGTAAATATATAAACATGTTTTTTAAAAAGAAGTCTTGCTCATCAAAAATAGTAGGAGGCAAATTGCCAGTTACCCAAATATGCTTTCCTCTGATTCCACACCAAAATACAAATATAAGTCCAAATTCCAGAAGACTTTATCTAAGGAGCTCCACTCTGGAGCATGAATTCTATCAAGACTCCCATTTTTGGCCCAGCCCAGATGGATTCAAAAGTTGTGGCTAGTGCTTCCCCAAGCCTCAGTGAGAACACATAGTAAAGCCATGCCCAGCATGAAGCAATAGGCCTCTGTCGCCACAGTGCAACCCAATGTCACTGCTACATCCTCAATGACCAGTGCAGAACTCAGCAAGCAGCAGGCACTCCATGTTTGCTGAGTGAAGCAGAGGACCAATTATGGCTAGCCTGAGGCAGGCCATAGTGGTGCATGCCTTTATAAGAAGCTGAAGCAAGAAGACCATGGGTTCCAGGCACACCTGGGCTACAGTGTTTCCAAGGAAGGAAGAAGGGAAAAGAGGGGGAGGAAGAAAACAGAAAAAGGAGAAAAGGAAGATGAGAGGAAGGGAACAAAGACTGAGGGTCAATCAAATTTCTAGACCCAAATTTTAAGTGGCCCCTAGTTTACTTCAAACTAAGGGTGATGTATTCCATGCAGCAAGAAGAGCCAGGTCTTGACAGACGAATCATTTACTCCATTTCAGGGAAGAGACTGGGCCCTGGGAAGCCTCCTCATGTCTAAGTCCTATTCCCACCTCAACAAAGTGCCACTTGCTGACCTGGCATACCACCGTCTCATTCTTCAATTTTAGAAGCAACAGGCTCATAAAATGACATTTCAGGCACTTGGCTTCTCTAAGTCATCTTAAGAAGTCTGGAGCCCATTCTCACAACAAAGATTTATTCTGTTAAAGCAACATTTCTGAACTGAAAGATATCATCTAATTAGGAAATCCATCTGGGAGACAGGAAAAGTAAGAGTCCAAGACAATTCCACTATCTGCCTCCAGGTTCTTCCTGAGTTCAAAATGAAAAGATGAACTGAACTATTTTTAAAATGAGAAGAGTGAAAACGACACCCAGAAAACATCCTCATTGTGCAAGGTGCCCACCCCTAAAGCAGTCTAATTTGGCCAGAAGGAGAAACTCTCTCCGGGCTCTGCAAAAGTCAAGCAGCATGCAAATTTTATTTCTCCCCTTGTACCAAGAAGGGAAGAGCAAGACATGGCCTTACTGGACAGCTTACAGAACCTTTCAGATGAGTTTGATTTTTTTTTTTCTCTGTGAAGAAGACCTGAGGACATTTCTTCTCAGACCTTTGAGTTTTCAAGGACAACCAGGGAGGTAAGAAGTGGAGCAAGGAAGCTGGAGAGGGAGAGATGTGTTCATTCTATTTTTAAACCTCGCCCACAGTTTAGAGTAAAGGAACACTCTGGTTCTATACTCCCACCCCTGTCACCTTCTGCTAAGCGCAGGAACCTGCTCACGTACACAGCTGATTCTAGGTCTAGGGGTGGATGACTGAAATCGCAGGCTAACCAAGCACTCCACCCTCACAGGGCTGGAGCAGCGCGCCCACAGCCAAGCAGACACAACCCGCCTTTTCCCAGGTGTACGCAGCGCCCCTTGGGCACACTCCATTCCCACGGCTGGGCACCCAGGGGTGAGCCAGTCGACCACTATGGGTACCGAGTCATGAAAAGTGATGGATTTCCCAATGCGATGCGGCAGGCGAGGCACACTGGTCCCAAGGCGGGGACACCTGTGTGTCGCGCACACCCACCCAGCCCGGAGGACCACCTCCCAGCCATCCCCGAACGCCTTCCGCATCTTAAGGTGGTTGATTCGCTCATTTTACACAGCCTTCCTGCCTAGACACAAGCATCGACACCCGTCACCCCGCGTCCGCGGGATGCGCCCCGTCGCGCCCGGGTCAGGGCACTCACTCTTGAGCGCGCTGATGAGCGACTTCCCGTCCTTGATGAGCTCCTTGATGAATTTGTTGGTCTTGTCCAGCTCCGCTTCGTGCGACTTGAGCGTCTCTCGGAAGTGCGGGCTGTCGAGGCAGCAGTCGCTGAACTCGAGCGCCGGGAGACCCATGCCGCCCACGGCGCCCGGAGCAGGCAGGCACGCACGCACGCCGCGGGACCCCGGCCGGCGCCCGGGACCGCCACCCGAGCCACAGGTGTGGCGCCGGCTCGCCCTGCGCGCGGCGTCCGCGGGCGCGCGAGGCTCCCGAACGGAGCCGGGACCCGGCCGGCGGGCGGGATGTTCCCGTGGCGAGCTGCCGAGCGACGGGCGAGCAGGAAGCGCAGCGGCGCGGGGAAGCGAGCGAGCGAGCGAGCGAGAGGGCGGGAGCGCGGCCGCCGCCACCCCGCCTCCGGAGCTGGCTCGCGCTCCTGCAGCCTCGAGCGCCCTCTCACAGCAGCCTCGGCCACCCCACCGGCGTCCGGGCCGCCCGAACCTGCTAGCGATGACCTCATCCCTGCCGGCCCAATCAGCGCGCTCTCCTCAGCCCGACCCCCGAAGCCGCCCGAGGCCGCCCGGCCCTTCCGCGGACTTGATCCAATCAGACTAGCCTGGGGGCGGAGTTTATGGCGGGGGCGGAGCCCACGCCACCACCTAGGTCCGCAGAGCAAGCTCCGCCCCCGCCCGCGCGCCCTCCCGCCCGCCCGCGGGGGTTGCAGACCCCGTGCCCCGGGGCGGAGAGCTGTGGTGCGTGGGCCCGGGCCACCCAAGACCTGGCCCGCCATGGCGGCCCTCGTACGAGCCGGACGTGATGCGTCTGCGGAGCGGAGGTCGGAGGAGCCGAGGTGTGCAGAGCTAGAGACTTCGGAGAACGAAAACTGCTGGTTCGCCGCACTGCTGGGCAGACGTGCGTGCACTCCCGGGAGAACTGCGCGTTCCTTTGAGCGGGACGCGTTTGCATCTTTAAATGACCAACTCTCCAGTCCCGCTGGCTTCCCGCCCCCTACCTTGCATTCGCCCCTACCTTGCATCCTCCCCCTCCCCGCGGCCACGCCTGTTCCCAACCCGCCCACGGCGCCCCCCGCCGAAGGTTCGGTCACACCCCATGGAGAATCTCAGCCGCCTGTTAATTTGCTGCAGGGCACACAGCGCCGTTTTACGCTGCTGCGTCCAGTGCCTTCGCCTTCGCTACTCGGCGAGCTTTGCGAGGCGGGCCACCGCAGGTTTCTGACCTGCTGTTGCATCCCAGCACCTAGAACAGCGCTGAGGGCGCCGCCGTGCCTGCCATGCTCTGCTGATGTGCCCGATAAATATTTGTGGCCAATGAATGAATTCTGTCTGGCGACCCGCTCCACCTCCCGTTGCCAGCGCGTTGCCCGGCCTCCCTGTCTGTATTCGACTCAATGCAGGCAGCTTATGGTGCATTTGACAGGCTAGCTCCTATAAGGTGTCTAATGCTAAATGGTGAACTCCTGGAGAACAGGAGCTGTCTTTGAATAAATTGTTTCAATGTTCAGGAACTAACACCACCCGCTTCAGTTAACAGAAGTGGGTGGGTCCCTTTGTGTTTTCAGTTGGTCGGCTATGTGAAGGCACTGAGGCACTGGCCTAGACTCAGGATTCAAGGATGAGCACAGAAGGAATTTGCTTCTGTTCTAGAAGAAAAGAGAGGCAAACAAGACTGACAGTGGTGTTGCAAAGGGGAAATTGGGGAAGGGAGGGAATTTCCATGGGTTATTGTCTATAATTATGGAACTTGTCAATAAAAAATAAGTTTTTTAAAAAGAAAATAAGACTGGCTGCTGTTATAATGGAAGCCGTACATACTTGAAAACACAGAGGAGTCTCAGACTTGGGAGAGTCAAAGAAAGGGTCATGTGGAAAAATTAGTTCATCTGTTTTTTAAATGCATGAATGAATGGTTGTGATCAGTTTAGTGATTTGGTTCAACAAAGTCAGGCTTGATAGCAGGCCAAAATAGCTAACTGCAGCTAATTGCAACCCTGATAATAGTAATCCCTTACTTGCTCTGGATGAGAAATATCTGGAATGGAATATCCATGAAAGGAAATGTTTCATGCTTATCTAGACTACCTAAAGGTAGATGCTCTGGATAAATACAATCACACAAAACCCTAATAGTTTGAGGCAAAGACCGTCATTGTCAGGAATCTAGGGGGAGTAGGGTTCAGACTTGGGGTCTCTACTGTGATTGCCATCAGAAGGTGACAGGTCCTGGATGGGGTGCTCAGCTGGTCACCTCCATCTGTTCAATTCTCTTACATGGTCTAGTTTAGTTGTCCTTGGAGTGTGAGCAAGCATTCCAGCTCAGAAGGGGAAATCATCACCTTTTATGACCTAGTCTTAGATTTCACACACTTCTTCATTGTCACACACCACCTTCATTGGCTAGAATGCAAGGCTAGAAGCAAGTAACAAGTTCACCCAGATAGGGAGGTGTGGGAGTTTGGATAGATGGTCCCCAATATGTTCAGTGTTTTATTAGTTTGTAGTTTGTATCTGCATCCACCTGGCTGGAGGCAATGTCACTGGGCAGATCTTACCGTGTGGTGATGGGTTTGAGATTTCAATCTAAAGATACGCAAAGTGTGCCTAGCTGGAGTTCCTGAAGTGTGCTGTGCTGTGTGACTTTTGGCTTGTGGCTTTTGGCTTTTTCTCTCTGTGTTTGTTCCTGTGAAAGCAGGCCAGCTTCTTCTGCCATTATGGAACTTCCCCCTGGATCTGTAAGCTTCAATAAATATCCCTTCCTCCATAACTTTGCCTGGTCTGGAAGTTCATCTCAGTGAACCTGAACTGTCTGCTGCAGGAGGAGTTCAACTATACCTCAAAATGGATGAAGCACAATAGGAAATGTTGTGGCCATCTCTGAAAAAACACAATCTACCACAGTAGGCTGGTATATGGGGCAGTATTCAAAAAATACTAAATAGGGCTGAAGAGATGGCTTAGCAGTTAAAGGACTTGCCTAAGGACCCAAGTTCATTCACCAGTACCCACGTAAGCCAGATGCACAAGGTGGCAAATGCGTCTGGAGTTCATATGCAATGGCTGGAGGCCCTGGTGCACCAATTCTCTCTAACCCCACTCTCCCATAAATAAAAGTATTTTTTTCTTTTTGGGGGAGAGAGAGACAGAGAGAGAGGGAGAGATGGGCCCGCCAGCAGCCTCTCAGCTGCTGTGAACGGAATCCAGATGCTTGTGCCCCCTTGTGGCAAAGTGCGGCATTGCGCCCTTGCGTCACTGCATCTGGCTAAACGTGGGACCTGGAGATTGGAACCACTGGAGATTGGAACCACTGGAGATTGGAACCGGAGTTCTTAGGCTTAGGAGGCAGGTGCCTTAACCGCTAAGCCATCTCTCCAGCCCAATAAAAGTATTTTTAAATTCTAAATGTTAAATGATTTGTCTTGAGTAATATTGGACAAATTTGTATGCAATCGAATGCATATGTCTTAATATGCACTGTCGTGTGTTTAGGTTTTGATAAGCACTGAGGTAAATTTTAGATGTGATTAATCCCTAAAGCAGGAATAACTGACTTTTTGATATTATGACATGATGTTGTAACCTAAAAATGTGCTGGGGTACATTCATAGCTATCTTACGAGGCATGCTGCTGACAGACTGCAGGTGGGACACATTTACCAAGATGAAACCGAGAAGGAAGTAACTGGAGTGAAGTTACGTAGCTCATAAGTCTACATGGCACAAATACGTTCACAAACATAATGTGGTCATGTTACTGGGGTCCTAAGCCATATGCCCAATTCTGGGGTCCCAACAAATCAGATCCAGCCACTTGCTCCAAAAGCCAAAGGGGAAAAATGAACAGTCAGGCATGGTGGCACACTTGGAAGGCAGAGGTAGGAGGATCGCTATGAGTTCAAGGCCAACCTGAAACTACATAGTGAATTCCAGGTCAGCCTGGGCTAGAGAGATCCTACCTTGAAGAAAAAAAAAGCAGGAACAGAACTTTAGTGAGCATGGCTACATCAGGAAAACAAGAGGACCAACATCCACAGCCCTAGCTTCAGAGGTACTGAAGCAAACTCCCATATTATATAGGAAGGGGAGAGGGGGAAGCATGCATAGGTTAACAGTCTTGGTGAGGTATTATCTGGTTAATCTGCACCTCAGGACTGCTCAGGCATCAAGTAAATTACTGTCTCCTGGGAGGTATTCTCAAGTTTTGTCATAAAAATGTTTATCTGTCAGACCAGTTATTCCTAGAATCGAGGTGGCTATGTATAAATTGAAAGAGGAGATGCCAAGATTGTATCCTGGTTTTACCCACCTATCAAGCCCAAGTGATACATTAGTGCTTTCTGTAAATACTTCTCTCTGTCCTTCTTACGCCCATCCTCAGACAAATGTGTAGATAATGTAGAAATGCGTCACAAATTTAATCTAGACTTTCTGCTAATAACTTCCCACACTTTCAGCCATATGATCAAAAAACGAGATTTTGGAATGCAGAAGGACTGAGTCCAGAAACTGGAACGTGTACAGTGCACCTGTCTATATCCTTTAAAATAGACTGTGCAAGGGAAAGGATACGATGGTCAATGTTTGCAGCCCAGCTTAGAACATCAACTCATCATCCTTAGAACATCATCCTCAAAGGCACACGACAAGAGATCCAAGTGTTTAAGGAAGAAGCAGTGACTCACAAGATAAGATTTTTGGTCATGCCATGCAAATAGATCAGAATAGTTAAGGCCAGAAATGACTTACATATGAAATAAAGAAATGAATTAGGCCACATCATGTGACCCAAATTCTTTGGATGAATGTCTGAATTCCTTTAACTTAGCCACATGCTTGTCCAAATAGCTCTACTTTCAATATCATATTTTTTTTAGGCAAGCCCAACAGACTGGTCTTTGTGTGTGTGTGTGTGTGTGTGAGAGAGAGAGAGAGAGAGAGAGAAATTGGCATGCCAGTGCCTCCAGTCACTGTAATCGACCTCCAGACATATGCACCACCTTTTACTCATGTGTGACCTTTCACGTATCATCTTGTGCATCTTGATTACCTGGGATTGGGGGAGTTAAACATGGATCCTTAAGCTTCACAGACAAGCACCTTAACTGCTAAGCCATCTCTCCAGCCCAATATCATGTTTTAAATGCATATAATTTCTGATTTCATCTGTCCAATTAACTTTTTTTTTTTTTTTGGTTTTGCAAGGCAGGGTCTCACTCTGGCCCAGGCTGACCTGGAATTAACTATGTAGTCTCAGGGTGGCCTCGAAATCACAGTAAGGCCTCCTGAGTGCTGGGCAAAGCACAGGTGGGCTTCCATATAACCCTTGTGTGTGCTTGTGGAAGGCCTCACAGGCAAAGCACAGGTGGGCCCATATAACTAGAAGTGGTGGGACCACCACTCATTAGCTTGGGAACAATCTGGTACAGGAGGAAGAATTTGGGGGTTTTCATGTCAGTGAAAAGAAGGGGGCTCTTGTTTCAGAACATCAAGCCTCCTGGGGTTCAAATGATAACATCAGTACAGGGTGTCTCTGGCCCTGGAGTTGGTCTTCCTCTAAGCGTGTATGGAGGGTGGGGGTGTAAGCACACTTGTATAGTGTGTGTGTGTGTGTGTGAGGGAGAGAGAGAGTTTTTGTGCATTTAGTTGGTTTAATTGTTTTAATTTTCTTTTGTGGGGGGTGGGGTTGCTGAACCCAGCCTCTCAGTCACTCCCACTAAGTCCTGACAACAGCACCCTCAGCGGCTCTCTCAGCTTCTCCAAACCTTCACTCCGCATTATTAGCAGTAAGTGGTATATAAGTAAGCTTGGAATACTAACTACTTAAGAGGCTGTGGCAGGAGGATCATGAGTTCAAGGTCAGACTAAGCTACAGAGTGAGTTCAAGGCAAGTATGAGTAACTTTAGTTCTTGTCTTGAAAAATTTTTTTAAGGGGGATAAAGAGGTTAGGTGATGCAGCTCAGTTGTAGAGCACTTGTCCAAAATGCATGAAGTCCTGGGTTCAAACAAGAAAAGTGCTGCTAACATGGAAAGGGAGTCTTGCTGCTAGACAGACAGGTGCAGTGATGAGGACAAGTATGCCCTGTCCTCAGCCCCTCAGGATGAAGTCTACTGCTGCCTTTCTGTGGCTTTGTAATTCTAGATAGCACTTATTCATTCTTTTTTTTTAATGACTGGTACCATATGTGGTTTTTCACAGTGACTTCTCTGTGATTAAGGAATAAGACACCAGTGTTCCAATTTTAAAATAATGATTCTGGGTTTTTATAAGTGTCTCATATCTTGATTACAGTAATGGTCATACAAGCATGGCATTTGTTAAAACTTATGGGGACATTCTATTGTATGTACATTACAGGTCTATAAAGAGTGGCTTTTTAAACTATTTATTATATTATTTATTTTTGAGAGAAAGGGGAAAAAGAAGCAAATAAAGAGAATGGGCGCACCAGGACCTTCAGCCACTGCAAATGAATTCCAGACACATGCTCCACTTTGTGCACCTGCGTTACATGGGTCCTGGGAATCACACCTGAGTCCTTTGGCTTTGCAGGCAAGTGTCTTAACCACTAAGCCATTTCTCCAGCCCAAGATTGACTTTTTAAAAAATAACAATGAGCCAGGTGTGATGGTGCATGCCTTTAATCCCAGAACTCCGGAGGTAGAGGTAGGAGGATTACTGAGAGTTCAAGGCCACCCTGAGACTACTTAGTGAATTCCAGGTCAGCCAGAGCTAGATTGAGACCCTACCTTGGAAAACCAAAAAAAAAAAAAAAAAAAAAAAGACTAGCAGAGTACCACAACAGAAGCATGTTGGGCCTATAAAAATAATAATGATGGTGTTTTGATGAGATTCATAAAGCATTTATTTAATATATATATGACAGATGCTAAACACTTTATTATGTTTCTCTTAACATTATAATACTGGGAAGGAGGTACTACTATGATCCCGCTTTTACAGATAAGAAAACTAAGGCTTAAAGAAGAGGTGTCTAAGTATGATGGTTAATCTCTGGTTTTCAACTTATAAGATTTAGTATCACCATGGCAAGAAACTTTATCACATGCCTCTTAGGGATTTTCTAGATTAGAGTGAGGTGGGAAGATCCACCTTAACTGTCTGTGGGGCTCCTAGACTGTATAAAAGGGAGAAAGCTGAGCTGGATAGATGGCTTAGCAGTAAAGGCACTTGCCTGGAAAGCCAAAGGATCCAGGTTCAATTCCCCAGTACCCATATAAGCCAGATGCACAAGGTGGTGGTGCATGCACCTGGAATTTGTTTGCAGCATTTGAGTATGGATGAAAAGCTTGGAGTGATAGCAGCTCTCTTGTAATCATAAAGTCAATACTACAGGCTAAAGATGGTTAAACAGGAAAATACAGGGAGCCAGGTACTTTGTGATATTCAGAAGCCATAACACCATTCCCAATATTCAGCACATGAAGGGGCAATGCAACCTGTTTGCTTAAGTGATATCGAAGGGGTTTTCTGTTCTCAAAGCTGAACATTGCTCTAAATACCATCATGCACTGATTACAAAGTCTATTCTTTTATGTCCTCTTGACTTTTTTGGGGGGGAGGGGGTTGAGGTAGGGTCTTTCTCTAGCTCAGGCTGACCTGGAATCCAATATGTAGTCTCAGGGTGGCCTCGAACTCACTGTAATCCTCCTACCTCTGCCTCCTGAGTGCTGGTGTCAAAGTTATGTGCCCCGGCACACACAGCCTCCTCCTGATTTTTAATGATCCTCATTAAAACATAGCACTTGGGTTGCGAAATCATCTCTAGATGACCTCTATTGCCTAATGGATGTCAATATTATGTAAATAGTTGTTATACTGACTTATTTAGGGAATGTAATGAACATGTACAGATATAATTTTTGCCCAAAGCAACCAATATGAAGTTGGTTGAATTCATAGATATAGAAGCCATGGATACAAGGTTGAGCCTACTTATAAATGCAGCTTTACAAAATGATGACAAAAATATATATAAAGATCTTCCCGCTTTTTATAATAACAAATGAGGACAGAAGCCCAAAAGGTTAGCAAGTAAAAGTACTATTTTTCAGGATAGTTTCTTAAGCATTCACAATAAAGATATACTTGCCTGTACAGGGCAGAGGTAAAGATTCATTAAGAGAATAAAGGCACTAAAGAAAAAGATAATTAGCTGGCATGGTAGTGCACACCTTTAATCCCAGCACTCAGGAGGCAGAGGTAAGAGGATCACGGTGAGTTCTAGGCCAGCCTGAGACTACACACTGAATTCCAGGTCAGCCTGGGCAAGACTCTATTCCTAGAAGGAGCAGGAAGCTTTATAGGACTCATGAAGCTGATGAAATTTACAACTCAGAAAGTTGTAAGATTCACCAGGCCCCATCCCATGATTATATAAGCAGTAAACAATGCCGGGGGGAGGGGAAACTCTTCCATGGAGCTCTCTACAAGTTGTGCTGCAAACTCCAGGGTGAGTCACCCATTCTGGGATAATGCTTTGAATGATGCAGCTGCCTTTGAGTCACCCACGCTCCTCTAAGCAACCCTTTACCATGTTCCTGTAAGTAATCCTAATCAACTCACAAGTTTACTGCATTTGATTTAGGTGGAATTATTTCTTTGATCTGTGGTGGTGCCCTATCTGGGGTGAAGAGACATTTCTTTGTGTCTCCCCAAGAAAAATCATGCATCAAAAGGGGTGTGTGTTTCTACTGAAGGTGAAATAATGGGATAGAAAAGAGCAGAATTGCAGGAGAGAGCAGAAGCTTTGGATCAGTAGGAAATGATTACCTGTATCTAGGCACCCAGCAAATGGGCTATAATGTCTGCTGGGGCCGGGGAGACATGAAAATGGCAGACTTCTTTGATTTATGCCTTTACTTTGGTTTGAATTTCTTTCCTGGAATTTCCCATCACTATATTTGTTTTTGTTGATTTTCTTCTGTTACCTTTTGTTTGAGACAGGATCTTGCTATAAAGCTCTGGCCCACCTGGAATATTCTGTGCAGCCCAGGATGGCCTCAAACATTTAGAAGTCTCTGACTCACAAGTGCTGAAATTACCCAACACATGTCGCCACACCACATCTCATCACTATATGTCTGTTACACTCACTTTGAGAAATACTTGACATAATAAAATTTGTGGTTATCATACTTTGACACTAGAGCATTCTACAACTAGCACTTTAATATTTTATAATATTTTAAATTTTTCTTTATTTGAAGGAGAGAGGAATATGGGTTTGGTAGGGCTTCTTGCCACTACAAACTCCAGATGCATGAGCTACTTTGTGCATCTGACTTACATGACTACTAGAGAATCAAACCCAGGCTGGCAGGCTTTGCAAGCAAGTGCCTTTAACTGATGAGCCATCTCCTTAGCCCCTATATTTTCCAGTTTGAAAACTAGACATTTTTAAGGTTTTTGTTTGACTTTTTTTGTCTGAAAACAACCATGTGAACTATCCTTGTGCTTCCCAAAACTGGTCTGATAATCTGGGCCAATCAGAAAAAAGTTTCCTTCAATGGTGATGGAAGGAGAGAAACAATGACAAGACAATGACCTCCTCCTGAAACCAAATCTTTTCCATTTGAAGGGCAGACTTTTTTTGGGTTTTTTTTTGTTTGTTTGTTTGTTTGTTTTTATGAGAGAGAGAGAATTGGCGTGCCAGGGCCTCTAGCCACTGAAATCAAGCTCCAGACACGCATGTCTTCTTGTGCACATGTGTCATCTTGTGCATTTGTTTTATGTGGGTTCTGGGGAGTTGACCCTGGGTCCTTAGGTTTTGCAGGCAAATACCTTAACTTCTAAGCCATCTCTCCCACCTAAGGGCAGTTTTTTTAAGATTGATTATGTCCTGTCTACATATATAGCATTAGTATCCTTTTTTAGATGAGTCTACACCTTTTCAGGTAAGATAATAATGAAGAGAGTAACTTGTTTTAAAAATATTCTTGAGAAAAATTAATACCTCCCCAAAAATCCTACCTCCCCAAACTTTACTTGTTCATTGTTTTAGTTTTGATTCAAAGAGTAATAAGAGGTCTTGAGTCCAGGACCTTGGTGTCCTGTTTGTTGATGTGCCCTGTAGTTGATCTAAAGCAAGTGGAGCCAGAGCCTCAGTGTCTTGCTTACTGCTGTGTCCTGTGATCTATAGCAAGCAGCCATGACAGCGTCACAGCTAAACCTGCCAATGGTTCCCATCATGGAGTGTGCAGACCCCACTTTTTTCTTGTACTTACTCAGCTCTACGATTGAGACATGAAATTATCCACAGATAATATGTAAATGCATGGACATGGTGGACATGTTCCAGTATAGATTATGGACACAGAAGTGTGCATTTCATATAATTTGTATATGTTACAAAATATTCATCTTTTCCCCCAATCATTTTAGCGTGCACTAAGCATTCTTAATTCATGGAGCATACAAAAACAGGGGTATGCTGGAACCAGTCCCTCGCCATCATTTGTTGACCTCTAGATGAGCCAAACTAAAGAAGAACAGAACAAGACCTAGGGAGAGGGATTAGTGGGTAAAAGCAGTTGCTGCAAAGCATGAAGACCTTATTTCAATTCCCAGATCCACTTAAAAAGCCAGATATGCCTGAAACCTCAGTGTTTGGAGGGGTGATGAGACAGGAGGATCATCTAACTGAGAGAGGCTGCCTTAGAGAAATAATAGAGAGCACCTGATCTCTTCCTCTAGTCTCTATATGCATGGGTGTGGGCATCTGCACATATATGTGCTTTCAACACACACACACACACACACACACTACAGCATCCTATATACACACACACACACAAAATAAGGAACCAGTACCAAAGGTCAGAGTAAGGCCAGGTATGAGGTTTATTCCTTCTTTGCCATTGAGGAAAGCCCATGACAGAAGCTAGCTAGTTAAATTTATTTTGTCCAGCTACATTTCTTTAAAGTTTTTAAAACTTTTATTTATTTATTTACTCATTAGAGAAAGAGAGAGAACAAGAGAGAATGGGTGCACCAGGGTCTCTAGCCATTGCAAAAGAACTCCAGATGCATGTGGTACCATGTGCATCTGGTCTACATGGGTTCTAGGTCCTTAGGCTTTGCAGGCAAGCACCTTAACCACTAAGCCATCTGTCCAACCCTTGCCCAGCTCCTTTTATCAAGAGGTGTATTAAATAACAGTGGGAAAACATTTTACAACTAAGAACAAACAAATCATAGACACATGAGTATAAAAGGGAAAAATAAGCTGGCCGTGGTGGCGCACGCCTTTAATTCCAGCACTCAGGAGGCAGAGGTAGGAGGATTGCCATGAGTTCAAAGCCACCCTGAGAATACATAGTGAATTCCAGGTCAACCTAGGCTAGAGTGAAACCCTACCTTGAAAAAGAAAGGAAAAATAGTAGATGTGTCTACTAAAGTGATTTAAAAGATTCAATTTCCTGTTGTTTCCATCACAGATGAGAAATGGAGTCACACTGAACACTAATAAATGATATTCCTAGATTCCCAAAGCCACAGAGCTGTGGGTCTAACATCATGTCCATCCACACAACCACATTGCTTGAGAAGAGAGGGAATGTGCCCCAGGAAACAACAGATCCTGGGAGTCACTTATTTAGAGAATGAAAAGATATAAGCCAGGTATGGTGGCATATACCTTTAATGCCAGCACTTGGGAGGCAGCAATAGGAGGATCACTGTGAGTTCAGGGCCAGCCTGAGACTACATAGTGGATTCCAAATCAGCATCTGCTAGAGGAAGATCTTACCTCAAATATATATATAATGCTTAAGTAGGACATAAGGTTGCAGAACACCAACCTAAAACATGCTTTTGATGCTTAAGTGTTCAATCTCAGGCAAGTTGCTCAAGTTCTTGAATGTCTGTGTCTTCATCACCCATTTCAGATTGATATTTCACAGTTACGGTTCTTTGTCAGGCACATAAGAAATGCTCAATGTGCCAGGCGTGGTGGCGCACGCCTTTAATCCCAGAAGTTAGGAGGCCGAGGTAAGAGGATTGCTGTGAGTTCAAGGCCAGCCTGAAGCTACATAGTGAATTCCAGGTCAGCCTGGTCTAGAGTGAGACCCTACCTTGAAAAAGAAAACAATATAAAACCAAAAAAAGCTCAATGCAAGCTGGGCATGGGAGCACTCACCTATCATCCTAGTATTCAAGGGACTGAGGCAGGAGGAGTGTCACAAGTTCACAAGTTCAAAGCTGGCCTGGGCTACATAGTGAGGTCTAGGGCATCCTCAGTTACAATGTGAGACCTTGTCTCAAAAAAAAAAAAAATTCTCCTTTCCCTCCAAATGCTCAATAAGTACCTTGTATTACTACCCTAAAAACTTAGAATCTAAAAATTTACTATAGCTGCTAAAAAGATGTTGACGTCAGCTTTTAAAATGAGTTAAGGAATGGAACTCAAATATCTAAAATTCTTACAAAATATTTTAATCTTTGTTATTTGAAACATTTCCTTAAAAGTTTATTTATAGCATTCTTAAAAATCACAGCATAATGCTACTTATAACTTGAAACTACAAACTAACACTGTTTTCACAGGATGGAAATTACCATTAAAGTAGGCTTCTCAGATTAGCCCATCTAGTACTGGCAGGTGCTACATGAGCTCCCTGGGGAAAGTGGCCAACATCTGTCCAGCAACTCAAAGTCTAAGTGACTCAGAAGCAAACAACCTAACGTGATGCTCACACAATGCAATGGTGACACACAGCCATGGTGGGTAACCAACTGCTCTTGGATTGGCTAACAGAGCCGCTCAGTGGAAAGGAAACCATATCTGGAACTGGGACACAAGTCAGAATCATATCCAGATAATGATTCTGCTTCCCAATGTCAATCTCCCACTAAGCTTGGCATATAAGAGGGTCTACACCCTTTAAATTCTCTCTAAATTAATTATGGTTTTCCCATTTAACTGGTGCTGACTTCACTCTATGTTGGAGATTCTGCTTCTCTTTTTCAGATGGGAGCAGGACTTGAGGAGATAAACGGCCCAGCACACTTCACCCCGGCCCCAGCTGAAACCACAGAGGAATTATGGAAATGAGCAAGAGTGCTGCTTTCTTAGTGAACCTGATATCAGCACAAGGGTGAAGGAGATAGACACTGAGGACTCTCAACACCTACCAAAGCAGAGATCCAGGGGTTCCTAAGAGCCCATCACTGAAGTAGACTTAAAACGCACCCAACATGGCTCAGGGAATTTTGCAGAAGAGGGGGCTGAAAGACTGTTAGAGTCACAGTTGGGTCATTTTGCACAAAGACACCGCCTCACCTCCATAACTGACTGCTACCCCATAATACATGACCAACAATCCCCACGGTGCTGACCTGCATCCCCAACAAGGAGGGCCTCTTCAGAAAAGGGCAGAGAGGAGGGAAAGGATGGTACCAACATGTGTTGTTTACATACTAAATTTGTCTATATCTGATAAAAATAAATTTTAGCTGGGTGTGGTGGTGCATGCCTTTAATCTCAGCACTTAAGAGGCAGAGGTACGAGGATCACCATGAGTTCGAGGCCACCATGAGTCGACATAGTGAATTCCAAGGTCAGCCTGAGCTAGAGTGAAACCCTACATCGAAAAAACCAAAATAAATAAATAATTTTTTAAAAAAAAAAGTAGGCTTGTCAGGCTGGAGAGATGGCTCTGTGGTTAAGGTGCTTGCCTGCAAAACCTAATGACCTAAGTTTGATGCCCCAGTACCCACATAAAGCCATATGCACAGAGGAGCACATACACCTGGAGTTTTTTTTTTTTTTTGCAGTGGCTAGAAGTCCTGGCATGCCCATTTTCTCTCTGTCTCTGTCTCCTCTCTCCTTGCTTGCAAATAAATAAATAAAAACGTGTTTTTATGTAGGCTTGTCAGGACTGGGGAGATAGCTTAGCAGTTAAGGCACTTGCCTGCAAAGCCTAAGGACCCATGTTCAACTCTCCAGATCTAATGTAAGCCAGATGCACAACATGACGCATGTGCAAGGTCACACATATGCACAAGGTGGCACACATGTCTGGAGTTCGATTACAGTGGCTGGAGGCCCTGGTACGCCAATTCTCTCTCTCTCTCATAAAAACAGTAGGCTTGTCATTCAAACATTGAAATATTGCCAAGGTTACTCATCTGTAGAGACATCCATGCTTTATTTCAGTTTCTTTTCTAACAATAATTTGGTGAAGATAATGAATGTTGTTTGCTTATTTATTATTTTGGTTTTAAAAGCAGGGTTTCATGTATCCCAGGCTAGCCTTAAACTTGCTATGTAGACCAGGCTGGCCTTCAACTGCTAATCTTCCTGTCTCTACCTCACACAGATGCATGAAAATTCCATGTTAGATGCACAGGAATTGTCTACTTTCACTAGTGACGTTAATGTTGTAACCTTCAATGTCATGTTTGAAAAAGATGTTAGCATAATAAAACGGGACAATTGTGCCCATAGGCTCATGTGTTTGAACACTTGATGCCCAGCTGCTGGCATTGTTTGGGAAGGTTGTGAAACCTTCAGGAGGTGGAGCCTTCTTAGATGAAGTGGGCCACTAAGGATTGAGTCTTGAAGCTCTATAGCCCAACCCAGGTAGCTGTTCATCCTAGGCTTCCTGATGTGACCAGTTTGTCCTGCTTCTGATGCTCTGCCTTCCCTCACCAGGATGGAATGTGTCCCCTCCAAACTGTAAGCCAGAATAAACCCTTTCCTTCCTTTAAGCTGCTTTGTGCCAGTATTTGATCATAGCAAACAGTAAACTGATACAGCAATTTACCACATTGGTAGATGGCTTCCATGGTTCTACAAGGAAAGCTGCTACTCAGGAGTCTGTAGGAGCTGGGAACAGACTCCATTTGGGATACTTTCCTGCTATCTCAATTAAAAGTCATTCCTCTCTGTTGAAGTTACCTTTGCATTGCTACTATAAAACACCCGACAAAAGCAGCTGATGGGAGGAAAGTTGTTTATTTTGGCTTACGGTCTCAAGGGGAAGCTCCATGATGAAGGGGAAAGGATGGCATGAGCCGAGGCTCGAATCACCTCTGCTACAGCAGGTGGAACACCACAGCATGACAGTGAGCCACACACTGGCAAGGGGAAGCTGGCTATAACACCCTTAAGCCCTCTCCCAACAATACACCTCCTCCAGCAAGGCTCTAATTCCCAAATTGCCATCAGCTGGGGAACTAGCATTCAGAACACACGAGTGGAGACAACTAATTCGAATTGCCACACTCTCTTTTAATCCACTAAAATGTAAGCGCCCAGCTGCCAAAGAAAGAGCTGGTCTATGTGGTTGTGGCTGTATCATCATCACCTCACTCAGGATCCTGCGTGTTTTGAATTCCAAGTAACTACCTAGCGAATGAGTGATGACTGATGGGTAACTTAGCACTTGCTCTGTGCTGCAAGTTCTATTTAGAAGTGTAGACAGACAGACGGTGACCTGATCTTACAGCTGCCCTAAGAGGAAAAAAGGAAAAGTAAGATTCATGACCACACAGGCCCAGTGTGAAGTCTTGAACCCCATGGACTCAGAGTGTCTAGTATATTGGACAAGGAATGTGTGCAAGCTGAGTGAGCCAAGTACATAAGAATAAAGGGGGGAAATGGAACTTGTAACACTCCTGCTTCGGCCTTTCAGGTGCTGAGATGATCAGCATGTGTCATCACACCCAGCTAAGAAAAAAAAAAAGTATTTCCACTCACACACCACATATCCCAAATACATAAATGGGGGAAGGCACTGTCCACTGAGACTTGGGGTCAATTAGAATTCCCTAGGTTGTTTTTTACTTCAGGCACAATCATTTTTCTTCACTTGGCCTCCAGGTCACCACCTACCCATCTACCAACGCCTAGTCTCTTTCTATCTTGGTGGCCCTCTTCAGTTTCCTTTGCTGATTCCTCCTCTTTCTCCTCCTCAGCTCTGAACAGTTTGCAGATGTCCAGCCCAATCTAAGAGATAGCTGTGGCTGCCATCTGCACGCTGATAGCCTCCCAAAGTCTATGCCAGCTTTCACCTCTCCTGACTTCCATCAGATCAACAATGCTGACTGCTCAGTACTGTCACTGTGAATCTAAACAGGCACCATAACCTTAAAACATACTCAAATTTGGGACTGGAGAGATGGCTTAGCGGTTAAGGCACCTGCCTCCTAAGCCTAAGAAGAACGCTGGTTCCAATCTCCAGCGGTTCCAATCTCCATCCAGGTCCCATGTTTAGCCAGATGCAGTGATGCAAGGATGCAATGCCTCACTTGATCACAAGGGGGCGCATGCATCTGGATTTCATTAGCAGCAGCTGAGAGGCTGCTGGTGCGCCCATCTCTATCTGTCTTCCTCTCCCTCTCTCTCTCTCTCTCAAAAAAAAAAAACAAACAAAAAAAAAACTCAAAATTTAAGGATAGCCAGCATGGTGGCACATGCCTTTAATCCCAGTATTCAGGTGGCAGAGGTATGAGGATCATTGTGAGTTCAAGGCTAATCTGAGACTACAGAGTGAGCTCCAGGTCAGCCTGGGCTAGTGTGAGACCCTACCTCAAAAAAAAAATTTAAGAATAATTTAACAAGCTGGGGAGATGGTTAAGAGGATAAAGGCACTTGCTCACAAAGCTTGCTGGCTCAGGTTTAATTCCCCCATACCCACATAAAGCTGGATACAAAAAGTGGGGCAAGCATCAAGAGTTTGTTTGCAGCAGCAAGAAACCCCAGATTGAAATTTGGATTCGCCATTTCCAAAGGGAAATCTATTCTTGCAACTGTGCAAGTCAAAATTCTTAGGGCCAGGCTATAGAGATGGTTCAGCAGTTAAAGGTGCTTGTTTACAAAGCCTGATGGCCCAGGTTTGAGTCCCCAGTACCCACATGTACAAAGTGGCACTTGTCTCTGGAGTTCATTTGCAGCAGCAGAAGGCCCTGGCACACCTCCTTTCTCTGTGTTTCTCTTCTTCTCTCATTCTCTGAACTACTTACCTACCTACCTATTTAAAATAAATCTTACCTGGTCATGATGGTGGTACATGCCTTTAATCCCAGCAGTCAGGAGGCTGAGATAGGAGGAACATTGTAATTTTTTTTTTTTTCTGGTTTTGCAGCAGGTCCAGGCTGACCTGGAGGTCTGGGTGGCCTCGAGATCCTCCTACCTCTGCCTCCCGAGTGCTGGGATTAAAGGCGTGCGCCACCACGCCCGGCGAACGTTGTGAATTTGAGACCAGCCTTAGGCTGCAGAATGAGTTACAGCTCAGCCTTGGCTAGAGTGAGACCCTATCTAAAAAACAATAACAATGGGCTGGGGATATGGCTTAGTAGTTAAGGTGTTTGTCTGTGAAGCCTAAGGACCATGGTTCAATTCCCCAGGACCCACATAAGCCAAATGCACATGGGGCACATGTGTCTGTAGTTTTTGCACTGGCTAGAGGCCCTGGCACACCCATTCTCTCTTTCCCTCTATTTGTCTCTTTCTCTCTCAAATAAATAAATAAACATTTTTAAAAATTAAAAAAATAATAATAATTCTTAGAGCCATCCCCTGCCTCACTCTGCCATGCACAATTTGCATCTAGTCATCAGGACATTCTTTTTCAGTAGCTGTCACTAGACACCTATCATCTGACTACCTTCCATCTCCCTAGCCCAAGCCATTATCCTCTTTTATTGAATTATTGCAATATCCTCCTAGGTGGTCTCTTGACTTTTGCTCCTACTGCCTGTGGTAAGGCTCCAAGAGTCATAGCAATATTGTTGCACATAAAAGATGACTGGATAGCAGCTCTGCTCACAAACCGGTAATGGTTTCTACTTGGCTGGTAAAAATAAAAAACATGATCCGACCCACACCTATTTCTTCTCATCTCTTTTCCCACCTTTATCTCTAGCTTAATCTCCTCTGGCTGTCCTAGCAATCTTGATATTCTTCAAATGAGGTGAATCCACTCTCCTTTCAGGAGGGCAATGTGGAGGTGGGAGCATGCTCTTTCAGATGAGGGAGTCTGTTTTGCCCAACACGATCTCTCCAGGACCTAGAAGATGCACATAGTAAGTACTTAAGAAAAGTTGATAAATGAATAAATGAATGGATGGGTGGGTGGATGGTACTATTTGGGTGAAATCTTCTATATTTCAATAAGAAGATACAAGGTTAATCACCATCTGCTGAATACCTTCTAAGGTGAATGCTGTCTCTTCAGTCTCACACTCAGAACACAGTACAAAGGCTTGTTGACATTCTGTCTGGATTTAAAATTGTTTTAGAAAATATTAGTCAGAAAATTCCAAATAAAGCTTAAGAATCGACTCTAAGTAAATAAATCATTTAAGCTATAGAAATATCACTTCATTTTTAATGCATCATTCTTTCAATCCATGGAATCAGACCAGGATACCATGAGAATCTGTAGCATGTGCCTTTGATCTCTGGGGTTAATCCTTTGAGTGGGAAAATACAAATTAGATGACCTCCAAGGTTCTTTTAGTGACCCTCTAACTCAATCTTAGCATCAATCCTTTTAGTTCTTAGTAGTTTAGGGACACCTTTCTAACCCTGTGAAAGGTATCAAAGCCAACAAGAGAGTTAGACTTAATACAGACCCATGACAAAAAAAAAGAGGACACACAGTCCCTTGAGCAGAAACATAGAAACATAGACACCCCCCACAGCTGTACCTGCTTGTTCACTCACAGAAACTGTCCTATGTTTGCAGTACTGGAATAGGCACCTGCCCTGTGCCTGCAAGTAACTCACAAAGGAGGATGTGGCAGCCAGGATGCCTGTGGTGGTTTGATTCAGGTGTCCCGCATAAACTTGGTTGTTCTGAACACCATGTCCCCAGCTGATGGCAATTTGGGAATTACACCCTCCCGGAGGCAGTGTATTGTTGGGAGCAGGCTTATGGGTGTTACAGCCAGCTTCCTTTCGCCAGTTTTTGGCACATTTTCCTGTTGCTGTTGTCCATCTGATGTTGCCCAGAAGGTGATGGCCACCTTCTGCTCAAGCCATTGTTTCCCCCTGCGATCATGGAGCTTCCCCTTGAGTCTGTAAGCCAAAATAAACCTTTTTTCCCACAAGCCGCTCTTGGTTGGGTGTTTTCTGCCAGCAACATGAACGTTACTGCAACAGTGCCTGATGTTTATGGTGCAACCACATAGGGAACTAGAGGGCACCAGCTCATCCAGCATAGTCCACAGGCTTGCTGGAGGACCTGGTGTCTCCGCTGAAGCAGGCATATACAGAAGTGAGGGTGGAGGATGGGTTGTCTTCTTATGATGGTATAGTGTGTGCAGGAAGCCATAGAGATTTGAAATAGGTCACTATAAAGGTGAGGCTGGAAGTAGTTAAACAGCAGGACACTGAAGAAGAGTGATCTTGGGCCAACAGACAATAGAAAGCCAAAGGAGAAAGGGAATGTGACCACCAAGCTCAGCATTTCAGGCCAGCCTCACTTTCTGTTTCTGCTTTGGGCTTTCTCTGTCCCAGGGCTCTGGCCCTAGCCTGAACTCACTGAACTCCCACTGCCTGCAGTGGATCTCTCTACTACCCATGTACATTCCCCGATTCTTCTCATCACCTACAGCAGGCTCTATCTACTCTGCCAGGTTGTTTGAATAAGTAGAGGCGGGACTGGCTGGAAGCCACTCTGTCCCCAGGCTTAGAAAGACCAGTGCCAAATGATTGTGCTCTGGCCCCCACCCAGCATCACCGACAGGTACACTGTGTTCAAGCTTGAGCCTTCTGGTCCCAAATGTCCAGCCTGCTGCTGCTTTTTCCTTCTTCCCTCCTGCCTGCAGGTTTAGCCTGACGCTATTTCCAATTCTGTCATCTCTTTTGTGGCTGTGCCACCAGGACCTCTGTTATTTCCTTTCCAGAAATCTTGGGAATTTTTGTTAAATCATAATTTAGGGATCTAGAACAATCTGGCTTCCAAACTTCATTTCACAAGTCCATGGTGACATTCTCCCCTGAGGTGAGGTAGTAGTTTCCCTTCTCCTGTCTGATCCTACTTGCCGGGGGAGGGGGAATAGCCATCTTCAATTTTCCTTCAGTTTTTCCTAAAACATGAGGAAACAAGTATTGAAAGCTTCTCTGAGTTGCATACAATGACTCTCGGCTATCATCTCCTTCCTGTGCTCCTATTATCTTTCTCTGTCCTCTCTCTCAGTAAGTACAAGTTGAGTCACTTTTTATGTTCTTGTCAAGCTCTAGAGAACTGAGTTGCAATCACTCACTTCAACCAATATTTAATTGTCTGTTACACACTATGCACTATGCTAAACAATCATGAATAAGACAGGCAAAAATCCCTTTTTAATTCAGATTCGACTACACAGAGGACAGAAGAAGGAGCAACAAATGTGCAAACAAAGTTTCAGACACTGGATACTGCTGAGTGACCTCAGTCAATGCTACATGGAATAGAAAATAGAAGGAGAGGATGCTGGAGAGATGGCTCAGTGGATACATGAAAATTATGTAAAGTTCAAATTTCAATGAGCATAAATAAAAGTTCTCTTGGATCCCAGCCATGTTTATTCATTGATGTATTTTCCACAGCAGATCATATGTCTCATTGGCAGAGCTGAGTGGTTACAACAGAGAGTATGAGGTCTGTAAAGCCAAGTGATTGGGATTGTGAAATAATGTTTGGTAGCTAGATTGGCTTTAGGAAGTGTTCTTCCCTGGTGTTGGAAGACCCCTGTATCTTTCAAAGTTTGAGAGAATATTGAATTTGTGTGTGTGTGTGTGTATGTGTGCACGCATGCGTGCATGCAAGCATGCATGCATACATGGGAGAGCAGGTGCAAGTGTGAGTGCTTCTGTGTGGAAGACAGAGAGGGGACACCCTTGGGTGATGTCCTTTAGTATGCCATCCACCATTTTTTAGATAGGTCTCTCATTGGCTTGAAACTCACCAAGTAGACTAGACTAGCTACCAGAGAACCCCAGAGACCCTCCAGTCTCCTCTCCCTAGCACGTGATTACAGGTATGTGCCACCACGAACCCCAGAGACCCTCCAGTCTCCTCTCCCTAGCACGTGATTACAGGTATGTGCCACCACGAACCCCAGAGACCCTCCAGTCTCCTCTCCCTAGCACGTGATTACAGGTATGTGCCACCACGAACCCCAGAGACCCTCCAGTCTCCTCTCCCTAGCACGTGATTACAGGTATGTGCCACCACATGGGGCTTCTTCATGGGTTCTAGGGATGGATCGCAGTCTTCATATATGCAGTCCAAACACTTTACCAACTGAACTATCACTCTAGCCCCCCAAAACAATGAATTTGCTTTAATCATTTGGGACCTTTTTGCCTGTAAATAACAAAACATTTGTGACCCATTGGCTTGTGGTATGTGGGGGATTAAAGGCAGACAGCCATAAACTCTTCTACATTTTCCCATCTAGGCAAACCTCTAAACCCTTTTCCTTTGAATCTAAGTGGGCATCATGATGTCTTTGACCTATAGAACGTGGCTAGCCTTAAGAATCTAACAGGTTCTTCTTTCCTCATAAAAATGTCATCTGGTGGCTGGAGAGTTATCAGTTAAGATGCTTGCTTGCAAAGCCTAAGGACCTATGTTTGACTCTCCAGATCCCATGTAAGCCAGATGCACAAAGGTGAGTCAAGCGCAAGTTTGCACATGCCCACTGGGTGTCTGGAGTTCGATTACAAGGGCTGAGGCCCTGTTGCACCAATTCTCTCTCTCTCTCTAATATATATATATATTTATTTATTTATTTTAAATATCCTCTGGGACCTTTATACCCACTGCAAGAAGTGTGACGACCTTGAGATGACCATGGTGAAGAAATCATGGGTTGAAAGTCCCAAGTAGTGTAGACCTCTAGCCATCACTGCCAAGGTGCCACATAGGCGAGGGAAGCCATCTTGAACTCTAAAGACCAGTCTATTCGCCGCTGGATACTGCTGAGTGACCTCAGTCAATGCTACATGCAACAGAAGAATTACCTAGTGGAGCTCTGCTTGGCTTCCTTAACCATGAAATGATGAAATATACTACAGCAGATGCTGTTGCAAGCTACTCCATTTCAAGGTAACTGTTGCATAGCAATATATAACCAGAGAAAAGAATGTCGGAATTTTGTTGTCTCACATAATATGAAGTTCAGCAGTAGATCAAGGGCTAGCCACAGGATGTCCAGATACTGCTTTTCTTCACTGTCCTTGGCTCTCCTCTGCTTCAGATTGGTTGAATTGAAAGGACGATAGCAAGGTGACTTTCCAGAGACACATTCAAACCTTGCACAGTACAGAAAACAAAGACTGTTCTTAGGAGAGAGAAAATGCCAAGAAGATCACAATCGTCCCAGGAGCTGGAAATGGAATTACCTCCTCTGGGCACGGGGGAAGGGGCAGACACCTTGTCATAACTGGGATTTTCATTAGGGAGGAAGTAGGGGAGTACACGTGTGGCCTTAAGCTCACCATGTCCAAAGTGTCTGCCTACCAGTCTTTGTTTAAGTCTTTTTTTTTTTTTTGGAATATTTTAAGTTGAAGCACATAAACTTATTTTTCCTACAAGTCAGAATAGTCAAATAAGTTCAACTTCAAAAGCATGCACAATGTCTATCACATCTTTGCTAGAGTGACAAGCATAGGACTAGATGCTCAGACCACTCCAATTAAACGGTGCCAAGGTCAAAGAAAAGGAAAAATCAGAATGAGCAATAAAATCTCCAGAGCCCAAGGAAGATGACAATGGAGGGCCCTTGGTTCAAAACCTTGGAAACATGGTGAGAGCAGAGGCCAAAACAAGCATGATGTCCTGCTAGGCACCTCATGTCATTGCACAGGTGGCATGTCCATCAAGCTGACTCTGGGAAACCAGGTGTCCACAGAGAGAACAGGAGGACCCTGGTTTAGAATGGTGGCAAGATGCAGGGTCAGGAAAGAATGTCTGCAGAGATTTAATGAAGGGCCTGCAGTACATATGAAAGTCGTGAGGTGGAGCTTAGAGAGAAGAGTATTCCGTCTCCATCCTGCAAGACAGAATAGTCTGCCTGATCAGCTGGGATGAAACAGAAAGACAAAGGTAACAGACCTCTGTCCTGTCTGGGCTGGCACAGGCCTGATTCCCAATGCTTGTTTCTGTAAGTGTGTGCACTTATGCATGTGTCTTATTTAGCATTTGGGTAGCCTGCTCACAAAGTCATGTCCTTCTTCAAGTACTGCAGGTGGGCAGGACCAGCTTAGGGAGATCCTAGCTCTAATCCTTGCAGGGCTCCACAGGCCTCCTTGATCACTTTACTTTGGCCATAAACAGGGAAAAAGCTCTCCCTCTCTTCACATTTTCTCAAGCCCCAAACCATGAAGATAGCTACCATAAATTGGATGTGAAACATTTTACCAACAAACCCACATCATTTCTCTAAAATTACTTTAGCCCATTTTTTGGTCCTGCAACATTGTTTTTCTAGGTCAGATCCTTTGGAATCTTAATACAATGAGCTGCCACTTGCTTGGTTGTAAACAGAATCAAAGGAGAAGCTTATTAAAAAATATGGATGTTGGGGCTGGAGAGATGGCTTAGCGGTTAAGGTGCTTGCCCGCCAAACCTAAGGACCCATGTTCAACTCCCCAGATCCCATGTAAGCCAAATACACAAAGTGACACATGCACAAAGTCACACATGTGCACAAGATGGCACTTGTGTCTGGAGTTCGGTGGTGGCTGGAGGCCCTGGCACACCAATTCCCTCTCTCTTTCTCTCTTGCTCTCTCTCTCTCATTAAAAAAAAAAAAAAAAAAAGGATGGTCTAGTCCTATGCCAAATGTATAACCCTGTTTGTAACAAGCTCCACAGGTAATTCTAATCTACTGCCAGGTCTCTGACCAACTGCCTTAACAAACTGGAAAAAATAAGAGAAAAAAGCCCATTTGGCTGTTATGAGTCAGAGGTTTCATTTCTGAGCTGGGGATGTAGAACACTTACCTAGTGCTACAACACTGGGTCGTCCCATTCCCAGTGCCATGGGGGAGGGAGGGGGAGGGAGGGAGTTTCTGTCACTAACCGGGGCTCCTGGGATAAACCTTTTCCTTCAGTCCTCAGTGATTCCTCCACTAGCTCTCTGTCCTAGGGGATCTCGGTAGAGTAGATCTTGGCACCTTCTCACTCTTTAGTCCCTCTTCTGGAGGCCACACCTTAGTTGCCATAGTGAACTAGGACTATCAATCAAAGCGCGCTATTGTTCCCTGGCTGGTTGGTGGGCCCAGTTCAGCCAAACAGATTCCCTCTCTTCCAGGAAAATAAATTTGAGAAAAATGAGGTAGAGACTGAAAATGAATGAAATTGATCCACACGGTTTGGGTGACCCCAAAGGTCAGTTTCTGCTGTTTGAATTGTCCTAGTTCCTGTGCTTTTTGAAACCTTGTTTAGTTGTGGTTTTACCTTCCAATTTGCTTTTCAGATTTCCCTGGGGATCCATAAGCAACCCACAACCTTCTAGTGAATTCTTTTTTTTTTTTTTTTTTTTTGCTTAATTGACCCAGAGTCCATTCAACTGCCTGCCACCAAGCAGTCCTGACTCTCTGAGTCAAGATCTTTGACAGAGTATTCTATATGTTAATGATATAATAGTTTCCATTCTTACAAAGCCACTGTGAATGATTCTTTTGTAACCATAGTGACCATGCCATGGAGATCAAGAGCTTATTTTAATAATGACATCTTTGTTCTAGGAAATCTAGAAAGTGAAAAATCTTCAATAGGATAAATGGTTATTCACTGTCCTACTGAAATATTTGAAATTGAAAAAGGCTTTGGCTAATCTTTTTCTAAACAAAGATTATTGTTCTGGACCTCAGGAAAGAGAAATGGACAAATGAAGAGCTTGGGTTTAAACCAGCTTCTCCTTGATTTCATTTACTCTTTACACACAAATTTAAGAAAAGTTCAACTCCAGAAATTGCATTTGATCATATATGTGAGAGAGAGAGAGAGAGAGAGAATCTTATAGCATATAGCTTTAGTAACTGACTCTTTTCTCAGCAGACTATTTCATTCCATCCTCCCCTTTTTGTAATAGTTACTACTATTTGTTGCTATTATTGACATCCTCCTTAGCATGATTGCAGCTAGTAGTGATTGGCAGCTCCTATGACCCAGGCATGATGCGTGTTTTACATGCACAGCCTCATTTAATATGTACAATGACCTTTAGTACATATATTACTATGCCCATTTTACAGAGAGGAAAAATGAAGCTCAGCAAGATTAGGTAATAGGGGTCTGGAGAGATGACTTAGCAGTTTAGGTGCTTACTGGCAAAGCCAAAGGACCCAAGTTCAACTCCCAAATCATGCTCTGTAATCCTGACTATAAGCACTTTCAAGAAAGGGGCTACATTTTGAGCAGTACAGAATTGCCAGGACACACCCTGAGAGGGTGCTCAAAACATCCTACAGGACCCTCTGATAGATTAATCATCAGAAGGTAAAGGAAAAGTGTGAGCAATCCTCCAGGGCTCAGTGATAGCATTTGCCCAACAGGCATGAAGCTCTTGGCTTGATTTCCAGCACCAAAAGAGAAGAGAGGGGAGGAAAGGAGACAAATTCCTGGCTGTCCAGCCTCTCAATAGCTCTGGTTGATTTCAAACTTGGGGTACTGGCAGCTATTTTCCTTCCCAAATAGCTATCTTTCTCTTCTGGGCATAGCCATGCTTTGTCTTGAGTGTATGAAGAACAGAAGCTTCCAAAAATCTCCTGAGGGTAAGGTAAAAGTCTGGAGTAAGGCCGGGCATCGTGGTGCACGCCTTTAATCCCAGCACTTGGGAGGCAGAGGTAGGAGGATCGCTGTGAGTTCGAGGCCACCCTGAGACTACATGTTAATTCCAGATCAGCCTGGACCAGAGTGAGAACCTACCTCGCAAAACCAAAAAAAAAAAAAAAAAAAAAAAAGGCTGGAGTAGTAGCCTTGCCTTCCTCAGACAGATTAGCTTTCAGAGAGCTCAGCTCCAGACAGCACGTTCTCCACCAGTACAAGAAGCTCTTGTTATTATTTTATCACTTTGGTTGATAAGAGAGCCACTCCATTCTTTTTGTGCCTCAGTGCCTCACATGGAAATAGTCAAATTAAGCACATTTGCCACAGCTGAAGTTTCAATAACTCCCTGGTAGTTCCTTGGTTGAGCCAGTCTCCTTCATTTACTGGTGTTTAGTTCCAAGTTTGGCCTTCAGATTCAGGCTAGGCTTTCACTGTCATGGACCAGCTGGGGATCTTGGGCAGAACACGCAGCTCTCAAAGCTGTAGGAGCCTTGTTGGGAGGATGATAAGATATATGATTGACCATGTCTATGACACATTTAAGACAGTTACCAGGCATGTGGCAGGAGGGTAGAAAATTGTGGCTGGATTACAGTGATAGCTCTGCTGTCTTGATTTCCACATTTCATTCCAAAGCAATGAGACAGTTATGTTTTGTTATTGTTTTAATTGGCAGATATGATCTGAAGGCATCCTTCAATTAACTAGAAAACTTTCTCAACTTTTAATTAAATAATTTATGAATTAGTTACTTTCTTATTGCTGGGACAAAATACCTAACCAGAAGCAGTTTAGGGAAGGAAAGCGTTGATTTCAGATTACAGAGGGTACAAGTCCATCACAGTGAAAGCATGGCAGGAGCAGAAAGCAAGCATAACATCACCATCAGCAGGGAGGAAGTACAGAAAGTGAAAACAGCCAGTGCCACAAGGCTGTAACATCTCACAGCCCACACCCAGTAACATCTCAACTTCCTCCCGCCAGGCTCCACCTCCTAAAGGTCGGACAGTTTCCCCAAATAGTGCTGCTTTCCCAGAGACCAAGTGGTCAAACATATAAGCCTATGGTGGGAGCATTACATAGTACATTCAAACTATTACAATTAATTATTTCTTTGAGACAGGGTTTTGTGTATCCTAGGCTGGACTTAAATTTGCTATGTAGCCAAGGATGACCTTGAGCTTGTAATTTTCCTACCTCTACCTTCCAAGTGCTGAGATTATAGGCATGCACCACCATATCTGTTTTATGAGGTGTTGGGAATAGAACCCAGGGCTTTGTGTGTGCTAGGCAAGACCCTACCAGATAAGCTACATCCCAAACATCATCAACTCTTAAACTGTAATGAAGTAATACATGAATGATACTACTGTCCTGATCTCCCTTAGAAAGGTTCAATATACTCCAAATCTATTCTTACAAAGATTACTCTGAACATTTATTAACAAAAATCTCATTGCTATTGCATCTACCTTGACTGTTTTATTGTCTGAACTTTCTTGATCTATTTAAGATATAATAAACATGTGGAAAAGGATTAATTTTGGACATAATGAGCAGATGAAACACCACATTTTTCTTTTTTCTTTTTCCTTTATAAGTGCTGGCAGTCAATCCCCAGGTCTCACACATGCTAGGCAAATGCTCTATCACAGAGCTCTATCCTCAGCTCCCTTTCTTTTCTTTCTTAAAAGCTACTCTCAGCAGGCATTTTGTAATTCCTCTCCAGTCCCTTTTTCACTAGGTCACCGGTCAGTTCTTTGAAGCTTCAAGTCACATAATTTCAAAGGCTCAAGACTGATTGACTACATTTAAGTTACCTTTGAATTGGAAAAAGAAATGTTCTACTCCTCTTCTTTTTCTTCTTCTTCTTCTTCCTGTTCATCGCCGTCGTCGTCTTTTTTAGACAGGGTCTCATTATGTTGTCCATGTAGGCCTTGAACTCATGATCTTGTTGCCTCCGTGTCTCACATAGCTGGGATTTCAGGTATGCCCCAGTTCACCTGGCTGAACTGGAAAAATTCTAACACTGATGTGTGTTAGTCAGCTTTTCATCACTATCACAAAACTTGTGAAATAATTAAATTATAATTAAAAAATAGGTTTATTTTGGTTTACAGTTTAGGTGTTCCAGTCATTACAGATCAGACTCACTGCCTTTTGGTTTTTTGGTGAGGGTGCCATGTGGCAATGGTGGGGAGGGCATGGCAGAACAAACCAAGAGCCTCATGGCTAAGAAGTTAACAAACAAGGGTCTAGAAATATACAATGTCCTCTGTCGTTGTTCCCCATGACCTAATTATCTCCCACGAGGCCACATCTCCTAAGGGTTCTACCACCTTCCAATAGCATCACCCCAAGCATCAACCTTTAACAAATCACAGGGAAGGCATGGTGGTGAGAACATTCAAGACTGACTGTGACAAGAGGAGCCTAAGGCTCCTTTCTCACACCTCAGGAGATCAGGAAACAGAGATAAATGCTGGTGCTCATGTGGCTTACTCTTTTTTGCTTTTATTCAGTCAGGGCCCAGCCCATGGAAGGTGCTATCCACTTCAGGGTGGGGCTTCCCTCCTTAGCTAATTCTCTCTGGAAACAGTCTCACAGACATGCCCAAAGGTATATACCTCATTCATGCCTTAGGCATTTCTTAATCCAGTTAAGTTAACAATTAAAATTAACCATCACAGAGCTGGAGAGATTGCTCAGTAATTAAAATGCTTGCTTGAAAAGCCTAAAGACCTGGGTTCAATTCCCCAGAACCCATTTAAAGCCAGATGGTGTGTGCATCTGGAGTTTGTTTGTTGTAGTGACTAGAGGCTTTGGTGCACCCATTGTCTGTCTCTCTCTGTATATCTCCTCTCTCTCTCTCTCTTAAATTAATAAATAAACAAAACTTTACAAAAAAAAAAAAACCATCACAGCCAGGCGTGGTGGCACATGCCTTTAATCCCAGCACTTGGGAAGCAGAGGTAAGAGGATCGCTGTGAGCCACCCAGAGAACTGCATAGTGAATTCCAGGTCAGCTTGAGCTAGAGTGAGACCCTACCTCGAAAAACAAAAGCAAAAAACAACAATAACAACAACAACAACAACAAAAAAAAAAATCAATTACATCAACTATAGACAGTAACAAGAGAATTTTCCAAAAGTTAGTTGTCTGTAGGACATGATTGAACTATTGGAATATAGCAACTGTTTGTAAGACTTGCAGTATCATTTTCTATGTCATCCTCTCCCTGTCAGAGACAGCTGACATTGATCTGAAAATGTAGTGTGAGAAAAATAACTTGTTTTGAGCCACTCATATTTTAGGTCTGTTTTTAATTTTTTAATTTTTTTAAAATTTTTAATTTTTTTAGTTTTTTGAGGTAGTGTCTTGCTCTAGCCTAGGCTGACCTGGAATTCACTATGTAGTTTCAGGGTGACCTTGAACTCACAGCAATCCTACCTTTGCCTCCCAAGTGCTAGAATTAAAGGTATGTGCCACTATGCCCAGCAGGTCTGTTCATTTTTGCAGCATAGCCAATCCTATCCTGACTGATACAGCAACAATAAAAATGCAGTTTGCCTATTGTGGTAATTTGATTGTATGGCCCCATAGACTTGGGTGCCTTATTAAAATTGAGTTTGCAACTTCAGTCCCTAGCAAGCAGATTCCTGCCAGAGAGGGCGTGTCATTGGGAGTCCAGCCCTAAGATGTGTCACTGGGGGTGGATCTAATTGCAGCCCAAAGGTGTGGAAAAAGCAGTTTGAGCTCTGGTGGTGGTTGCTTGCTTGTTTTTGGTGTTTTCAGCTGTTGGTGGTTTCTCTCTCCTTGGATATGTGAAAGGGAAGCCAGCTTCTTCCACCATTGATGAAACTTCCCCTGGATTTGTAAGCTGAAATAAACCCATTCTGCCCACCAACTGTGTCTGGTTGGATGTTCATCCTAGCAACATGGAGCTGCCTGCACTGCAACGCATGTATAACAGATACGCTCACGCTAAGTCCTATGCCTCAGTCCTCTCATCTTGGTCTACAGTTAACTTCTAGAAGCTAGCAGTTTAGTGAGAGAGTAAAATAAAGCTTTGAATCACAGTCAACATCTGAGACTAGCAGAAGTATTTAAAGAGGTATCTTCTCTCGGCCTGATGAGAGTAAGAAGCAGGGCTCTTAATCCGTGTCCCCAGCTGGCTTTCCTCATCTGTCAATAGACTACTTCCGGCATCCTGGAAGGAATCCAGAGCAACTCGGTCTCTCATCCCCAGGCACTTCCCAGCTAGAATTAGAGAACTGAGGCTGAGGCAGGCAAGCATAGGGTACAGTTTAGTCAACTTGGGGACACTGCTTGCCTTGAGCAGTAAGTAGACCCTTCTTAACAATGCACCTAGAAATCTGTTAGAAACCTGAGGCCCCCACCTCTACCAAACTGCACATAGATCTTCTCCACACAATGTACTAGTTTTTCCCTCCTCTTAGAAGTCACTTTTTTGTGACTTGTACCTATTGAAATATATCTTTTAAAACCATTATTTATATATATATTTATTTATTTGCAGGAGAGAGAGAAAGAGAATGAGAATGGGTATACCAGGGCTGCAAATGAAACTCCACCATGTGCACCTGACTTTATGTTGGGTACTGGGAAATCAAACCCAGATCATTATGCTTTGCAAGTGTGGTGGTTTCATTCAGGTGTCCCCATAAACTTAGGTGTTCTGAATGCTAGGTCCCCAGCTGATGGAGATTTGGGAATTAATGCCTCCTAGAGGCAAGATATTGTTGGGGGCGGGCTTATGGGTATTACAGTCAGTTTCCCCTTGCCAGTGTATGGCACATTCTCCTGTTGCTATTGTCCATTTGATGTTGGTCAGGAGGTGATGTCCACCTCTGCTCATGCCATCATTTTCCCCTGCCATCTTGGAGCTTCCCCTGGAGTCTGTAAGCCAAATAAACCCTTTCCTCCCATAAGCTGCTTTTAGTCAGGTGCTTTGTGCCAGCAACATGAAGGTGAGTGCAACATAGCTAATAGATATATGAAAGATTGGCTAGATGGATGATAAATATAGATAGATGACAGTTCAGATAAATAAATAGATGATAAATGAAACAAATAGACTGACTAGCACACAGAAAGAGATTTGTTAGGAATCGGCACATACGGTTATGGAAGGTGATAAATCCCATGAGGTGCAGGCTATAAGCTGTAGAATCAAGAAAGTTTAGTTTCTGAGTTTAAAGGCCCAAGGAACAGAGGGAGCTGATGGCATAGCTCCCACCCCAGGCCACTGCCTGAAAGCAGAAGATGAAGGTCTTAGACCCAGCAGAGTCCAAGTGCATCTTTCTCTGTCTTTGTGTCCTGTTCAGACTCTCAAAGATGCTCATCTACACTGATGAGGGCAGATTTTCTTTATTCGCTCTACTGATTTAAATGTTAATCGCTTCTGCAAATAGTCTCACTCCCCAAAGTCACTTTTTACAAGCAATTTGAGCATCCTTTAGATCACTGAGTGAAAACATCACAGGGAGGAACTATTATTGCCTTCTTACACATTAAAAAAAAACCACTAAAGCTGAATATGGTTAAATAATTAACTTAAGGTCAGCTAGCCTAAAAGCAGAATTATTCAAATTTGGAATCTGTTCCCTTACTCCCCCTCCTGGTCAGTATCATATCTCAATCCCACACCCAAGATGGAAAGACTCCTGTTTGCTTGTCTTTGGTTTGTTGCCAGTGACCTGATGATATCATTTCTGTTCTGACATCAACTCTGCTCCATTATGTTTCCCTGGAGAACCAGGATCCCAACACCTGCTCATTTCTTCCTGTCTTTGCAGGGAAGAGCCTGGGAAACAAACTTAAGAAAAACAGCAAAAGAAAGTGATCCAAGAAGAAAACCCATGAGTGGGAGACAAATTATTTTCCTCTTTGATGATTGTATGTGACTAGTATCTGTGAAAGAGAAAAGTTGATCTATGGGCTTGTAAGAGACTCCAGGGCCTCAGGCGGAAATAGACACTGTGGGACCAAGAAAGGGGTGGAACCAAAGGCTACAGCCAGGAAACAAAGGACAGGAAACAGGATTTCTTTTTTCCAATGTCCAGAACAAAGCTGACAAGAAGTTTGGCAGGAAAAATGACCAGCATTTCATACTTCCAGTGGAAAAAGCACTAAGTGTTCAATGTTGAAGATATGTGGGAAGGGATGAGTCATGAAGGGTGATATATAACATTCTCTTTCTGAGAACAGTCGTTTAATGTTGCTGCACAGCATTCTTTCTTATGTGACTGCAATCTTCATGCCACTCAATAAAACGCCAGGAAGGGGCCAGGGCAGTCTCATGACCGAGGAACTATATACTCTTGAACCCTCCTTCCCGCCTTCATATGGTACCTTTTCCTCTTCCTGGATGTCTCAGTACTCCTCTTTGGTTTTAGTTCTTTTTTTTGTTGTTCTTTGGTTTTTTGAGATAGAGTCTCACTCTAGCCCAGGCTGACCTGGAATTCACTATATAGTCTCAGGGTGGCCTTGAGCTCACAGCCATCCTCCTACCTCTGCCTCCTGAGTACTGGGATAAAGGGTGTGCACCACCACGTCTGACTTTGGTTTTAGTTCTTATTGCTGTTTGTTTTGTTTCTTGAGACAGTGTCTTAACTATATAGCTTATATTAACCTCAAACTCACTATATAGCCCAGCCTGGCCTTGAACTGATGATTTTCCTGCCTCAGCCCCCTTAGTGCCAGGATTATAAGTATGTGCCACCACACCTCTCTTTTGTTTCATTTCTTCTTCTTTTCTTTCTAATTGCTTTTAGCATAGGGGATTCTTTATGTTTCGGTCATAACGTCAACACCATTTTCTTCAAAGGTACTCTACTTAAAGTTCCTCCTGTGTGCCTGCCCAGTACCCCTCCTCTTCTTTGTTGCTGGTGGAGATGGCTCCAGAACATATTTCCCAGTCTCCCTTATAGCTGTGGGCGGCTGCATAAAACAGTTCCAGACAATGAATAGAAATTGTTAGATAGTTCTTTTGGAAAAATTCTCTAAAAGGGATACTAATTCAACAGGCAAGCTAGTTGCTTATATTTGGTCTTTCTTCCTCACCTTTGCCTGGAGAGACGGAGGTCCAGAAGCATTCGTGAAGGCATCAGGTCAAAGGTCACATCTTAAACTGGCAAATTAGAAAGTGATAAAGAATATAGAACCCTGATGAACCCAGGACCCTGCTTATGCCCAGACTTCTCATTTCCTCAAAGAGTAAAAATTAATTCTAAATTTCAGGTTTCTATTACTCCCAGCTGAACAAAATCACCCATTAAGGAGTGCTAGAAAGATGGCTCAGTCAGTAAAGTGCTTTGACACACAAGCATGAACATCTGAGCCTGTATCGCCATTACCCATGTAAAAGCATGCATGGTGGCTGGTCTGTAATTCCACCACTGGGGAAGTGAAGATAGCAGTATCCTTAGGGCTTGCTAGCTAGCTAGTCTAGCCCAGTTGGTGAGCTCCAGATTCGGTGAGAGAGCCTGTCTCTAAAAACAAGTTCAAGAACAATTGAAAGAAGACACCAGCATTATCCTGTCACCCATATACATGTGCACACATGTGCATGTGCACTTGCTCACAGGCACCCACACACATATGAACATGAGTGGAATAAAATCTCCCATTGATAATATTCACCAAGATTAAGAAGTATAGTTCTGGGCTGGAGAGATGCTGGCAAAGCCAGAGGACCCAGGTTTGATTCCCTAGTACCTATGTAAAGCTGGATGCACACGGTGGCATTTGTTTGCCATGGCTAGAGACCCTGGTACACCCATTCCTTCTATCTACCAGTTTATCTCTCTTTTAAGTAAATAAATAAATACAATATAGAAAAGAAGTATACTTCCTTGACTTATCTCTCAAAGCATCCTCCTCCATATGCATGTACTGTATAACTATTTGTTTGATAAATGAATGACTAACCTTCTTACTAGTCTCTGAGCTCCATGACCTCTGGAACTTGGCCTTTGCTCACTGTTACATTCCCAGCACCTAGAAAGCAAAACAAATTAGATTTCTATGACAACTAATGAATTCCAGCCGAAGATAGCTGAATTAAAAAAAACAGTCTGAATATCAAATAAATAGGTTGAAATCTGTGGTAGTCTGTAGCTGGTGGCAATTTGAGAGATGGAGTCTTTTTGGAGGAGAGATGTCACTGGGGCAAATCTTGGGGCTTTAAAAAATATGTATTTTATTTATTTATTTGAGAGAGAGGGGGGGAAATGGCCACTCCCGGCCCTCTAGCCACTGCAAACAAACTCCAGATGCATGCGCCCCATTTGGCTTACATGGGTACTGGGGATTCGAACCTAGGTCCTTAGTCTTCACAGGCAACTGCCTTACATGCTAAGCCATCTTTCTAGCCCATCTTGAGGTTTATTAGTCCAGCCCATGGGGTGCTCAGAGGTAGCACATTCACTACTTCAGCTGATGGGACAAAATGTGATTCCCTGCTGTTTTTCCCCAGGCCATGCTTCCCATACCATGATGAAGTGTCCCCTCAACAGTATAAGCCTGAAATAAACCCTTTTCTCTCATAAGCTGTTTCTGGTTGGATGTTTTGTCCAGAAACAAGCAGTTAACTGCAATAGATAGAGACTTTGAAAGGATAGGTCTCATGTTAAAGTCTCTGAAGAAACAAAGTAGAAAGTTAATACAGCCTCCAGATCAACCAAACAGACTACACCCTGTCCTTCCATCTAAGTCATTTTTGTTGTTTTTTCTCTCCAGGCTGAGATTTTGCAAGAGATAATAGAACAGTTTTTACATAGGTGATCCAATTAAATGAGAACATAGAGATAAAATTGTAAAGATGTTGAAATGGTTAACCATGGTCATGTATTATGATGATAGTAATACCTTATTAATTTCTCCAAATATCTCAAAGTACTCATTCATATTTATAATCAACTTTTCTGCTTAATAACTTTCAAGTTCTTAGCTTACTGACTTTCTTTCCCCAGAAAACATTTATCCAAACTAAACTTCAAAACTTTTGCTTCATATTTACTTGGAAAAAGCCATTGCTATTGAAAACTACTATTTTCTAGAAAATCTTTTCAAATCATTACTTTCATGGAAAAATATTACCTTATGAAATCTATCAAAATGTGCTGTACTTTTTTCTTTTTTTATGTGATCCATATGTGCAGACAATATATAAATATTATATTATAATATTATAATATAAAAATTATATTATATTATATAAATATAATATAAAACCCTGGCTGGTGAGCCTAATAGTGGCTTCTGACCCAAGCATTCGAGGGCAAGTCATTCATTTGGGAGGTGTGAAAACACAAGGGAAAAGCCTGGGGAGTGAGAGGAAGGGAAGGAAGGCTAGCCAATCATGTGTCACTAAACAGTACAGCAACCGCCTGAGCCCAGCCCCAGTGCAGAGCAGCACTGGGAAGCAGAGACCCACCCTGCAAGAATCCACCCGAGGGAAAGAAGCTGTGCTCCCCCGCAAGTGCCTAGACTCACTGATTGGGTCTAGTACTCTCCGGCTTGAGGGTGCCCTGGCAGCCTTCAGGGCAGGAAGAAGGGTGGGGTGCACTTCCTGGAAAGGTCCTCAGGCTGGGGTTGCAGGTTCTGGCCATCAGGAGTGCAGGGCACTGGCAACCTCTCCTACAAAGTCTTAAGTCAAGCTCAGCTGTCACACGTGCCAGGAGGTTAGACATACATGTATTTGCTATTTTAGTAGAAATAAATTAGGTTTTACATTTCTTTTCTATTTAATGCTTGAGGTACTGGTTTCCATTTCTGGTAGTAAAATAGAAAAATGACAGATAGACAGGTGATAGCTAGATAGATGATAGAAAGATACACACACATATATCTACATACATATGGTTTACAAATATGTATAATTTTATTTGTTTTCTGCTATCATATCCCAGAAGTAAATCATTTAAAAATCCAAAAAAGACAAAATTTTAATACAAGAGGATCAATTGAGAAAGGTATTTGTGCGGATGACACACCAATATTAAAAGATGATGAGATGGGCTGGAGAGATGGCATAACAGTTAAGGCACTTGCCTGCAAAGCCAAAGGACCCAGGTTTGATTCCCCAGGACCCACATAAGCCAGATGTATGAGGTGGCACATGCATCTGGAGTTCGTTTGCAGTGGCTATAGGCCCTGGCATGCCCATTCTCTTCCTCTCTCTCTCTCTCTCTCTCTCTCTCTCTGCCTCTCTCTCATTCTTTCCCTCTCTCAAATAAATAAATAAAAATAAAAATATTTTTTAAAGTATTTTAAAAAGATAATGAGAAAATGACTGAAATTTGGGAGCTATGATATAACCATATATTTTCTTTGTCATTTGTTGTGATTGAACCAGAGCCCATGCCTGCTAGGAAGGTGCTCTACTACTGAATTACACATCACTAGCCCTTGTATTCAATAAATATTTAATATCCAGCACTCTTCCTGGCTCCAAGAGGAAGGTAAGAGGCCAAACAGGCACAGGCCTCACATGGAGATTTTACAGGTGGCATTGGGAGTAGTGATGTCATAAGATGCACACAGCACAGCCTTGCCTGTCTGCCTTGAGAAGCTCTACCAGCCTTCAGTACATGCAGCTTCGGAGGGCTGTCCAGCCAGGGGGAGGTGGAGACTTCACTGAACAACATCTTCAGGAAGGAAAGCAGCCTTTGTGCAGTGTGAGCAGACAGACAGTGGCATGAGAAGGATACAGGCCTGTCAGTAGCTACCGTCAGAGATCCACTGTAACAGGGTGCTAGGGGTTCAGGAAAGTCCTTGAACCCCAAACTCTGGGGTCTTGCCTGCTTTTTTTTTTTTTTAAAGATTTTATTTTTATTTATTTACTTATTAGAGACAGAGAAGGGGGGGAGAAAGAGAAAAACAGAGAGAGAGAGGGAAAGAATGGGCACACCAGGGCCTGCAGCCACTGCATAGGAATGCCAGATGCATGTGCCCCCTTGTGCATCTGGCTTATGTGGGTACTGGAGAATCGAGCCTTGAACCGGGGTCCTTAGGCTTCACAGACAAGCGCTTAACCACTAAGCCATCTCTCCAGCCCGTCTTGCCTACTTTTAACCAAAGAATTGAATAAAAAATGATTAAGAAGTATAATTATTAAATTATTGTATTTATTTAGGGAAGTACAAAACCAAGGAAAGATATCCACATGGCTTGAAAGCCCACAAGGAGAGCCTGGAAAAAAGCTGTGGAGAGGACAGAAAAGAAAGTTCAAAGAGCTCCTGGCATGTGGAGAGCAGGAGGGGTAAAGAGCCCACATGGAGAGTAAGGGCTGGGGTCCTCCCCTCAGTTCTGCTAGGGCAAGCCCAAGAGAAACTCACCAGAAGCGGGAGGGTCAGAAGTCAGGCACCCCAGAGAGAGCATGCCCTCCCCTTGCAATAATAGTGGTGGACCCTACCTTCTGCCTCAGGTGAACCAGAGTGAGGGGTGATTGGTTTGGGCTAGGGGCTGTCTCAGGAAGAGGCTAGTGAGGTTCTGGGGTCTAAGCTTTGACCAACCACAATGTTAAGATTAGATTTAAATCCTAGGAAAGACCTTGCTCCCAGGAGGGGTCCTGGTTGTTTGTGGAAAAACAGGTCTAGGGAACCTGGCAAGAGATAAGAAGTCAGATCATCCTTTGATCTGTAGCAAGTGCAGACTTTCTTGTCTTTCTTTCTTTCTTTCTTTCTTTCTTTCTTTCTTTCTTTCTTTCTTTCTTTCTTTCTTTCTTTCGGGAGGGAGGGTTATTTGAGGTAGAATCTCACTCTAGCCCAGGCTGACTTGAAATTCACTAAGTACGTAGTCTCAGGGTGGCCTCGAACTCACAGAAATCCTCCTACCTCTGCTTCCCAAGTGCTGGGATTAAAGGTATGTGCTATCACACCTGGCTTTCCTGGCTTTTCAGGAGCCCAGTCACCCCAACTACCTAAAAGAGCTACCTGACTATCTCTCACCACAAAAGCCCAGCCTTGGGTTCTGTGACCCCTTACCCCTCTCTTACGCTACTTGGGCTACAGAGCTGGTCTGAGAATCTGGGACCAGGAAGGACGGAGAGCAAGCAAGCTGCTAGCAGATGCTGCCAAGCTGCCCCCAAGATATGCTGTCTTGAGTGGCTGTCATAGTGTGTAAGAAGACTTAAAATCCAGATGGCAAGTTTGGGGATTTTCAACTTCCTATATAGAAGCCACATTTTCTGGCACATCCTAATTCTATTGTGTATGTGCGTGCACACATGGGTGCACATGTGTTGGGGGAATGTCATAACAAAAGCCAGAAATGAAAACAGTCATCAGGCTAGGACCCTGAGCCTTGCAAAGTGTGATACTAGTGTCTTGCTGCTAAACATTCCACTGTCACTTCTCAGCACTACGGTGACTTTGGAATCATTCCAGTGGTCACCATCATCTGAAAAGAAAAGCTTCTCTAACCAAAAATGAGAGTAGGATTAATATATGGGTATAAACATGAAAAAAGTGCTTACCAGGCAGTTTGGTGGGCATAATAAAAGCATTTAGCCAGACAACAGCAGGCGTTACTCTCCTAGGGCTCATGATCCCCTTGCCATTGGCTTTTTTTTTTTTTTTTTTTTTTTTAGAGAGAGAGAGAGAGAGAGAGACACAGAGTGATAGAGAGAGAGGGAGAGGGAGACAGATAGAAATGGGCGCACCAGGAGCCTCTCAGCTGCTGTGAACCAAATCCAGATGTGTGCGCCCTCTTCTGGTCATATGCGGCATTGCGCCCTTGCATCACTTTGCATCTGGCTAAACGTGGGACCTGGAGATTGGAACCGGCATTCTTAGGCTTAGGAGGCAGGTGCCTTAACCACTAAGCCTTTTCTCCAGCCCATTGCCATTGGCTTTTGACTAGGTTTTCAGTACCAGGAATGTATTCCCTCCCATGGGGCAGGCCTCCAATCCAATTATAGAGTGCTTGATTTCCCCCATAACAGACATGCCACTATTACACCAGCTGGCACATTTGCCCTGACTGGCCAATCTTATGGCTTGCAAGGTCCACTGCTGTTTACTACCATTGATGACTTTCTCTTCCATAAGGCTGCATATAGCATAGTTTTTTCTAGCTTTCTGTCAGCTGGTCTATAGGGAAGAGTTTTCCAGCTCAGTTCCAGCTTGATTTCTCAGTGACCTGTGGCCCAAGCATGTGGAATCTTCAGCAATAGGGTCTTAACATCTAGTTCTGGTGGGCAACCAAGAGCCTTGGCAATGGCCTGTAATGTTTTGGAGGGGGGCCTCAGGGACCTCCCTGGCCAACAGCTCACTGGAAGATATCCCTGGCATTGTTTTACTCAATCTCTTCCCCTAACCCCACTTAAGCCATTCCACCTCCAGTAATGTGCTCCTCTACTTACATATATACAATACCCTCCTGTTAAGTCCTCCCCTCTCCTCCCTCCCTCATGGCCCTTTCTAGCATACTGGCCTCTACTACTGGCTTGTACTCCAACTCATATGCAAGTATAACATTTGTAGCTAGGATCCACATATGAGAGAGAACATGAGGTGTTAGACTTATTGGGCCTGTGTTACCTCACTTAGTATAATCCTTTCCAGATCCGTCCATTTATGCAATCCATTATGCAAATTTCATAATTTCATAGGGTGGTACAGGTACCTGGAAAGGATTTCTAAAAAAGTAAGTAAATGAATGTATTTCACTCTCTCACTATTCCACCCCTTCTTCCTCCCTTGTGGCAGGGGAGTTTGTGGTTCATAGCTAAAAGCAGAAGTTGTCCAAAGCCAACAGTTGTCCTGTCTCTCACGAAAACCTCACCAAGTAGATGTCAGGGGCTCATAGGGGCTGCAGGGGAAGGCCTGACTTTTGGGAGAGAAGAGCAGGATTTCCGCCAGCAGAGAGCTGCGGGCTGATGGGTCACAGGCTTTTGCAGGTCTCTGCAGTCATACCTTGGGAGTTGCAAGATGGACGGAGAAAAAAAGAGAGCTCCATGGTTGTCAGTCTCAGAGCCACATACCCATCTGTCTCCTACTTCCTGGTAAAGCTAGCCCTGGGACTCTGGGACTACCTGCTACAGAAATTGAGGAGCTTGATGGGTGGTTCATCTAGACTGGTGAGGTTTGATGGAATGAATCCTCCCTCACAGTCTTGCAGAATGGGCCACATCCCCACTCTCTTCCCCAAGGGTGCATATAAGGCCTTCTTCAGGCACTCTAGCTCCCTTTCCTCGGTGTCTTCTTGATTTAAGGTGCGTCTCTCTCTCTCTCTCTCTCTCTCCCTGTCTCTGTCTCCCCCTCTCTGTCTCCATTTCTCTCTTTGCTGCACGTGCTTTTGTCTTCCTCTCTCTCCGTTCCTTTCTCTCTCTCTCTCTCTCTCTCTGCTTTTTGGCTCAGGGTCCTGTCGGGCATTCCTTGAGCCTCTTCTGCCCCTTTGCTCTTCGGTCTTGAATTTCAGAGCTCCCTTTGACCTACCAGGGCTGTGCCATTGCATGATACGCATGCAGAATTCTGACTCTAGGGAGGGATTAAATTCCATAAAAATGCAGGATTCCCCAGACCCATGAACCCTAACTTTTTTTTTTTTTTTTTTTTTTTTTGGTTTTTCCAGTTAGGGTCTCACCCTAGCCCAGGCGGACCTGGAATTCACTATGTAGTCTCAGGGTGGCCTCAAACTCATGGTGATCCTCCTACCTCTGCCTCTCAAGTGCTGGGATTAAAGGCGTGCACCACCACACCTGGCTATTTTTTAAATTTTATCTGCTTTTATTGTTTACATTTACTATGGATAGCATGATGCCTTGAAATACCTACACATAGTAAAATGATTAATACAGGTATCAAAGTAACATATCTGTTATATTGCTTAACTACCCCTTTTAATTTTTTGTTGTTGTGAGCACATCTAAAACTGTACCCTCAGAAAAATTTAAATTTTTTTTTTTTTGGTTTTTTTGAGGTAGGGTCTCACTCTAGCTCAGGCTGACCTGGAATTCACTGAGTCTCAGGGTGGCCTGAACTTCCTCCTTGTAGTCTCAGGGTGGCCTTTTAATTTTTGTTTGTTTTTAACTAGCAGATGGATCTGATCCTCCCTTACCCTCAAACTCATAGCCTCCTACCTCTGCCTCCTAAGTGCTGGGATTAAAGCCATGGGGCACCACACCCAGCTAAAATTTTAATTTTTATTGACTTTTTTTTGTATTTTTTCCAAGTAGGGTGTCACTATAGCCCAGGCTGTTTATTGACAATTTTATGTATGTACAAAATATATTTTGATTGTAGTCCCCTCACCTCTATCTTTTCCCCCAGATACCTTTCACTGCACCTTTCCTTCCTCCATGTGGTGGCACATGCATCTGGAGTTCTTTTGCAGTGGCTATTCTCTCTCTCTCTCTCTCTCTCTCCCTCTCTCTGTCTCTAATAAATAAATAAAAATAAAATCTTAAAAATAAATGTTAAGGGCTGGAGAGGTGGCTTAGTGGTTAAGGCACATGCCTGTGAAGCCTAAGGACCCTGGTTCGATTCTCCAGGTCCCATGTAAGCCAGATGCACAAGGGGGTACATGTGTCTGGAGTTCATTTGCAGTGGCTAGAGGCCCTGGTGTGCCCATTCTCTCTCTCTCTTTCTCTTTCCCTCTATCTGTCTCTAATAAATAAATTAATTAATTAAAATTAAAAATTTAAAAATGTTAAATGAGCTGGGCGTGGTGGCACATGGCTTTAACCCCAGCACTTGGGAGGCAGAGGTAGGAGGATTGCTGTGAGTTCGAGGCCAGCCTGAGATGACATAGTGAATTCCAGGTCAGCCTGGGCTAGAGTGAGACTCAACCTTGAACACCCACCCCCCGCCCACCAAAAAAATGTTAAATGAGCTCAAGTTCCTTTCAATTTGCAATGTAACTAGAATTCTAAATAAAAAGAGATTTCCTTTCTTTGTATTTGTAGTACATGTTTGTGTTACACTAAGGCTGTTCATGTTCTGTCCATGTGTTCTGTCCCTATGTTTCATGTCTAAGAACTACACAACTAAGTCTGTGGCTATTAAGTGTTCTGACTTTTAAAAAAAAACATTTTTATTTATTTATTTATTTGAGAGAGAGAGAGAGAGAGAGAGAAACAAGCAGAGAGAGAGAATGGGCAGATTTCACTGAGAAACAAATTCCAGACCAGGGCCACCTTGTCATCTGGCTTACATGGGTCCTGGGGAATTAAACCTAGGTCCTTTGGCTTTGCAGGCAAGCACCTTCACTGCTAAGCCATTTCTTCAGCCCGAGTGTTCTGATTTTTAAAATGGACACATACTAATCCCAGCACTCGGGAGGCTTTGCAGGCAAGTTCGACCACCCTGAGACTACATAGTTAATTTCAGGTCAGCCTGGACCAGAGTGAGACCCTGATTTTTAAAAAAAAAAAAAAAAAAAAAAAAAAAAAAAGGACACATACACACAGATGTATTTTAAGATAATGCTAAATTGCTTTTAAAAAAAGGTTTACAATGGCTTTAATTCATCTCTGTACTTTGGGCTTAAATATGCTTTTGACTTTAAGAAGAAAAATGTCCATTCATGCTAACTTCAACTGTAGACAGAGGCTTTAAAGGTAAACAAAAATGCCAAATTTCAATTCTGCTATCTTAAATTGCATTATAGATTCAATTAGAAGGTCAGGATTTTAGATGCTTTCTAGATGCTTATTATAATGACTTAAGTCTTTAACAAATAATTTGTATTTATTAATTACATGGTTTCTAAATGTTTTTGATGACTTAAATCTTTAGCAAATAATAAATTTTGGTTTTATTAATAAAACACAGGATTTTAGTGCACCCTGTCTATATTAATACATCCCACTTTAAAATGGTCATAGATAACAAAAATGCTTTATGTTAATCCAAATATCTCTAAACAATGTACATTAAAAATCCTCTATTAGGGCTGGAGAGATGGCTAGCAATTAAGGTGCTTGCCTGTAAAGCCAAAGGACTCAGATTTGATTCCCCAGGACCCACATAAGCCAAATGCACAAAGTGGTGCATGTGTCTGGAGTTTGTTTGTAGCAGCTAGAGGCCCTGGTATGCCTATTGTCTCTCTCTCTCTCTCAAATAAAATAAAAATTAAAAAGTCCTCCATTAGATTAATATGCAGGTACCTAATGTAAGATTTCTATGTGTGTGTGCTTATCAGAGATCTTTGTTTTAAATCTCTTTCACATCAAGATAGAAAAATATTGGGCTGGAGAGATGGCTCAGCAGTTAAACAAAAGCCAGATGCACAAAGTGGTGCATGTGTCTGGAGTTCATTTACAGTGACAAGGGGCTCTAGCACACCCATATTCTCTCCTTCTTCCTCTTTCTCTCAAAAAAATCGATCAATAAATAAATGAATAAATTCTTTTTAAAAATATTGCTGGGCTGGAGAGATGGCTTAGCAGTTAAGGAGCCTGCCTGCCAAGCCTAAGAACACCCATTTGATTCTCCAGGTCCCACATTTAGCCAGACGTAAAAGTGACACAAGGGTGCAATGCCACCCTTGCCCACAATGGGGCACACACATCTGGTATTCCTTCACAGAGGCTGAAATGACCCTGGGGCACTCATTCTCTCACTCTCTGCCTCTTCCTCTCTCTCTCTGTTTCTCTCTGTCTTTCTCAAAAAAAAAAAAAAAAAAAAAAAAAAAAAAAAAAAAAACTTGCCTACCTGTGCTGTTTTCTTTGAAACAAATTTATCAAGGTTTTATAATGTTCAGTTCTTAGACAAGAGAGTTATTTTGGTTTATCAATGACCAGTTTCCACTTTACATCTATTAAGTTATATGTAATCAAACAACAATCTTAACTAAGATTTTATTTAATTAGGGTAATTAAAAAGCTCCTATTGTTTAAAAGTAAATAAATTAATCAGACCTCAAGGCATGCTACCCCCTCCAGTGTATAAGCCTCATGCCCAAACAATTGTCCTTGTCTAAGAAAAATGGTCCTCTGAACAGTACAAACCCTGAAGTCCAAAGACTGACTTGTCTTTTCTTTCAGCTTGTCTTGAGTAATTGGTATGATTGCCTCTAAAGCTATATAATAACCGGTGTCATCTAAAGTGTTTTACAACACAGATGCCAAAACATTAACCTGTTTTGATTGCCTTGTGGTTAAAAAAAAAAGTTTTAGGTGCTTACCAGCGGTGGTACTTTGAATGTAGTTCTCCCATAGACTCAGCTGTTAAAATTAAACTTGTAACTTGGATCTCCAGCCACCTGGCTGGAGGAGGTGTCACTGGGGTGGATCAAGCCCAAAGGTATGCAGAGAACTTAGCTGGCTGCCTTTGTTTTGGTGTTTGTTGGCTGCTGGTGGTTTTTCTCTCTGCTTGGAGTGTGGAAGCAGCTTCTTCCATCACTGATGGAACTTCCCCTGGATCTGTAAGCTTGAAATAAATCACTTCGTCCCCTAAACTGTGTCTGGTTTGGATGTTCATCCCAGCAATGTGAAGCTGTCTACAATAGCAGCTCTATTAAATTAGTTAAATTTGTTGATGAAAAAAAGTCTATAAAATGTTACTAAGCTTTATCTAAAATTGTTAAAATTCAATATACATGTTTTCTTTCTCTACTAAATTTTCGTTTAAAAAGTGTTTGAGCTTCTAGGATTTTAACATAAAAGATATAATAATAATTTAAACCATTTGGAACTTTTTAAGTTTAGGTTTTATTTAAGTGCTACATAAATGCCAAAATTACAAGACTGATACAACTGATCTTCTGGGGCCCCATTTAATTATCCTCCAAGACCTAAATAAATGCCTGACAAAACCTCTTTGTCCAACTCCAGCCTGGAACAGCTAGATCTAGTTAACATCTATTTCCTAACAACTTACAGTCTCAACTCTTGAATGGAGGAATGATAGATGTCTAGGCAGACATTAGGCTTGGAGGTCATTAAAGGACATACCAAATTTTCTTTTTCCATGGTGATACTAAAAGGGGAAGAGCCAGTCCCTCCTGACCAGAGGACTGGTCTTGGATAGAGATATAAAAGAGATACTATAGACGGGCGTGGTGGCGCACACCTTTAATCCCAGCACTCGGGAGGCAGAGGTAGGAGGATCGCCGTGAGTTCAAGGCCACCCTGAGACTACATAGTTAATTCCAGGTCAGCCTGGGCTAGAGTGAGACCCTACCTCGAAAAACCAAAAAGAAAAAAAAAGAGAGAGAGAGAGAGAGATACTATATATTTCTAAGTTAAAAAATCAGATAAAATGTTTATATCAAGATTGTTAAATTTCTGGCTCAGGTATGGTTCAGAAAATATGATACAATGATATTATTAGAGATTATTAAATTTCTAGAGTCAAAAAATTCAAATTTAAGTATGGTTCTTCTTTTAGTGATGTTTTAGAAAATGTCTGATTCTGAGCCAGGCGTGGTGGGGCATGCCTTTAATCCCAGCACTTGGGAGGCAGAGGTAGGAGGGTCGCTGTGAGTTTGAGGCCACCCTGAGACTACATAGTGAATTTCAGGTCAGCCTGAGCTAGAGTCAGACCCTACCTCAAGAAACCAAAAAAAAAAAAAAAAAAAAAAAAAGAAAATGTCTGATTCTCTGCTGACAATACCAGTCTCTTAAATACTGATTTACTTTTACTAATGTTTACCAGTTGGTTTACAAACAAGAATTTTAATTTATATGTTTTCTATTTGATTAAGCCTTTATTTAGTTTAATATAACATCTGCTTCTCTGCTTACAACAATAAGATTTATTAAATATTGTTATGCTATTACCAGTGGGGTTTTTTTTTCAAGGTAGGGCCTTACTCTAAGCCAGGCTGACCTGGGATTAAAGGTGTGTGCCACCATGCCCAGCTCTTACCAATGGTCATAAAAATGGCTTTAAAATATTTTGTTTTGGGCTGGAGACAAAAGCCTAACGAGCCGGGTTTGATTTCTCAGTACCCACTTAAAGCTAGATACACAAAGAGGCACATCTGGAATTCTTTTGCAGTGGGTGGAGGCCCTGGCATGCCCATTGTCTCTGTCTGTCTCTCTTCTCTCTATCTCTCACTGCTTACAAATAAATAAATAAAAAGTTTAAAAAATATTTTGTTTTGTCCTTTTAATATCTGAAGCCTCTAAAACCTATGGTTAAAATGTATTTAAAGGCTCGGCATGGTGGCATGTGCCTTTAATCCTAGCACTCTTGGGAAGTAGAGGTAGAAGGATTGCTGTGAGTTCAATGCCAGACTGAGACTACATAGTGAATTCCAGGTTAGCCTGGGCTAGAGCAAGACCCAACTACAAACAAACAAACAAAATAATGTATTTAAATTCTAAGCTTGTATGCTTTCCCATTGAGTAAATCTTATTTGCTTGATATAACACCTGATTGTGTACTTATAATAGAAGATTTTCTCAAATACTGTTTTCCTCTTCTATAGTTTTGCATTAGGTAAAACCTTATTTTTTTGATTTAAAAAAATATTTTAAGGCTGGAGATTTCTTAGTAGTTAAGGAGCTTGCCTGCAAAACCCAATGACCCAGGTTAGATACCCCAGTACTCACATAAAGCCAGATGCACAAGGTAAGGCATGCGTCTGGACTTCATTTGCAGTGGTTTGAGGTCTTGACATGCCCAGTCTCTCTATTTCTTTCTCATAAATAAATAAATAAACAAAAAAAACAAATACATATTTTAAAAATATTCTAATAGATAACATTGGGTCAAATTATTAAAAATTCCATTGTTCCTTTGGTTAAATAAACAACTGACAATAATTGTTGAGATTAATCAAAGCTTTTTTAGCCTGACACCTTTTCATTAGTTCTTCTATATCTAAGACCTTTAGTTTGTAACAAGTAAGAAAAAACTTTGAGGCCAGGCACGGTGGTACATACCTTCAACCCAGCACTCAAGAGGCAGAGGTAGCAAGATCTCTGTGAATCTGAGGACAGCCTGCAACATGTAGGGAAATCCAGGTTAGCCTGGGCTAGCGTGAGACCCTATCTAGAAAACCACCCTCCCCCCAAAAAACAGTTTGAGCCATGTTTTAAAGAATTTTTAAACCTGATTACTAAAAACTTCACAATTGGTTAATTTCTTAAATTCTTTCATGTTCAAACATGGTTTTAAACTGTTTAAAATATTTGAAATGTTGCTTAAATACTAGCTTCTTGTAGTTCCTACCTTATCTAAGCCAAGATTCTTAAATTTGTTCATGCTTATACTCGTTCCTTATATATGCTACCTTACCTAAGTGAGATCTTTATCCTTCCAGAAACTTCACTTAACTCTTCTTATCTAAACTAAGAATGCCTTCTTTTCTTCTACAGACTCCTATTCCCTCACCTACTGCCTATGCTAGTTACCATTTTTAACCTTAGATATAGTAATGCTCCTACTATACATCACATATAAATGTCATGCCACATACAAAATTTCATATATATATATATACATACATACACACACACACACACATGTATTACACAAAAAGGCTGGATATGATTCAGGGGTTTCTTTCTAATTATTTATCTACTAATTAATTATTTCTATTAGTTATCTCTCTCCTGAAAAGCTGCCTCCCTGCCTATTCAGTATCATCTATAACAGACCCTAGGAGAAAGCCTCCTAGCCACGTGAGACAACAGCCTGTCATATGCACAAACTGCAATGTTTAACAGAGATGAAAGCAAAGATGCTCACAGAAGCCCACCCTATGTTTCACCAGCATGGGCTGGAAAGATGGTTTAGTGATTAAAGCACTTGCCTGCGAAGCCAAAGGACCCAGGTTCAATTCCCTAGGACCTATGTAAGCCAGATACACAAGGTGGTACATGCGTCTGGAGTTCATTTACAATAGCTGAATGCCCTGGTGTCACCATTCTCTCCCTCCCTCTCTCTGGCTCTCTCCCTCTCAAATAAATAAAATAAAATGAATAAAATAAATAAATTTTTTAAAAAAGAATTTCACCAGCAGATTTCAGCAGAGAGTTAAATGTTACAGGTCCAGAGCCAAAATTACTTTGGTGCTATTTTAGCCTTTTAAAATAGACAGCTTATTCTTTCCTGAATGACTTGTCATCTTTGTGACTAGCTAAGACATCCATTGATCTGATTTATATATCTTAGACATATTCCTTAAGCTAGACCCATGCATGAAACAGCTTATTTTCTCTAAGGTATAACTCATTCTGCTGTATGGCAGGGCTCTCTCATATTTGCTGATAATTTTTTCTACTGCTTTGCAATGTCATAAGTCAAACACCTCTCTGAGGATGCCATTTCAGTCTCTTATTTGCCTACTTACACAACTCATTTTAGCAGATCCAGTTCCAAGTGATTTCAGAAATACCTGTTGTTAATCCTCAGTAACCATTTTTGATCCATTTTATAAAATATTTTATTTATTTATCTAAGAGAGAGAAGGAGAGAGGAGAATGCATATCAAGAGAGAATGGGCATGCCAGGACCGCCAGCCATTGCAAATGATCTCCAGATGCATGCGTCACCTTGTGCATCTGGCTTATGAGGGTACTGGGGAATCCTTAGGCTTTGCAGGAAAGTGCCTTAACTTCTAAGCCATCTCTCCAGCCCCCCACTTTTGATTCTTATATCTGTAGCCCCCTCTCTAGTCTTCTGCTAACTTGATTCAACTAGACCACCCAACAAGCTGTATGAACTTCCTTATCCTGCTGATGTGAGACTACAGATATGTGTCTGACATCTAAAGTGGGGAAGCCTCCAGCACAACTCCACCCAAGTCCACTTGAAGAAGTTAAAGACACGATCATGCTGCCCCATAACCCCATAAGGCTTCTTCCTCCTCACCCCCTCTCCCTTTCAAATTCTCTCTCTCTCTCTCTCTGGAAAGATAAGAATCTCAGGACCTCCTCTTCCCATAGTCCCCTCTCCCCCTCTGAAAGGCCACAGTTAAGAGTTAGTTGAATCATATGGTAAATCTATTTCTAGCTGTCTCAAGAACCTCCACACTGATTTCCACAATGGCTGGACCAGCTTACATTCCCACCAACAGTGCAGAAGTGTTCCTATTTTTCCGCATCCACGCCAACACTTATTGTCATTTGTTTTCTTGATGGTAGCCATTCTGACAGGAGTGAAATGGAATCTGAAAGTGGTTTTAATTTGCATTTCCCTGATGGCTAAGGATGTAGAACATTTTTTTAGATGTTTATATGCCATCTGTATTTCATCTTCCGTGAATTCCTATTTAGTTCCGTAGCCCATTTTTTAACTGGGTTGTTTGAATTCTTGTTATTCTGTTTTTTGAGTTCTTTGTATATTCTGGATATTAATCCTCTGTCAGATGTATAACTGGCAAAGATTTTCTCCCATTCTGTAGGTTCTTACAATGCAACTTCCCAGACAGAAATTGGCCTCGATATCCATGACCTTGCAGTGCCTAGCAATACCTTTGCAAGACCCTCAAAATAGAAGAAAAAGATGATGTCATCAAATTAAAAGAGAGACTAATGGAGAGAGGGAGGGGATATGATGGAGACTGGAGTTCTAAAGTGGAATGGGGGAGGGGAGGGAAATATCAGGTGGGGTTTTTTTGTATGTAAGTATAAAAGTCAATAAAAAATAATAATTAAAAAAAAAAGAGTTAGTTGAGACCTCAAAGGCTTCACTACCCCATGGGTGGTTCAGCCAACCTGGCTCCTTTTTGGATCACCAGCCCACAACTCTGCACACCTCCCAAGAGCTTTCTCTTTCAGGATAGAGAGATCCTGTCTGAAACAAGGTAGAGTGTGAAAACCAAGAGGCACATTCTTGGAGCATAGGGTTCAACACCCTGTTGGGGCCTAGAAGTTTGGATAAACTGGCTGTGGGGTGGTTGTAGTAGAGAGCCTCTAGTGACCTCCTGCGCCTGATATTTAAGCCTCCATGTAACTCCTCCCTGCTGACTGTGGGCCTGACTTCTGGACTGACTTCGGGTGAATGTAATATGCAGAGGTGATGAAATGTTACTTCCCTGATTAGACTGGTTTAATCTCTGTTTCTGACTCACCCTGTCATTGCCCAGCCACCAAGACGTCCAGCCTGGCTTGCTGGAGAAGTCACGTGGAGAAGAGAAGTCCTGGAGGCCCAGAGGTCTCCTTGAGAACTAAGGCAACACAGGTGACAGCCAGTGTGACTGTCACTAAGTGAGCCTCTCACAAGCGGGCCACTCAACAAACCTCGTGTGAGTGTCTGAGCCAGAACCCCTGGCTGAGGTGCTCCTGGCCTGATGCATCGAAACTGGGAGATATATCTGGTGTTTATGGCCACTAGGTTTTAGGGATATTGTTACATCACAATTACCAGCACATTCAATAAGTCTTGAAAGCATGAAAAAGATTGATCCATGCTGAACAAAGTAAATATGCCCAATTTGTCCTGTGGCTCTGTGGAGGCAACAAAGGAAAGGAAAAATAAAACAAAAGAGCTGGAGGAGGTGAGCCAAAGGCTCGTGGTCCACGAGAGGACCCAGATACACTCTTAGCCAAGGACAGCAGAGGTGCCAGCACCACTGTGAGCTGCGGTGGGGGCTCTGTTTGGCAGGCCTGAGAGCTGGTCCTGTTACTATCCATGGGGTTGACACTCCATTTTCACTTAACAAAGCCAGTTCTGGTGGCACTGACCATAGTGAGCGGCAAGTTTGGAGGGACAGTTAAAAGAACTTCGTCTTGTAGAGATGACTGTGGGAGGACAGATTTTCCTTGTGTGCACATGTGTGTGCATATGAAAGCCAAGGGTTGATGTCATGTGCCATCCTCGATCTTTCTCTTTATTTTGCTGAGTCAGGGTCTCTCACTTGAGCCCAGCCAACAAGATAATATTTAATATCTATAACTGTCTGTAAGAGCAAGTGGGAAAGGCCAGGAGTCTGGGGCCACTTCCTCCAGTGAAGGATCATGGTCCCTCTGATGTGGACTAGTGTCAGTTTTGAGATCCAGAACCTGTTGACTGAAGGAGACAGGTCTTGAGAGATCCTTACTCAGACACACAATGGCAAGTCCACAATAGTCAAACTACTCCTAGATAGATCTGAGATGACGCTAGTGTCTCCTCAGCATATCATAATGATTCCCTGTGAAAGAGAGGGTCAGGTTGTGAAGGGGAGTCATGGTTAACGTCATATATATGTCAAGTCTACTGCATCTGTGAAACCATCCAGGAAACCATTTCCCCAGTCCTGAGTGTAAGATTGGGGCTGACCGATTTAGCACTTGGTGTGAGAGCCACATCGCATCCGAAGCCTGAGTATAAGAGACCACTATGGTTACCCTTTCCTCCTGGCCAAATAAAAAGTATTATATCCTTGGAGGGATAGAGACAATAACACCTTTAAGAACCCAAGGGAGCCAGGCATGGTGGCTCACACCAGGAATCCTAGCACTAAGGAGCCTGAGACAATTGGATCACCTCGAGTTCAAGGCCATCCTGGTCTACATTGTGAGTTCCAGGAAAGTCTGAGCTATACAACAGGACCCTGTCTAAACCTGCCTCCCTACATCAAAAAAACCCAAACAAAAACCCCACAAACCACTAAAACTCTAAGAGCTATAAGGCTGACAGTGCCTTTCATAGCTCCCTAAGTTTTCCAGAGACCAGATAGGTCCGAGAGTGTGACCGCAGTCACCGCCAGCTCAGTCAAGAAGTGGCTGTGAGCACAACTGCAGGACTGAGTGTGGCATTTCTGCTAGTGTAGGTTAACACAGAGAGTGTGTGGCCATTGCCAGGGTGCATACGTTCTTTCCATTCTGATTATAAATGATTTGAAACAGTTAACTTTATCATCAGACTGATAACGCTTATTTATAGTTTTGCCTCCACGCTATTTTAACTCTCCTGTTCTCTGTGATAAGAAGAGATTCACACCCCCTGGAACTCCCACAGTACATCACATGGGTACATTCCATTGATGATGTCATGCTGTTCAGATAGAAGAAGCCAGAGGTGACCAACCATGGGAACGTTTGATGAAGCAAGGGTAGTCTGTAAGGGGACAAGCAGAAATGCTATAAAAATTCAGAGGTGGCTCCTAGCCAGGCATATGACAGAATGCCCTTCTTAAGGTTAAAAAAAAAAAAAAAAAAAAGCTGCAGGTCCTAATCATGTTGCAGCCCTGGGGTGCTAGAGCAGGACCACACTGTTCACTGCAGACACGTATATGCTGTTGAAGAAACAACTTAAGAGTTTCTAGGCCTTGGTGGGCACAGCTCACTTGGCTATTTAGAACACACTGATGACATGCCTGAAACTACCTATGATGAGCTGGTTCTGTGGATCCTCTGAGTCACAAAGTTGGACAAGGCTGGCAGCAGTGCTGCGTTTCCTGGGTCAGGCTAAAGGAAGAAAAAGTCTTAGCTTGCGAATGAGTGGGCTGGCTTGGTAACTGGATGCAAGGCAACATGAGAGAACAGCTGTATTACAGCTTCATCCAGGAGTGGTCCTCAGACAGAGCGGATGAGATGGAAAATCTACCCAGTGGATGTTGCTGAAAGTGGTGCATGTACTCCTCTATTTGGGGATTGGAGGTGAGAATAGAGAGACTAAAAGACAGAGGTCCATGGTCAGTTGATCTGATTAAGGGCCTGGGAGATCAGAGGCCAAGGTCTGGTGCAGACCTTGTGCATAGACAGGTGGAAATTGGCAGAAAGTGAAATGCTTATATCACATTTTCATGCCCACCAGAAAGTGTCCTCCATGGAAGAGAGGAGGCACTGAACTACCAAGTAGACAAAATGACTCAGTCAGCTGATGCGCCACGCATGAGGGCACATGCACAAAGCAGCCTTGTTAACAGCGAAGGAAGCCTCATAAAAGGTCCCAACAACATGAGTCCTCACCTACCACACGATGACTGATCCAGCCACCACTGCCTTTGAAGGTTCAACCCCTGTGCCGAGCCCCTATCAAGGTCTAAACTGTGTCTTCCTGCCACCAAAGTTTAAGTGAGGTCATTGGGATAGTCTATAATCCAGTGTAACTGGCGCCCTTACAAGAAGAGATTTGGACACAGTCACCATCCGAGGGAAGGCAAAGTAAAGGCATGGTGAGAAAAAGACCTATTAGGGCTGGAGAGATTGCTCAGTGGTTAGGTATGCTTTCTGCACAAGCATAAGGGCCTGAGAGTGCCTGAGTTCAAATCTCCAGATCCCATGTAACATAGCTAGGCATGGCTATTGGCATCTGTAACCCCAGTCCTGCAGGGGCATAGAGACTTGAGAATCTTTGAAGCCCTGAAAGCACTGGAATTAGTAAAAGGAGACTCTGGCTCAAAACAAGACCAGGCAGGAGAGTGGTAGAACAGCTCACCCAGCTGTCCACTAAAGCCTCTGCAATAGGGCACATGTGTAGGGCACTGCAAGGGCACATACACATCACACAAGCACACATACACGCACAAGCAAAAAGTTTAAAAATTAAAATGTAAATAATTTGAAAAGCTACTATTGTAGGGCTTCCCTCATAGTCCTCAGAAGGAGCTAATCCAGCTGACACCTTTGTTCTTGGACTTCTAGACTGAAGACCATGCAATGATATTTCTATTGTTTAAGCCACCCAGTCTGTGTGGCACTCTGTTACTGCAGATCCAGCAAGCTTATGTAGGCCTGACATGGCATTATTCCTTAAGGCTACTTCTTGGCGAATGGACTTTACTGAGCCCTTTCTGTCTTGAAAGACCATCGATATTCAGGGTATAGGTCTTCCTTTCCTGCTGACAGGGCTGCAGCCAGCACCACTCCCCAGGAGCATATAGAACAACTGGCCACAGCTGCTCACAGAGCATCTGATGTGAACACCTCTCATAGACCATAACATGGATGCATCATATAAAGGCATCCTAGATGCAGTGAGCCTCAGTGACCCTCTATGAGCACAGCTGAAGGTCAGGTATCATGCATTTTAGGCATTAAATCAGACATCGCAATATGTCACTGAGTCCCCAGAAGGATGGATACATTATTCAGAAATGGAAGGAATGGAGTGCTCCATTTACCATTATTGTTAATCACCCACTAAGGGGCTCTCTATTGCCTGTCTCCTCATCTCCCAAATCTGGGGTGTATAGGATGAGAAGTCATGTCCTATCTTCCTGGACATGGTGGCACACACCTTTAATTCTAGCCCTGAGGAGGCTGAGGTAGGAGGATCCCCCTGAGTTCAAGACCAATCTGAGACAGAATCGTGAACTCCATCCAGGTCAGCCTGGGCTAGAGACCCTACTTTGAAAAAAAAAAAAAGGTACTATCTTGAAAATTACCCAGCAAAGGGCACACCATACAAACTGTAGCTGCCACAGGGGAACTTTGGACTCGTTGTGCCTGTGGCTTAGTAAGCAAGGAGTCACTGTCTTGGCCGAGGTTATGGAAGCGGCTTGCACAAGATGGAGGTATGGTGACATACATGTGGAACCCAGGCCTGGTAAACATATTTCTAACCTTACAGTGGTGGGCCCTACCTTCCAGCTCAGGTGAGCCAGAGAGACAGCCAAATAGTCTGGGCTAGGGGTTGTCTCAGGAAGAGGCTAGCCATGATGTCAAGTTCTGGGGGCTGAACTTGACCAACCACAATGTTAGGATTAAGTCCTAGGAAAGAAGACCTGCCTCCCAGGAGGTTGTCTGTGGAAAAAAAATAGATCTTGGGAAGAGATGAGAAGTCAGATCATCCTTTGATCTCTAGCAAGTACAGATTGCAGAGTGCAGATATTTCTGCCTTTACTTTCAGGGGCCCAGTCACCCTAGCTGCCTGACAAAGCCACCTGAATCCCTCTAAGCTCCACCTTATAAAGGTTCCACAATCTTCCCAAACAGCACCACCAGCTGGACACCAAGTCTTCAAATACATGAGCCTGTGAGGGGCATTTCACATTCAAACCACAGCACCTGGTGATGATGGAGCCTCGGCCTTCTCAGCTAGGATTACTGCAGCTGCACGTGGAGTCTTATGGCTTAAAATGACATCAATATGCTGAAGGCTCTCAAATTTATATAATAGGTCATCTACTCATTAATTAATTAGCCTTAAGTAGAAACAACCTGAAATCCATTGATTAATGAATGGATGAATAAAGTGCAATGGCATACTAGTCAACCATAAAAATGAATGAAGTGTTTCAAAGGATACAATGAAGAAAGAGAAAAAGACAATCTACAGAATAGACTGAAATGTGTGGGACTCCTACATCAGATACAGACTTATATACAGACTATATCAGGAGCTCTTATTACTCAATCATAAAATGATAAATGAAAATAGGCAAGTTAGAAGGCAGCTGCCAGGGAGGGGACAAACCAGTGGAAAGTCAGCTGCCAGTAGGGCAGTATAGCATTGGGAGACTGGGCTGAGGGCAGAGGTTACACGCCAGGAATGGTGACTAATTCCAGAGCAGCTTCCTGGGAGGGGACAAACCAGTGGAAGGTTAGCCACCAGCAGGACCACACTGTGAGAGGAGGCTGAGTTGGGGGGGGGGGGTGGGAGTGGCTGTTGCATATCAGGGCTAGATGCCATTCCAGGGTGGCTGTTAGGGAGGGGACAAACTAGTGGAAGGTCAGTGATAAGCAGCCAGAGAACCTGGATTCTACTTTTCACACACACACCTTGCAAGCCCCCCTCCAAATAGAAGTGATCTGAAGAAGGGTTGAAGCAGAGGTCAACTGTGTATCAGCCCAAGCACCCAGGAGAACCTGGGAACTGATCTCACTCCAAAAAAGCCAGACAGTGAATAAGACTGGAAGAAAAATGCCCAACTTGGACAGTAGGAAAAACGGGCCTCCCAAGGTCTTACCCAGATTTTCCAGGAGATGGCACACACAAAGTAGATCCTGCTCAGGCTCAAGTGCACCCACCACAATCCAGTGGATAGTCTTCTATCCTACACCCACTGTGATCAATTCAAACCAGCCTACCCAACACAGGCTATACAAGAGCTGCTATTGCTACATCCTCAGTGAAACAACTGACCTTGAGATGGGCAGACCCAATACAAGCAAATAACATACAATACCAAGCAAAGGGATAACCACCAAGATTACCTACTCACACAATGGAAGCCACCAATTAAAGCTTAGAGGAAACCCAAGACATAGAAGCTCAAAATGAAATCTCAACAAGAATTTTAAACAAACTTAATGAGGCCAAGAACAAACAGCTGGTTGTATGGGAAGAAACTGGACAAAGAATAATCAAATTAAGAACTCCAAGAATGTCTGAAGGAAATGGAAGAAAATCAGCAAAATAAATTCAAATTACAAACCAAAGGTTGGATCAATGAATTGGAAGAAAGGCTACAAAAGAACTCAAAGGATGAGTGAAGGAAGTGGAAGATAATCAATAAGAACACTTCAATCGATGGCTGAAGGAAACTAAGGAGAATCAGCAAACAGTACTCCATACACAGCTTAATGAAATCAAAGACAATTAAAAAGAGATTGATAGAAGGCTAACAGAATTTGAGGAGAATCAATAAGTAAACGAGCTCACGAGCCAATGGAACAAGTTCAATGAGGACATACCCAAATGTAGGAATAATCAATAAAAAGGTCAAATCAAGAAATGAAATGGAATTCAAGCAAGAGATGGAAATGCCAAAGAAAAACATAACAGAAAACAGAAATGCAATAACCCTATTGGAAGGTTCCCAAGAAAGCCTCATCAACAGAATAGACCACATGGAGGGCATAATTTTGGACCTTGAGGACAAAACAGAAGAATTAGACCAGTACTCCAAAAACATTGTCAAGTTCAAAACAATGTGAAAACAGAACATGAGTGAACTTTGGGACACCTTATTTGGATCATAGGCATACAAGAAGGGGTAGAAATAAAGGCCAAGGGCATAGAGAATATCTTCAACAAAATTATTGAAGAAAAATTTCCCAACCTTACAAAAGAGATTAAATTAGGTATAGGAGGTGCACAGAACACCAAATAGACAGGACCTGAGAAGAGATCTCACATCATATAATAATCAAACACTAACTACAGAAAACAAGAGAGCACTAAATGCTGTAAGAGAAAATAGCTCATTACATGCAGAGATCAGCCCATCAGAATAACCTCAGAATTTTCAGTGGAAACTCTTAAAGCCAGAAGAGTTTGAAATGAAGTATATTAAAATCTAAATGACCATGGCTGCCAACCCAAACTACTATATCCAGCAAAATTATCCCTCATAATGTAGGCCATTGCCAAAACACTCGATTACCTGCCAGACCTAAAAGGTAAGACCCTATTGCTAAAGACAGTACAGGCTGTGGTCATAGGACATCAGAATATCATACTGGAACTGAAAGGGAAACTAGCCGCTCCTGGATAGCCCTCAGCAAACAAGGAGAGAATACTAAAAGCTGGAGGTAGCCGTGGAGGACAATGGTCACCAACAGTATGAACAAGCAGGGGCCCTGCAGACTATGAAATCAACCAGATGGAGAAGAAGTACATACTTGTGCAATAGTGACATGCAGCCTCTGCAGATAACCAGCTGTTCTCTGGACATGAGGCCTGCTCACTGGGAGTAAACTCATATCTGGTACTGGAAACCAAGTCAGAAACCCATGGGCAGGAAACTCATACTTCAGTTTCTCCACTGCTCTCTGTAGAAGTGTGGGCTTGCACACCAAAATCTCTCAAATAACTTTGCACATCCCCTTTAACCCAAGATGCTCTCACTCTTGGTTGGAGAATCTGTTTTATTTTACAGATGGCAGAGAAAAAATGGAGGAGAGTCAAGATCCATTGATAAGACAAGAAGATAGCTGATTGCACACCACAAGATGTGCCACCTTTACCACATCTGCCAGGGCCCAGGAGAAATTGCAGAGGAACTGGCAACCTGCTCTTACTGATGGCCTGACAACCAGCTCCAGGACAATGGTGACAGACATAGTGATTAATCAAAACCTATCAAAGCAAAAATCCAGGGGCTACAAAGAATTCAACACTAAATTAGACTGCCAACAGGCCTTCCATGGCTCAGGGAACATTGCAGAAGAGGGGGCAGAAAGACTATAAGAGCCACAGAGTGGGTAGGAATACCGTGAGGTGACATCTCCCCAAAATACCATAGGGACTGACTAGACCTTCATGATGCCACAGTGAATAACATAACCCCACAGAGAAGGGCCCCTAGGGTAATAGGAGCTGGGGTGAAGGGTTATAACAGTATATCCTGCTATATATAAAATAAAATAAAAAATAAAAATAATAAAGTCCAACTGTGCTTTACAATCTTTCTTTTACAGAAGGCAGTGAGAACTGAGAGCAACAAAAAAACCTATCAAGAAGACAAGAAAAGATAAATGACTCCCTGACAGGAGATGAACCACCCCTTGCACATCAGCCAGGGCTGGGTGAAACCACAGAGGAACTGGTGAGATGAACAAGAGTGCTGTTTCCATGGCGAGCCTGACAACCTGGTCCAGGGTGATGTAGACAGATATTAAGGATACACAAAATGTACCAAAGCAGAAATCCAGAAGCTGCTGAGAGCTCAACACTAAAGGAGCCTTAAATCATACCCACCATGGCTCAGGGAATTTTGTGGAAGAGAGGGCCTTAAAATTGTAAGAGCCACAGAGTGGGAGGGAATATCCAAAGGCATTTCCCCCCCCACACACACAATGATGGACTGCTGCTCTCACAACTCCTAACCCCAAACCCCATGGGGAACACCAGCAATCCCACTGAGGAGGGCCCTCAGTGGAATGGGGGCAGGGAGGAAGGAAATAACCCTACCAACACATCATGTGTCCATACAAAGTTTCTACTTAATAAAAAGAGAGATGGTAATTATGAGGAATAAGATCAAGATATACCTTCAAATACCAAAAATGAGAAATATAAATAAAATTTAAGGAATAAAAAATGGACAAATTATTTAAATAGATACTTTTTTCCAAAGTAGATACACAAGTAGCCACAAAGCAAAATGAAAAGTGCTCAACATCATTGGCATTGAGATATGCAAATCAAAACAACGAGATACCATTTCATACTCACTAACAAGGCTGTGATGCAAACGATAGGCTATAGAAAATCTTGTTGAATATCTGAAGAAATTAGAACTCTCATGCACTGATGATGAAAATATAAAATAGTACAGCTGTTTAAAAAACTTTGGCACTTCCTGAAAAATGTTGAACCTAGACCTAACCTATGACCCAGGATTCCACTCTTAAGTATACCCAAGAGAACCGAAGACACATGTTCACACAAACACTTGTATAAATACCCATAGTGGCTTTATTCATACTGGCCCTAAGTGGAAACAACCCAAGATCCATTGACTAATGACTGTTTGAACAAGATGCACTGGAATACTATTTTGCCATAAGAAGGAAAGGTGCCCATGAATGGACCTTAACAACATTTTTCCAGTGAAAGAAATGAGAAATGAAAGGGCAGATACTGGCCTGAAGAGATGGCTCAGTAGGTAAAGCACTTGCTGGGCAAGTGTGAGATCCTGAGCTCAGATACTGAGAACCCACGTAAAGCCAGAAGTGGTAGCACAAGTGTCTGAGATGCAAGCATTACTACAGTGAGATGGGAGGTGAAGACAGGAGAATCCCGGAAAGTTCACAAGGCAGCTGGCCTTCAAACAAGGTGGAAGAGAAGATCCAACACCCAAGGCTGTCTTCTGACTGCCACACATTTGTGCCATGCACACGATTTTTTTTAAAGGTCCACATGGGCTGGAGAGATGGCTTAGCTGTCAAGGCCCTTGCCTGCAAAGCCTAAGGACACAGGTTCAATTCTCCAAGTCCCATGTAAGCCAGATGCACAAGGTGGCATCTGGTGTTCATTTGCAGTGGCTAGAGGCCCTGGTGTGTCCATTCTCTCTCTCTTTCTTCCTTTCTCTCTCTCTGTCTCAAATAAAAATAAATTTAAAAATTAAAAAAAATAAAGGTCCACATATTGTATGACTCCATTTTTAGGAAATGACTGCAAAGCAAATAGAGAACAAGAGAAAGATAAATGGTGAACAGGGCATGAGGGGAGAGGGAACTGTGCAATGAATGCTAAAGAGCACAGCATTCATTTTAGGATGATAAAATGTTCTAAAATTAGACAGTGATAGTTGTACAACCTTAGAAATATACTAAAACCTACCAAGCTATATATTTTAGAAGGATAAATTTATGACATGTGAATTGTATCTGAATCAAATTTCTATTGAAAGGAAAAAATTCATAGGAATGAGGAAAAGGTATACCCCAGTAAACTCTGCCCTCTCCAATAAACTCCAGATGGTCTACTTGACATTTATTTTATTTTATTCTTTATTTTTTATGTGTGTGTGTGTGTGTGTGTGTGTGTGTGTGTGAACATGCATGGGGAGGTCAGTGAATAACTTTTGGGTGTTAGCTCTGACCTTCCACCTCATTCGAGGTAGGGTCTCTCCTTCTCATGAGTCACTGTCATGTTTTCCAGGCTAGCTGCTCCATGACCTTCCAGGAAAATCTCCTGCCTCCATCTCCCTTCTTGCCATCAGTGTGATGGGGTTTCAGAAGCTCACCACAGCTTACAGCTTTTATGTGGGTTCAGGGGATCCAATCCCAGATACTCACCCTTGTGCAGCATTTGTCCACTTCCAGATTTCCACGTAGACACTTCATAGCATCACAAGCTAACATGCTCTGAACCAAACTTGCTCTCATCATCCCCCGAGGCAAATCTCTTCCTCTTATAGTTGTTCCCATCTCAATGAATGTCAATTTTCTGCTTCCCATTTCTCAGACAAAAAGAAAAAAATTTTTTTATAAAGCTGTTCCTGGCACCTCTCTTTCTTCATACTCTACATCCAGTCCTGCCTGTAAGAGACCTGCACAATCTGCCCACCTGTCAAATGTTCACCCTCATCACTCTGGTCTCAGCCACCATTGCTCCTTGCCTGGATTATGACAAGAACCTCCTCAGTGGGCTCCCTGATTCTACCATTGTCTTGTTATGGGTGAAATTGTGTTCTCTGTCATGTACACCCTGAAGCTCTAATCTGCAGTACCTCAGAATGTGACTATATCTGGAGCCAGGATCTTTACAGAGATGCTTAAGCTAAAATGAGGTCGTCAGGGTGGGCTCTAAAGTGATCTGACTGGTGTCTTTATAAGAGGAGAAAATTTGTATACAAAGAGGCACACAAAGGATGCATGCAGTGAGGGAAGACCATGTGGGAAAATGGCAAGGTTCAAAAACTAAGGAGAGGGGCTGGGAGTGCTGCTCAGTGGTGGATTGCTAACCTGGCATGCTCAAAGCCACAGGCTCTATCCTCAGCTCCTCCAGAGGATAATACAACAGAAACTCAAGGAGACAGGCTTTCAGAGAAAAAAAAAAAAACCTGCAAACACCTTGATCTTGACATTCTAGCAATTTCTGTTTAAGCCATTCAATTTTGTGCTATCTTATTGTGGCAGCCTGAGCCAGCCAACCCACCACCCACACCTTATTTTTCTCCAGGCTGCCTTGAACTCATTATGTAGCTGAAGCTGCCCTTGGATTCCTGATCCTCCTCCCTCCAGCTCCCAAACACTAGATTACAGGTGTGTGCCACCATGCCTGGCTCAGAACGCTCTTTTGAAATCCCGTCTGCATCTGTCCAGGCACCTGCCCTGGGTGTTGCACAATCCTGGGGAACACTGAAGCGTCTCCCTTCCTCTCAGCCCCCTTCCCTGCGCCAGAGCCACTCTGGGCCTTTGGAAGTTCCAGGCACAATTATTCCTGGCATGCTCTGTGGCTTTTGCACACACTGTCCCCATGCTGAAACACTTCTCTCCCACACATCCGGTGGCTCACTTCCTCACTCTACAGCTTGCTATTCAAGCGTCATTCCCTAAGAAGAATTTCCTGGTGGCTCTGTCTGAAAAGATTGTTCCTTTCTCTGGGCCATTTTCTGTGCCGGGGGACCCTGTTTCATTTTACTTTTAGCACCTGCAATATTATTATTATATATTTTGTTGCTTGTAGATTGTTTCTGTCCCCTAGATGGAAAAGTCACATCCATGAGGTTGCTCATGGATGGTTGTTTCCTTGAGTTTAGGGCAGAGCCTGACATATAGTTGAAGCTTGATGATGTTGACCTTTCATTAGTAAAGGAAGAGGTTAGTTCAGAAGATAGCTTAATGGATAATGTGCTTGCCCTGCAAGTATGAAGACTTGAGTCAATCCCTAGTACCCATTTAAAAATGCCACGCATGTTGGCACATGCTTCCAATCCCAGTGCTGGGGAGGTGGAGACAGGTGAATCCCTGGCATTTACTGACCAGCCAGTCTACCCTAATTGGTGAACTCCAAGCCAAAGAAAGAGCCTTAAAAGAAAAAAGAGGAACACCACCTGAAGTTGTCCTCTGCCCCCATGAGCATCTGTACACATAAATGTACCTGCATGCACACACAAACATGCACAAAATAAAATGAAGGAGAGGCAAAGGAACTTAGGTTACCTTTAAGACCAAGTACTTTTTTTTTCTAAAAAAAGCTCAGCACCAAATGTTCGTGCTATCTTTAGTAGACACACCAGGGAATTTATGCATAAACCTCTACCTGGTTTTGTTGATTTCAGTTCTTCTATTTCCCCTTTGTCTCTATTCCTTTTATTGTGGTGGATTGTCTACTTTTATTTTTCTTGAGGCAAGCCCAAGAGACTGGCTTTTTATGTGAGAGAGCAAGAGAGAGAGAGAGAAAGAATTGGTGTGCAGGGCCTTCAGGCACTTGAACTCCAGCTGCATGCACCCCCTTGTGTGCATGTGAGCTTGTGTGCTTGAGTCACTTTGTGTCTGGCTTACATGGGACTTGGAGAGTTGAACATGAGTCCCTAGGCTTCACAGGCAAGCACCTCAAATGCTAACCCCACTTCCCTTTTTGAGGTAGGCACTCACTCTAGTTCAGACTGACCTGGAACTCAACTCACCACGATCCTTCTACCTCTGCCTCCTGAATGCTGCAATTAAAGGCCTATTCTACCATGCTTGCCTGGCCGATTATCTACACTTTTATTAGCTGTTTTAATTTCTGAATTGTTTGGGAGCAATGTTAAAGCCCATTAGGTTCTGGCCTCCTGGTGGCTGTTTGCTCTCTTGCTGCCACTGGAGGAAAAAGACAGTGCATGTCCCATCTTACTAAGTGGACCCAGATTTCTCTAGCATCAGGGGTCTCTGGGGAAATTCGGAAGATCTACAAATGCTCTCAGGAATCATTAGCTGCAGAGGAAGAGGGACTTCCTTCTGGAAGACCTCACAGTCACATAGCATGGAAAAACAGTGCTTTGGGGAGGCACTAGCATCTTCTTAGCCTATAATGTTGGGCCAAAGTTGAAGGGAGTGCTTTAAAACTTGCCTGCCCTGAAGTACACAAGGGCAGTTTCTGGGTTAACTGCCTGGGTACCAATAAATATAGGAACAGAGCAGCCATTGTCTGGCCAAGTGGGTCTCCAGAAACAGGTTCTGCCTCTCTCTACACATGGAAGGTTCCATCGGGCTGGCAGCAAAGCCTACCCTGAGCCATTTCACAGACAACAGGTTCCCTCAGAGGTCAGAACCTATAGGCTGAAGCTGGGCCCACCACCTGACACTGGGGACTATAGTTTCCAGTTTCTGCTCCCACAGCCACTGCTCCAAGTCTGCCAGGAAGAGTGTGAACCAAAGCTGGCACAGGGACAGTACTGAAGGTGCTTGGCCAGGAGGCGGTTGCTGTATCCAGCCCCTCCTCCAAGAACTGCACTGATCTTTGTACACATCCACTCAACCCTCAAGGCCAGGTTGGTGTCAAGGTGAGGAGCCCGTGTTTTTCCATTACTATTTCTTGGCCTCAGACTCAAAGTGGCCTCAGATGACATCACTTTTCTACTTTCTTTGCTTCTTTGTCTAATTTATATTGGGTCACACTTTGCTCTGCTCCTTAGGGAAGTCTAGTTCAGTCAGGAAAACAAAGATCTAGGGTCTGTGTGGCAGAAATTCAAGCCTAGTTGTTCCAGACCAGTGGCTTTCCACCTGTTACAATGGGCTAGAATCATAAACGCATCAGTTCCCACACTGCACCTGCTAAAACTGGAGCCACCCACACCCTAGAGCTGTCTGCTTAAGGGTCTGAGGTAGGGTCAGGACTCTGTACCTCTGACATGTGCCATAGGTGACTAGGTGCAGACAACCTGACATCACTGAGAAATAAGCCCCATGACTTGGTTAACACAAGAGCCCAACTTAGGATTTTCTCATTGTAGGATGACATGACAAGATGCAATGAATAGAAACTGTACTTCAAATTGAGATCTTTTCCTGGATAGCAATTAGTGGTATGTTACACTTATGATGCTAGGCAGTAGAGGTGAGCCACAGCTCTCTGTCAGCCACCGTTACCATGTGAGGGCGTTTGGTAGCTTAAGTGTAATGAATGCATTTTTTATTTTATCTATTTATTTGAGAGAGAAAGAGAGAGCGAATGGGCACGCCAGGGCCTCTAGCCACTGCAAATGAACTGCAGACGCATGTGCCACCTTGTGCATCTGGCTTTATTTGGGTACTGGGGAATCAAACCTGGGTCCTTTGGCTTTTCCCGCAAGTGCCTTAACTGCTAAACAATCTCACCAGCCCAATGAATGCATTTTTGACCTATGGGCTTCAATTTACAATGGATGTGACCCTATCATAAGTTGATGCACCTCTTCACCACAAAGTTACTGATTCAGAATTTGCATTCTTGGGTTGTAGAAATGACACAGAAGTTAAAGACACTTGCTTGCAAAGCCTGCTGTCCCAGATTCAATTCCACAGTACCCATGTAAAGCCAGGTGCACAAAATGGCACATATATCCGAAGTTCATTTACAATGGCAAGAAACCTTGGTGTGCCCATATTCATTTCTCTCTCTCTTCATATATACGTGCATGTGTGTATGATGTATATATCTTTCTTTCAAATAAATACATAAGAACATTTTTAAAAAAAAAGATTTTGGCTGGGCGTGGTGGTGCATGCCTTTAATCCCAGCACTCGGGAGGCAGAGGTAGGAGGATCACTGTGAGTTCGAGGCCACCCTGAGACTACACAGTGAATTCCAGGTCAGCCTGAGCTAGAGTGAAACCCTACCTCAGAAAAAAAAGGGGGGGCTGGAGAGATGGAGAAATGGCTTGTTAGTTAAGGCATATGCCTGTGAAGCCTAAAGACCCCGGTTCAATTCTCCAGGTCCCACATAAGCCAGGTGCACATGGTGGCGCATGCATCTGGAGTTTTTTGCAGTGGCTAGAGGCCCTGGCATGCCCATTATCCCTCCCTCCTCTCTTTTTCTCTCTCTCCCTCTCTCTATCTCTAGTAAATAAATAAAATAAATCTTTAAAAAAAAAAAAAAAAAAAGATTGTACAGTCTCAAGAGTGCTATATTCCATAGAGGAAGCTCATACCCAGCTAGGATGGGTCCCACTGTGGTAGAAATAACTTCATTCAAAAAAAAAAAAAAGCTCAACTTTTGCTTTTGAGGTTTCCATCATGGGCCATCATCATTGCTTGGAAACCAAGTCATGCCTCCTGGCATAGAGACCACAGAGACAAGCCTCCATGTGGCCCAGCTGCTGAGATCCTCAGAAAGCCCCCCCCCCCACACCGGCAATGGAAAACGTGATGTCTATCACTTTACAGAACTCTTCCCTCTTGTCCTGGGTCAGGGAAGAGCTTCCCTGGTAAACGTCACCAGCTGGCACTCCCCACCTGGCTGGGCGATGGTTTGCTCGGACTTATTTGGGAAGAAGCAAGGCCACGGCAGCATCTGGATCTGCCAGTCACCCAGGAGCCAGTGTGGCTGGCATATGCCTTGCACAATGACACGCCCCTGCCAGATGGGCTCCTGCCATGCTAGGTACCAGGTGGCTGCAGCTGCCTTCGAGAAAGAGCACAGTTGGCAAAACTGTGGACACAGGGAACAGTGATGAAACCCACAGGATCAAGTGCTAGACTTGCTGGCACATGGACAAGCCCAAGGGCAAGTCAGTGGCCTCAGACCCAAATTATGGCTATGGAAAGTGCTGGATCTGTGGTCACTCTTGCCTGTGGCTTGTCCCACAACTGATGAGAGGCAGAGCAGCCTGCCAAGCAGCCTCACACTGAGTGCTGCGCTTAGCTTCCCTGCAGCTCTGTACACCCACCTCCATCTCGCTGTAAGCAGCAGACACTCACTGTGGGGTTTTCTCCTTAGCCAGTCCACATGCTCAGGGATCTCACATCTTCACTGTCTACCCCCTGGCTCAGTTCTTCCTTCTTTCTCTCCCTTGCCTGGCTCAGGGTTCAGCCCTCTTTTCCCTTGGCTCCTGTGTGATGCCTGCTTCCTGTGACCCTTCCAGTGACTGCCTTCCCCAGTGCACTGGAGCCCATTCAAGTGACACCTTAGTGCTTTGTTATCTCCCTCAGCCCCAGGTCCAGGAGGGAGCCTAGAGACTGCACTGAGGCATGCAAAATGAGTGACTTCCACACCCTTAAGCGTCCTCCGGTAAATGGCCTGAAGACTTCGCAGGTCCTCTAGAAGAGGGCTCTTCCACTTCACTTCCTGGCAGAGGTGTGAGGACATCAGATACCAACATGGTTTTGTGGCCAGTGAATAAGCTGGGAGGTGCCTTTGACCAGGGAGCTTGAGCTTGTATTATACTCAACTGGGAGGGGAAGAGAACTGTAAAAAGCAGAGATGGTAATCGGGTGTGGTGGCACATGCCTGCACTTGGGAGACAGAGGTAGGAGGATTGATATAAGTTCAAGGCCATCCTGGGACTACAGAGTGAGCTCCAAGTCAGCGTAGGCTAAGTAAAACCCTACCTCAAACACACACACACACACACACACACACACACACACACGCCAAAACAACAACAAAAAGAAAACCCTAGAGATGATAGCCAGGTGTGTGGCTCACACCTACAATCCCAGCATTTGGGAGGCTGAAGGAGGATAATCGTTGTGAGTTCAAGTCCAACCTGGGATACATAGCCATCCTGTTTTAAAAAAAAAACATTAAAAATAATTTTTTAAAAGATTTTATTTTTATTTATTTATTTATTAGTGACAGAGAGAGGGAGAAAGAGAGAGTGAGAATGGGTGCGCCAGGGCCTCTAGCCAGTGCAAACGAAAATAATAATTTTAGCTGGGCATGGTGGCACATGCCTGTGATACCAACACTTGGGCAGCAAAGGCAAAAGGATCACGGCAAGTTTGAGGCCAGCCTGGGCTACACAGGAAGTACAAGGCCAGCTCCGGATACCTTGTCTGAAAACAATAAACAAACAAAAAACACTTGTAAACTCAGCAGTCAGGAACAAGTGTAGGTTCAATTGTACAATCATTAAGTTCAAAGCCAACCCGTACTGTCTGGCAACACCCTGCCTCATAAAAGCTCAAGGGCAAAATCAGAGATCACTGCGCCCCACCCCCGCCCCTTCTGATCAAGCAGGCTGGAATGATTTCCTAAGCATTCTGAGCTGCTGGTGTGGAGATCGTCCACTGAGAGTTATGGCCTCGGAGTCCAGGGCCGAGTTTCTTCACCACAGCAGATCAGTCTTCCCCTGGAGAACCTGGAGTTGATAATGGCTTGCCCATGGCTGAGTGGAGGGTGCCCCCTTGTGGTCCACATGAAAAGCTACTTGAACTTTAATGCACTCGCTCTGCTTGGGTTTAAATGGTAGTCATCAGATCTGCTCCATGTGGGAAGGACAGGCTGGGCATAAATTCTGTGTGATGGGTGAAATAGTGGGTCCACAGACGTCCAAGCACAGCAGTAATGGCTTGTTTCCATGGCTTTGGGATTTTGTCCAGGGAGGTGTCTCAGAGAATAGTCTCAGCCAGATACTCACTAAATTCTCAACTGGAGAGTATGCCTTTGCAATGTAGGTTAGAAGTAAGTAATTCAAAGCCCTTGGATCACCAGGTGATTGAAAAGAAAACTTAGAAATAACTCTGCAGCTATGAACCATGATATTATAAAGTTGGCGTAGGGCTGGAGAGATGGCTTCGCAGTTAAGGCACTTGCCTGCGAAATCTAAGGACCCATGTTCGACTCTCCAGATCTGATGTAAAATAGACACACAAAGGTGAGGCAAGCACAAGGTTGCACATGCCCGCTAGGTGGTGCAAGTGCCTGGAGTTTGATTTCAGTGGTTGAGGCCCTGGTGTGCCAGTTCTCCCTCCCTCTCTCTCTCTCTCTGTCTCACTCCAAAATAAAAAAAAAAAAAAGAAAGAAAGAAAACTGGTGTAATTAGCTGGGTCTAGTACAGCAACACTCGGAAGTAATTGATTAGACACAGCAGTCCCTAGCCCTCATCAGGTATTACAATACTGTTAGAGGGATTTACCTACCACCCACGGCAGGAGCTTGTAACTGGGAAATGGGATTGGTTAAACATGGACTTCTGCAGCAGTCCTTGTGTGTTGCTCTTATAATAACTTCCTGGCACCAGCAATTGCTGCTGGTGATGTCTCTCGTACCATACATGGACACAGCTTCATTATAAGTCAGTCAAAATCCTCTGATTCAAGGTTTCTCAACCTTGGTATGATTGCTGTTTTGGCCTGATAATTCGTGTGTATGTGTATGTGTGTGGGGGGGTGTTGCTGAGGACCCTCGGCCTCTCTCAATTAGATGGGAGCAGAGCCTCCTGTCTCCTTGGATAATCAAACACATCCCAGTCATCATCAGATGGTCCTGAGAGGTAGAACTGCCCCCCAGTTGAGAACTGACACCCTAAAAGATGAGAATGTCTTTCTTCTCCCATTTGGTAGACTAAAGGGAATTGTCAATTATTGCCTTATGTAATGATATTATCTTAGTCTATTTCATGTTGCTTTAACAAGATACCTGAGGCTGAGTGAGTTATAAATAAAAGAGGCAGAAAGGCAGGCAGCTCCATCTAGTCTGCCACTGGTCTAGGCCTTTTGGCTGTGTCATGACAAGAGGGATGACATCACACGTATCCAAGATCATGTGACAAGAAAAGAAGCAGACTGAGCGGAGAAAGCCAAACCAACAACCCAGTCTTGTGGGAACAAATCCAGTCCTCTTGAAAAAGCCTTAAGCCCTTCTCAAGATGGTGCCCCTGTGACATGATCACCTCTCACGAGGCTCCATCTCCCGGTGTCACCATCTAAGAGATGAGGCTCAGTATGACTTCGCCAGACAAACCATATTCAAGCCATAGCACTGACATGCAATGAACTTGAAAGTCTTCAAGTTTAAATGCCTTTCGATTTCTACCCGCACTGTAGCTCTTTTGTCAGACTCATGTACTTATCCCCATATCCTTCAATCTGTCCTTGAAAAATTTCTACCGATTTTAGAATGGAGGTCTACAGTTTCCCACAAACTGTCAAGCAGAAGAACACCTCATCTGGTGGCCAGACTGTGTTGACTATTATCTTTTCACTCCGATAGCTTTTCCAGAGGCTGTTTTGCAACACAGCCTGTGTTTGTACACGCACAACAGAGAGCTTTCCTCCTATTCGATGCTAATCACCAATGCGCACATTAGTCACCCTCTTGTGATTTTTGCTTTCTCTATCAAATCTAGAAGTACATTCCTGCAGGGAGCCGTAAGCAGTCGCCATTACAAGATGGCGCTGGCTCCTCCATATTAGACAGTGCCTTGGCGCCAACCGTGTCTAAGGTATGCGCATGCGCTTGACGCAACCTGTCCCAAGCCTATCCCGTGGCACCTGGTGATGGCAAGCTGGTCGCAACCAATCAGTAAACGCCTTGTAGCAGTACACTCTATAAAAGCAGCTGCAGATTTGGGCCCCTGCCCTCCGCCATCAACTCATCTGTTAACCAAGTGCTCTCCAATAAAACTGTGATACAAGAAGGATCTTCGTTTGTGGCTGTTCCTTTCCTGCTGGTTGGGAAGGACTCGCCGCAAAGTGGTGCCGAAAGCCCGGGACGCCGGACCTTTCAAAGACACCCGGCGGAGGGCCGAAGAGGATTCAGAACTTGACACACGGAGAGGTAGACGTCGGTAAGTCATCCCCGGCTTTGTTCTCTGATGGATTTTCGACTGACCCTGGCTTTCCTCGCCTGTTTTTGCCTGTTTTGTTTGGGGTTTTATCTCTGTTTCTGTCTATTTACCTTTAGGGGACTTTACTATATTCAGATTTCTACAGTAACCATCAGACGGATTCTTAGAGATATAAATTCAACAGCCCCTTGGTTTGCGGCTTCAAGATCCCTTACACTCCCCTCCTGGGAGAAGTTGGGGCGTGACCTGCGACAGGCAGAGCAGGAAGGAAGTTTAGGGAAGGGCACATTACCGTTTTGGCGACTGGTTCATTTTTGTCTCAATAGCGGTAAACATGCAAAAATAATTGGGGAGAGACAAGGAGCTTTAGCCCAACATCAGGACAGTCTTTCAGAGTCAGATACTAGCGGGGACTCACATGCTAGGCCTAGGAAGAAACAAAAGGGAAAAATAGGATCCAGTCAAAAAAGAGACAAAAAAAAAAAAAGGAAAAAAGTCTAAAGGAAAAACTTGAGGAGATAGGCGAGGCTCATTCATGCCCGCCCCCTCGGAAGGGGCAGAGAGGCCCCGGAGGATCGTATCCTCCATTAGAGGAGACTTTAAATGTTTTGCCTCCTCATTTAAATAAAAACTCCGTCCCAAACTTCAACATCTCTTGTTCTTTTCTCTTTCCTCTCATTTTTGGGTTTCCGACAGACCGCTTCTGCGGTGCCGCCATTTTTGTCCTGCCCCATTTGAATGGGGGCGCCATCTTAGAAGCACCACGTGGGCAAACCTAAAAAAGAAACTCACCACGTGGGTAGACCTAAAAAGATGCTTATGTTGTACTCATATATATTACTATTAAACAAAAAAACCTCCATGGCTCTTGGGACAAAACTTTTGTTTTAGCCACATGGATTAATTCAGTCCTCCTTGCCTTAATTGCCAACCTTAAAGGCTTTTCCGGGGAAAAGTTCATTTTTGCCCTTAAAAACTGTAAGAAAAAACTAAAACTGACTTTTAAAATCTCCTTTCTCCCAAGGCCGCCACCCAAGCCGCCACCAGGCAGCTATCTTTTCAGCTCTTTTCAGCCCCTAACTACTGCCTAAGGCAAATGTGCTCAAACCCCTGATGGAAGACAGCTCCTCCATGTAGCTTTCTGTGAATGTAAACTATGATCAAATACAAACCGAGGTTAACTTTCCTCGTGGACGTGGAACACAAGCCACTGGTCCACAAAACAAAACTTGCGCACCTCAAGCGGAGGTACAACAATCAGGCTCCGCCGACATCCTAAGCTGCGGCTCCAGCCCCGGCCCGAGCACTGCCCCGAGCCTCACTGGCTGCGCCTCGCCCGCTCCTCCAGGCGTCATTTTTGGTCACTTTTGTCAACTTGCTTTAAAAATATCTTAGAAACGGGCAGGCGGTCCGCCATGAGGCCATGAGGCGAGCTGCTGCCGTCTCCGCCCCTTTTGCCTCTAGACGCTCCCTCTATGCTCTTAACTAAGTGTCCCACGGGGCCCAAAGTATTTACTTTTAAAAATTAAAAAAACAGCTGGAGACATTCATATTGCCCTGCTAGAGGTAAAAAATCCTATTTTTCAAGTCTATATGGCTATATCCTACACACCATTGTCCCACCCTTCGCTGCCTTCCCATTAACATAAAGATAAAAAAATGCCTTAATTGTTAAACACTTGCCTGTAGAGCCTAAGGACCCTGATTCGAGGCTCAATTCTCCAGTACCCATGTAAACAGTGGCTGGAGGCAGATGATGAGAGTAGTTCAGAATCTAAATCACAACAGGAGGAGGAGATATTTAAAAAAAAAAAAAAAAAAAAAAAAAAAGTTCAACCAGAGGTGATCCGCAGGGGCGGAGGCTGACAGGCACATTTGTTGTCGCCGCGGCGCCCTCTGCTGGGGATGAGTAAAGTTCTGTATACATAGATCACAAAAAAGGTCAAAAATGAGGTAGGGCTAAATGTGGTGGCACACACCTTTAATCTTAGCCCTCAGGAGGCAGAGGTGGGAGGATCATTGTTCAAGGTCAGGCTGAGACTACTTTTCTGCCCTCCCCTCATGTGGGTGTTAATCCCCGAGGCCTCCGTCCTGGTGATCTTTGGCAAATGGATGTAACTCATCTCCCTGAGTTTGGAAGGTTGAAATATTTACATGTCTCAGTGGATACCTGCTCGGGAGTTATCTTCCTCCCGCGTTGGCGGGTGAGAAGGCTTCTCATGTAAAAACCCACTGCCTGGAAGCCTGGGCAGCGTGGGGAAAGCCGCGCCGTCTAAAAACTGATAATGGCCCGGCATATACATCTACTGGTTTTCGGGCCTTTTGTGCGCAGATGCAAGTTGCCCACACCACTGGCCTGCCTTATAAGCCCTCTTCACCCTTAATTTTTTAATTTTGGACAATAATGATAAGTCTGCAGCTGACAGACACAGTCAAGCTGTGGCCCAGGCACCCAGAGAAGTAGTGATGTGGAAAGATGTCCTAGATAACAAATGGAAAGGACCGGATCTTGTTAAGATCCAGGGGAGCTGTTTGTGTTTTTCCACAGGACCAGGAGTCGCCCCACTGGGTTCCAAGCCAGTTGGTGAGAACAGTCCATCCTTCCTCAGGAGAAAGTTTGGAGATTCATAATGATTCGTGAAAACCGGATGGTCATCCAGATCTTGACACTCAGTAAAGCAGAGCAACGTTGGGGAATTTTGTCAGCCTTCCCGAAGCCGATGCCAGTTCCTCATCAAGCGTCTGTGTTTCCACGTTTCTTCACCACGAATAAGGAACTGGGCCTCCCTTCCCTTCAGGAGGACCAACTCTTTGTTTTACTTTGCAGTGGAATCAGACTGATGACTCTTGTATAAGACTTCATCAGCAGAGTTTTGCCTGGTTTGAAGGGGAACTCTGGCCATGGTCAGAGTGCCAGAGCACTTCGGTCGCCTGGGCTGATGCAAATCATCTCTTCACCATATCACCAGCTATGAGGGGTCCCCCGCCTAGGTCAGGGGCATGGTCAGAGGGACTCTTTCTTCAAGATTCCAGAATTAATCCATTTTCAAAGTGGGTGCTGTGTGGGGTCAATGGTTCCTGTACGGATGTGTCTCCATTGGTTTTACTGTTGGGGGGACAAATTGCTTACAACAATGTGTCAGGGCATGAGACCTCAACGTCATCTCGGGGGGAGTTTTCACTCTGGGTCATCCTTGTGAACATTATGCTCGTAATCAGACATTCCCCCCTGCCCCGGTTTGTGTGCACCCCCCTTTTCTCTATCTGCTTATTGCTATTAATTCCACGAGAGTGGATCTTAGTCTTGCACAGGGCCTTACTTCCTGGATCTCCTCTGCTTTTAATTTTTTTAAGGAATGGGTTGGAGTGGGACTGTTTGCTGCCTGCTGTATAGGAGGATGTCTGCTCTGCCTATGGTTGACTTGCAAAATGCGAGCCCAAGCTAGGAGGGACAAGGTATCTCTCAGGCACTTGCTGCTTTGGAGTGTGGGTCCTCCCCCCAGATTTGGCTGTTGGCCCTAGAGAGCACCTAGTTTCCCCTGGCCCTTGCACCCTTAGGGCTTGAAGTGCCCATTGCACAAGGATGGGCAGAGGATTGGTGTTGGGAGCACGGCATTCATCACGCTCAGGATGCGAGACAAAGTACTGCACGTGGGGCGAGCTCTTAGCAGCTTCATGGAGGGCATGTCTGATTGCATATGGGTTGGTACTGTAATCCCATCTCTGAGGAAAGGTACTGGACGGGTGTGACACCAGCCTGGCTGGCCACTAGGTCTGGGGTCATCACAATGTCCTCTCGAGCATCAGAGATCAGACCTCTACCCTCGCCTGTTGCGTTTAAACAAGAAGGGGGAACTGCAGGGAGCCGTAAGCAGTCGCCATTACAAGATGGCGCTGGCTCCTCCATATTAGACAGTGCCTTGGCGCCAACCGTGTCTAAGGTATGCGCATGCGCTTGACGCAACCTGTCCCAAGCCTATCCCGTGGCACCTGGTGATGGCAAGCTGGTCGCAACCAATCAGTAAACGCCTTGTAGCAGTACACTCTATAAAAGCAGCTGCAGATTTGGGCCCCTGCCCTCCGCCATCAACTCATCTGTTAACCAAGTGCTCTCCAATAAAACTGTGATACAAGAAGGATCTTCGTTTGTGGCTGTTCCTTTCCTGCTGGTTGGGAAGGGCTCGCCGCACATTCCCATCTAGAGACCCTGCTTGTTCATTAACCCCTGCGTGATGTTTCTCCCTGGAGTTCCTCTAGTTGTCCCTAGCAAATGTGCGCCATCGTTTAGCAAACCCAGTTACTCTCTAGAGAATTTTCCAACATGTCCTTACATTTGACTATGTTTATTCATTTCAAACTTTACAGGTACAAGGCTGGGCATGTAGCTCAGTGGTAGAGCCCTTGCCTAGCAGACTCAAGGCCCTGGACTCAGTCCCCAAGACCACAGAACAGAAAGGAACAACCTCTAGAGGGACAAAAATCAAGATACAACCGGAGAGATGATGGCTCAGCATTTAAGGCACTTGCCTACAAAGCCTAACAACCTGGGTTCAATCCCCCAGTGCCCACATACAGCCAGATGCACAAAGTGGTGCATGTATCTGGAGGTCATTTACAGTGTCTAGAAGCCCTGGTGCACCCATTCTCTCCTCGCCCCTCACTCCCTTTCTTTCTTTCTCTCCTTGGAAATAAATAATTTTTTTGTTTGTTTTTTGAGATAGGGTCTCGCTGTAGCCCAGGCTGGCCTGGAATTCACTATATACTCTCAAGGTGGCCTCAAACTCACAGCAATCCTACCTCTGCCTCCTGGGGCCAGGATTAAAGGTGTGTGCCACCATGTCCAGCTCAGAAATAAATAATTTTTTTTAAATCAAGATAGACTTAAATTCTAAGGTGAACTTACCCTAAGAAGAAAAAACAGAAATAAGAGCTAACCTTTATGACGTGCTCCGCACAGCACTGTCAGCTGTCTCTTTTAGTAGGTGTGCTAGGTGAATGTTGTGATAATTCCCATGTTAGAGTCCAGGGCAAGGAGGCAGGAGTTTAAAATAACCTTCCCAAGGTTGCCCAGGTAAAAACTGACAGGGAAAGGGGGAGAGGGAGGGAGAGAGAAGAAGAGGGAAAAGGAGAAGGGGAGGAAGGGAAGGCATTATTAATTACCATGGCCCAAAGCTAGAAGCCAGTTCAAGTGTCTGTCCCTGGATGAATGCATAAAGAAGATGCTGTACCTGCACACAACGGAATCTTGCTCAGTCTTAGAAAGGAGAGATTCCGACACACATCACCACATGGATGAACTTCGAGGACATTATGCCAAGGGAAGTAAGCAGTCACAGAAGGGCATATCCTCAGGGTTCCATTTTGATGCACCCAGAGGAGTCACATTCAGGAAGAGCAAGAGGAATCATGGTTGTCCGGGTCTGAAGGGAGCAGGGGCAGTCACTGTCTGTGGGTAGAGAGTTTCAGACTGGGATGATAAAAGAACTGTGGAGACAGAAAGTGTGGATGGTTACACAGCCATGAATGCCTGTTTGAAACTGGTTAAACTGTAAGTCATGTTTTGTATATTTCTCCATAATTAAACCCATCTACCAACCGACCAACCCCAAACTTGGTCATGTCACGGGGCCCTGGGATCCCTTCCCTCAACTCTAGTCTGGAGGCTCTAAGGAGACAGGATCCCTCCTCAGGGCTGGAGCTAGTCTGAGACTATCACTCACTGGGAGAAGGGCCTGGCCTTGGGCTCGCTCCAGACCTGACAGGACACCCTGCTGGCTCAGGGATCAGAAGGAGGTGGTGAAAACCCAGCCACTGGTAAGCTGGGCCCTGTGCAACAGCCACTCCTGGGTCCCAGTTGGGAAATGTCCTCCCACATCTCCACCTAAACACAAGTAGGAGTGGGGTCCTCACACTGCACCTCATCAACGTCACCAGGGAGATGCCCAGTCTGTGCCATCCAGAAGTTCTGGGCAGCTGCCTCCATCGGACCTTGGATAGGAAGCCATTCTGGTCCCAGAAGCAGCATTTGAACACCTCTCGCTGATGAGAGAGCCAGGACTGTTGCGCTAGTATGAAACAGGCAAGGAAGGAAGAAATTACATTTCCATACTCTTTCAGCTTGAGTCCCAAGCTGCACAGATGCTATCTTTATCAAATACTTTCTATTCTGTAACATGCTTCGCCAACTTTCTATTATTAGACAGATCAGAAACAGTCTGAGTTTGATTTTTCTCCCATTGCCATTCTTTCTCAGTTTTGCAGGGTGGGAGGTGAGGGTGTGATGGCTTGGGGGAGACCCTGTCCTATCTAGAAATTAAATGATAGGGAAATGGAAGCCACCAAGGACTGCACCTGGGCTTTCCCTCTTTTGAAATGACATCTGTCCTGACATCACCTCATCCCAGATGGCATAGCTGGGGGACAGTTTGAAAAAGTATGTATTCTAGAGTGGTTACAAAATTGTTCCACCCCCATTTCCTGTAAGGGAAGATTTAGTCTTGGCCAGCTAAGTTCTGGTACATTTCTCCTGCACAACATGGGAACACGTGGGCAGGGATGCTGATTTATGCCGTTCTGTGGGCGTCATGGCTTGGTGGGTCTAGCTAAGGAAAGGCAGGGCTAGAGTTACCTCCTAAAGAAAGGGGCTGGGGCAGTAACTGAGTCTGTAAAATGCTTGCCTCATAAGCATGAGGAAAGGACCTGAGTTAGCTCCCTGGAATCCATCGTAAAAATGCTAGGCATGGTGGCATGTGTGCCTATAATTCCAGCAATGGGGAGGCAGAGACAGGAGGGTTCCTGGGGCTCACTAGTCAGCCATCTAGCCTAAGTGGTGAGCTCCAGGCCAATAAGAGAGCCTGTCTCAAAGGAGGTGGACATTGTTCTTCAGGATGATGCTAAAGCTAACCTCTGACTTCCATACCCATTTAATTACCCATGTACCCACACACACATTCATACATGCACATACATAAAAGTACGTTAAAATACAGAAAACAGACTAGCTCAGAAGGTGAAAGGGAGGTGCATAATGGAGGGGAATTCAGGAGACAAATGGAGGGTTGGAGTGGCTGTTGGGCTGTCAGGAGGAGGACTTGGGAAAGAGAAGAGAGGAGTTCTCAGGACTGCTGTTGGTGTTATGAATGGAAGCCTCCCCCAGGCCTTTGGCATTTTAAAGAGATTTAAGTAAAGACATAAATTGATTTAAAAACTATGTTTGCATGAGAGGCTAGTGTTGATTCAAGGCAGCTTGAGTGCACGGAGGCACGGTTAATCGAAGGGAGTTCCAGTTTCTCCCATTTCTCTGAGCAACTCGGCCTGAGGTTTGGACATTTTAAACTTTGGCTGGGTGTAGACCCAAGGTGCATTTCTGGTTTCAATTGGCTAGGGGAAAGTTAATTTGTTTTGTTTTGGTGTTTGGTCATGTCATAGCTTCATGTTGCTGGAATGAACCTCTAGACCAGACACAGTAATGGGAGGAAGGGAATTGATTTGAAGCTTATAGATCCAGAGGAAGTTCAATAGTGGCAGAAGAAGCTGGCCCTCTTTCACAGATCCAAGCAAAGAGAAAAGCAACCATGACCAGCACCACAAACAAGCACACTGCAGGAACCCAGCAGAGCTCAAGCACTATGAATATCTTAGGCTGGAATTCAGATCGCCCCCACACCTTAAGGCTGAACCCCAGGATCCACCCACAGTGACTCTAAGTTACAAGCTTGAATAAAACTCCCGAATCTATTGGGGGTGGGGCATGCATTCTACTACAGGTTGGTTTTAGACAGGCTTTCACCATATAACCAGGTTGTCCTTGGACACACAATCTTCTTGCCTTAGCCTTCTCAGGGTTAGCATTGCAGGAATGCGCCACCATACCTAACCTGAATATTCTTTTGAACCCATATGGGGATTTTACATTTCAAATGGCTGCATTTCCTTTTCTATTTCTTGCACCACCTACCCCATTACCACCAGGTCAATACTGCCTCAAGCTTTCTCGTGTGCATATGCATGTAGACCTGGCCCACATCCCTCGTTCACATTTCCTACCATCTGGTAATGGCAGACTAGATACTTCAGACTTGGTTTCCTGCAGATGACAATTAGAAAAGTGGAAACTAAAAAAAAAAAAAAAGGCTGCTTGAAAGCATCACAAGCAAAGCTAATGAAGACTCCCCCCCCAGCCCAGGATGTGGAGAAAGATGGGGGTTTAGGAGGCAAGCCCAGTAACTGGGATGATTGCTGCTTCTGGAAAAGTCAAGCAGGAAGCAAGAGGCTAGGCAGCAGCTAGGCAGCTTTCCATGCCTTCAGGGGTAGAAGCTGGAATTCAGTGCCCACCACTTTGGGCCAGGACCCTGTAGGATTATATCTTAGGGCTGGATGGATTAGAAGCAGATGGGATTTTGCAAAGCCTCAGCCAAGATCCAATTAACTTAATTCTTCAAATTAGAATAAGGTGATCCCAGATTGCTAGCATCCTAGGTGCCTTGCAGAAACAGTGTAAATACTCTTTGGAGAAATATAATAATATCCTATAACATCCAGATTAGTCTCACATTACTTCCACCAACAATTTTTCACATATACTTTCAGCACACATAAAAACAACCAGGCACATATGGAAATAAAACAACATGAAAGGGATTCAGTAGAAACAACTCTAACAGGAATAATCCCAGAGAACTTCAGTATTAAAATCACTATGCTTACTATGGATGTAGAGAGAGTGCACCATAAAAAATATCAGAGAGCTGTGAGCTCAGGAAAAAAGATGACAATTTGAAAAATAAACGAAAATTTAGGGGCTGGAGAGATGGCTAGTGGTTAAGATGCTTGTTCAGCTCATATTGGACTCTCCAGATTCCATGTAAGCCAGATGCATAAAGGTGAGGCAAATGCAAGGCCACACATGCCCACTATATGGCACAAGTGTTTGTAGTTAGATTTCTGTGGCCGAGGCCCTGGCATGCCAATTCTCTCTCTCTCTCTCCCTCTCTCTCTCTCTCTCAATTTCTGTAAAAAAAAAAAAAAAAAATAAAAAAAAAAAGAAAATTTAGAACAGAAAAATGTACCAACGAAAGTCAACAGCTCAGTGGGTGGGTTTAACAGAAGATTTGACACAGCTGAAGGGAGAATTGATAAGCTGGGAAGAGGGTGAAGGTTAGAGGAAAACATCAAGATAAAACAGAGATAACAGGAGGGAAAGGGCTGCAAGAGAGAGTAAGAGATATAAAAGATGAAAACTGAACTTTTAGAAGGAAATGAGAGTGGATGAGGAAGCAGAATACTTAAAGAGAAATGGCTGAGAGATTGCCATGACTAAAGGCCTCAAGTCACAGGTTCCAGAAGGTCTGGGAGCCACAGGAAGGATAAAAAAATTAAGCTGGGGGCTGGAGAAATGGCTTAGCGGTTAAGGCGTTTGCCTGCGATGCCAAAGGATCCCGGTTCGATTCTCCAGGACCCACGTAAACCAGATGCACAAGGGGCACATGCATCTGGAGTTCATTTGCAGTGGCTAGAGGCCCTGGCATGCCCATTCTCTCTGTGTCTGCCTCTCTCTCTCTCTCTCTCTCTCTCTCTCTCTCTCTCTCTCTCTCTCTCTCTTGCAAATAAATTAAAAAAAAATTAAGCTGGGTATGGTGGTGCACACCTTTAATCCTATCACTTAGGAGGCAGAGGTAGGAGGATTACCATGAGTTTGAGGCCAGCCTGGGACTACAGAGTGAGTTCCAGGTCAGTCTAGGCTAGAGTGAGACCCTACTTTGAAAAACAAAACAAAAAAAATTTTAAATATTTTAAAATTTATTTTCAAGAGAGAGAGAGAGAAGGAGGAAATGGGTCCACCAGGGCCTCTTGTCACTGCAAATGAACTCCAGATGCAGATACCACTTTTTTTTTTTTTTTTGGTTTTCCGAGGTAGGGTCTCACTGTAGCCCAGGCTGACCTGGAATTCACTACGCACTACGTAGTCTCAGGGTGGCCTCGAACTCATGGCGATCCTCCTACCTCTGCCTCCCGAGTGCTGAGATTAAAGGCGTGCACCACCACGCCCAGCAGCAGGTACCACTTTGTGCATCTGCCTTTACGTGGGTACTAGGGAATCAAACTTGGACCGTCAGGCTTTGCAAGCAAGTACATTTAATCACCGAGCCATCTCTCCAGCCCAGGATAAAAACTTGTAAAGCAACACCTAGGTACATCACAGTAAGGTATATAAAATGAAACGTAAAGGGGAAAAAAGGTTCCAGGTAGCCATCATTACTTGAAAAAAATAAAAGCAGGGCTGGAAGAGATGGCTTAGGGGTTAAGGCGCCTGCCTCCTAAGCCTAAGAACACTGGTTCCAATCTCCAGCGGTTCCAATCTCCAGGTCCCACGTTTAGCCAGATGCAAAGTGATGCAAGGGTGCAATGCTGCACTTGACCACAAGGGGGCGCACGCATCTGGATTTCGTTCACAGCAGCTTAGAGGCTGCTGGCGCACCCATCTCTGTCTTCCTCTCCCTCTCTCTGTGTCTCTCTCCAAAAAAATACATAAATAAATAAAATAAAAGCAGACTGTTAGCCGGGCGTGGTGGCGCACGCCTTTAATCCCAGCACTCGGGAGGCAGAGGTAGGAGGATCGCCATGAGTTCAAGGCCACCCTGAGACTACATAGTGAATTCCAGGTCAGCCTGGGCCAGAGTGAGAGCCTACCTCGAAAAACCAAAAAAAAAAAAAAAAAAAAAAAAAAAAAAAAGCAGACTGTTAGCTTACTTCTTGATAGGAACAATGGAAGTAGAAATTAGTGAAATTACGTATCTCTTAGATACTGAAACAAAAGAACCATCATCTTGAATTCTATGCCCAGTGAAAAGAGCCTCTAATAATTGAAAAGAAGTATATTTCCAGGATCTTATTTCACTGGCACAAACCTAATTCTTTATGGAAAAGCAAAATGATTTAAGATGACAGGTTATAGATGCAGGAAGAAATAAAACACAGTAAGAGTTAGTTTGTGACAATACAAAACAGTTGGAATGTCTGCTGAGTCATCAATAAGAGATGTTTCAAATGCTGTCTGTGATCAACATGGCTCCCTATTCAAGGTCTGAGGAGGAGGCAGCCTGGCAATTTCAGGGAGAAACAGGCTGGGCATAGTTCCCTGGACATTAAAGTGCATGAAATCAGGAGGGGCCAAAGAGGATGCAAATGTTCCAATGGCCTTCAAATATAAAAGAAGATAAAAATGCAGGGCATGGTGGCGCACGCCTTTAATCCTAGCACTTGGGAGGCAGAGGTAGGAGGATTGCCATGAGTTCAAGGCCACCCTGAGACTACATAGTGAATTCCAGGTCAGCCTGAACTAGAGTGAACCCTACCTCAGAAAACCAAAAAAAGGAAAAAAAAAAAGATAAAAATGCCAATTACCATTAGACTTTGAGAACATGAAGGCATATACTATGATCTCTAGAACCACTGCTAAAGAATAGTGAAAAGATATGGAACTTCCAACATAATCGAGGAAAAAATGAAACATTCAACTGCTGCAAAAAGCAGACAAAAAAAGAGACTAAAAAGAGCTCAGGACATGTGTGACAAATGTTCACGTAAAACAAGGAAAGGTGGGCTGGAGAGGTGGCTTAGCAGTTAAGGTGCTTGGCTGCAAAGCCCAAGGACGCAGCTTTGATTCCCCAGTACCCATGTAAGCCAGATGTACAAGGTGGAGTTTGTTTGCAGTGGCTAGAGGCCCTGGCATATCCATTCTCTCTCTCTCCCTCTCTCTCTCTCTCTCTCCCACTCTAATAAATAAAAATTTTAAAATAGTAACTAGGAAGGTTGGGTTGGAGACATGGTCCAGTGCTTAAAGGCACTTGCTGTCAAGTCTCTCACTTGAATTTAAAAGGCAAAAGATTTATACGATTTGAAGAGAAACCAGAGTATTCACTTGAATTTAATCCTGCTCAGTGCCCACAGAAAGCCTGACCCAAAGTGGCACGTGCATCTGTAATCCCAAAGTGCCTAAGGCAGTGGGAGGTAGAGCCAGGAGAGGCCCTGCCTCAAAAGAAGATGGAAAGAAAGAGGAAACATCCTCAGTTTGTCATGTGTCATGTGTACATGTTCACTGTGGTACACACATGCCCAAATGCACACAAATTATATACATACACACGTACATACATACATACATGCTCGCATACACACATTATACATATACATACATTCGTACATACATGCATAAATGCATACATACACACAGGTAAATAAATAATGATAATAAACTATGAAGGGGCTGGGGAGACAGCTCAGTGATTAAAGGCGCTTACTCGCAAAGCCTGCCGGCCAGGTTTCATTCCCTAGTCCCCATGAAAAGTCAGACACACAAAATGGCTTATGTTTGTTTGCAGCAGCAAGAGGCCCTGGTGTGCCCATATTCTGTCCCCCCTTTACCAAATAAATCAATAAAAGTACTTTTAAAAAGCTACAAAGGCCAAAGCAGGACGATTACAATTTGTCTTAAATAAGCAAGCAAACGAACTAACTTACTAAATAAGCAAAGAAATAAAATAGTTAAAAGGGGAAAATTTAAGCTGGAAGTGGTGCTTGTCTGTAGCTACTTCAAAGATTGAGGTTGGAGAATCACAAATTCAAGGCCAGCTTGGACAATTTAGCAAGACATTATCTCTAAGTAAAATTGAAAGGAGCCAGGCATGGTGGCACACGCCTTTAATTCTAGCACTTGGGAGGCAGAGATAGGATGATTGCTGTGAGGTAGCCTGGGACTCCAGAGTGAGATCCAGGTCAGCCTGGGCTAGAGTGAGACCCTACCTTAAAAAAAAACCAAAAAGAAGAAGGAGGAGGAGGAGGAAGAAGAGGAAGAGAAGGAGAAGAAAAGAAGAGGAGGAGGAGGAGGCAGCAGTAGCAGCATTTTATGGGCTGGAAAGATGGTTCAATTGTTAAAGGTGCTTGTTTGCAAAGCCTGACTGCCTAGGTTCGAGTCCTCAGTACCTACATAAAGCCAGATGCACAAAGTGGTACATGCATCTGGAGTTTATTTGCAGTGGCTGGAGGCCCTGATGCACCCATTCGCCCCTCCTTGCAAATAGAGAAATAAATATATTTTTCTAAAAATTAAAAGGACTGGGAATGCAGTATAATGGTAAGCATGTGTGAGGCCCTGAGTATGATCCCCAGCAGCAAGGGGAAAAGGACATTAAGTCCAGGTAGATCAGTAAATATAACTAAACGAAATATTTGATTAAAAGTCAAATTTACTGAACCAGATAACAATCTATGTGCTGCTTATCAAAAACACATCTGAAACATTAGTATTAAAATGATGAAGTTAAAAAGTAGAAAATATAAAGACTTGGGCTGGGGAGATGACTCAGCAGATAAAGAGTGTCTTCTGCCCAAGCATGAGTTTGATCCCAACACCCACATAAAAAGCTGGGCCTAGCCATGCACATCTGTAACCCCAGTGCTCAGGGGCAGAAATTCCAGGTCCACCAGTCTGATCAAAAAACAGAGAGGGGCTAGAGAGGTGAGAAGACTAAGAACCTAGGTTCGATTCCCCAGTACCCATGTAAGCCAGATGCACAAGGTGGCACATGTGTCTGGAGTTTGTTTGCAGTGTCTAGATGTATGCCCATTCTCTCTCTCCTCCTCCTCCTCTCTTTCTTTCCCTCTCAAATAAATAGATAAAATATTAAAAACAAAACAAAACAGAGAGTCCCAAGGTTAGTGGAGACTTTGTCTGGGGGAAACAGTGGAAGAGCAGTAAAGGACAACACCTGATGTCCTCTTCTGGTTTCCCAGCACATGCACACAGGTACATACATGCATTTGCACACACACACATACTGCACACACAAAGAGAAAATATACATACTAAAAAAGTATATTAATAGTACTTATACTGATATCAAACAAAGTAAAATTGAAGGTCAAAAGCACTATTATAGCTAAAGAGGAATATATACACACCTCACAATGTAGCTTCAAAAATATAGATAAAAATGTTATCAATTGCATGGCTAAAACTATAAGAAGTGAGCAGATTAATGAATAGGATATATATTATTTGAACAAGATTAGCAAACATCACTCTGTGGACATATATATTCTGATGCACCCAAAATTAAAGAATTCATGCTTCCCAAATATTTGTGACACACGACCTTCTGAGAAAATAATAGGATTGAAATTTCTCACCTCATTTTCTGTTAGGTATATACATATGACTTGCTTTGGCCAATAAAAGGTGAGTGGAAGTAAGTCCCAGTGTATTAGTAAACAAGTTTCCTGTTTTCTTCCTCAAAGCATGTATGTGGAACTCCTAGTCCAGGTTCTTGAGCAGGAATGGCATGGAGCCAAGCTTTCCAGCCAAACTGCAAGTATATGTGTTGGTGGCTTACACAATAGGGCCTGGGCAATACAACAATGGCCAGAAATGCTGGAAAAACAGAGAACCCAGTATCTGCTCCGTCCATGAAGCTGCCTGCCTCAGCAGTCCCAGTACAATGCTGAAGGACTGGAAGGTTCCTTGGGAGTCGCTGCTATCCAACCCACAATCATTAGAAGGGCTAAGAGGCTGGAGTCTGATGTGAGTGGAGGATGGTGGGAGCAGCTTTTTAGACAGACGTGCTCAGGAAGAAGTCAAGGCAGCAGGTGTAGCAGACAGCTTCAGGTTCGCTGAGATGAACTTCCAGACCAGGCACAGTTATGGAGGAAGGGATATCATTTATTGAAGCTTACAGATCCAGGGGAAGTTCCATAGTAGCAGGAGAAGCAGCCTGCTCTTCACAGGACCAGGCAAGAGAGAAAAAGCCAACCAGCCACCACAGCACACAGAGCAAAACTACAGCCAAAAGGTCACACAGCACACTTCAGAAACTCCTGCTAGGCACATTTGCATATCTTTACAATGGAATCTGAAACCCACACCTTAAGACTGGCCCCCAGTGACATTGCCTCTAGCAAGGTGATTGAAGATGCAAACTATAACTAATAAAATACTGAATATATTGGGGGTCATATATTCAAACTACCACAGCAGGTGACACTCTTTTTCCTTCACCTTTGTACATCTGGGCTGCTTGCCGGAAGGTGCCACCCACTTGGAGGGTGGTTCTCTCTGGAGAACCACAGATACACACAGAGATGTGTTTCCTTGTTGATTCCAAATCTCATCAAGTTGACAATCGAGATTAACCATCACAGTGAGGGAAAAATAAACCTGTGTTATTTTAAGTGATGGTAATTTATTTATAACCACAGCATAGTCTAGTCTTTCCTAATACAAGTGAAAAAAAGGACTGCTTTTCCAGGTAAAGAGGTAAGCTTGTTTGGAACCAGTACTGGATGCTGAAGTTCCAGGAGGTGGACATGGGCACAGGGGCTGGGCTAGGGAAAGCAGATCCCAGGAAGAGCTTATGAATGTAAATTGAAGGGACTTGAATTTAACAATAAGGACGTCGTCCTTGAAAGTCGAAGATTTTAAGAAGTTGGTGATGAATAGAATATCAGCAGTAGTGGAGAGTCTGAATTACAGGGAACCTAATCAGTGTGAAAGGATAGAATTAGGTAGAGAGCTTTACCAATAAATATTCACATCTGTCCCTGTACTGTAGCAATTATTAGGAATTTGGTGAAAATTCTCTGGTAATTGCATGCATAAATGAAGCAAATTTACAAACACAAACAGGATCATTCTCTGTCTGCTATTCTGAAAAAAAAATCTGATTAATAATGATTATTTTCCATGTTATCAGAAAGAGATTTGCCTCGTTCTTCTTACTGTCTGTTTAGCATGTCATTGTCCCATAGTGACATAACCATTACTCTTTTGTTAACATTTAAGCTGTTGCATAATTATGAACAATGCTTTGGTGACCATCCTTGTGAATAATATCAATAGATTTCCCTAGGGTTTCTCAGTCATTTTTGTGAAGATTCATGGATGATTTATTTCTGGATTAGATGTCATTTTTCTAGGGTCATTTCTTCTATGAATTAGATTGGTCCCCATTGTCAGGACTGTACACTTCTTATAATCAAATATCCTTTACTAGCCATGCTTATCCCAGCTAATTTAAAAAATTATTTATTTATTTGATAGATAGAGAGAGAGAGAATGGGCAGGCTAGGGCCTCTAGTCACTGCAAACAAACTCCAGAAGCACATGCCACCTTGTGCATCTGGCTTACGTGGGTACTGGGGAATCAAACCTGGGTCCTTAAGCTTCACAGGTAAGTGTCAAACCATCTCTCCAGATCCCTCCATACAATTACATAAAATATGTAATTTTAAAATTACATATTTATTGATTGATTTATTTGAGACAGAAAAAGAGACAGAGGGAAAAGTATGGGTACACCAGGGCCTCTTGCCACTTAAAACCAACTTCAGATGCATGCACTCCTTTATGTATCTGGCTTTATGTGGGTACTAGGGAATCGAACCTAGGCCATCAGGCTTTGCAAGCAAGTGCCTTTAATCACTGTACTATTTCCCCAGCCCTAAGTTCTTATATTCATTTGACTAATTATTGATCTGTTTCCTTTACTCAGTGCACATGACAAAGAAGTTTATGGTTTTGTTTTTTTTTTATATGTTTCATGCCTTACACGAGGCCTGCCTGACTCATGGCAAGTGTTCCATAGAGGTCAGCAGTAGCTAGCCACGGGGAGCAGCAATTTTCTTTTTTATTAAAAAATATTTATTTATTGGCAAGCAGAGAGAAAGAGAGAGAGAGAGAGAACCTGAGGAGCAGCAATTTTCATAAACTTTTGTCCTGTGTTTTCTTGAACTATTTTGAAAATAATGTCATTTGTTGATTTTCATCATTAAGTTCATATGGCTTGGGGCTAGGAAGGTGGCTCACTATGTAAAAGTGATTGTTGTGCAAGCAGAAGGACCTGAATTCAGATCCCCAGAACCCGCATGAAACCAGATACAGTAGCACAAGCATCTGTAATCCCAGCATGAGCAGATATGTGGAGATGAGAGGTGGAGAATCCTCTAGAAGCTCACAGGCCAGGAAGCCTGGCAAATGCAGCAGAGAACAACAAAGAAGCCTTTCTCAAACTAGGTGGAAGGTGAGGACTGAGACCTGAGGTTTTCCTCTGATCTCCACATACACACCGTGGCGCGTGCACATACACGCGCGTGCGCACGCGCGCGCGCACACACACACACACACACACAAATATTAGCAAAAAGTTCATATGGGGCTGGAGAGATGGCTTAGCGGTTAAGGCGTATGCCAGTGAAGCCTAAGGATCCTAGTTCAATTCTCCAGGTCCCATGTAAGCCAGATGCACATGGTGGCGCATGCGTCTGGAATTCGTTTGCATTGGCTAGAAGCCCTCTCTCTCTCACTCTCTGTCTCTAATAAATAAATAAACAAATAAAAATTTAAACAAAAAGTTCATATAGCTTGAATATTATAACTTCCAATATATTATAAATATTGAAATTGTAACAATTTCCCTATGACATCATGCTTTAGGAATATCTATTATCCTATCATTATTTTTCTAATATTCCCTTTGATTTGCTTCCACTCAATGGCCAAGTTATAGGAGAGGAAGCTGTCAAATGAATAAATGTTGGCTTTGTCATTAAAAGAATTTGACTTAGACCATAAGAACAGACTCTGGAAAGTGTGGGAACCTGGAGCTTTTTACATCGGGGTGAAGGCACATTATTAAGATATGGGTAAGAGTGACAGGCTTTCTATATTTTTATATATAATTATTACGAGCACAGGAACGTTCTCAGACAAACCAGTTCTAGGGAAGAGAATTTATGGAAAGGGAGCACTTGGAAATTAGTTCTCTATAAATCATTCTTGCCTACCCAGTGGCGGCCTGGAGGATTGCCATGTTAATGTAATGTAGCCTGGTGGCCTGCAGAGGACAGTGTTGGACAAGCAGTTGGGTTCCATCCCTGGCTCTTCCCACAGCCCTGAAAGAGCTCTTCAGTTTGGATGCTGTGGGAGCCCAGCCTGGGCGTCTTAGGCTGGCCCTCTTGTATGTTTGCACAGTGAATTATTCATAGGAAAATGTCTCCAATGAGAAAGGAGGTCAGAGACTCTCTCCTGTACCTAGACTCAGAACCTGGGATGGTGAGCACATGAAAACCTTCTTCCCACTCTCCTTCAAAAACTGGAGTTGGTAATGAAATGTAATTGAGAGTTGAAGTGAGCAGGTCTGAATCAACCTTACAGCTTTTGTTTTTGTTTGTTTCTGAAAAGGAAACAGAAACGAAATCTCAACTTCTTGGAGTTGAAGGAGGCAGCAGAGCAGTGGCCAAGAACTCCTGCTCTGGAGTCAGACAGTCTGGAGCTCTGGTCCCACCTCAACCTTCCTGAAGGTGAGGTTCCGGACTTTGCAAACCACAGCTTCCCTGGCTGCCCACACACGGGCAATGTCACCTTCCTGATTAGGTGCTCTGAGGACTGGACGAGACAGGGCAGGAAAGGTGCTGAACATGGATGGCAGGCATCAAGAGCTCCAATGACAGTAAAGATGACAATATTGACTTGCCACCAGGTCACGTCTCCATTCATTTCCAACAGGTAAGAATCAGATGTGAAAGAAAAATCAAGCTAGTTACCAGCCTAGGAAAGAAGCAGAAACAGCCAGCAGAGGCAGGTGTATTGTCTGTGTCAGCGCCTGGCTTCCTGACATTACTTACACGCACCTTCTAGGGCTAGGCGTCTCGCTGTAGTGTGGATTGACTGAAAGTCACTGCAGGGGGTTGGGAAGATGGCTTAGTGGTTAAGGCAATTGCCTGCAAAGCCTAAGGACCCATGTTTGACTCCCCAGATCCCACGTAAGCCAGATGCATGTGATATATGTGCAAGGTTGCTCATGTGCACAAGGTGGCGCATGCATCTGGAATTCAATTGCAGTGGCTGGAGGCCCTAGCATGCCAATTGTCTATCTCTCTCTATCTCTTCCTCTCTCTCTCTCTTTCTCTCATAAAATAAATAAATAAATAAATAAATAAATAAATAAATAAATAAATAGTCACTGGAGGGCTGGAGAGGTGGCTCAGCAGTTAAAATCACTTGCTTGCAAAGCCTGGGTTTGATTTCCCAGCACCCATGTAAAGCCAGATAGATACACAAGGTGTTGCACGTGTCTGCAGTTTGTTTGCAGTGGCAGGAGGCACTGGTGCATCCATTCTCTCTCTCTCTCTCTCTCTCTCAATCAATCAATCATCCATCCATCCATCCATCCATCAATAAAATGTTAAAAAGAATAAGTACACGTCACTGTATATGACACCCTCCTGACTCAGACATAGAAGTAATGGTTTTTTCCCATTACCTTTGTGCTCTGTGAAACTTCCAAGGATGGCAGCTTAGTAGTTGGAAAACAGTGGGTAACCCCTAACTTTCCCAAAGTGCTTGCAGCAAGACCCCCACTCTGCCTCACGTGGGGAGAAGAAACAGGGCCTAGTTCAGAGCAGGTCACGGAGACGACTGAGCCCAGATGCATGTCCTTTCACCTGGCAGCTGTCCAGCCCCGAAATAGCCTGCATGTCTAGTCCAAAAATAAACCACATGAGAGGGGAGAAAAACATACGCAAGCTCCTGCCATTGGCCTTTCTGTGGGCACACTAGCGCTGGCTGCTTTCACAGGGGTTCAAGGGGGGGGGTGTCCTTATACCTCCCTTACTCTGCCCCCCAGCAAGCTCCCAAAGCCAGGAAGCCTCCTTCACTCTTCTCTCAAGGGTCCCTTGGACTCCGTTCAACCAGAAAGGTGGAAGGAGAAAGGACAAGTGGATCAACAGCCTGGGAGGGGGATGGGTAAGGACATCACCTCCTTTTCTGGAAGGACACTCCCTTCTGATGGCGAATGGGAACTCCCTTTCTCAGCAGCCGGCTGGTGACATCCCCATAAGCCAGTGTGAATACTACAGCCACTGCCACCATCCCTGAAAGAAAGACTCCCCCAGCCCAGACAGAGGTGAGTGTGTGTGACTCTGCAGGGGGCTCAGAATGTTAGACTGTGTTTGGCATCAGATCTGCGTGCAGCGTGAGCCCTCTCCCCCACCCTCACGTGCTCCTTCCCCCTCCTAGGTGCGGATCTGGGTCAGTGGCAGACTTGAGTCTCTGATGGATGCTGGAGTGAAAGGCTCCTGTCCTTCCGAGGCCATTTTACTCCCAGAAAGAACCAGGTAGGACTAGCTCTTAGCGGGGAAGCAGGAAATGATTCCAGTTAATGAATTATCTTTGCTGAGAGCCAAGAGGATGTGTACCAGGAAATCATTAGACAAATCCCATTACAGCACAGTTCATGCTTCATTTTTTAGCAGCACTGCACGAAATAGGAAATGCAAGGACACCAGCTCATTCTTCCTTAATGGGCAAAAAGGGAAAAACCAAACCAAGATCTGCACAGATTCCTTTCTTCACTTCTTCCTGACTTCTTAGAGCCCTACACAATATACTTAACACATCCAAGAGCTCCTTATTTTGAGAAAAAAAGGGGCTGGAAGGATGGCTCAGCAGTTAAAGGCACTTGCTTGCAAAGCTTGAAGTCCTGGGTTTGATTCCCGGGACCCACATAAAGCCAGACATACTAAATGGCGCATGTGTCTGGAGTTCATTTGCAGTGGCAAGAAACCCTGGCACCTCCATACTAACTATCTCTGCCTGCCTCTTTCTCTCTGCCTCTTTCTCTCTCAAATAAATAAATAAAATATTAAAATAAAGAAAAAGAGGGCTGAAATCAAAAGTTTGGAGAGACTTGCTCTGCAAGCAGAGTCAGGGAACAGAGGAGAAACATATTGTGCATCGTGGGTTTCCCTTCTAACACCTGTGCACACCTGAGCATGACCGTGTGGGGATATGCACGGAGACACTATTCCTGACACACTGTCACTTAGACACAGACTGCCTCTGGGCTATGCATTACAAATGTCCATACTAAGAGGAAGCCAACTTGAATAAAGCTGGATTCTTTTAGTAACCACAGATTGCAACTCAGTTTGAAATGTCTTAAGCAAAGAAAGGATTAAAAAAATTGTGTGTGTGTGGTGTGTGTGTGTGTACACACTCATATGCACACTGGAGCCTCTTGATGCTGCAGATGAACATCAGATGCGTGGGCCACTTTTTGTGTCCAGATTATGTCGGCAATTTAGGAATCGAACCCTGGAGCTGGCGGCCTTTGCAAGTGCCTTTAATTGTTGAGATGTCCTCCTAGCCTCCCAAAGCGGATTTTCTTTTCTCACGTAACTGGAAGGCTAAGGTTTTAACATCGTGGCCCACATGTGCAGTTGATGGTATCGTCAACCTGTCTCTCTCCACCTCTTGCCTTTGGCTCCTGTGTGTTGTTCTACTTCCAGGAAGGCTTGTGGTGGTGGTGGCAACATGGCTTCCAGCAGCTCAGCTGACATCCCTCCAACATTGCCACTCTGCAGGAACAGGCAATTCTCAAGCCCAATGATTCCAGTGCCCATCAAGCTCGCTTTTCAGAGAATCAGAGTAGGGCCTGTGCCAGCACAATGGGGATGTGGTCATTCCCTCTAAAGACACCTGGCTGAGAGCAATGGGGCTGGCTCCCCCAAAACAGTTGAGGTGTTCATCCAAGGAGAAGGACTAGCTGCAGGAGCCAAGGTCAACAATTGCTACTGTTGGATGGTGACAGCGCCTCCTCTCTCTTATACTCCTCAGAAAATGCGATAGACGTTTCCATGAGATGCTAATTATCAGCAGGACAAGTGACTAAAAGTCCCCTTGACGTACCAATCTCAGAGACCCCCGATTGTGGGGACATTACCGGCACCAGAAGGCTTTCCCTGACTCAGGCTCTAGGCCACTCCAGGCCTGGACTCCACATCACCTGTCTCCCATGGGCCTTCCCTCTCCTCACTGTTTCCCCCTGCCCTCTACTGATATGAATTCATTTTGCCTTGCAACGGACAGCCTGAGTGCTACCTCCCTTGGGGCCTTTCCAGTAACTTCTGCTGTTTCCCTCTCTGCACTGGCAACGGCATTGCCAGGACTGCTGCTTGCTGTTTACTTGCTCTTTATTTGTTTATTTATTTGCAAGTAGAAAGAGATAGAAGAGAGACAGAGAAAGAGAGCTCCAGGGCCTCCAGCTGCTACAAACGAACTCCAGATGCATTCGCCACTTTGTGCATCTGGCTTTATGTGAGTACTGGGGAATCGAGCCTGGGTCATTAGGCTTTGCCGGCAAGCACCTTAACCACTGAACCATCTCTCCAGCCCTGTCCACTGGCTTTTAAAACCTTTTATTTATTTATTTATTTATTTATTTATTTATTCATTCATTCATTTATTTATTTCAGAGAAAGAGAGAGAGGGCATGCCAGGGCCTCCAGTCACTGCAAATGAACTCCAGATGCATGTACCACCATCTGGCTTATGTGGGTCCTAGGGAGTTGAACCTGGGTCCTTTGGCTTTTCAGGCAAGCGCCTTAACTGCTAAGTCATCTAGCCAGCCCTGTTCACTTGCTTTTCAATGTCTTCATGATCCGCAGTTACTCTCTCAACTTGAATTTTACATTCATGAGGGAAAGTAAAGTTTTGTCCCCAGCTCTCTCTCTAACATCTAACACATACCAGGTGCCCCATTAACGTGGTTCAATTAATTGACCAATAGAAAAGTAACCTGTATAAGTAGCTTAGGGAGGATGGCTAGGTTGCTCGAGGCCCTAATTCTGACTTTGAAAGCAATAAAACAACTACTCCTGGCACTGACTGAGCTCCCTGGCAGCATCATCCCAGTAATTCTCACAATGAACCTACCAGGCGCATATGCTATTATCCCAATTAACAGATGGGGAAAGTGAGTCTCAAAACATTAAAACACATGTGTCTGCCAGCACATAGCCAGTAAATAGTGATGCTGGGTTAGGACCCAGGTATGTCTGCCATCTCAGTTCCTGTTCCATTTGACACATACATGCCTATCACACCCTTTCCACTTGATATTGAGACACAAGGAACCTGGGGGGTTGTCGGGCAGCAGAGAACACTTGGATGTTTTAGACTCTACTCTGCCACCTGGAGACATTATTCCACTCTACCCAGGAGAAAGGGTCACACTTCAGCCTGGAGAAGTCTAGGGGTCACGAATTTCACAACAGGAGGTGCGGTGGGGTTCTGTGGAGAGCATGGTACTTTCCAGTGAAAGAGGACGGAGTGATCTTTGGGGTGACCACCTTAGCTGGAGGGTGGGCTTCAGAATCCATGCTTGCTCCTGTGGTCACTGTCACTAGACATGCCCATCCTTGCTTCTGCCTGTCCCAGAGTGACAAGACTGGGAAAGGAAGTGTTTTGCTCTTAGGAGTGGCTGTCAGGATTCAGGAAGTGACTAGATTCTCATCACAAAGAAAACCAAACCTCGACTGAATGTAAATATTTCTTGCTCCGTCCGTGCCCTCATGTCACCATCCATAGGACTCGTGGCTGCCGCAGGCCTCTGAGCGCTGGTGATAGCTCCATCCGAGAGCATTCTGCTCACTCCATGCACGATGGTCTACTCGTATGGGTTGAGTATCTCAAGGAGCAGAGCCTGTTTACTTCTGTTATTCATCTTCACAGTATTCTATGGGGTGTCTGCCGGGGTTTTTTCCCTCCACCACCGGCAGGTAGAGCGGAAGAGAGAGAGAACCTGGCCAGCTGCTTCTCTCACCGGGGCGAAAAACCACATTGAGCCGGGAGAAACGTCTAAGGCGGAACTCACTCCTTTATTGTCATGGGGAGGTATTTATATATTTTGAGGAAGGGGGCGGGAAGAGAGGATGAGAGAAAGGTATAAGGGCCAATATTATTTCACCACGTCAGCAGCAGCTGGGCGGAGGCAGTAAGGGCCAATAGTATTTCACCACGTCAGCAGTAGCTGGGCGGAGGTAGTTTCAGCCTAGGTGCTGAGTCACTCCAAGGACAGGTCGCAAAACTCTACTCAGGCTCTGGAAGCTCAACCAGGCCTCACCGGGAGCCAAGTACAGGTAAACTCTGGTAAACTAGGCCTCACACCGGGCAGGGCCCAACAGGTGTCAGAGCTGGTGTCCTCACTTTCCTTCTAGGGAAGGTACAACTGAGGTACAATGAGACTGAGCCAGGTCCCAAGATCACACAGAAGGTTCCAGTGGAGCAGAAGTGCTCTGAGGTCTTCAGTATCCAAGTCAGACAGATTCTCGATGAGATTATGATGAGAAACACACACGCACACGCACACACATACACACAGATATGCCTATATGGAAGTATGTGCACTAAGTAGACTTCTTGGTAAATACTGATGAGAAAAACCACACTAGCCCTAAAGAGAAATGAAGCATATGTTCACAGGAACTCTTCACATGAAAATTCCTAGCATCATTATTCACAATAGTCAAACACAGAGACAACTCAAATATCTGTCAGCTGATTGAAAAATGGTATTAAGGAGTTGGACAGATGGCTTAGCAGGGCAGGTTTCCCATTATTGAAAAATTATATTTAAATAAAATGGGGGCTGAAGAGTGGTTAAAGGCACTTGCTTGCAAAGCCTGATGGCCCAGGTTTAATTCCCCAGTACACTTATAAAGCCAGATGCACAAAGTGGTGTGTATGTCTAGAGTTCATCTGTAGAATGGGAAGAGGCCCTGGTATGTCCATATTCTCTCTCTCTCCCTTTCTGTCTGCTTCTCTCTCTCTCTCTCTCTCTCTCAAATAAATAGATAAAAATATTTTAAAAATTAAGGAGTTGGCTCAGTAATTGCACTTGCCTATTTGATTTCCCTCAGCATCCACACAAAGCTGGATGCAATGTACAATCCCAGCAGGCCTATGGCAATGGGAGGGGGAGTCAGGATAACCTGGAAGCTTGGAAGCAGCAGTGTCCAGAGAGACCCTGTCTCGAAAGAAGGTAGAAAGAGAGAAGAAATAGACCAAGGTGTCCTCTAACCTATACAAGCATGTTGTGGAAATAATACCGCCCCCCCTTACACATAAATAATAAAAATAGGAAAAAAATTAAATGACTGGAACAGGAAAATCTCTAGAGACAGAAAGTAGATTTGGGATCGCCTGTGTCTGGCAGGAGGGTGTATGGGGGTTGACTGCTAATGGGCAGAATATCACAAAATGACTGTGTAATGGTTACACAGTTTGTGAATGTACCTACTGATTTGTACACTTCAAATGGGCAAACTATATGTTATCTGAGTTCTATCTGAATACAGCTGTTAAGAAACTCAAACCATGGCTAGTGGGATCATTAAGCTAGCGAAGGGCCTACTGAATGGTGTGGTTCACCTGTCCTGTCTGCTCTGATAAACTCAGTCTTGTCCCATGGAGCTAAGCCACAGGCCACTTGTGTTTGAGTCTAGTGGAAAGAACAGAGTCGGAAAAGACAGCACCCATGGGTTTCTCCAGGGTGCAACTCAGGAAGACATCTTCCCTTTTCCCTATACACTTCTTGGAAAAGTTTATATCAGTCTCATTATTCTCTCCTTCCTTCTGGATTTCAAATCGTCCTTCAGGAAGTGGTCCACATTCTAAGTGATTGATCTCATTAACAATGTTTTGTTGTAAGGCTTACCTGTGATGTTTTCCTCTAAGGTTTGTCTTTATAATTAAGCCTCCGATTTATCAGGGATTTAAATAGTAAACAGAGAATTCAGTTAGCCGGGGCGTGGTGGCCCATGCCTTTAATCCCAGCACTCGGAAGGCAGAGGTAGGAGGATCACCATGAGTTTGAGGCCACCCTGAGACTCCATAGTGAATTCCAGGTCAGCCTGAACTAGAGTGAGACCCTACCTCGAAAAACCAAAATAATAATAATAATAATTATAATAATAATAATACTAGTAAACAGAGGATTCAGAGAGGGTTTGTTTGCATTGCCAAATACCAAAGCAATTATTAAACAGAAGTTTAGTTCTTAACCTAGAGCTAAACTGGGCTTAGGACCTTTGTAGCTTCCTGAAATTAAATGTACAAACTGTGTGTGCACATGCACATGTATGCATGTATGTACATTTTATTTTGGGGGGAATAGGGTCATATACCTTGTCAGATTTTCAAGGGGATTTGGGACTCAGAAAGACCTCTGGGTTCTCTGAACGTCATACCTGACCAAGGGCCAGGGTGCATACATCCAGAACACCAAGAAGGCTGCATCTGAACCAACAGCAGAGCCACTACAGCCATGCCTGTCACACCCAAGTGACAGTGTGCCTGCCACCTCTTGGGCTGACAGTTTTCTAAGAAAACAAAATTGACTCCCTTTGGGCCTCTCCAAAGCTTAACATTTTTTGTTTTGTTTTTTTTGAGGCATGGTCTCACTCTAGCCCAGGCTAACCTGGAACTCAGAGTAGTCCTCCGACCTCAGCCTCTCAAGTGAGATTAAAGGCATGAGCCACCACACCTGGCTTTAAAGCTTAGACGTTTATTTACCAGCAATAACCTATTGTAGCTGAGTAAACGTGGAGCCTTCTTGTCACAAACGTCTGAGGAGACTTAAATACAGCAGAGCAAACTGAAACAAGAGCTGTATTACAAAGCAAGTGTAGACTCACACACTAGTGCAATGAACATACGTGAACCTACCCATGCAGTAAACATACATGAACTCACCTGTGCAGTGAACATACATGAACCCACCCATGCAGTGAACATGCATAGGCCCACCCATGCAGTGAACATACATGATCCCACCCAAGCAGTGAACACGCATGAGCCCTCCTGCATGCAAGGCAGAGTCGAGAGTGGTGATTCTGCGTGATGTCCCCAGGCAAGCAGTATCGGTACAAACTTGTCAGACACGTGCATATTCTAATTCCATAGGTCCACTCTAGAGCGACTTAATCAGTAACACAGTAATCCAGGTTAATTCTGCTCATAGTGAAGTTTGCAAACCGCTGGCTAAATCGTGGTGATGAGAAAGACCACGTTCCTGGTCTTTCATGAAAGCTTCTTTCAGATTATGTGGTGGGAGAGACAGACAACAAATAAGCAGACATTCCACGATCTTGTAGCTTTCAGACAACGGTAGTAAGGTCTACAGGAAAGCAGGGAGGGCGGGAAGGACAGTGAGGGAGGCGGTGCTGATTTGGAATCGGTGGTCAGCCCTGAGACCAAACGGACAAGAAAAAGCCAGTCATACAAAGAATCTAGGGACAGAAAACAAATGGGCACATTCTGGGTAGAGGCTACGGCAAGTGTGAAGGCCCTAAAGTGGGATGGAGTTTGCTCCACATGAAGAACAATGTGCCTTGCACATGGAGTGAACTCAAACAAGCCGAGCTGGTCATGAGCTAAGCTTTTTTCTCTCAGTACAAAGAAAGATACCAGATATTTTGTGTGCGTTCCTGCATGTATGTTTGTGTGGGAGACTGTGAGTGTGCATGCACATGTGTGAGCCTATGCGAGGCCAACAGAAGACATCGTCAGGTATGGGTCTTCAAGAGGGCCATCCATCTTATTTTTGAGCCAGTCTCTCCCTGACCTGGAACTCGCTTATTATACTACACTAGCTGCCTAGGAAGCCCAAGGGACCCTCCTGCCTCCGACTCTTCAGTGCCAGGACTGCAAGGTTGCAACATTACAGACGGCATTCTTACAGGGGTTCTGGGGCTTGAACTCACGTCTTCTTGCTTATAAGATAAGCACTTTACCTACTGAGCCATCTGCAATCGATTTACACAATTCTTCTGTAAGGATGGGGGTTGATGGAAGAAGCAAGGGAGGCAAAGTTATAAGGACATTTCAGTAATTGTTGGGTGAAACTTTTTCCCTGGAGAGACACAAACATGCCTCTATTCACCCGAGATAGGGCACAGATGACAGACCAAAGTACAAAGACTGGTTTTGGTGAACCAGTGAGTTTCCTGGGGTTCCTTACAAAGAAGGGTGAGGAGTTGCTTACAAGAACAATGGATGACTCCAAAGGCAGCTGTGTTGCTGAAAAGCTCACCCCAGCATAGGTGACAAGTCATGGAAGCTGCGTCTCTGCAGCTCACTATGCCACACGCAGGCAGCTCTCAGGGCAGGTGGGAGTCTCCTTCGCAAGCAATTGCTTAACCTTTATCTAACCTTATGAAGGGATCTTGAAACTTTTCCCCAGACTTGCTGACCTCCTGAGCTTCTCTCCTATGCCAGGAGGGAATGCCTCAATTGCTCTACAACATTGGCCACGGTCTGCCCCTCAACAGTTGTTTATCACTCCCATAACCTTGGGGAGTGGTCTTGTGACCTTTGAAATGTCAGCTCTTGGGGGCTGGAGATATGGCTTAGCGGTTAGACACTTGCTTGCACAGCTTGATGTTCTGGGTTAGATTTCCCAGCATTCATGTAAAGCTGGAGATCTTTGCAGTGGCAAGAAACTCTGGCATGCCCATTCTCTCTGTCTTGTTGACCTCTTGACTCCTTCCTCCCCTCAGAAGGGAATATTTCAATTCAAAGGAATTTGCTATGCAACAGTAATTTAGGACAGAAATATTGGTGCATTAATAATCCTGACCAATATCCAAAGATATTTTTGTTTTGAATTTTTAATTTTTTAAGTTAGGGTCTCATGATAGGCAGCTTTAAAATTCACTGTGTAGCCAAAAAGGACCTTGAATTCCTGATCCTCCTGTCTCCACCTCTCAAGTGTTGGGATAGGGATGGTAGGTGTATACCACCACACCCAGCTCAAAGATCTATTGTTAACTGAAAAAAAATCCAAACAAACAATAATGCAGAACACTGTGTATAGTTAGCAATTTCAGAGCACACCCATATGCTGGGCTATAAAGGTATTTTTCTCCTGAAAATATACCAACTCCACACACACACATTTACAGCAAGAACAGGGTTACTTCTCTGTACATTGTACATTTTTATCATATACATGAAGTATTCCTTTTATTTATAAATTATTTTAAAATAAAAGTTTAAGAATTACACTGTATCTGGTAATATAGGCCTGCAATCTCAGCCACTTGAGGTTACAAATTCATGGCCTCTTTGTAGTATCTCAAAATGAAATGTAAAAAAAAAAAAAAAAAAAAAAAAAAAACAGGGATAGGTATGGTTCAGTGATAGAGTGATTGCCAAGTAAATACAAAGCAATAGATTCAACTCCCAGGACTGGAAAATAATTAAAACTGGGATAAAAAATAGACACTAGAAGCTGGGGATGTAGCTCAGCTGGTAAAGTGCTTGCCTCGTGTACAGGAAGCTCTGGGTCGGATCCCTAGCACACTATAAACTGGATGTGTTGATGTAGTCCAGTAATTCCAGCACTCAGGAGACGGAGGCAGGAAGATCAGAATTCAAAATCCTCCTCAGCTACATTGCTGAGGTCAGCCAGGACTACATGAGACCCAGTCTCTCCCTCAGCCCCTAAAAATTATAATAAAAGGAAGGAGGAAGGAAGGAAGGAAGGAAGGAAGGAAGGAAGGAGGGAAGGAAGGAAGGAAGGAAGGAAGGAAGGAAGGAAGGAAGGAAGAGAGGGAAAGAAACAGGCAACTGGCAATCCCTATTAGAGAAACAACCCACTTGGGGTGATAGGACCCTTTCCAAACATCTTGCTTACAGTGGCTGAAGAGATGGCTGACAATTTGGGGTGAACTCATGTTCTGGAGTGACACTGGGACATGGTGAGGCCCCCGCGCCAAGAGTCAATCCTGCAGTTTGACTTGGCAGATGTGTGTGGATATGTGAGGTTGCCTCAGATAAGTAATGCAATTTCCCATAAATGTCTGCCGTATTCCCAGTCTTCTTGGCAGCTGGCTCGCCAGGTGGCCAGGATGCCCTTCATTTAATTGTCTGCTTGGGCAAAAACAGATGGAAATGTTGGGCTAGGGAGAGGAGAGTGGCACGTAGCATCTGATGTCTCCCATCAGGGACTGGGATTTGCTAGGTCTGAACAAGGTTAAATGAAATTAGGAAGAAAATGCATTAAGTCTGACGTGCACCTCATAGAACGTATCATTTATAAGACAGGGTGAATGAGGGGGACATTTTGAAGCAAATATCAAATGTCAGTGGCAAGATTCAAAAACAAAACGCCAGGGCTCCCGTTATGCATGGAGAGGAAAAAAATGTATTTACTGGCAGTCTTTCATCTTGTCAATCTGTCACGCCAAGTTAAAAGGTGAACCATTTATGTCTGCTTTCCTGAGGCCCCCACACAGAAATGCCTTCCTCTTCCTCAGTCGCCCTTCTAAAGTTCTTCTGAGAGGCTCAGAGCCACTTTCAGTAACAGCACCTGCCTAAATGCTGGCCATCAAGTCTGTCTCTTAGGGTGCAGAAGGAAAACCTCATTTCTGGTAGCATTTCCAGCATTTTAGCTGTGGATGACTTGGGCCAAGCCTACATCTCTGTGGATAAAGCTACTCGATTTTTTAAAAAATTCTCGTGTGTGTGTGTGTGTGTGTGTGTGTGTGTGTGTGAGATGTGCATGCAGGTAGTGGGGGGGCAGGTGTGTATGTGTGTGCAAACACACATGTGCGTGCATATGTGTGAAGGCCAGAGGTTGACATGGGTGGGACAACTTTCTTCCGTTGCTCTCTACCTTATTCTTTGACACAAGGTCATTGCTGAACCCAGAGCTCACTGATTCAGCTACACTAGCTAGCAGGCTTGCCCCAGGGATTCTCCAGTCTCTGCCTCCCCTGTGTTGGGATTACAATGCATGCCACCATGCCCAGCATCTTACATGGGTACAAGGGATTCAAACTCAGCTTCTAATGCTTGCATGGTAAGCACTTTGCCCACTGAGCCCTACTAGGATTTTTGTTGGCTATCAAAATTGATTATTTTCTTCCTTTCTCTAGCTTTTCCTGTGCAATGGCATATGGCTCCCATAAAAGATTTTATTGTGGCAGAAGAGGCTTTTAAAGTGGCCTAGAGCTTTGAGAGAGGATATGATTTCTGTTACACAACTGTATAGGACTTAGAGTATGGTGGCTGTTTAGTAAGTGGCTCTGGCAGCTATTTTTTCCACAGACTATTTCCTGGCACAGAGCTGGAGGCCTCTTCTAGGGCCAGACTTTCCCCTAGATAATCTCAGTCACTACCCACTCCAAACAATGGAGCCAAAAGACATTCCCAATATCATGTCTCAAGTCTTAAAAATCCCCATGCAGGAGGAGCTCAGCAGTTAAGAGTGTTTACTGCCTAAGTATGAGAGCCTCTTGGGCAACAGACCACTAAGTTTGACTTCCCAGAATGCACATTATCAAACTGGACATGGCTACACATATCTGTTATCTCAGTCCACAAGGAGTGAGGGATAGAGCTGAGACCAGAGCACCTCTGGGGCATGCTGACAAACAGAAGCAGTTCCAGGTTCGGGGAAAGACCCCGTCTCAAGGAAATACATGGGTAAACGATAAGAGAAGGACACACAATGTTCTTCCCTGGCCTCCACATGAACATGCATGGAGTGTGCACATCTGTCCACATATGTCCATACACCACACATCATACACAGCTTACAATACTCTACACACATGCAAAAAAAAAAAAAAAAACAAACCAACCCCACAACTCCATGCATAGCATTTAAAATAAATCTAGGTCCTTTATATAATTTGAAATAAACATATATATTAAGGGATGTTAAAATGCAAATTTTAGGGGCTAGATAGATGGTTCAGAGGTTAAGGCGCTTGCCTGCAAAACCTAACAACCAGGGTTTGATTCTCCAGTACCCATGTAAGCCAGATGTACTAAGTGGCACATGCATCTGGAGTTTGTTCACAGTGTCAGGAAGTACTGGCATGCCTATGCTCATTCTCTCTGTCAGCCTCTTTCTCTCTCTCTCTCATGAATATAGAATAAAATATTAAAAAATAAAATTTAAAAAATTTCAACATTGGGAAAATTATACTACAATATATGTCTTAAAAATTAAAGAATCTTCATGTATAAAAGTTCTAAAAACAAAAATAATTTATTTTTCCAAAATAAAACCCAGAATATAAATCCAAAAACCTGTAATCACTAAAATTAAATGTTTTTTTTTCTTTTAAGAATTGATTCAGGGCTGGAAAGATGGCTTAGCAGTTAAGGTACTTGCCTGCAAAGCCAAAGGACCCAGGTTTGATTCTCCAGTGCCCACATAAAGCCAGATGCACAAGGCCATGCGTGCGTTTGGAGTTCCTTTGCAGTGGCTGGAGGCCTTGGTGCATCCATTTTCTCTCTCTTTCTCTCTCTCTCTTTTTATCTGCCTCTCTCTCTCTCTCTCTCAAAATGAAATAAATAAAATAAAAACATATTAAAAACCATTGATTCATTTCCGAGTAGTTGGGCCATAACATTGTCAAACACTCTAGAATATAGAGTGCAAAAATTAGTATATATCATTAGCTACAGATTATATTTGCCTAAAGTCCCAATCTCTCTTGAGTTCTCCCCCCTCCCACCATGTGTGTATGTGTGTGTGAGAGAGATGTGTATGTAATAATTTCATTTTTTTTTTAAACCAGAGCCCCTCAGACCTCCAGGTGTCAAAGGTCCTCAGGGATGATCAGAGTCTAGTACTACACATCATGGGAGAACAATGGAGAAATGAAATGAAGCCATTTCTCACCCTTGCATGCCTGGTATTTAGGGTGCTGCATTCACTTGAACATATTTGGTCATCACAATAATCCAGGGAGTTTATAGGGAGGTCACAAGTGAGAAAGTCTTATTGATCTTTAGGAATCTGGCTCAGAATAGCTGAGTTGCCCAGGAACGGCCAGTGGCATCGTGTGGTTGAGTTCAGGAGTATTATTAGCCTGAAGTGGGGAGAGTGGGGAGAGTGGGGAGACCTGGTTTCAGTTGCACAGGAACGTTAGGTGAGGTGCAGCCCAGGTGGGGCTTATCTTTTTTGTTAATAGAAGTCTTTTATCACATCATTTAAATATAACTGATCTTATACTCAAGATCAAGTTTCTATAGGTGGACAATTCTTAGATCTGATCCACCAGCCTGCTGAGCTCTTCCTTTTTCAGGGACATAAATGCCACGCAAATATCTTCTGATACCTTGTGGTTTACCGAATCTAAAATACATTCACAGTCATTTCCTAAAAGGATTAACGTCTCATTTTCTGGGCTGGAGCTATTGAACAAACAATAGCTGGTCTCATCAAAACGAACCCTGTGGGTACATTTTTCTACCTAAGGAATTTCAGTGAAAGACCCATTCTGAACAAGGGTGCTGATGGGGAGGTGGGCACACAGAGGTGCCTTCAGCAGGAGGAGCTCAGCTTCTAGAGTTGGGGCCAGAGGCTGAGACATCTCATGGCTTTGGTCTTGCATCCCTGGGGCTTGCTGACAGACAGAAGCAGTTCCAGGGTGAGCAATAAGAGTATATGCGGGAATGAGCTGGGCATGGTGGCACCCGCCTTTCATCCCAGCACTCAGGAGGCAGAGGTAGGAGGATCGCCATGAGTTCGAGGCCACCCTGAGACTACATAGTTAATTCCAGGTCAACCTGGGCCGGAGTGAGACCCTACCTCGAAAAACCAAAAAAAAAAAAAAAAAAAAAAAAAAAATATGCGGGAATGGCAGGCAGTTAGGAAAGTTCTAGATAATAGGGTTTGGAGATCAGCTCTTTAAAAAAATATTTTTTATTTATTTGAGAGACAGTCAGATAGAGAAAATGGGTGCACCAGGCCTTTAGCCACTGCAAACGAACTCCAGATGCATGCACCACCTTGTGCATCTGGCTTACATGGGTACTGGGGAATCAAATCTGGGTCCTTAGGCTTCTCAAGCAAGTGCTTTAACCGCTAAGCCATCTCTCCAGCCCTGGAAATCAATCCATACCTTCTATCTGAACCTCGGGAGGGCAGATTAGAGCCTACAGGTACTTAAACACCCACTTACACCTTTCAGGCTCAAACACCTGTCTAAGGGGGAACTCTTCACTGATGATAGGAAATGATTAATCATGTTTCCATTTGTCTCTTCAAACACCATCCATTCATATACTGTCAGTCCACCTTCATTCTCCACCTTTGAGCCTGAGTTATTTGAACAGCTTCCTTTCTTCCCCATCCTGGCCCATGGTGTGAAGATGATATCCATGGCCCATTCAGGAGGTCCCCACCCCTGAAACTGGGCTCACCTGAGGACTCACCTAATCCAAACCAGGCAGGCTGAGACAGTGGTGAAGAATGACGGGAACGCTACAGCTCTTCCCAGTCGCTGCCTTCACTGGCTTTCAGAATGCCCTTCTTAGGGTTTGGCTCTGGGAATAGTGCAGACAGATAGATAGACAGACACTGCCATACGCAGACACCTACACCCTGTGTGGGAACAGGAGATGACAGAACAGAAAAGGGCTCTCTTTCATCCAGCAGCCTGATTCCAGAAGAGTGTCTCCTTGCCATGACCTTCTGTTTCCCTGGCAACAGAGGCCTCAAAATAAACAGGATTTTGTACAGACAGCTCAGTAGTCCACTGGACTCGGGCTTCTGCCCCAAGACAAACCATGTTAAAATAACACATAGGGTAGTTACTGTCACTGTCACTGTCTTTGCAGCCCCCGGGCCTGCTGCTGAGTGTCCAGATCTGGAGGCACTTAGAGATTTGCATGCATGGTTGTGGGTGGGGTGGGGGTGGGTGGTGGTCCGCAGGCAAATCCCCTCTGCTGACAAATAAGGGCCAGAAGCAGACCTGGAGGCCGACAGTCTCTGCTCCACCCCCTGCTTCCCACACAGCCCTAGGGGACTGGCAGCCGGAACCGTGGCATGGTGTCTGGAGGCGGGCCAGCAACCTGATGTGCATGCCACAGCCCGTCCCTCTCCCTCCACGCAGAGCTGCAGTAGCCCAGAGGTTCGGCGAGCCAGTGGGGCTGCTGGAGAAGCAGCCTGAGCACAGTGACAGTGACAGAGCCAAACCCACCAGGCCGAGTCTGTGTCCCCTGCGAACGAGCCGAGAGAGGGCAGCTCTCAGGTTGGCCGGTTCTTCAGGTAAGAATCCGAGGAAGGGTTCTGGGAGAGCAGTTACATTCAGAGCTGGGGTTCACTGTCCTGGCACAAGTACCAGGCTAGTTGGGGAGGGAAGAAAGAGGCATCCCAAGCAGCTCCGGGCTAGCTGGCTTGACCCAGGGTGCAACCGGCTCTGGGGGAAGGGCCTGCTGATGGCACAGACATGGAAAAGCTGTGCTTACAGGTTAGAGACTGCAAAAGTAATCCTACACAGGGCTACCTCAATCTCTTTATTCCTCCAGTGCCAGCCCCACACAGACCCAAGGGGGTGGGAACAGTCAGTATTAAAGTGCTGGAAGAGGCCTCTGCAATCTGCATTAGCTGCAAGCTCTGCCACGGTGGGGCTGGCTGGCACTATCTTGCTGTGTCACACTTGCCCTCCCTCATAGCCTGGAAACTCAGCTGTTGGAAAACCTGTGGAAAGCTTGGATTTATCATCTGTTTCATATCAAAGCGGAAGAGAGGTGCTGCTTCCTCGTCTGACCTTCTTTCACTATCACATGCTCATTCAGAACTCCCCCCCCCCTGGTGTGGTGTGTCTGTGTGTATGTATGTGTGGGAGTGAACATTTGTGTGGGTGCATGTGTTTTCACGTGCTTGTGGAGGCCAGAGGTTGAAGTCGAATAATTTTCTCAATTGCTTTCCACTTTATTTTTGAGGTAGGGTCTCACTGAACGTAGAGCTCATCAGTTCTGCTACACTGGCTGGCCAGCACTGTCTCCCCTTTCCCAGCACTGAGGTTACAGGTATTGCTCCTGCCCGTACCTGGCTTTGATGCAGTTGCTCAGGATCTGAATTCAAGTCTTTATGCTTTCATGGTAAGAATTTTACCAGCTAAGTCATCTCCTCAGGTCCAGGCCCCCTCCTTTTAGAAGCCAGTAGGGACATAGCCAGAAAACTCTCATGACTAGTACATACCCCCAAATATGCAGGCCTTCTAGACAGGAGTCCTTGAGAATCTCAGACTTCCAGGTGTTGGGATGGGAATTTCAAGCATGTAATGAAGTACCATTTTGCAGAGAACTCGCCTTTCACCTCAGTCACAAGAGCTCACTGTGTCTCAGGCGAACTTAAGTACTCTGGGCTTTCCATTCTTACACCCACCTTCCTTGTCCCTCCCTTCTGCTCTGGCGAAGAGTACCTTCGCTCTCCTCCTCTACAGGATGCAGTCGGTGGTGGTCTAGCTCCCAATCCCCAGTAGGAAGACACAAGCATCCTAGGGGAGAGCAGGGGGTCTACACACACACACACACACACACACACACACACACACACACTCACACTTCATCATGGCTTTGCATGAGGATCAGCCAGCCTGACTATGGCAAAGGGTTAAAAAGAAGTGGCCTTGCTTTGGGAAGTCACCAGCAAAGAGCTGGCCACTACTTACCAGGGCTGCTTGTCTGGTGAATAAGTGTGGATTGGTGGAGACTGATTCACAGCCACAAATTCATTCTTCCTTTGTTTTCTTTGCGTTGGTCATTGAGGGCTGCCCAGGAAAGTCCCCTCTTGAAATTGCATCTTTGGGAGACAAGTTCCACCAGCTTGCTGAGAGCGGCTGGCTGAGGATCCAGGGAGACTCTCCTAGTTGCCCCTGCCTTTTTAAGCATGAATACATGCTTTGCAAAGTGACGTTAATCAAAGCAAAGGTAACATACAGTGTTAAGTGTCTACATGCCCTTGCCAGTTCCTAAAAGGACTTAAGAAAGCAGGTTAAAGGGTCTGAGTTACAGGTGAGTGGCATCATCCATGCTAATAATATTTTGATGTGTGTGGGGAGGGGCACCTACACTAGTCCAATCCCAGGAGAGATGCTGTAGCTAGTTTCTTTGCACATGTGCATTGTGTAGGCTCTGAGTAAGCTACGATCAAGTTGCTGCTGACCCTGTGTACCAGCTGACAGGAGCTAGGTACTGTGCAGTGTTGGGAGTCTACTCACTCTTGCCCATTACTGAGGCATTGCTTGGGCGATGCAAGTACCCCTTGCTTAAGGCTGCTGGGGCAGGATCTATAGCCATTTGTTCCACAGACATGCTGGGCTTTAGGTAAAGCAACATCTACTTATGGTCTATAAACTCATCATCAGGGCATCCCATTTCATACACAAATGGCTCTAACCCAAATGAAGCAGAGGAGACAGGGGACCCACAGATAGTCAGGTAACAGTATGGGTTGGGCTAGAGGGAAGAAAAGTAGCCTAAAGCAAGAGACTAGTAGCCTTCTGCGCACAGGCCTGCAGAGAGAGAAGACAGCGGAGAGCGTAGCAACTGCTTCAGTTCCTGAGTCACACTCCTTAGGAGGAGCGGCAAATTCTGGCTAAGTGTGGATTCTGCAGTGAGGCAGCCTGCGGTCCAAATTCAAACCCTGCCATTTAATAGTCTTGTGTCTTGCACCTTTGTTTCCTCATCTGTAAAGAGGAATGATCACGTACTAACCTTCTTATGGGAAGTAGTAAATGGGTGACAGCCTCAGTCCAGTGCCTGGCTGGCAGTGAATGCTGAGAGCCTTTTGCTATTGTTGATATTGTCGAGGCTGCTCCCGGCCCATTTGTTCCAAGGCCCAAAGTGACCTTTAGTGCCACCTTTTGGTACTTTTGCTTTGGCATGAAGCTTTGTGAACATTTGGAAACAGAAGAGGCACTGTCCTGGTCACCACTGTTTCTTGTCCTTCTGTGTCCAGGCACTGGACTCAGCTTTCATTGCGCCACCAAGTGTGTGAAGCAGGGGCTGATATGAATGCAAGAACTGAGGCTTAGAGAACGAGCCACTCACATGCCAACAGTCCCACAGCTACCAGAGGGCAGAGCCAAATGTTTCATCCAGGCTACCCAGTCAGTCTGGACCCACAACTGCAATGGAAGGCGAGCTGCATTTGGTTTGATGCCTAGAGGAGGTGTCCAGAGAGGCAGGTGGGGCTTGGTGACTGGAATTCAGCAACAGGTGATGCTTACTCAAAACAGGCCAGGATATGGAAACTCAATGTTGAGAGAAGTCAGGACCCTAGCTTGGGTCATGGGCAGAATCTTAGCCTAGAAGATGTACATCTTCAGTTCAGGGTCCTGGGAACAAGATGGGCTTATAAGTAGGTCTCCAGTTTCCCCAAGTCAGACCTTGGACAGGAAGCAAGAACAGAGGAAATGGAGCTTGATAAACTCTGAAACCTAAGGTTGGTGTCATCCTAAGCTAAGCCTGAGGGTAAAATTGAGTGACCCTGGCTATAGAGATAGGAGGAATGGATAATCCAAAACCAAATATGTCAACACCAGAAAGTTTATATGAAGGTAAAAATTGGGGTCTCTGAAGAGACTGGGCTTATGCATAACTGCTCAAGACCATTTCTTTGACCTGGTCCCAGGAATGCTGGTGATGCCAAGGTGTGAAGGTGTTTCCTTGCAGAGGGCTGTGTTGATGTGGAGTATTACTTGTGCTCAGGTCCAGGGGTTTTTAAAGTTCTAAGCTACTTAAAAATCTTCCTCTTAGCTGGGCGTGGTGGTGCATGCCTTTAAGATGGCCCAGCACTCGGGAGGCAGAGGTAGGAAGATCGCTGAGAGTTCGAGGCCACCCTGAGACTACATAGTGAATTCCAGGTCAACCTGGACTAGAGTGAAACCCTACCTCAGACAACAACAACAAAAATCTTCCTCCTGGGGCTGGAGAGAAGGCTCAGCAGTTATGGCACTTGCTTTCAGAGCCTAAGGACCAAAGTTCAATTCCCATTGTCCATGTAAAGCCAGATGCACAAAGTGGTGCATGCATCTGGAGTCCATTTGCAGTAGCTGGAGGCCCTGGTTCTCCCATTCTATCTCCTATTTCCCTCTGCTTGCAAATAAATGGATAAATAAATAAAATATATTTTAAAAAGTCTCCCTCCTGCTGGGCCTGATGTCACAGGTTTATAATTCCAGGTATTCAGGAGCCTAAGACACAGGATCAAAGTTTAAGGCCTGCTCCCCACAACCCACCAAAAAGAAAGCCATCAGAAAAAGGCAGAGGAGATAGCTGAGTGGTAGAGGGCTTACCTAGCACACATGATGCCCTAGGTTCAGTCCCCAGCACTACAAGAGAAAAAAGAGTCCTTGATCCTATGTACAGAAGTGATTCAGTGAGTTCATGAGGGACCCAGGATTCTGCATTGCCTTGGGGAAACCCAGGCCATTCTGGTGCCTTTGTCCCATAGGCCACAATTAGATAAGCTCAGGTCTGATTGCCCACCAAGCGTCTTTCCTGTTTAGTACCAGTAAGAGGAACACAGCGTTGTGTGGCCTGCATCAGTGGCAGCCACAAGCCAAGGAGAAAGGCCTCTTCTTTGTCATTACTTCTTTGAATTACCTGACTGGATTTCTACCTCTTCTACAGTAATGACAACACACTTAGTATGCATGGAATTGCTGTGTGCTAGGTGCAACTTTCTACTAGTGCTAATCTCTCATCATTTACAACAATGCCACGTAGTAGATACTCTGACTATGCACAGCTTACAAATGAGGGAAAAGTTCCCATTACCAGGAGGTGGTTGAGCTGTGATTTGAACCCAGGACCAACAGCTTACCAGAGCCCAGATGCAAACTTGCTAGGCTATTCTTCAGGAGTAGGTCAGCCCCCATAAGTCCACCCCTTCTTTGACACTCTCATGTGGAGTGTCCTTCTGGAGTCACGTTCCTATGATTCCCAGACCATAGCATGTCTTCAGAAGATGATGTGTCCCTGTTTTTCCCTACCTTCATCACATTCACAGGAGGGCCAGGGAAATGGGGGTGTGAAACCTTGGCTGAAATACACCCCAACCCCCAGAACCCAAGTATGTGATTCTAGAGATTGCATCTTTTCCGAGGTCAAGTTAAAATGAAGTTGCTAGAATGACAAGTGTCCTCATAAAGAGAAAATTGGGACACAGAGACATATGCAAAGATGATATGAAGACACACAGGGTGAAGATGGCCAGCCACAGGCCAAGGAGGGAGACGTGGAACAGAGCCTCCTTACAGCCGCAGCAGGAGAATTCTGCCAACACTGATCTAGCCCTTTCTGCCTCCAGAAGAATGAGATGACAGAGTCCTTTTGTTTCACCCCCTGTGTGGGACTTGGCCAAATGGCCCCCCAAGTCATAGAGCAGGAACCCAGGTTCCTAGGACCCCCTCTTGGCCCTGACTTGAGAGAATCTAGTTGAAGGTCAACACAGTAGGCTAAGTTGTAGCAACATCTTAAAATTTAAACTCTGAGCACCTTTTTGTTGGCTTAAATGGTGCTCTTGTGAGCTGGAAGTAGGTGCAAGGCCCACAAGGGAAGAACAGAAAGAGTGAAGAAGGAAGGGAAAAGGAGGTAGAAGGCCTGGAATGGGGCTATGATGGGGTTTATGGAGTGCAGTAATACTGCTGTAGGCATGTTCATCTTGGTCTTGTGGGATACACCTGTGGGCCCAGGAACATGCTGAACACTGAGCTGCAGCACAGCTGGGGCCCCCACTCACAGTCCCCATCTTCCTGCACGTGAAAGGCCACAGGTGGAGGTGTAGCTATCAAATGGTGATTCTCCTGAGTGACGGGCAAAGTACATGACAGAGGTGCCTTGACCCAGTCAGGCGGGGGCAGGGGATGGGAGAGCTTCCATAAGGACGTGATGCTTGGGTTGAGATCAGAATTGGTGGGTGGCAGCTGGGGAGGGCACGGAGCTTCAGGTGGGGGAGAGGCACATGGTGTGGAAGTATAGCTCGAGGGCAAGGAAGAAGGGGTGTGTCTGAGCCCAAGTACCTATTGAGGATTCGGGTACTTAAAGCTGTGAGCCATAGAAAGCCAGGCAGTGACCTCATAAAGGGAAATTCTCATTCAAAAACAGGGCTAGAGACGCTACTGCAGCACGGAACTACTACAGCAGCTGGCAGCCTTGGAGCTGAGTGTCAGGATTCACAAAGCCAGGGTGGCTACGTGGTCACAAGGGAACAAACAGTACTGCAGCCATGGTCTCCCTCAGCACCAGATGTTCCAGGTGTTTGTACTGGCCCCATTGGGAAGGGTCCAAATAGGCCAGTGTATTAGTTACATTAATTTGTTTAGATGTAGGAGCTCATGTGTTTCAGGCTGACTTTAGACTTTCTGTGTAGCCAGGATAACTTTGAACTGCTGATTCTCTTGCCTCCACCTCCCAAATGCACCACCATGTCCTGCTTATTCAGTGCTGGGGAGAGAGAGTCAGGCTTTGTATACTATGCAAGCACTCTACCAACTGAGCTGCCTTCCCCAGCCCTGTTAGTTTCTTTGCTTGCTGTGACCAAATACCTGATAAGAAGCAAGTTAAGGGAGGAGGAAGGGTTTCATTTGGCTTGCAGTTTGATGGGATACAGCTCACCATTGTCGGGAGGTTGTGATGGTAGAAGGATAACCTCAGGTGTCTCAAGAGGGATGGTCACTTTATTTTTAAAAATATTTATTTATTTGAGGCATAAGGACCTGAGTTTGATCCCTAGAACTCATATAAAAACTCTGGATGTTGAGGAGAGGAGAGGAGAGGAGAGGAGAGGAGAGAGAGGAGAGAGGAGAGGAGAGGAGAGGAGAGGGAGGAAATGAGAATGGGCACTCCAGGGCTTCTTGCCATAGCAAATGAACTCTAGATGCATGTGCCATTTTGTGCAACTGGCTTTATGTGGGTACTGGGGAACTGAACTCAGGCCAACGGATTTTGCGGGCAAGCATCTTTAACTGCTGAGCCACCTCTCCAGCCAATAATTTTATTTATTTGAGACATAGAAAGAGGCAGATAAACAGAGAGAGAATGGGCCCACCAGGGCCTCCAGCTGGGTGCCAGGGATCACACTCTTCCCTACTAAGTCACCTCCCAGCGTCCACCTCATTTTTGAGACAGGGTCTGTCACAGGAGCTCTCCTATCCAGCTAGACTAGCTAGTCAGTGAGTCCCAGGGGCCCGCCTAGCTCCACTTCCCTAGCACTGGGATTACAAGCATATCCCACAATATTCAAAGTTTGTATATGAGTTCTAGGGATCAAATTCAGGTCCTTATGCTTCTGAGAAAAGCACTTTTCCCACTGAAATATTTTCCCAACCCAGGTCCGGGGATACCTCCAGATACCTTCAGGATGCCTGAAGCCAAGCCCTCAGGTTCTGATGTGGAAGGCTAAGAATTCTTCTAATAGTTCCAGTTCATACCCATCTCTGTTATTGCCTTTCTGTTACTGCAGAAACAGCTTGTGGAAGTCGGTGTAGCACAGTGGTCAAGAGCAGTGACTCTGGTGGAAGTCTGTGTTAAAATTCTGGATTAGCTGTGTGACCCAAGTCAATGATAACCTTCAGTTTCAATAATATAAGCATCACATGGCACTTATACCCTAGGGCTGTTGCCAGGAACATGTGAGTTATTACAGGTAAAATCTGCAGTGCCCATTGGTGCCATGCCAATGTTAGCTGTTCCCCTCTCAGAGGGTTAGTGCAGGAATTTAGAGATAACATGTGTGAAATACCCAAAATGTTTTTAGTACACAATGCCCAGCAACTAATTTTTGCTCAATGAAATGTGAATTATTATTGGTATGGACAAAGTTGGAAGTCTTCATATGACTGTTTTTGAACTAAATAAGAAACTGGTCTGGACCAAGCAGATTACCTTCTACCCCGTTCCCTGCAGCTTCCCCACTTCCCCCAGGGGAGGGCCATCATTCTGTGCTTCCTCAGCCTCCCATTGAAAGCGTCCCATCAGGAACCTAGAACCAGCCAGGAAAGCAACAGCCCCTTGGAACGGTGAGGCCCGACAGATGAGGTCACCTGTTTAGCACGCTTGATATTCCCAGCAAATGTCTGGAGAACTGACTTGGTCATGTTGCTCCACACACATAAAGGCTTTGGGCTTCCTACCTGACTATATGGTTCCTCATTATAGGAATCCATGAAAATTCTACTCACTATCCCTAGGGCTGGACTTTGGGTTCAGATCACTTGGAAACTGGCCACAGGGATTGCAGTAGCCTAAGCTAAGGCACTGGTCCTGTTTACACTTTCCTGTCCTTCTCTGTAAGAGCTGCTCTCTTAGGGAAGAACTCTGGAGGTCAAATTGGAGGTGCATGAAGCTCAAAGCCAAGCTGTCTTTTTTTGCTCTTTCCTGATTCCTTGCCCTTCCTTTGTGGCCCTCCTGACGGCCTCTGAGGTGTGGATATGGAAAAACCCAGTGGTGATCAATGTCTTAACAGCCTGAGAATTGCTTTCCTAGCACCAGGTGACCATGAGCGCATCACTTGGCTTCTGAAGCAGCAGAGAGAGATGGATTCTGGGACAGTGTCCAGGCTGAGGTCTGGAGGAGGGGATGCTGGCAGCCCCTACTCTTCCTTTCACTCTAGGGGTCTAGGCATGGAATATGGATTCACAGCTGGCTTCTCTCTTGGGATTTTCAATAGCTCACAAAGGCCTGAAGATTGATATTCTCCTGTAAGGAAGCTGGACCCCATCCTAACCCATTCTGACCCTTCCTGATGCTCCCACCTCCCACTGAGGCCTGAGAGCTTAATGCACAGCTGGTTTAGGGTGGATCCAGATGCATGCAGTGCTAAGAGGGCGTTTCTAAGGCGATGTCCCATTTGTTTCTAGTGACCCATTGACCTGGCCCTCCCTGCCTTACGCGGCCCCAAACCAAGCCAAGCTTTTGGAGCCAAGCCTTTGGAGGGCGGCTTCACCTTGGATAGCTGGCTGGAACCCTATTGCTCTGCGAAGTTCAATCCCACGCTGGATGGGCCCTTGGGGAGGTCAGTGGAAGGATGGGCCAAAAAGGCTTCATATCTTCTCTCCTTCTATCCCATTGTTCAGAGTGACTGAGGGCTGTGGGGGCCTCTGTGCTAGGACTTGTCTTTAAACATGTCTTGCTGCAGAATATAATAAGCCTATTCTGAACTGGTGATTTTCAGTCTTACTACCAGGTGTGGTGGCATGTGTCTGTAATCCAAACACTCACAGGGGTGAGGCAGGAGAACTGGGAATTCGAGGTGATCCTGGCTTAAATAATGAGTCTTAAATGAGAAAAAGATAAAAAGGAAGTGGGGCTGGGGAGATATTTAGTTGGTAAGGTGCTTGTGTCACAAGCATGAGGACCTGAGTTCAATCCCCAGTATCCATGTAAAAACTCAAACCAGCGATGGAGAGATGGCTTAGCGGTTAAGGCGCCTGCCTCCTAAGCCTAAGAACACTGGTTCCAGTCTCCAGCGGTTCCAATCTCCAGGTCCCACGTTTAGCCAGATGCAAAGTGACGCAAGTGCGCAATGCCGCACTTGACCACAAGGGGGCGCACGCATCTGGATTTCGTTTGCAGCAGCTGAGAGACTGCTGGCGTGCCCATCTCTATCTATCTTCCTCTCCCACTAGCTCCAAAAAAAAAAAAAAAATACTCAAACCAGGCAGTGGTGCATTTGCAATCCCAGCATTGAGGAGCCAGAGACAAGGGGCTCCCTGGTGCTCACTGGCCAGCTAGTCTAGTCTGCTTGGCAAGCTCCAGGCCAATAGAAGACTCTGTCTCAAAAAAGGTGGACAGGGGCGGGTGTGGTGGCGCATGCCTTTAATCCCAGCACTCGGGAGGCAGAGGTAGGAGGTCTGGGCTACAGTGAGACCCTACCTCTAAAAATCAAAAAAAGGGGGGGACAGTGTTCCTAAGGAATGGCACCCAAGGTTGTCCCTTGCCTCACTCACACAAGCGCACATACACATGCACACGCACAAATACATTTTAAAATTTTATTTATTTATTTATTTATTTAATTATTTTTGGAGAGAGACACAGAGAGAAACAGATAGAGAGGGAGAAGAAGACAGATAGAGATGGGCGTGCCAGCAGTCTCTCAGCTGCTGCGAACAAAATCCAGATGCGTGCGCCCCCTTGTGGGCAAGTGCGGCCTTGCACCCTTGTGTCACTTTGCATCTGGCTAAACGTGGGACCTGGAGATTGGAACCGCTGGAGATTGGAACCAGCGTTCTTAGGGTTAGCAGGCAGGCGCCTTAACCGCTAAGCCATCTCTCCAGCCCACAAATACATTTTAAATCATCTTGTCTTCTGTGTCCTGCAGATAAAGAGGGACTCCTGGTGAGTAATGAGGAGCTGTTCATTCGTTGGGTGGTGGCAGCCTCACAGTCAGCTTTGTCCTGGAGTCTAGAGAGATCTTTTTCTTCCTGGCTGGCCCCACATCCTGCTGGGCCTGCGTTGTCTGGCTTAGGTCGCTCATTCTCTGTCCCTTGTCCTCCCTCTGCTCACTCCACCCAGGGGCTTATTTTTAACCTGCAACGGTAATACCAGGGCTGAATAGGATGCACTGCCTCCGTCCACAGGAAATGGAACTTCCTGGCCAAGAATCCCCTTCGAAGGGACTTTCTTGCTCTCTTCCTATTTCCTTTTACATTTATGGAGCATCTATGTCCTCCATGAGGGGAAATGCACTGGAATATAACAATAGCAAGGCCACTGTGTTCCCTGCTCTGCAGCTGGTTACATTCTGATAAGGCAGGGGCGGGGTGAGGGACAGAGAATCGACATATATACCATGTGAGCTAATGAAGAAACAAGAGAGATCAGCAGAGACTGGGACAAAGTCTATGATGGAAATAGCTAGCACAAAGATGCTCTGGCATGGGCAGGCTGTGGTCGACGAGGCAGAGGGGAAAAGACAGAAGACTGAGAGCCCAGAGGACCAGGGAGATGTAGCCAGGACAAGACTGAGAAGCATGCAGTGAGGTTCTGGAGTCGCATGAACTTGAGACTTTATTCTGAGGGACATGGAAAGACACCAGGCACTGAGAGGCAAGAGGTGTGTTTAAGATGTTACTTGGCTTCTGAGAAAGGAACTGACTAAGAGAGGCAGGAGGGAAGGCAGAACAGAGGTACTGGTGGCTCAAGCCAGAGTGGACCATCACAAGACTGGAAACGGGATAGCACCTCCAACTTGCCAATCACTGGACATTTTCCCTGCCCCGTAATCATGAGGCAGAGTAAACTACCCAGACCCGAATCGCCATGTGCTCTATATAAGCTAGATATCCTATTGCCTTCAATCAGCCATTTTTACTAGCTTTCTAGACACAATTAAATGAAACTCTTTGTCCAACATTGGCCCCTTTGACTCCTTAGCAAGATGTATAAACCTCCTCTCTTGTAACACCACGACACCCTCTCAGTCCTTTACATCTTTGATTGGAGTGGGAAACCCAGCCCACTGTTTTGTTGTGTGTGGTACTGGGCTTGAACCTAGGGCCTTGGGCATGATAGGCCACTATACTGCTCTATCACTGAACTACATGTTCAGCTCTCCATAATATTTTTGTATTTTGAGACAGGGTCTCACTAAGTTGCCAAGGCAGGCCTTGAACTTGTGATCTCAGCCACCTCCCAAGTAGCTGGGATTAAAGGCCTGTACCGCTAGGCCCTTCTCAAATGCACGATTCCTGAGGAAGAATTTGATCCATCATGAACAGGAGGTGGTGAAAACAAGGACAAACTATACTACTTTCGTAGAACTCACTTTGACTGAGAGCTCTTATTATCTTCAAGACTGGTAACTTTACATCAAACTACAAGAGAATTTAGTTGGAATAAAGGGATGCAGTGGAGGGGAGAAAGAAAGGTGATGGGAGGGAATTATGATCATGGTATACTGTCTATACTTACAGGGGATGCCAATAAAACGTTTTTAAAAATTCTGATGACTTTATAAGCACAGAGGTCTTGAAGGCCTCTGCTCCTGGGAGAAATGCTCTTGCACTGCTGTGCCTCAGGAGAAAACCAGTGAAATCCAGAAGAGACCACTATGCCAAGATCCCCATAGACACACTAGCACTTTCCTTGTGTTAAGTCATTTAATACAAAGATCCAGGAGACCTCTCACAGCCCTTCCAGGCAGGATGGAACTGAGGCTGACAGGGAAGTGATGAGACGTCATGTGCTAGAACTGGCAGAGTTGGAGTTGGGGGCTGGTTGGACTCTAACCATATGCAAGGTTCCACTGTTGTCTGGTTTGAGTGTGTGTGAGTGTGTGTGTGTTTCATGTGCAATGCTGCAGATGGAACCAAGTGCCTTATGCATGCTAGGTAAGCACTCTACCATTTAGCCACATCCTCAGTCCTCTGTTCTGTGGGGATTTTTTTTTTGGTAATTTTTTTTTTTTTTATGAGAGAGAGAGAGAAAGAGAATTGGCATGCCAGGGCCCCCAGCCAGTGCAATTGAACTCCAGATGCATGCATCATCTTGTGCACATGTGCTGCCTTGTGATCTTGTATCACCCTGTGCATCTGGCTTATGTGGGATCTCAAGAGTTGAACATGGGTCATTAGGCTGCTTGCAAAGCCTAAGGACCCAGGTTCGATTCCACAGTACCCACACCAGATGCAGAAGGTGGTGCATGTGTCTGGAATTTGTTTGCAGTGGCTAGAGGCCCTGGCATGTCCATTCTCTCTATATGTATCTCTCTCTCTCAAATAAATAAATAAATAATTTTTTTTGTTTGGAGATTGACAGAGAGAGGGAGAGGGAGAGGGAGACAGATAGAGATGGGTGCGCCAGCAGCCTCTCAGCTGCTGTGAATGAATTCCAGATGCGGTCACCCCTTGTGGGCAAGTGCAGCATTGCACCGTTGCATCACTTTGCATCTGGCTAAACATGGGACCTGGAGATTGGAACCAGCGTTCTTTAGGCTTAGCAGGCAGGCGCCTAAACTGCTAAGCCATCTCTCCAGCCCTAAGTAAAATATCTTTAAAAACGTTCATGCATAGCTACCATCTTAACATGCTTGGGATGTTATAATAAATTCTATGAAAAAATTTTTAAAGGGCGGAGGGATGGTTTAGCAGTTAAGGTGCTTGCCTGTGAAGCCTAAGGACCCAGGTTCAACTCTCAAGAACCCACATAAGCCAGATGCACAAGGTGATGCATGTGCACAAGGTGGTACATGTGTCTGGAGTTCAATTGCAGTGGCTAGAGGCCTTGACATGCCAATTCTCTCACTCTCTCTGACTCATAAAAAAATAAAATCAATAAATTCTATAGCCTAGGTAGCTTAAAAGTGAGTGACAGAAATTTCTTTCTTACGATTCTGCAGATTGGGAAGTCCAAGTGTAAGGAGCCAGCAAGGCTAGCCTCTGGTGAGGGCTGCTTCATGGGAGACCATCTTCTCCCTACGTGAACAGGGCAAGGGATCGCTCTCAAGTCTAAGTCCAGCAATCCCATGCCTGTGGGTTCCAGTCTTCTGACCAAATCATACACCAAAGGCCCCCACCTCCTAATATTGTCATCTTGGCGAGGTCAGAATGTCAACATATGAATTTGGGAGGCCACAAATATTCAGACCATAGTGATTACATTACTATTCAAAAGAAAATGTACACTTAAATACAGTGGGGAGAAGACATTTTTAGAGCATTTTTGGGTAGGCCAGCTGGCACATGTCCTGCCTGTGTCCTTCAAGATCACTTAAATCTAGGAAACGTCATCTGAAAAGCTCCCCATTTCCTCCATACTGTCATTACTCACCTCTTAGTGTGATCCTGCCACAGTGGGGGTTGGTTGGGAAACATCCCAGTTGTGGCTAAAACCTAGGTCCTGGAGCTAGACAACTGGGTCTCATTCCAATCATACCCTTTTCCAGCCATGTGGCCACAGACAAGCATTCCTTGGCACTTCTCTTCCTGTGTATCAATGGCACATATGTTGGGGGATGTGATGAGGAAAGCAGGGGGAGTGGGGCAAACCACCCCTGAGCATTCTGCTCAGTAGGGAACAAATGCTCAGAAAACGTTAATTGCTATGATTATGAAGAGCTTGTTCTCAGTGATGGAAAACACTCTCTGAATTTTATTCTGGAAAATACAATTTTTGAATCACTCAAAATATCTTCACTCTATATTACCCCTTTTCCTCATTCTGAGGTGTATACATGGGCATGTCAAAGTCTAAGAATGTTAGAAACGCTTATCTCTTTTCCCTTCTTTACCAAGTACTAGGTTGATTGGATTAGAGATAAATTTAAATAATTGTGTTGTTCACAGCTGTATAAAGAATGTAGCCTTCCTTTCCATTGAGCCAACTGTGTTGTATAACTGCCTTATCCTAAAATCAAAACAAATCAAGCCAAAAAAAGAAAAGGAAGAAAGAAAGAAAGAAAGAAAGAAAGAAAGAAAGAAAGAAAGAAAGAAAGAAAGAAAGAAACCCAGCAGGACTGTTTAGATCCTTCCTAAATAGCTTTCAGATTTGCAGCACGATCCAGGAAATGTCTAACCTCTGTAGTCTAGACCACGGAAAGAACCGACTTGACTCACAGTTGAGCTACTGACACATGAAGTAGGTGGTCACTGGCTAGTGTTGGGTGCATATTGTGAACAGATTATTTCTTTCCCAACAGCAAGATGTTGAGAATGAAACAGAATACACATTTAGTCTAAACACTGGCAAAGCCTGCTGGGAGGGTCGGAAGATGACAGATGATTAAATGAACAGATGCTTTTTGTATTTGTCAGTTGACTGTGGAGAAACTTTTCCTTCTAAATCATGGCTCTTGGGATGTGTTTACAGTCCTGGTGGAATTGTGGCGGTATTTTTCTAGACCACTGTCATAGGCGGCATATGTGATAAAGCACTCTGACAGCCCAGCCGGGTTTCCTGGTTCTGTCTAACTATGGGAAGTATTCAGAGGTCTTAAGTCTGTGTGACATTGTGTTCGCAATGTCAAAATGACCTTAGATAGCACAGATAGCACATTTGATTGTATGGCTAACCACACTGGGCATGTGCTTTGCTGGTACGGGTTGAGTGCCTGCTGGATATAAGAACCACTGTGGTAGGAGAATCAATGATAAATTGGATTTTCTTCTTGTAGACTGTCATGAACTCTTGGCGGGGAAAGATAAGCTATATTACTTTTTCATTGCTGTGAATAAAATAGCTGACAGAAACCACCAAAGGAATGAAGGATTTATCTTGGCTCATGGTTTAGGAGGGATTTCAGTCCTTCCTGTTGTGGAAGGGATGGTGATGGGAACAGACCCATCCATGGAAGTGGGAGTGTGAAGTGGAAGCTTGCTCACAATATAGCCTGTTCACACCATGGCTGACAAGAAAGCAGAGACTGTGGCAGAAGTCAAGGAGAGGTATAATCTGCCACATGGGTGCCACTTCCTAAAGACTCCACAGGCTTCAAAATGGTGCCACAACCTGAGGACCAAATGTTCAAAAGATGAGCTTTTAAAAATTTATTTATTTGTTTGTTTAAGAGAGAGTCAGGGGGAGAGGGTATGGGAGTGCTGAACTTTGTGTGTTTGGCTTCAAGAAGGTACTGGGGAAATGGAGTTCAGGTCAAAAGGTTTTGCAAGCAAGCACTTTTCACTGCTGAGCCATCTCTCCAGCCCCAAACATGAGCTTACAGGGTCATTTTAGATTCAAACCATTACAGAAGCTGCAACTCAAATCAGAGAAAGAATGGAGCATGGAGAAGAGAAAGATGGACAGAAGGAAGGAAAGAAGGGAGAGAGGGAAGAAGGGAGAGAGGGAGGGAAGGAGGGAAGGATGGAGGGAGGGAGGAAGGAAGGAAGGAAGGAAGGAAGGAAGGAAGGAAGGAAGGAAGGAAGGAAGGAAGGTCTTCTTATTGGAGAGACTGGAGGAGCACAGGGGGATTAACCACAGGTCTTGGAAGATGAGAAGACTGTCAATACACAGGAGATGAAGACAGGCCTTCCAGGCTGTGGGGCTGGGGTGACCTAAGCTGTGGGAATGGTTCTTGGTGCACAACAGGCCAGAGTGAGCAGCTCACACTGCAGGGATGGGGAAGGGTACAGTAGAAGTAAGTTTTCTCACACCAACTTCAGAGACACTTAAATGCTTGGCCAATGACATGGAGTCTTAAACTCTAGGAAATAGGAAGTGAAGGAAGGTTTCTGAGGTCAGGGTTGGTGTTCAGGCCTCTTTCAGAGGTAGGACCTCAGAGAAATGTATAGAAGGAAAGTAGCTCTTCTGGAATGCAAGCTGCCAGTTCAGGGGCTCCAGCAGCCACCTTCCCTTTAGTCTCTGTGGTCTACTGCTAAAGTCCCCCTCAAATGCTGGGTTCCTGAACTCTTTGGCTCTCATCCAGACTGTCTTTTCCAGGGCCTTCTCTGAGACAGTGGGCACATAGGGGATCTCTGTGCAATGTGGGGTACCTTCCACACCACACTTTCTTCACTGCAGCTTGTTCTCCCAGAAAGAACCTCTCTTTCCTTCTGCTCCCACTCTCTAGCATGTGCCTCAACACAGAGCCCTATTTTCACTGCCAGCGGGACAGTCACAGGCAGATGGTCCCCTGACCTCACTCAGCACGTGCCCCTCCCAGCCGGCATTTGCTCGGCTTCTCCACTCAGCAAATGGCTCTCCACCCACACCTTCACCTGGCCCCCTGCTGCCGGCCCAAGTTGGACCCAATCATCCCTGTGACAGATCCTCTTCATGCTCCCCTTCAAGTGACTTCAGCACCATCCTCTCTTGACTCTCAGAGCTCAAGTTTCAGATCTTTTGTCAATCTAAATGCAGTAATGACTGAGCACCAGAGACTGTCCTGAGACACAATGGTGAGAAGGAAGCATGTGGGCCCTAGCCTGGACTAGTATGCAGTCTAGTAAAGACACACTGAGCCACGACTTGAAGCTGGATGACATTTCCAGAGACAGAAATATAGATAATTGTGCTCTGTGGACTCTGCATGGCCTCTGCCCACCTCCACGAGGAATCAAAAATTTTCTCTAAAATGTTTCCAGGAGCATCTTTCAAATTTTCTTCTCAAAATAAAAAACCCACACTGGCTCCACTTTTGTTTGTTTGCAAATAAAAGTCTAAGCTCACTGGGATAGTTCCTTGCAGGTTCTCAATGATTTGACTTCCAACTAGCTTGTGCTAGCCCTGCACACCCCTGCGACCTCCCTCTCGGTACTTCCCCCCAGGCTGGGGGACATGCCCTTTACTTGCCCACAGGCTTTTGTTTTTGTTTTGTCGAGGAAGGGTCTCACTGGAGTGGAATTCACCATGTAGTCTCAGGGTGGCCACGAACTCATGGCGATCCTCCTACCTCTGCCTCCCAAGTGCTGGGATTAAAGGTGTGCACCACCACCCTGGCTTTTGCCCATAGGCTGTTCATTTATTCATTTATTTATTTGAGACAGAGAAAGGGAGAGAGAGAATGGGCGCTCCATGGCCGCCATTCACTGCAAACAAACTTCAGATGCATGTGCGCCCTTGTGCATCTGGCTTACTTGGGACCTGGAGAATCGAATCAGGGTCCTTAGGCTTCGCAGGCATGCACCTTAACTGCTAAGCCATCTCTCCAGCCCGCCCACAGGTTTTTAATTCAAGTATTTCTCCTTTATTCTGTGCCCACACGTCCTTCTGTTTGAAGTGCTGCATCTTCCATACCACCTGTGTCCCCTTCCGCTGCTTCAGCCTCCGTCCCCAGCACCTGGCACCTCCCTCCCTCTCAGCGCTTAGCAGAGCCTCACATGGCGCTTATGATGGATCTGTGCATCCTCTCTCAAGGTCACAGTTTACCTCATTCATGGTGAATAATCACAGCAGAAATAATGGGCGCCGGGATGCCTATTTTACTTATGTGCCAGGCGCCGTGCTGCGTGCTGCACTTGCATTGCACCAGGGGAACAAACACAGAAGGTACTACTGCATGTTTGCTTGCATGGGGGAAGCGACGCAAGCTCAGAGCAGTGAACTGTCTTTGTGGGTTTAAATCCAGGAAGCCTCACTTTGAAGCCCATGCCTGCAACCAGAGCTCCACCTTTATTTATTCTCTTGCTGTGTCCGGCCAGGGTCTTTATTCATAATATCCTTCAAAGGGGTGGCTCAGTGACAGGACAGGAAATCCTTCAAGGTCAGGCAGTGTGTCACTGTCACTGAGACATGACAAATGCAGCTCACTAGTCACTTATCTCCTTATTATTAACGAGAACTTATTACACTTATTAACGAGAACATTGGGGCAACAGTTTCCAGTGGAAAAGTATAAACATTTTGAACTGGTTTGGTGGCAACAACATTAGATGGTGGCTTGTTGAATCCAAGCTGACTGGATCTGATTTGATTTGGACAGGGACATGCCCCATCACATAGCCGCAGTGGACCCAACGTTCAAACCTAAGATCCTGTCGTTCATGTAGTCATCTCTGCCCAAAGTGAGGGGTGGTGTGTAACAAGGGTGATCCCCTTGCTCCCTTGCAGGACTAGGACCTGTCAGATTTCTTCAGAGAGAAGAGTGGGGATGTGGCCCCTAGACCTTTCCCCGTGGCTTGCCCTGCTCAGATCCAGACAGGCTTGCCTTTGTGAGTATGGGTGGGGGTTGGCATTCCGGTCTGCACAGGGCCTCTGTGCTATCCCACGTCAGTGGGAGCAAGGCCAGAGGGACAGTTGGGATGGGAAGGTTTGGAAAGGGGGAGGCTGGGACAGCTATATGCAGACAGCCACCAGCAGGCCAGCCAGGACTTCCCCCGTTTCTTTCTGGAGCATGAATGAGGTGAGAGCTGCTGCTACATGTCCACCAAAATTCATGTTGAAACTTTTCCCACGTTGTGAGGTATTTAGAGGTGGGACCAGCCAGGCTCTTGAGGAAGGTGATCGGGTTGTGAGGGCCTTGAGAATGCTTCTGGAGTGATGGCTTGTTGTGGTAGGCTGGGGCTGGTTTACACCTTCTGAGGCAACCCAGTGGACCCTCACTCCTGGGAGGTCACCATGTTGACACCAAACTTAGTGCAGCATCTAGAAGCATAGCATACTGCAGCTCGGGACTTCTGAGTGATCCACCATGCCTGGCCAGGGTCGGTATTTTTGACACCATTTTGGCTGTTTCTGGTGTCCCTCTTGCCATGTGATGTCCTGTGTTGCTTCACACTCTGGAGAGAGTCCCCATCAAATGTAGCCCCTTGAACTTGTACTTCCCGACCTCCAGAACCATGAGCTAAGTAAAACTTCTTTTTTATAAGCTTCCCAGCAGGTAGCACTGAATTATAGTGATAGACACTGGAGTGAGAAGCAGCTCAGGTCCTTGCTGTTTCTTTACTTGGCTTGGCTAATCTGTTGCATGGGCGTCTTATGGACCACTTTGTCCTCTATATCTTGGCATTTGCCATGTTTTGGAGGCACATGCCAGAGGATACACTGACAAGCAAATGGGCTGATGAATAATGTTGGTAATCTTTTTCTAACACGCCATGCTTTCTAGACCAATTCCACGATGTCATACATGCAACCTTATATCCCATCTTAGTCAGTACAGTACACTGGGCACGATATGATTTTGAAAGGGACAGAAACAAGTTTTTAGAAGCTAAAACCTGTCTGGCACACTCTTTAGACCATTAGAGTCATAGCCCTATTCTACAGCCCCCTGGGGGCATCACCAAAGCCCATGATATCATCATAGATCCAGCTTGTGATACCAGGACCGCAAGGTTGAACCTGTAGCTGAGCTTCATTCAACAGACTTCATTCACATTCCATTCCAGAGTGCTCATGTTACAGTGGCACTCCACTGGCAGTCAAAGTTGCTGACCTGTGTCTGATTTCCTGATCCTACAGTCCTTGTAGTGAGGCGGGCCACTCACAAAAGGCAGGCTGTGGATATGATGAGATCTTGTCTCCAAACAGAAGGACTTGTAGACTGCAAGGAAGGGAAGTCGGTGTCTTCAGTGCATGAAATGATGAGAACGACCACTGGACAAGGAAAGAGTAGGCAAAGCTTGTCTCCCTGTGTCCTCTCGAGGACAGCATTGAAGCTCACTGTATGCATGGGAGGAATTTTGTACTAGAACCCCATAGTGCTGTGGGTGGGACGGACCCTGATTACTGGAGGATAAAGGGAGGCAAGGATCCAAGAGTGTGAGTTGCCATTGTTTCAAACATAAAGCTTGATTGATAAGATTTCCTAGGCAAAGGGGAGAGGCTGGGAGGACAGCATGCCATGTCTATTTAGATCCGTGTGTTCCTCAGATGCTGGCAAGGACTGAGGTAGTCAGTTGGATTCAGGCAGTGAGGGAGCAAGAGGAGACAGGCAGATGAAGAAACAAAGAGAAGTTCTGTGTGGTGGAGGCCTTAGATCAGTAATTGCCAGAGAAAAGAGAAAACCCAAGCCAGGCCTTGTGGTGTCTTTTTTGAAGGAGGAGTGACCCAGCCCTTTTGCCAAGGTAAACTGTAATGTGTCTAGAAAGGTCCAAAGTCCCGGCTTCAGATGCAGGGGTCCAGGTTCAGGAAGGGGGTGGCAAGATGGTAGATGGGTGGAGTTAGGGATGCTAAGATGTTGAGGTGGGGCAGCTGTGTCCCAGATACCACAGGTTTGGAGCTTCCCTCCTGTGATGGTTTGAATGCAAATGTCTGCCATAGCTTCATGTGTTTTGAATGCTTGTTCCCATTTTATGAGAATTGTGGAACCTTTGGAAGGTGGAGACTCATTGGAGGAGGTGTGTCATTGGACCTTAGAGTCCACTGTGTGTTCAGAGCTCCCTCCCTCAGACTGCCTCCTTCATGCTGCTGTGACAAGATATGATGCCCTGGTTGCCTGCTCTGCCATGCTCTCCCTACCAGGATGAAGCTTGTCCTTGAAACTATAAGCCAAAATAAATCTTTTCCTCCCATTTGGGGTTGGGTATTTTCTCCCAGCAACAACATGGTAACTGTCCATCTCTCATGAAACCCGAGATGAACACTTTGTGGTGGGTCCAAGGTCTCTTGGGAACAATGACGTGTTTTTATCACATGTCACAGATGGTGCTCTTTGCTAGTTTATATGATCCACATTGTTGTTCAGGATAGAAGCAGCACCGTACTGACCACTTCATTCAGCTCTCTTATTTTACCCTCACAACAGCCGGAGGAGTTGAGGCAATACCATTACCCACATTATGAGAAGAAGCAACTGAGGGGCAGAGAAGTGACATCACCTAGCTCCATCAAAGTAGTAATTAAATCAAGACCCCAGGGCCTTGGCCCCTAACCACCAGGGAAAAGGCTTAACCAGCCTGGAGAATAGCAGGAAGTATTCAGACATCAATGATGACATGAATCATACCCCCCCCCCCCAGCCAGCACATACTGCATGTCTAGTTCCACATTTTTTTGTTTTGTTTTTTGAGTCAGGGTCTCACTTTAGCTCAGGCTGACCTGGAATTCACTATGTATTCTCAGCCTGGGCTCAAACTCATGGCGATCTTTCTACCTCGGCCTCCTGAGTGCTGGGATTAAAGGTGTGTGCCACCATGCCTGGCTATTTCCACATTCTATCAGACCTAAGGTACAAGTTGTAAGATACTCCATTATTTTGTGTACATACTGAGGAAATGTGCTCACCAGTTTGATTTGAGAAATGTTAAAATACTTACAATATATGCATTGAAGGTGACAAGAGGGAGCTCTGCCTGGACTGTGGCATTTCACCCAAGAGCAGCCCTTCACTGCCATCGCTGCTGTCCAGAGAACACGGGGCTTTGCACATGACATCTGTGCCCATGGCTGGTGGCACAGAGCTCAGGACCACAGAGCATAAATCTCCCATGCTGGACCATCAGGCAGAACTGTCTTTTGTTCCTTCTTATGGAGCTGACAAAAACCACAAAGGGGTCACCCAGCTGTAAGAAAAAGGAAACCTTGCCTCATTTCCCCACATGGGGCTCACCTGTGCCTGTGCTCTTTCAGTGTCTCAAACTCCCCTGAGACTCTGGCATGTGTCCCTGGTTGTGAAGTCAGGTGACCCCTGCAGGACGATCTCTAAGCTCTGACTACTTGCTTCCTGGTTTATTAGCCAACTTGGTCTAGGGCCTTTCTCTGACCTTCTCTCCCTTTTCCCAAACTCCACTGGTGATTTCTGCCAGAATGTAGCATCATCCTTGACCTTGAACCTTATTCTTCCCACATCTTCCTTGCCTCCTCCCATCTCTCCATGCATCTTAACCCTTCAGCCTTACCCTGCCTTCTTCAAAAGCCTTATTCATGTCTTAATCACATCCCAGTCCTGGCCAGGCCTCGGTCCCATGGAAGATTTCCTAGAACTCCTTCGTGTGAAGATGAAAACAGGGGCAGGAGAGAGGAGCAAGGAAGAGTTGTCTGCGTGGGAACAGATCAGATGGACAAGTCTCCTTGCTTTCCTTTTGACCCCAAAGCCTACACCACCGACTGTGGGCTGTGTACAGACAAGCTGCCTTGGCTTCCAACTCCTGTCATCATCTTGTATCTCTTTGTCCTCAGCCTTGACCTCTTGACTATCCTTCTACAGTTTTCCATGGTAAAGTAGGCATTACATTCAATTAAAATTTCTCCATCTCTTTCAGACACCCTAGTTCTCTCTCCCCCAGCCCCTGAGTCACTCTTTCCTGTCACACCTCTTCTCGAGGCCTTCCCCTGTGCTGGAGATGAGGGATGGGACTTGGCACTCTCCCTCTCTTGATTTGACTCCCCATTTCAGCAAGACATTAAAATCACCACTTGGAAATGCTCCCAAAAGGGAAAGGCCATTTTATTGGAAATGTTCTCTCTCTCTCTCTCTCTCACACACACACACACACACACACACACACACACACACACACACACTTACTTTCTCTTCACTCAGTCTCTCTCTTCAGAAACTCTCTTCCTTTTTTTTTGTACTGCTCTCTCAACTCAGCCCAATTGCCCCACAAGTCCCTGATAAGAGGAACATTAAAACAACTTGAAATTTCAATATATGTAAACCTTATTGATTATAGATACTACTTGATTTTAGCATGGGACCAAAGTGTTAAATCTGCTCTGTATGGTTGTAAGTCTCCCCAGTGCACATTGAATTCACACCTTCCATACATTGAGGGACCAGAAAGCATGTATGAAGGGCTGGACTTCAGCTCAGTGACACAGCACTTGCCTAATATGTGCAAGGCCCTGGGTTTGATTCTCAGTATCCTAGTCTTTAAAAAAAGAAAAGAAGAGAAAAAGGAAAAAGAAAGTATGTGCAATCAGTATTGGGAATATATGTGTGTATATATATATATATATATATATATATATATATGAGCTCCATGATGGTATACCTTTAGTTGTTTATTCAACAAATACTTATTGAGACCCTCTTATGCATCAGAAACTGTGCTAAGCATACAGACATAATAGAAAAACAAAATAAACAAAAATTTCTAGACTTCTTGGAGCTGACCTTCTAAAAGAAAAGAACATTTAAATATAATTAAATGGAGAGATTGCTCAGAGTTAGGTGTGCTTCCTGTACAAGCACGAGGGCCTGATTGGGCCTGAAATCCCCAAAGTTTGAGTCTCCAGATCCCATGTAAACAGCTGGGTATGGCCATGCACATCTGTAACTCCTGTCCCACAAAGGGGATCAGAGACCGGGAATGCCCAGGCTTGTGAATGACAGCCAGCTCTGACAGCAGAGAGAGAGAGAGAGAGAGCTCAAATAAGAATGGGTGGAAGAGCGCTGAACAGGACACCCAGCATGCTGCTCTGGCCACTGCAGGTGAGCATCCCTGCCGCAGGTGAGCGTGTGAGGTGCTGCGAGGGTAAACAGATGTATATCCCTCCCCCACATACATACATACCCACAAGCAAGCAATGAAATAAGAAATTAATTATATTGTTGTCCACCTAATATTGAACTGTAATGAGTGTGCTGGAGAAACTCTTGAAGTAACAGGAAGTAGGAAATTGAGAAAGAGAATAAGATGAGGGCATTTTCAAACAACTTTCTTTGTTATTATTTTATCATTTTTATTTTAGAGAGAGAAATGGTGTGCCAGGGCCTCAGCCACTGCAAAATTAAATGCCAGATGCTTTTGCCACCTAGTGGGCATATGCAACCTTGTGCTTGCCTCACCTTTGTGCATCTGGCTAATGTGGGATCTGGAGAGTCGAACATGGGTCCTTAGGCACAACTAACTTTCTCTTTCTTTCTTTCTTTCTTTCTTTCTTTTTTTGTTTGTTTGTTTATCAAGGTAGGGTCTCACTCTAGCCCAGGCTGATCTGGAATTCACTATGTAGTCTCAGGGTGGCCTTGAACTCATGGCGATCCTCCCACCTCTGCATCCAGAGTGCTGGGATTAAAGGCGTGCGCCACCACGCCCGGCTCAAACAACTTTCTAGAGATGTAATTCACATACGACACAATTCACCCATTGAAGTGCTTTTAGCACATTATAGAACCAGGCAGCTGTTGCCCAGACCTCACTGGGGACATTTTCAACACACAAAATGGCATATCACTAAGCAGTTATTTCCTGTCCCCCTTCCTTTACCCCTAGCAATGATTAGTATACTCTGTTTCTATGGATTTGCCCATTCTAGATGTCTCGAATAGATGCAATCATACAGTATGCAGTGTTTCATGGCTGGCTTCTGTCAGAGTCTATCATGTTGTAGCACGTATTTCAACTTTATTCCTTTCTATGGCCTATCCATCATATAAATGCACCATATTCATCATTTGATGGACATTTCCGTTGTTTCTACTTTTTGGCTATTGTGAGTAACTCTGTGCATATAAGTGGACTTATTTTATGTGAACATATGCTTTCAGTTCTCTTGAGTGTATGCTCTCGTGTTGGCTTGTATGGCAGCTACAGGCTTTATCTTTTGAGGAACTGTTTCACAAAGTAACCATTTTGTATTCCCACCAGCAATGTTTGAGAGTCCATTTTCTCTCCATCCTTGTAAATACTTGTTACTATCCACCTTTTGACTTGAAGCCCCCTTAGTAGGAGTGAAATAATATTGTTCATTTCCGTAGCCGGGCGTGGTGGCACACGCCTTTAATCCCAGCTCTCGGGAGGCAGAGGTAGGAGGATCGCCATGAGTTCGAGACCACCCTGAGACTACATAGTGAATTCCAGGTCAGCCTGGGCCAGAGTGAGATCCTACCTTGAAAATCCAATATATATATATATATATATATATATATATATATATATATATATATATATATTTTCATTTCCATAGTGGCTAAAGATGTGAAGCATATCTCTTCATGTGAGGACTGGAACACCTGAATTAAACTTGAGAGGCAGCTCCTAACCAGGGTTCCCAGCGAGTGTCTACACGGTGTTGGGGGTCCATTAGTTCTGACAGCCCACTCAAGAAATGGCTGTGAAGGGAATCCCCTCTTCCACCTATCACATTGCTTGTAAACTATGTTTTAACAGAGCCAATCTTCTCACAGGCTGGCACCAGAGGAGAAATGGGGATACAATAAGGAAGACAGCTGGCTCAGCTGCCAGAATTTGTGGACATCGTAACTATGGAGGCATTTCTCATAGTGCTAGTGCTTATGGCCTGGCAGACTGATATATCTCTGCCTCTGAGATTTAGCCCCAAAGATGGGGATGGCTTCAGCTATACAAACATCACAATGAGTTGGTGGGTGTGTGTGTGCGGGGGTGTAAGGACAAGTGTGACCCGAATCATGGGTGGCTGGGAGTGCTGAGACGATGAATAATGTGATCAGTGGTGGGCAAGCGGCTGTTCTATGATGCTGTTCCCACATGATACAGATGAGGAGATGTGAGCCAGAAGCCACTGTGGGGTAACCCTACAGTGGGGCCAAGGGCAGACCTTCTGGATGAAGAGGCAGAAGCCCATGGCCAGCAAAAGCTGGTCAGCCAAGGAACCGCCCTTGGTCCCAATCCAGCCAGGAGAGGCCAGGAACCCTACCCTGAGTCATAAAGGTTTGGGGATGTGGGGATGGGCAGAGCATGGCAGGACAAGGCCAGGAGCATGACTCCAGAGGACCTATGTGGGAGGTTCTTCCTCTGGGGGAGGCTAAGTGACCCCCAACTCTTCTCTAGCCAGATGTCATTTGAGAGGGGGCCAGGGAGGGCCAAAGCTGGAGAGGTCCGGGGGTCAAAGTGTTAATAAGACAGATGGGTTACCCAACAGGTGAGCTCTTGCAAGGAAGCCCTGACTGCAGATGAAGACAGAGGAACAACAGCCATGTTATGTGGTGACCTGGACATCTGGTTCTTACTGGCAGGCTCAGCACACTGATCCACACTGGTGAGATGATATAGCCCATTAGTGTCGCCATCCGTGGTTACTTCAGGGGCAGCTGGACTCAAAGAGAGTCTAAAGAATTTTTCCCTTTTAACCAGAAAAGTAGCCCAAAGTGCACGCTCCTCCTGTCTCTGGCTGCTACTCTTCCAGAGCCACTTGGAGGCATTTGGATGAGCCAGGCTAAAGAAAGGGCATTTCTCTACCAGCGGCCTGCCCGGCTTTTGGGAACTTACATTGTCTTAGGCACTGGGCTAACACTCTCCTGTGTTCTGAACCGTCTAGCAGCCATCTGCAAGCAGATACTGGTATGCATATGTCATAGACGAAGAAACTGGGGCCACAGTGAGGTACCCCAGGAGCTGAGCAAGCCAGAGGGGCCAGCGTTTGATCTAAGTGTGGGGGCTGGGCACTTAGCCACTTTGTACTCTGCTTCATTTACATCTGCTTAAAAGTTTTCCGTAAAGTTAGCCTGAACTATGACATTGATGGCAGGGAAAGAAAAGTGGGTAGTATGGACAATCATGAGGAGAAACCTGCAAGTAGAAAGGGAAAGGAAATACGAGGAAACACTGGTGTATTTGTGGGCCACTCTGACTACTCTGCTGCCATTAACCAAGCATAGGTAAGGCAAGGGGGAGGAGTTACTGTCTCTCTGAGGATATGCACATGAACTGTTTAGGAAGCTTTCCTGGAGGCGCCAGAGGATGTACTCCGCACCGTGGAGCGGTATTGGTGAAGCTGGTGAGGGGAGAATTGTCTGGGGTGAGATTCAAAATTCTAGACCCACTGGGATGACTCACCTGAGAAGCTCACCTGAGAAGCTGGGGGAGGGGCAAGGTGAAAGAGCCCAGAAAGGCTCTTCAGTGAAGGACTGCATGGGGTCAAGGAAAATATGCTGCTCGTTAGGCTGAATCACGAGGCACCTGCAGGTGGACAGAATGCTTGCCCTCTTTTCAGGGGGGTTTGAAGGTGATTTTTTTCTCTTTAGAGAAATACCTATAGTAACAAAATTAAATTTGAACTGGGCATGGTGGTGCACACCTGTAATCCCAGCATTCAGCAGGCAGAGGTAGGTTCGAGGCCATCCTGAGACTACATAGTTAATTCCAGGTCAACCTAGGCTAGAGCGATACCCTACCTCAAATAACCAAAATAAATAAATAAATGAATAAATAAATAAATGTTAAATTTGAGCTCCTTCTCATCCACTTTGTCCCTCTCCCCAGCAGTAATTAGAACTTCTTTTTTAAATTTCTTTTTTTATTTTAAAGATTTTATTTTTATTTTCTTATTTATTAGAGACAGAAAGAGGGAAAAAAAGAGAGAGGGAGAGTGAGAATGGGTGCGCCAGGGCCTCTAGCCACTGCAAATGAACTCCAGACGTGTGCGCCCCTTGTGTATCTGGCTTATGTGGGACCTGGAGAATCAAACCGGCATCTAGGCTTCACAGGTAAACGCCTTAGCTGCTAAGCCATCTCTCCAGCCCAAAATTTCTTTTTTTAAAAAAAACCTAAGGATCCAGGTTCTATTCCCCAGTATCCACATAAGCCACCTGCACAAGGGGGCACATGTGTCTGGAGTTTGTTTGCAGTGGCTAGAGGCCCTGGCATGGCCATTCTCTCTCTCTCTCTTTCTCTCTCTCTCTCTCTCTATATATATGCCTCTTTTTCTCTGTCTTTCTCTCTCACTCACAAATAAATAAATAAATAATATTTAAAAATATTATTATTGGGCTGGAGAAATTGCCCAGTGGTTAAGGCACTTGCCTGCAAAGCCTAATGACCTGGCTTCAATTCCCTAGTACCAATGTAAAGCCAGATGCACAAAGAGGCTCATGCATCTGGAGTTTGTTTGCAGTGGCTGAAGGCCCTGGCACACCCATTCTCTCTGTCTCTCTTTCTATCTCTCTGTGTTTGCAAATAAATAAATAAAAATTTTTTTAAATGATTTTATTGGACTGGAGAGATAGCTTAGTGGTTAAGGTGCTTGCTTGCAAAGCCAAAGGACCCAGGTGCACAAAGTGATGCATTCATGCATCTGGAGTTTATTTACAGTGGCTACAGGCCCTGGCATGCCCATTCTCTCTATTTACCTCTCTCAAATAATAATAAATAAATAAAATATTTAAAAATATTTATTAAAATATTTTTATTTATTTATCTGAGAGACAGAGATAAAGAAAGAGTATGGGTGTGTCAGGTCCTCCTGCCACTGCAAATGAACTCCAGATGCATGCATCACTTTGTTCATCTGGCTTTACGTGGGTACTACGGAATCAAACCCAAGATGTTAGGCTTTGCAAACAAGTATATTTAACCACTGAGCCCCCATTTCTTAGTTTTCATCATCTCCAGGCCCCATTTATTAAGATTTCTATCCATGTGTGTGTAGATAGATATACAGATAGATATCTATCTACACACACATGGATGATTTCGAGATCAGTCATGAAATAATTTATATATACATATTGTTCTAAGACTGCATTTTTGTAAATGGACATATATATCTAGTGGTTTTTATATCTGTTTGTTATTTGTTTGGCTAAATAACTTACCACTCCATTATTGATGCATCACTGTTTTTATAGCATTGCCACGATTCTCATACATTCATCTTAGGTATGTGTGAGTTCTTCTATACAATAAATTCCTAACACTTTTATTCCCAACCATAGATTCTGCACAACTCACCACAAAGGCATCTTGAATTTGTGTGCTCTCCTAATGGTGATTGGGAATAAAAAGTACAGGGAAGGGGCTGGAGAGATGGCATAGAAGTTAAGGCGCTTGCCTGCAAAGCCTAATGACTGGGTTTGGTTCTTCAGTACCCACATAAAGCCAGATGTACAAAGTGGTGCATGCATCTGGAATTTATTTTCAGTGGCTGGAGGCCCTGGTGTGCCCATATTCTCTCTCTCTCTCTCCTTGCAAATAAATAAATAAAAATTTTAAAAACTTGTAAAAGGAAAGCAATGTTTGAAAGCATTCCACCCTGACCACTCTACAGTTTTCTTTTTAATCAGACGTTGTAGGTAACTGTACTTATGCAAAAGCAATACTTAGTAACTTACAAGAGACAGAGGCCCTAATCACCCACAGCGAACACCAATAGCCCTACTGACAAGGACCCTCAGGGAATGGGGATGGGGGACATGCTACAACCTATGTTAAAAAATTAATTAGGGGCTGGAGAAATGGCTTAGCGGTTAAGGCATTTGCCTGTGAAGCCAAAGGACCCCGGTTCGATTCCCCAGGACCCACGTAAGCCAGATGTACAAGGGGCACATGCATCTGGAGTTCGTTTGCAGTGGCTGGAAGCCCTGGCATGCCCATTCTCTCTCTGACTGTCTCTCCTCTAGCTCTGCTTGCAAATAAATAAATAAAAATTAAAAAAATTAATTAATAAAAACATATGGACCAGACAGAAACAATTCTTGAGGAAACAACAACGACAACAGTCTGCCCCTCGTGGTTTGACAGTGTATCTGCTATGCTTAGAGTCAATATTTGAAGAAGATACTGATTCCTAAGGACACATTCAGACTGCTGGAGGGTAGTGTGCTATTTGTTCAGATTTCAGGAAGATCAAAGGGTGACGTTTAATTGTATTTTCAGGAGATTATCTTTGGCACAGAGTGGAAAAAACCCTTTCGGCTCCCTGTAGAGAACACAAAAATATGCTGACAAAATAAAGATGAAGTGCAAATAGCCTCACTTGGCTATGAGCGCCCTCTTCTGGCTGCAGGCTCCGCTGCAGCAACCCAAGTGGCTGGATCAACCAGATTTCTTGTGCTGCGAAAGTTGCTGAAGTTCTTCTCCTGCCGCAGCCATGGAAACCCCAAGATGTTCTCTTCTGATGTTCGTGGCTCCTTGGTGATTACATCACCATTCATTCATACATGCATACGTCTATCCTCTTTAGATCTGATTTAAGCCATTGAAATTTCACTTACATTTGTTAACTGCCAAGAATACAATTCATAATTTTGAATTAGCAGAAACTAGATCTACAAGGCAAAGCAAAGCAAACTGACACACTCAATTTGTTTGAGCAAAGTGTGGCAGACTGAGGTTTCCTGCCCACTTTAGAAAAGCTGCCAGAACCTCAGCACTCCTATATCCATCTAGTGACATTTGCTGAATACCTACTAGGTCTCAGGAAGGGTGCTAGAAGCAGGAATTAGTGGTGGGCAAGCTGCGAACAGTGCCACTTTCATCATGATGTGTGTAAGTAGGCAGTTTTATTACAAAATGCGTGGAAATCTAAGAACATCCTAACAGCTTCATGAAACCTCAGCAGTGTTCTTTCAAATGCCCTACTAGTTAGTGTGCTCTCCACGGAGATCACTACATGTAACTAGGCTCATCCTCACGGCTTCTTTCTGGCATCTTTACGGGGGCTGTTCAGTCTACCAAGGGCCGTGTGTGCATGGTCTGTTATGATGGAGAAGAGGAGGCAGCATGAAAGAAAATAATCTTTTCAAATAACTGTTTTTCTTGGAGTTGGTGGACAGAGCTGAGGCCGGGCCCCATTTGGATGTGGGAGTCCACAGTTACCTGGCACTATCGTCATAAACCCTGCTTGGTGAGCCACAGGCCTGGAGCCCTCTGCTTGTGTTTTGCCCGCTGGCCATGCTCCTCCTCCAGACAGAAGAGAAACCTCCTCTCTCTTCTCGATCACTCCAGAGCCCATCTACCAGATAGAGGGCTTGACTGCTGATCAGGGCCAGTTCCTCAGACTGAGAGTCCCCTCCCAGCCATGCCTCAGCATGAGTGGAGTCTAATACAACAGAGACGCCACAGGCAAATGAGTCGGGCAATACCATCGCAGAGAGATAAGAGCATGACATAAGACCGCAGGTGTGAGGACCAAGCTGCGTGTATGAGATTGCATTAGTTACTTATGCCTTGACTTTCCCTAAACTTCAGATGAATCTCAGAGGGGGAAGAGATCCTTTCTTCCTCATTCTTTAGGATTTACAAGAACAACATGATGCTTCTTTGAGTAAGACATGTATCCTTGAGTCTACTGTTCAAAGCTCAAAGAACCATCTCCTAGTTCATAGTGAACTTAGCTTTCTTTCTTGTATGTGTGTGGGGGTGGTGTGTCTGTGAATGTGTGTATACGCACATGCATGTGGAGGTCAGGGGACAGCCTCAGGTGAAGTTCCTCAGAAATGCCAGCTACCTTTTTTGAGACACACTTTAGGCTAGACTGGCTGGCCAGTGAGTTCCAGGAGTCCTCCAGACTCTGAGGATTATAAGCATATGCCCCACAGCTGGCATTTTTATGTGGGCAATGGGGATCAAACTCAAGTCCTTGTGCTTGTGAGGCAAACACTTGATTGAATGTGCTGTCTTCTCAATCCATGAACTTGGCTTTTAAAGAAAACCAGCACTCTTCTTTTAAAGGAGGCTAATGTTTTCTCCAAACCCATTCCACTTTCCAAGCATGAGTACCAAAGGGTTGTACTTGAGGACTTGCTTCATCCAAAGTTCCAGAATTTCAGGTACCAGTTCCTAAGTCACATTGTTCACTTAAATCCAGCTCATGCAGTCCAACTCACCAAATATTTATTGAGCTGAAACTGTGTTAGGAAAAGACCAAGACCCCACCCTCAGGAGAGGCACAGACCAAGGGATGAGACAGATGATAAACATTTCAGACCAGCATGGTAAGTGCAAGGAAAGATTTCCACACCAAGCAGCTCTTCCATGGAGTTACTGTCTGGAGAGAGAGCCAGACACTAATTGGAAAGTTACGCAGATTTAAACTCCAACTAGTGCCCTGGAGGAGAGGCAGGCAGTGCCTTGACAGCTCAATGTAGTATCTGGTTGTTGGTGGGGGAGAGTCTGGAAGATGGGTCTGGGTGAATTAGATATAGTGTGGTGGGACAGTAATAGTTCAGATACAAGGAAGCATGGAACGGTGGCAGTCTGTCACTGAGTAAATTTGTGTTACTTACTTTTCTCATTGCTGTCACCAAATATCTAACAGGAAGGACTTTAAGGCAGAAAGGGCTGATTTTGGCTTGTCATTTAAGAATGGGTATAGTCAATCATGGCTGTCAGACATGGTGGCTGGAACATGAGGCAGCTGGTCGGGTTGAGTCTACAATCAGGAAGCAGAGAGCAGACAGGAAGTGGGGATGGACTATAAAATCTCAAGGCACACTCCCAGTGACCTACTTCCTCTTCTGTTTCCTAAAGTTTCCACAACCTTCCAAAACAGCACCACCAGCTGGGGACCAAATGTTTAAACACATGAGCTTATGGGGAGCATTTCACATTCAGACCACAACAGTATCCAAGGGCCCAAACCAAGGCTGGTGCGGCTGGAACACAGACAGGGCCACCAAGGTGGGCAGGGCCACATGCCCATGGCATCCGGTTGATCATGGTTCTCACTTCCACGTTTTCATCTCTCCCTCTGCATACGTGCCTTGTGGGAATGTGTGAGCGCAGTCCCATGAAACACAGAGGAAGGAGCACACTGCCAGCCCAGGCTGCTATTGCTGTTCTCACCCTCACCATGCTCACCAGGCCCAGGTACAGGTGAGGACCGGCCTTCTGACCATTCACACTAAATGTATGGACACTGGGCCAGGAGGTCTCAGAAGCCATGGAAATTAGCATAAACGCCTGAAAAGTGACCATGGGCTTTCTGGAGACGTTCTGAATGAATGACCGGCTAGCCTTCTGACCACAGGACTCAAAAACAACCATCTAGAGTTTATCCCAAATACCCAGGAAAAAAAAATGAGACAGAGGAAAGACAGGGCCTCCCAAGAGAAGCCAGCTATAAATGGAAAATTACACTGAAGGAAAACACATCTTATTTGATGTGAACCCATTTTTGACTCTGTCTGGAAATCCAGGGCAGAAGGAAGTGGAGGGGACAGGGAGTGAGCAGAGGTACCCAGACTGAACCACCCGCTGGGGCTGGAGTGGGTGCATGTGTACGCCGTGATGGGGCTGTGCCAAAGGCAGCACCTGCACCTCTGGCTAGACACAGACAGATCCAGGCTCCCGGACTGCACATGTGGCCCAGCACTGGCCGGGAGCAGGCACACAATGCAGGAACAGCATGGGGGAGCACCCAGGACCCCAGGGAAACTTCTGCTCCCTCAGATGGGGACTTTTGGGTGAATTGTCCCACAGGGTCATTGTACCAACAGATGAGATGACCTGCCAGGAAAAGCATTTAGTAAGTAACACATTGCCACACTCCTCAGAGCAACTCTGAACCTCCACACACAAGGCCGGCAGCTCCAATTCTATAAGCCATCTGCGGCGGAGCACTGGTTAACTTATTTGTCATCAGAGATGAAAGACAACCTTACAATTTGAATGGCTCTACTTCAAAATGTTGACATTAGTAACAGGCTATATGTAGTGGCATATTTTTACTATCTGCATACACTTTAACCTTGCTGGGAGGTTACAAATCAAATACAAATAAATAGTCATGAGCAGTTTAATGTCAGGCCACTATATAGTAGTGGTCCCATTAGACAATAAAGCCTAGGGACACTGTGGCTGTCTTAGCTTGTGCAAATACATGTATGATGTTCACACAGTGAGTGGCCTCCTGACACATTTCTCAGAACATACCGCTGCTGTGAAGCAATGTATGTCTGTCCTAAGACCTGAAGTCCCAATGTCTGGCTCCAAATCCCAGAAGACTCCTTCCTAGATGAATGTCCTTGAACAGTAACTTCCCCTTCCCCAGGCTTCAGTTCCCTCGTCTGTAAAGTGACAGTGTTAATAACACCTGTGTCACAGGACTCAGGAAGGACTACGAGTGGAAAGAGCCACCGGAAGAGTCCTGGGACTGAGCACTCACTATTCATGCTGGATGTTACTGTGGACCCTCCCACTTCCTATTACTCCACTAGCTCAGTCTAGAAAAAGAGGCTAAGGGGCCATATGATGGAATATGACTCAGAGCTAAGACAAAATGATCTATCAAACCACAAGAACACACAGTGACACCCTAAAGATGCTCTGTGAAGTGAGAGAAGTCAGGCAGAACAAGCTGCATGCTGTCTGAGTTTCCTCACATGATTTTCTGGAAACGGTAGAACCATGGAGGCCAAAAATGTCTGTGGCTATCTGTGGTTAGGAAGAGGGAGGAATCCATGGAACAGCAAAGGTTTTAGGGTAGTGAAACCAGCTGTGTGATACTCTAAGGGTATGTACATGTCAGTTTACACGAGTAAACTCAGACCTGGAGTGATATTAAGATAAAGATAAGCTCATATTCTTGACTACCCCCACAATGCGTGAACCACATTCCCCATTGATGAGGGGCCCTCTGGAAGAGGAAGGAGAGGGAGGAGGATGATGGAGTCACCATTATGAATGTAAAACTAGAATAATATACAAAAAAACAAAAATCAAAATAAATTAAAATAAAATAAAATGAAAAAATAATAAATAAATAAAGATAAGCTCATGGAGTATAACAAATGTGCCACTTTAAAAAATTTTTTTTTAATTTATTTATTTATTTTTATTTAAGAGACAGAGAGAATGGGCATGCCAGGGCCTCTAGCCATTGCAAATGAACTCCAGATGCATGTGCCCCCTTGTGCATCTGGCTAACATGGGTCCTAGGGAATCAAACTGGAGTCTTTAGGCTTCGTAGGCAAATGCTTTAACTGCTAAGACATTTCCCCAGCCCCAAGTTCAGTTTTTTTTGACCCTAAAAGTGCTTTAAATTGCCAGGTGTGGTGGTGCACACCTTTAATCCCAGCACTTGGGAGGCTGAGGTAGGATGATAGCTGTGAGTTCAAGGTCACCCTGGGCTACAGTGAGACCCTACCTGGAATGGAAACCTCCCCCCCAAAAAAAACTACTTAAAATTGAGTGTATTAATTTTTTAAAAAAATTTAAAAGAAAAGTGACCGAGCTCTCAAAGGTGTCTGCTCTCAGAGCCAGTGGTCTTCCTCACTTCCCTCAACTGTTGACATGGGCAGAATAAAGGTTACAGAAAAGAAGGGGGTTTCGGCTCAGGGAGGAAGGACACAGGGACCTGAGAGTCAGCTATCACTGAGTGTTTCTTGGACACAGGCAGTGTTTCAGGCAGACCTCCCTAACCCTCACAAAGGCTCTCATCCTACCATTTGACCTTGACCTCTCAATAAACAGCTGACATTAAAGAGAGTGGGAGAGCTAAGCACACCAACCCCCTCCTCCCACCAGCTCTTTAGTGGGGGAGAGCCGGGGCTGTGTGCATGCGAAGGATGAGTGTGGGGACCATGTGCTTTCACTTGACTTGGCCTCTGCTCCCAAAAACATGAGAAACCCCCATTTTTCATTTTAATGCATTTCTAGAGTGTGTGACCCATAGCTGACAATATGTTGACCATATTGACTGACTGAGACGGCATATTTGAAATCTCTACCAATAGTGCGATGGCGGAAAGATACCCAATGGCGATGCCTCTCAGCTACAGTTTCACATTATGAGGCGGAATCAAAGAAAATGCACAAGCATTATAAAGCAATCAAACAATGACAGTTTAGGATACCAGATGTGGTGGTGCACGCCTGCACTGTCAGCACTTGGGAAGTGGAGGTCGGAGGGTTGAGAGTTCAATGCCAGCCTAGACTATCACAAACAAACAAAAAGCAGTGTAAGCCTTTTTCTCACCTTCATCGTCATTTATTTGCCATGTAGGAAGCTCTGGGTTAAGTAGGCTGCGTATATACCTCAGGTTGCTTGGCTTATGCAAAATTTCTATTGTTTTGATCATAATTTTGCAGGAATGAGGAATTTGAAAGGCAGAGAGGTTATATAATTTCCCAAGGTCACACAGCCACTGAGTGAAGAGGCCAGTATTTGAGGACAGGACTGTCAGAATCCACACACCATGTTTTATTTAAACTGTAGTGGTTAATGTTATTCACCCTTTTGAACCTTTTGCTGTATTATTATGACAAACCCCTTCTGTCTTCTACTTTAGGTGACATGACACGGTGTCACACCATGGTGCCAGGCCTGGCATAGAACAGTTGTTAGTCAGCTCTTCCCGCCATGCCTTACTCCATCCATCCACCTGTGCTTCTCTCCCAGTGCCCATCTCAGGGGAACCACCTGTCTATCCAGCACCTCCCAAACCGAAAGCTGCCTGAGAATCTTCTGGGAAAGCTGATTACAGTGAGAATCCCCAGACCAGACCCAGCCCTGACGATTCTGACCTAGTGGGTCCCATGCCCACGTGATTTTGGTGTTTATTGGATTATACTTTGAGAAATGCTAACCTGTAGGTTTTTAAAGAAAGTTAAATTTTCTTTCTTTCTTTAAAAAAAAAAATGGAGGAACTGGCAAAGGAGTCAGTGTATAAGCAAAACATTGACCAGGCATGGTGGCACACCTTTAATCCCAGCACTTGAGAGGCTGAGGTAGGATGATAGCTGTGAGTTCAAGGTCACCCTGGGCTACAGTGAGACCCTACCTGGAATGGAAACCTCCCCCAAAAAAACTACTTAAAATTGAGTGTATTAATTTTTTTTAAAAAGTTAAAAGATAAGTGACCGAGCTCTCAAAGGTGTCTGCTCTCAGAGCCAGTGGTCTTCCTCACTTCCCTCAACTGTTGACATGGGCAGAATAAAGGTTACAGAAAAGAAGGGGGTTTCGGCTCAGGGAGGAAGGACACAGGGACCTGAGAGTCAGCTATCACTGAGTGTTTCTTGGACACAGGCAGTGTTTCAGGCAGACCTCCCTAACCCTCACAAAAGCTCTCATCCTACCATTTGACCTTGACCTCTCAATAAACAGCTGACATTAAAGAGAGTGGGAGAGCTAAGAACACCAACCCCCTCCTCCCACCAGCTCTTTAGTGGGGGAGAGCCGGGGCTGTGTGCATGCGAAGGATGAGTGTGGGGACCATGTGCTTGACTTGGCCTCTGCTCCCAAAAACATGAGAAACCCCCATTTTTCATTTTAATGCATTTCTAGAGTGTGTGACCCATAGCTGACAATATGTTGACCATATTGACTGACAGGACGGCATATTTGAAATCTCTACCAATAGTGCGATGGTGGAAAGATACCCAATGGCGATGCCTCTCAGCTACAGTTTCACATTATGAGGCGGAATCAAAGAAAATGCACAAGCATTATAAAGCAATCAAACAATGACAGATTAGGATACCAGATGTGGTGGTGCACGCCTGCACTGTCAGCACTTGGGAAGTGGAGGTCGGAGGGTTGAGAGTTCAATGCCAGCCTAGACTATCACAAACAAACAAAAAGCAATGTAGGCCTTTTTCTCACCTTCATCGTCATTTATTAGCCATGTAGGAAGCTCTGGGTTAAGTAGGCTGCGTATACACCTCAGGTTGCTTGGCTTATGCAAAATTTCTATTGTTTTGATCATAATTTTGCAGGAATGAGGAATTTGAAAGGCAGAGAGGTTATATAATTTCCCAAGGTCACACAGCCACTGAGTGAAGAGGCCAGTATTTGAGGACAGGACTGTCAGAATCCACACACCATGTTTTATTTAAACTGTAGTAGTTAATGTTATTCACCCTTTTGAACCTTTTGCTGTATTATTATGACAAACCCCTTCTGTCTTCTACTTTAGGTGACATGACACGGTGTCACACCATGGTGCCAGGCCTGGCATAGAACAGTTGTTAGTCAGCTCTTCCCACCATGCCTTACTCCATCCATCCACCTGTGCTTCTCTCCCAGTGCCCATCTCAGGGGAACCACCTGTCTATCCAGCACCTCCCAAACCGAAAGCTGCCTGAGAATCTTCTGGGAAAGCTGATTACAGTGAGAATCCCCAGACCAGACCCAGCCCTGACGATTCTGACCTAGTGGGTCCCATGCCCACGTGATTTTGGTGTTTATTGGATTATACTTTGAGAAATGCTAACCTGTAGGTTTTTAAAGAAAGTTAAATTTTCTTTCTTTCTTTAAAAAAAAAAGAATGGAGGAACTGGCAAAGGAGTCAGTGTACAAGCAAAACATTGACCAGGCATGGTGGCACACACCTTTAATCCCAGCACTCGGGAGGCAGAGGTAGAAGGATTGCCATGAGTTTGAGGCCAGCTTGAGACTATGTAGTGGACTTCAGGTCAGCGTGGACTAAAGCAAGACCCTACCTTAAAAAAAAAAGAATGATTGAAGATAATATGTGGAAATTGATATCTAACTATTTCAGGAACAATACTAAATGCATAAAAACAGGACCATAAATGCTGAGGACACTGTTTATAGTATGTACACACATACACACACATACACACACACACACACACACACACACACACACTCACTAGTGGTCACCTCAGAGGAAGAGGTTATGAAAAAGGAAATTAAGGAAGATTTCAGCCAATAATAAATATTTGAAGCTGTGGTAGTTTGAATATATGGCCCCCAATATAATCAATGTTTTATTACTTTATAGTTTGCATCGGCAATCACCTTCCTAGAGGCAATGTCACTGGGGGCTGGTCTTAAGGTGTTAATGGTGGATTTGAGATTCCATTGTAAAGATATGCAAAGTGTGCCTAGCAGGAGTTCCTGAAGTGTGCTGGGCTTTTGGCTGTAGTTAGTTTTGCTCAGTGTGCTGTGTAGCTGGCGGCTTGGCTTTGCTCTCTTGACTGGTCCTGTGAGAGCAGGCTGCTTCTCCTGCCATTATGGAACTTCCCCTGAATCTATAAGCTTCAATAAATATCCCTTCCTCCATAACTGTGCCTGGTCTGGAAGTTCATCTCAGCGAACCTGAAGCTGTCTGCTACAGAAGCAAAAAAAAAAAAAGTGCTAACAATTGTTAAATCTGACTAGACCGCACACAAGTATTTCTTATTTTCTTTTTAGTTTTTATTAAAGCTGTCCACTCGTTCTGGTCAGATAGCCTTTCTCCCCAGAGGCAGCCTGGTTTCCATCTGTGCATTACCAAGCATAGAAATCTCCACTGCAGTCTAAATCTGATCTCTCTGACCTCTACCAGGACGCTGTCCTATCAATTAAATTTTCTTTCTGTCTTCATTCTGTTCAGTCCCTCACATCCTAGTGACAGACATGCTCAGGTATCACCATTCTTCGTACCTGAGTAAGACCACACCTTAACCACTGAGCCATCTCTCCATCCCTTACAGAGTCTTAAGGAAGAACAAGCACATGTTTGAGACAAGTAGGGTGGGGAGGGACAGTAACAAATTCAAGCTCTGCTCAGGCTATAATGGCTATGGGGACACCACTTTATCTACATCCTCTCAATGTTTTCAATAATATAATCACCAGGCCTAAGAGGCATATGTGAAAGTTGCATGTTTTGTTGTCCTTCCCTTCCAACTAACTTTTACCATCAGTGCAGGCTCCTGCACCTTCTCACCTCGGGGCAGAATGCAGTGGCCATGTCGGGGTCTTTTCTTCTCTGACCTGTGGTGAACCTTGGCCCCCTCCCCTGCCCTGATGGTTGTCATTGCCCTTCTCTCATGTTGGGGCTCCCCATGACCTTGCTGATCCCCATGGCCCTGGGGTCTGATAACCAGGAGCAGCATGGGGAAGACTCTCACTGCTTCTTTGCTTCTCTGCGGCCTCAGAAACACATCCCCACTGTCGGAGGGACATCCCGCCTCTGTGACCCACAGACAGAGCAAGTGCTGCCTGTTCACGTCAAAGCATCTGCCCCTAAGGAATTCTGAGTCTTCTGGACCCGTGCTTCTCAAATTGAATACGCACATAAGTCACCTGAATATATGAACTGCAGAATCAGGGAAGACCCTTTCACAAAGAGGCAGAAGGGTGACATGTGAGTGATGAGGAGGTGAGCAAGCAGAGATCGCAGAGAAGAAGAGCATCACGGGTTCAGAAAAGGGTGTGGGGCAGAGGGACTAGCCCGTGAATGGATGCTGTGACAACCCATGTTGGTATATTCCAGGAAGAAGGAAAGTTGCACTGTAGTAGAGCAGGGGATAAAGGGAGAGAGGAGAGTGGTGGGTTAGCACCCACAGCCTCTTAGGACCATTAAGCATTCACTCTATTACTGAGCCTCTATAAGAGGATTTTGAGCACATTAAACTGTCTTAAGCAAGTTGCTCTAGAAGGATAAGGACTTATACCAGGTGACTTGCGACATAATGGTAGCAATGGAGAGAATACAAGAGTGAAAATAAAGAAATGTTTTTTTTTTTATTTTTAGAGAGAGACAGACAGAGAGAGAGGGAGAGGGAGACAGATAGAGAATGGGCGTGCCAGCAGTCTCTCAGCTGCTGTGAACGAAATCCAGATGTGTGCGCCCCCTTGTGGGCAAGTGCGGCATTGCGCCTTTGCGTCACTTTGCATCTGGCTAAACGTGGGACCTGGAGATTGGAACCGGGTTCTTAGGCTTAGCAGGCAGGCGCCTTAACCACTAAGCCATCTCTCCAGCCCAACGATATGTTTTGGAGATAGACTCAGTAGAACTTGCTGATGACTTGGATAGGAATAGATGAAGGAGAGATGGAGAAAAAGATTTCGTTTTGGGCTGAGACATTGGGCCACTAAGATCTGAACTACTTGGGAAAGAACAGTTCTGTCTGGGTCACATTAGCTTTGAGATTACCTATGTATGCCCATGCAGATTTGTTTACTTTACCTTCCCATGAACTCATTAATGTGAGTCATCCTTAATTCAAAATGGAGTTTCATGGTCTTGCTCTTGCATTTTGCCAATGCTGTTCCTTACCTGTGTCCTCCCCCAGTGCACCTGCCACTCCCTCCCCAAAGCTCCATCATAAGTGTTTGTATCTATGATGACTCCCATTAAAACCAGGTGCCAGGCGGGGCATGGTGGTACATGCTTATAATCCCAGAACTTGGGAGGTTGAGTTGGGAGGATTGAGAGTTCAAGGCCAACACGGGCCACATAAGGAGACCCTGTCTCGAGAAACAAAGCAACAAAATGAAAAAGAGAGAAACCCTAGATATCTTGTTTATGAATTTGTCCCATTCTCCCCATGAGAATTGTTTACACCTATCAACTTCTTGTGGTGATTAAATTCCTCAAGCATAGGGCTTATAGGCTTACAACCTATAATGTTTATTCGTTTATTTAGACAAGATCGCATATGGCACAGGCTGACCTGACTTGAACTTGCTATGTAGCCTAAGATGAACTTGAAGTTCTGATTCTCCTGCCGCTAGCTCCTAAGTGGTGAGGTTACAGGTATGAGCCACCATGCCCAGTTCATGTGATGCTGGGAATTGAACCTAGGCAAGCTCTCTACCAACTGAGCGAAATCTCTAGCTCTTACTTAATTTTGACAGTATCTTCTACAGGGTACAGAGCTGTGCTCAGCATGCAGAAGGCTGCATCTTCAAAGTGCTGAGTAAGTAAATTGTTGGATGTGTCCTAGGATGATTGTCAGGTTAATCTAGTTCTCGGTGGTCAAAGGTGGCAGATCTTCTGAACCCTAGGGAAACTGAGCATTACTGTATCCCTGGTTCAGAGCTACAGCATGTAAGACTCTCTCTCTCTCTCTCTCTCTCTCTCTCTCTCTCTCTCTCACACACACACACACACACACACACACACACACAATTTCTTACTGTTAGAGGAAGATATATAGAGATGATATAGATATATGTAGTATATTGTTATGGAGACAGCTTCACATTGCTGGGATGAACATCCAAATCAGATACAGTTTAGGGAAAGAAAGAATTTATTCAAGATTACAGATCCAAGGGAAGTTCCATCCGAGATGCAAAAAGCTGCTTTCATACCCCAAGCAGAGAGAAACAACCAAACAGCCCATAAAAACCAGCAAGTACAAATAGGCAGCAAGCAGCAGGGACCCTGCCAGAGCTCAGACCATTCTGCATTTCTTTGGGTAAGAATTCAGACCTGCCCCAAACACACCTGTGGTCTGGAGCCCAGGATCTACCCCCCCAGTGGTGTGTATAACCTGCTATAGGCAAAGGATACATGAAAAACATGGGAATGTAACTTAAGAACTCACTGACAAAGCCTACTATTTAGGAAGCTGGCCAAATATTCTTTCCTAAGAAAAAGATTATGTTTGTAATTTTTGCATTGTCACCACTGCCACCCAGCTTTTATAGAACTGGACTGGGGCCCACTTTGATCCCTGTAGTTGCATATAAAGCATGATGCTAGGGTCCTGGAACCTGGGGCTAAGCCCTGCTCACTTATGCCTTTGTGCCTACTCTGTCTATGAGACTTCGTGAATGCTGAACCTGTTTGTTCTCACACATTGTGTTGCATGGCATGCCAGGCCATGGATTCCGAGAGTCAAAAGAAAGGGTGACAGGACCAGATATTGGGCAGTGGGTTCTTTGTATATGTACATATAGGTATATATGACTAATGCCCACCAAATACAAGAGAGAACTTATAAATATATGAAGAAGGGAGCCAGGATGTGGTCTGCACTGAGGAGGATGCTGGAGATAATCCTCGACCCCTGGAGGAAGTAGGGCCCTGGATGCTAAGCGATGGACAAAGTGAAAATCTAGGATGGAGAAACTGGAGGCTGTTGGAGGAAGATGGCAGACGGACATTGACAACAACAGCCACCATCTATGAAGTCTGAGCACATGCCAGGCACTAGGACAAAAATTTTGTGTCAATTGTCATAATTAGTCATTCCAATGACCCTGGGATGGGTATGGTTATTTTACTCATTTTCCAGATGATGACCTTGAGGAACAGAGAGTTGGTAACTTATTTAGGGTTCCCGAGCCAGTAACTTCACTAGCTGAGATTGAGATCCGACTCTGCTGAATGTCAAAACCCTTGTTCTCCCACCCTCTGATATTGGTGCAGGGACATTCCTCCCATCAAGCCTGCCACAGAACAAGTAACAAAATGTCTCCTGTTACTCCAGAGGGCAAGGTGCTAACTGATGAGCTAATGTGGAGGTGTAACTCCAAAGCCCTGCTATGAGTGAGCCAACTGTGGACCACGAATGCGCAGAGTCAGTGCGCTCACCGGGCATCAGGAATACTCACTCCACTGTGTCCAGCCCCAGCCCCACCTAAAGGGTTTTTTTTTTTTTAATTGTCTGCTCTTCATCATGAGTAATTCCACTTTCCATTTTAAGCCAGGATCTCCAGGAGGCAACCACAGTAGAAGCCAGGATTTAAAGCTAAGCCCTGCCTGGGTGATTACTCACTCCCTTCAAGATGTGGCCGGCACACGTCCTCCCACTCCTGCAACAGGATGTTGCGGGACGACCTGCTTGCCTGCTCACGCTTGAAGACAATCTGGCTTCCCTGGGAGTCAGACTAGGAATGGTGCCAGGGCTGGTTATCCCCGTGAAATGCTGGGCTTGCTTGAGGTCCCCTCATGGATGCTAAGGTTGTGGTACTTGGTCATTAATGTGGCGTTTGCTGAGGGAGGGGCTGCTATGTGCAGGCACTCTGCTGTATGTTAGAGATACTGCCAGGAGCCACACAGCTTTAGCCCTTGTCCTCAAGAAGCCACCAATCTAAGGGGGAGAAGTAGGCAATTATACAAAAATGTCACAACTACTAGGTAGACAATATGACTTGGAAGCTCAGAGATATTTGGGACCAGCAGCTAGAGGACTTAGGCCAACCCACAAGGAAGCACAAGGTAGAGCTGGCTGGCTTCCTTAATTGTAAGCAAATAAAACGGACTCCATGAGAGTTGAGAAAACCTGAGGTTGCTGGAAGAGTCACTGGGAAAGCAGGGAGGCCCCACATCACGCGGCAGGAATGGTCCAGCCAAACCAAGATCTGTGAGCTGTTGTGTAGTGTGTGGGGGGGGGCGGTGAAAGGTGGAATTGGGTGGGGCTGCAAGACGATGGATGACAAATGCATAGAACAGCAGGTAGAAGTAGGAAAAATGGGGGAGGGGGAGAAGGCTGGCTCAGAATGACCTAAGACATTCTGAGTCAGAGAAGCCAAAAAGCCCAGTTTAAAGAGAGGGCTGACTGACTGAGGGAAGCAAGCAGCAGGTACAGCCAGGCTCCGGGGATTCCTTGACCAGTGAAGTTTACTATCTTACTTCTTCAGGAAGCCAGTCACGTGTTAGCAGGTAAGGAGGAACTATGTTGTTTTTTTTAAATAATTTTTTTATTGACAACTTCTATACTTACATACAAAAAGTGCATGATTTTTCCCTCCCTCCCACCATTCCCCTTTAGAACTCCAATCTCCATCATATCCCCTCCCTCTCTCCATTAGTCTCTCTTTTAATTTGATGTCATCATCTTGTTCTTCTATTTTGAGGGTCTTGCGAAGGTATTGCTAGGCACTGCAAGGGCATGGATATCGAGGCCAATTTCTGTCTGGGCAGTTGCATTGTAAGGAGTCGTACCCTTCCTTTGGCTCTTCCATTCTATCCGCCCCCTCTTCCGCAATGGGCCCTGAGCCTTGGAGGGTGTGACAGAGGTGTTTCAGTGCTGGTCACTCCTCCATCCCTTCTCAGCACTATGTTGCCTTTTGGGTCATCCCAGTGGTTATCGCCATCTGAAAAGAGAAGCTTCTCTAACTAGAAGTGAGAGTAGCATTAATATGTGAATATGAACATTAAGTGTAGTGCTTTCAGGGCAGCTTGGTGGGAATAAAATACACATTTAGTCAGACAAGAGCAGGCTTTATACCCCTAAGGCTCATGACCTCCCCTGCCATAGACTTTTGCTTAGGTTTTTTCAGTACCCGGTATGTATTCCCTTCTGTAGAGAGGGCCTTCAGTCCAATTATGAAGCAGTTGGTTACCCCATGAGTAGACATGCCACTATTGCACCCGCTCGGTCATTGGGCCTATATGGCCAAACTTGAATATTCAGTGTCCACTGTTTTCGCTACTGATGACTTCTGTCTCCCATACGGCTGCATGCAGTGCAGCATTTTCCAGCTTTCAGTTGGCTGGTCTACAGGGAGAAGGGTTTCTGCTCAGCACCAGCTTGCTTTCTCAGTGACCTTGCCTCTATGTTTTAAACCTTCCTTTTCTGCCCGCCCCCACCTTCAAGTGCTCCTAGAGCCATTCTGGAGGGTGGATTAGGATTGTAGCGCCTGCTAACTCAGAACAATGTTCCCCATGTTATAGGTGGAAAAGATAATCAGGACAAGGCACTGGATTCATGGGATGACAGTGAATGCTTGTGCCAACACAAGTTGGCACGCATGGCTTCACTTCCTCCCCACAATGAGCCTATTAGCTTGCAGATGAAAGACCAAGGCACAAAGTCTGCTGAGTTGGCTAAGATCCCATGGTTGGCACACGGGAGAGCCAGGGTGCAAATGCAGACCTGGCTGGCTCTATCTGTATGTCGACAGAGACATGAGGAAGTGAGGGTCAGATGAAGACAAAAGGCCGTGGGAGAAGAAGACCTCTCCCCTATGCAAGAGTATAACAAAGGATCCCTGAGGAATCACCTCTCATAGCTACCATTTGCATCTTAAGGTCAGCTATCACTGAGAAATTTCATTTACTTGAGAGGCACAAGCCTTTTCCTAGTGCTATCCTTGATTGAGGAACTGTCTATTATTAACTCAAGGTATTAACTTCTAGACTGTAGCAAAAGGTATGTATAGCATTTTAAAATTGATTATGCAAATGAAAGTGTCTGAAATACACATGCCTTATAAAGCACTAGAAACTATGGGAATATCAAAAAAGAAAAGACATCAAGACAAAGTTCTACCAGCTCAGGAGGGCTGCATGTGCTGTCCTTATAACTCAGACATCTGTTTTGTGTCCGGAGTCAGTGGCCCTGATGGCCAAGTGTTCGCATCACGTGGCTTGATTTGGTGATGCACACAGCACTGCTTGTCTGACTTTCCTGACCTTGAAATTGCCCCACAGACTATCCCCACTGGCCTTAATCAGGATTTTACCCTCAGGCTAGGGGGACAAGGAAAATGAACTTGACTTTAGTTAATAAATTATAGCAAAGAGCACCTGGTTCTTTTCTTTCCTTCTTATCCCCAGGCAACCCTTCCTACCAGGCCATTCTGGGTGGTGAGATGAGGCGAAGTCTCTGACAAGTGCAGCCCCTGAGTAAAGTGGCTGGGAAGCCAAGGGTCAGCTGGCTCCTCCTTCAGTGGTGTGCCATTGCTTCTCCCAGAAAAGGCTTTTGTTTTACTGGGGTTGTTTTCTGAGATAGTCTCATAGCCAGGCTAGTCCTGAGCTCATGACCTTGCCTCAGCCTCCAAGAACTGAGATGAAACCCAGCGAATTGGGAATTTGGGCTTTGTTTTCCAACACTTTGTTCACTTTTTTTAACTTCCAAAAGTAAATAGTTAATTAATACATGTGTCTATTTTCAGAGTTAATCATTTCCAACAATATCTTCTGTTCTATTTCTTAGTTCCATGAAATTCATGAGATCCTCTTTATATAATCCATTTGCAAACAAAAACTCAGAAGTAGTTTGGAGGTTTAAAATAACCCTATCCTTGGGGTAGTTAGTTTCTCAAAAGCTCAGGTTTTTCATCTGCAGAGCCAGGAATAGCACCATGTTCTGTTATGGTTCTGTTATGATGCACAAAGTATTTGGCATACTAGAAGTAGACTGACTTAGTTATATATGCTTTATTTTACACCACATTGGTTTCTCTAATAACCATGAACATCAAATGATGTTGGCTTTTATATTTTCAGTAATGATACCAAGTTTCCATTTCAAATGAATTTCAGTTTAAACACTAATTTAACTTCAAAAATACGAATAACATGAGGCTCTCTAAAGCAAATCTCTCAAGATTTCTGAGGGTAGGGTGGCCAGAACCAGAACAGGAAGTTGGGGGGCGCAGAAGTGGGGGAAGGCACAATGGGTCCGACTACCCCTCCTGCTTTTGCAGCCTTAGTGGTAGTAAGAAGCCATTGGAGAGCTGTGATGCTCATTTGTGTGAGGCACGGTCCTCAGAACAACACATCAGTGTCTTTATCAGAAGCAGCTGCGACCATGCATGTGACTCTCCAGATTGAGCCTGTTGACACTCCTCCATGGGAGAAGGGTGGGGAAGTGTCATCAGGCCCTCACCTGAGATCTCAGCTGTCCTCTAAGCCACTGCATGCAATGATACGCAAGCTCTGTTGTGTGGCCTCAGAGGGAGATGAGTATAGATCGGGTAGAAGGTCAAGGGATAGAGCACACCATCTATCCAGCTATGGGGAGGGAGGTTGTCACATATGAGGCCTATTAATATGGCTGCTTATGATCCTTGGAATAACCTCTAGCTCATTGTCTGTTAGAAAACCCAGTAAACGCATTGGTTTGCCAATGGAAGCTGGTAGAATCTGCCTTTTATTCTTTGGGGCTGCTCTGCTTGGGAAGTAAGCACTTGCCAGCTTCTCCCCAGGAAAGAGTTCATGCAACATCATTCCAATATGGAGAGAAGGGCTCTGGCATCATTTCCATTATCTTATTCAGGTGTTCATTTTTCAAAAAGAGAATAACTTGGGCTAGGGATAGAGCTCAGTGGTAGAGCACTTGCCTAGTATGTGTGATGCCTGGATTCATCCTCAGCACTCCAGGAAAGAATGTCTTCCCCATATGAATAAAAACACACAATAGAAGATGAAACTTGGCTTTTATTTATTCCTCACACAAGTACCTGGTAAGTCACAATAGCAAATAAATCATAACTGAATGTATTCACAAATAGTAATAGTCTCGTTTCATCTCATTTCTCCCAGCCCTTCTTCTCTTGGGTAGGCTGGGGTGTTTTGTGAGGAGGAGTCAATGGTTGCAGAAAACAGTAGAATTAATTTCAGGGTGACTTAATTAATCAAAATTCTCTCACTTGGGCGAATAACTGGCAAGTTAGTAAAGTTCGCCAGGCATTCATTCACAAGAAACTGGAAGCAACAAATGTCATTTCAGCAAAACTGATGCTCCACAGGATATGCACGCCCTCACTGCTTCTGCCAGCCTATTTCCTTTCAGCAAATGTTTCTCAACTTTATTGAGACATATTTGAGGGAAAACGGTATTATATTTACCACATATAAAGTGGCTCATTGATACACATTGCATTAGTAAACTTCTCATTGCTGGGACAATATAAAAAAAAAAAAGTCCAGTTCCGAGGAGGAAGTGTTTACTTCAGCTTATAGTTAAGTGGCATTACGTCATGGTGGTGAAAGCACAGAGGTCGGAGCCCGAGAGAGCTGGTCACAGTCAGTACAGTGAGGAAGAAGAGAGGTGACCACTACTGCCCAGCCAGCTCTCTCCTTTGTATACCACCCAGGACGCAGCCCATGGAATGGTGCCGCCCACAGTTAAGGTGGATCTTCTCAACTCAATTAACCCCATCAAGGCAGAGGCTAACCTAATCTACATACCTCACAGGTAATTCTAGGTGCTGTCATGTTGTGCATCAATATGAACTATCTACATCTTGAAACCATGTCTGCAATCAGTCTCATTAACATTTCCATCCCCTCCCGTTGTTGTTTTATATGTGCATGGTGAGAACATCTAAGATCTATTCTCTTGACAGTCTTCATATATACATTATTATTTAAGGTCACTATGCTGTACAACAGGGCTCCAGAATTCATTCAATCTGTCTAGTCACAACTTTGCACCCTTGGCTCAATATCTTCCCATTTCTAATCCTCACACCCAGGCAGCTGCCTTCTATTGCTGTTATTAATATGAATTTTTAAAAAGATTCTCATATAAGGGAGATCTTGCCATGTTTCTCTCTGCACCTGGATCATGCACTTATATGATATCCTCTAGGTTCATACATCTTGTCACACAAGATTTCCTTTTTAAAGGCTGAAGTGTATTCAGTATTTTCCTTACTCATTCATTGTGGCACTTTGAATCAGATATCCCCATAAACTCATGTGTTTTGAATGCTTTGCCCCCAGATGGCGGCAATTTGGAAGGTGGAACCTGGCTGGAAGAGGGCTATTATTGGGGGTGGGCTTAGGGGTGCTATAGCCTAACTCCCCCTTACCAGAACTCAGCTCACTCTCTTGCTGCCATCTTCCACCTTCTGTGGCAAGAAGTAATGTCCAGCCTCTGCTTTACCATCTTTTCCCTGCCACCATGAAGCTTCCTCTCAAGACTATAAGCCAAAAATAAACCTTCTTCTTCTATCAGCTGCTTTTCATCAGGTGTTTTGTTCCAACAACATGAAGGTGACTACATTTTTCATCTTCTGGTGGACATGCAGGCTGATTCCTCGTCTTGGCTAGTGTGAACAATATTGCAACATGGGCATAAAGATATCTAAGAAAATGATGTCAGGATATCTAGTAATAGGATTGCTAGATCATAGGGCAGTTCTGTTTTTTAGTTTATATAATGTTTACATGAGTATGTGTGTAGTATGCATGCATATGCATATTGTGTCTGTATGTATGTGGATGCATGTGTGTGTGCATGTGGAAGATAGAAGTCAATGTTGGGAGGTCTTCTTCAGACAATCTCTACCTTAGTTTTTGAACTGAACCATCAACTCAGCTATCTAACTAGCCTACAAGCCCTAGGGTTCCTCCTGTGTTCCCCCCCCCCCAGCACTGGGAATACAGGCTTGCACCTATAACATGGGTACTATGGGTTGGAACTTAGGTCCTCATGCTTGTGAGCAATCTCCCCAGTGCAGTAGTCCTGTTTTTATTTTTTATTTTATTTATTTATTTACTTTTTGGTTTTCTGAGGTAGGTCAGCTCAGGCTGACCTGGAATTCACTATGTAGTCTCAGGGTGGCCTCGATCTCTCAGCAATCCTCCTACCTCTGCCTCCCAAGTGCTGGGATTAAAGGCATGTACCACCACGCCCGGCTATTTTTATATTTTTACTTGTTTAAGGAACCTCCATATTATTTACTAGACTGAACTAATTACATTCCCACCAAAAGTGTGCTGGGTTCCCTTTTCTCCACATCCTCACTGCAGCAGACAGCTTCAGGTTCGCTGAGATGAACTTCCAGACCAGGCACAGTTATGGAGGAAGGGATATTATTTATTGAAGCTTACAGATCCAGGGGAAGTTCCATAACAGCAGAAGAAGCTACCTGTCTTCACAGGACCAGGCAAGAGAGCAAAGCCCCCAGCCACACAGCACACAGAGCAAAAGTACAGTCAAAAAAGCCACAGCACACTTCAGGAACTCCTGCTAGGCACACTTTGCATATCTTTACAATGGAATCTCAAACCCACCACACCTTAAGAACCACCCAGTGACATTGCCTCTAGCAAGGTGACTGCAGATGCAAACTATAAACTAATAAAACATTGAATATATTGGGGGCCATATATTCAAACTACCACACTCACCAACACTTTTTACTTTTTGTCTTCTGAGTAATGCTACTCTAACATGTGGAAGTTGATATCTCATTGTATATATGTATATATATATTTTTTTCTTTTGATTTTTCGAGGTAGGATCTCACTCTAGCCCAGGCTGACCTGGAATTAGTCAGGTGGCCTCAAACTCACAGCCATCCTCCTACCTCTGCGTCTTGATTAAAGGAATGCACCACAATGCCCAGCTCACTGTAGTTTTGATTTGTATTTCCCTGATGACTCATGGTGGTAAACTAATTTTCATTTACTAGTTGGCTATTATATATCTTATTTTGAGAATTATCTAAACAGATCCTTTGAGTGTTTGAAAGTGGATTATTTGGGCTAGAAAGATGGTTCAGTGGCCAAAGGCATTTGCTTAAAATTGGATTATTCTCTTACTATGGTTTTGTTGCGCTTCTTAAATATTTTGATATTAACCCCTAATCAAGACTGGGAATGTAGCTCAGTTGATAAAGTGCTTACCTAACTTGCATGAAGCCCTGGATTCAATCCCCAGCATAACATAAACCAGATGTGACACATACCTATAACCCCAGCACTTGGGAAGTGAAGGCAGAAGGATCAGAAGTTTGAGGCCATTCTTGTCTACATAGGGAATTGAAGATTGCTTGAGGCCTGTCTCAAAAAACAAAAAACCCTATCAAACATATGTTTTACTTTTTTCTTTTCATTATGTAGGTTGTTTCTTGATTCTATTGGCTTGTACAGAAGCTTTTAATTTGATGCAATCTGTTCATCTTTGGTTTTGTTACCTGTGCTTTTGGCATCAAATCTAAAATAACATTACCCAGACCAAGGTTAAGAAGCTTTTCCCACATTTTCTTCTAATAGTTTTAAAATATTTTATTTATTTATGAGAGAGAGAATGGGCGCACCAGGACCTCCTGCCATTGCAAATGAACTCCAGACACATGCACCACTTTGTGCATCTGGCTTTATGTGGGTACTGGGGAATTGAATCCATGCTACCAGGCTTTGCAAGCAAGTGTCTTTAACTGCTGAGCCATCTCTCCAGCCCTCATATAGTAGTTTTATAGTTTCAGGTTTTACACATAAAATGTCAACCCATTTTGAATTGGTCTTTGTATATTGTATGAGTCAATATATTAAGCACATCTTATTGCCAGGCCTTGCTTGATATCAGGAATAAAAAGCCGAGCAAGAGCCAGGCACAGTGGTGCATTCCTTTAACCCCAGCACTCAGAAGACAGAGGTGGGAGGATCACTGTGAGTTCAAGGTCATCCTGAGACTGCAGAGTGAATTCCCAGTCAGCCTGGGCAAGAGAGAGAGAGCCTACCTTGAAAAACCAAAAACAAACAAACAAAAAACAAACAAACAAAAAGCTGAGCAAGATAGACAGGAGCTCAGCCCCAGTGGAGCAAAGTCAAGGGCGAAAACAACTGAATAGACAACTTGAGGCCTGTTCTGAGGTGGAGTCTGAAAAGAAGAAACATTCTGTTCTCCTGAGTAGGTGATGGTGTTAATGGTGTTGGTAAAGAGAAACCTAGGCCAGCAGAAAAGCAAGTTCAAAGATGCAGAGGTCGCACAAACTTGGCATATTTGAGAACTGACTGTCCACTCTTGTTTGGGGTCCTTGATGTTGATGGCAATGAACCCTTGGGTCGTCTGTGTCCTTTCAATATGAAGACTAGGATAGATTGGAGACAAAGTGGGTCCTTAGGAAGTGGCCTGAATGTAAGCTCTGTAGGGGACCAGAACATAGCAGATTATGCTTTGCACGTGTATGTATTGTAGTGTTCGTGCAGGTCCCTATGTGTGTAGGTGGTTGTGTGTGGAGGTGTGAGTACATGTGTGTGCATGAAGAGGCCAGAGGTTAATATTGGCTATGCTGTCCTATTGCTGTTCGCCTTGTTTATTGTTGAGAGTTTAGTGAGAGATCATGTAACACGAAACTCAACAGCTCAGCTCGACAAGCTAGTCAACAAGTCCCCATGACCTTGCTCCCTAGTGGTGGGATTGTGGTGCAAGCCACCATGCTCAGCATTTTACACAGGGGCTGGGGATCTGAACCCAGGTCCTAGTGCTTGTGCGTCAAGTGCTCAGTCCCCATGGGAAAGTGTTCATGGCCATTTGCAGAGTGAGTCAATGAAGCGAGGCAGGTGGTCTCGGCCCCACAGGACCTAGGGTAGGGAGGCATTTAGAGAGCCAGCTGCCCCACCCTTACCCAGCCCTACAAATAGCGTTGTAAGTTAGAGCGGCGTGACTTGAACGCTCGCTCTTGAGGTTATACTCATGCTGCTGAAGAAGGGATGGTCTCTCTAGTCACCTGTGAGTGGAGGGCAGGACCTAGAGGAGCGGGCAGCAGTGCTAAATGCCCAGCCTGGAACAGCAGGCAGTAGGGCACCGTGGTTCCTTGCATTAGGTGTCATCTCTTGAGATATCACGACGCCTCACTCAAGTCTGCTGTTGAACATCATGGTGCCTGTGTTCCCAAAATAGCACCATCTCATGCAGAAATCATATTTGCTGGTTGTTTTGGTGGCAGAATATTTCCCAGACTTGTGTGTTGACAACATGCTGCTGTCTCTGGGCCAATGTCCCTAAGATATCCTGTGGCATTGCCATTGGTCCATACTCACACAGTCCCACCGACTCTTACGTGGGTTGCTGCATGCACTTTCACAGTTTTCACCTGGACTCCACTACTCCACTCAGCAGCCAGAGTGACATGTTTAAAATGCAAATCTCATGGTGTCACACCCCAGTCTGCATTGTCCAGTGGTTTCCCACAGCCCTGCCAATTAATGTCCCCAGGGCTCAGGAACTCTGTCAGCTGCCCCTCATCCTCTTCTCTGAAATGTGCTCTTTCCAGACTCAGGACTTTTGCACAGTTTCTTACCTATTGCCTTCCAACAAAACAACCCTTCCTCCAGGATTTCTTGCAGTCTCTCAGGCTCTGTAGATCACTTATCTTCTGAATCCCACAGAGCCCTGTCCATCACTGTTCTAATGCTCAGTTCATTCAGATCCCCTTGTATCTTCCTCATTGGAATTAGAACCTCAAGAGGGCCTCGCTACTTCTGCTTTGTCCTCTGTTTTTCAAGCCTGGCCCTACTAGGTGCTTATTAAATGTAAGAATGGGCACTCAGGGTGTTGGATAGTTGAAAGCAACGTTACCATATAAAATGAGATAGAAAGCAGCTGAAATTTCACAAGACCTCACCTTATTACAGTGCTGAGCTTATTACATGGCCGAGCCTAGTGACAAGGTCCACAGTGCTCTCAACTGAGCCCGAAAGTGATTCTGGAGACTTAACTGAGGTCTGATCACAGCACACAAGCATGCCATCCCATCATGAGAATAAACGCCTCACTCTGGAGGCTGCATTTCAGCTCCTTTTGCCTCGCCCTCTGTTTTGCTTTCTTCCCCCCAGTAGCGACAACAGTTATTCAGTAAAGGAAATATGAGTAATGGAAAGAAAGAGGAAAAAATAAACATATCGAAATGGGCCGTGTCCCTTGGGCTACTGCTGTTAAAGAAACAAGGAGAGCAGATTTGGAGATATTTCCATGTTTTTGCTAAAAGAAGAAAAATAATCTAGTTTGTTCCTCCTGGGCTGAACCACTTTCCTCTAACTTGATACCGAAAGAGCTGACCTGGAATTCACTATATAGTCTCAGGGTGGCCCTGAACTCACAGTATCCTCCTAGCTTGGTCTCCCAAGTGCTGGGATTAAAGGCTTGTGCCATCACACTCGGCAAATGCTCACATTTTTTAATAGAAAAGATACCAGAAGAACTAAATGTGGTGGTGCACTATTTATAACTCCAGCACTTCGGAGGTAGGAGTAAGAGGAATTTAAGGCCAACCTCAGGTACATAGAGTTCAAGGCCAGTTTTGAGCTACTTGAGGCTCCATTGAGAGAGAGAAAGAGAGATGGTTGGAGGGAGGGATAGAAAATAGAAGGCGATGGAAGGAGGGAGGGAAAGAGTAGAAGAAAGAGAAAGGGAGTAGAGGGAGAGGAATGGGAGGGGAGAAGAAGGAAGGGAGGGAGGAGAATTTAATAAAAATTAATCTTGGCAGATATGGTCATATACAATCTTTAAAACTTTTGTATTTATCTATATATTCTAACTTTCCTATCCCTACCTTCTATTTACGGGTTCCCGTGCTTATTGTTGATACAACAGGATGACCCTATGATACAGGAGAAGATGGGCTCTTAGTGACGCTGTCCCACAAAGAGCCCCTTTCAAGCCTCCTTTGACCATTTTGTTTGCTCCGGGAGAAGACTTTGGCTTGGACCCACCCTTCGTCATGTTTTCATCTCCCCCAGAACTGCTGTCCTCTCCTTGTAACCTAGAGAGCTGCCAAGCAGGATGCAGCCAATGACTTAGGAAGTCAATGACATTGTTGTCCTTTTATGGAATTTATGACTGCCTTCTGTTTGTGGGAAGCATTTGCACTTGAACTAGAGAGTTCAAGTTTCCTTTAGATAAGGATTGAAATTAAAGTACGTGATTTAAGTAGAGGTTGCAAGTAAGGAGCTTGATAAAAGACTGGCGCTGACGGTGAGACAGGCAGCACACCTGTGTTGAAGCAGGGGCGGGAGCTGACCTCCGGGGAGGTCAAAGCCTCCTCTCCTGGAGGGACATCAGTGTGCACTAGAACTTCACAGCAGCTCTTTGGGCCTTGATTTCTGCCCAGCTTTTCATCTTAATTTATAAACAATAGCACAGACATTTTTTGAAAAATGAGAAATTTGCAAAAGTGATGACCTAGCCAGCAGAGGGATAATTTCAAAAGAAGAATTTGAGTCTGAACAGATAGATCCTGCTGGGGAAATGATTGAAGAAGGACGCTCCTAAAAGCAGATAAAATTTCTTTGCAATGTTTTCTTGGAGGAAAGAGGCCCTTCCACAGGAAGAAAGTCAAGTCCTGTCTATTTTTGAAAGACTGTTTCAAGTGGTTAGTGGACTTACTTCCTGTGGTTCCCAGGAACTCTGCCGCGAACCCTCGGGAGGATGCTGGTGATTGGGACCAGCGACTTGAGCAAGAATCAATAATTATCTCTATATTTGCCTCAGGTGTTTTTTCTATAAAAATAATCCAGGGGAAAAACAGTTGCTTTAGAAGAGCAAAGTTTATTCCGGCAGAGTAGAATGGGACATGAAAGTCCCTTAGTATGTAGCAGTTATCTTTAGGGAAAAAAAAATGTATCCTGAAAATTCATTTGTCCACTCCTTCCCTCTGCTGCCTTTCCTCATCATACAGCGGGTGTTTGAGCCACTCTTCTGTGCCAATCTTTACTTGAGGTCTGAGGAAAAGGGGTGAATAAACATGTCTAGGAGCTGATGGTTTAAGAGAAGAAAAACATATCACATAGGGCCGGGCGTGGTGGTGCATGCCTTTAATCCCAGCACTCGGGAGGCAGAGGTAGGAGGATTGCTGGGAGTTCGAAGCCACCCTGAAACTACATAGTGAATTCCAGGTCAGCCCTTGAAATACAAAAAAAAAAGAGAGAGAGAGAGAGAGAGAAGGAAGGAAGGAAGGAAGGAAGGAAGGAAGGAAGGAAGGAAGGAAGGAAGGAAGGAAGGAAGGAAGGAAGGAAGGAAGAAAGAAGGAAAAACATGTCACAAAAAAGACTCACTAGCTGGGCGTGGTGGTGCACGCCTTTAATCCCAGCACTCGGGAGGCAGAGGTAGGAGGATCGCCGAGAGTTTGAGGTCACCCTGAGGCTACATAGTTAATTCCAGGTCAGCCTGGACCAGCATGAGACCCTTCCTCACAAAACCAAAAAAAAAAAAAAAAAAAAAGACTCACAATGGGGGTCTGGACAGATGGTTTAGCAGTTAAGGTGCATGCCTGCGAGGCCTAAGGACCATGTTTCTATTTTCCAGGTCCGCCATAAGCCAGATGCATATGGTAGCACATGCATCTAGAGTTTGTTTGCAGTGGCTAGAGGCCCTGGCGTGCCCATTCTCTCTCTCTCCCTCTCTCTCTCTCTCTCTCTCCCCTTTCTCTGTTTATAATAAATAAATAAATAAAAATCAAATCTTTTTTTAAAAAAAGACTCACCATGGGGGGCAGATAACTAGTTACCAATTACTTAATTATAACTACTGGGAACAATAAAGAAGGCTGCACAAGAGAATATGGGGGTGCAGAGAGGCTGAACTTGAGAGGAGAAGCCAGGGAAGGCCTCCGAGGAGGCCTCATCTCACCCACTCTCTGAAGAATGGGAGAAATGAGTCAGTGGCCACTGTGGGGAAGGGCGTTGCTGGGGCAGAACAGTTTATAGAAAGGCAGCTATGTGGGATTCAAGAGTAGATTAGAGGTACAAAGTAGTCCAAGGAAATCCTGACCAGGTACGGCCTTTCTGGTTGGGTTTGTGCGTGTGTTGTGTGTAGTATGTGTAAGTGGTTTGGTGTGTGTATGTATAGTTTAGGCATGTGCGGGCAGATATGCATGCATGTGTGTGGAAGCCGGAGAACTGTCAGGTGTCCTCTGTTATCACTGTTCCACACTGTTTCAGTGAGACAGAATTTCTCATTGGATAGGGAGCTTCTGGTTTTGGTCACACTGGTTGTGGTGGTTTGATTCATGTGTCTCCCCATAAACTTATGTGTTCTGAATGCTCGGTCCCCAGTTGGTGGCAATTTGGGAATTGGAGTCTCCTGAAGGAGATGTGTTGTTGGGGACAGGCTTGTGCTGCAACAACTCTTACTGGATGAGCTATCTCCCCAGTCCCCATAGGCATTATGGAAATGCAAAGCTAGAGAAGGTTTGAAGCCAGGGAATGACCCATCTGAAGAAGGGGTTTAGACAATGTCAAGCTATGTGCATAAAATGACAGGAAAGATCCAAGAAGAGAAGAGGACTATTTCTATTTCAGAAGGTAAGAGTAGAGGGGAGAGTGGACCAGAGCAGGTGTTGACAGAGGGCTGGTAATGTGATAATCCTTCACTGGAGTCACAGGGCTTGACGGTCCACCTGAGAAGCTGAGGAGGCTAGGACTAGCTTAACATGAAGGAAGTAGTTTCTTAGGGCACAACCTTTACTCAGCAATCACGAGTAATTCTTAAGTACAATATTTTTCAAATATTCATGATGAGCAAGATATAAAATAATACGGATAATTTTGAGACAGGATGCTCCAGAATACTGACAATGTAATGTGCATGAAACAAACCTACAAGAGCCCTAATGAGGGGTGTGTGGTTGTGTGTGTTTATAGGAGCGAGACAGGTAATAGCAATAACTACGAATTTCCATAAATGTTATGGAGGAAACATCATTTAGGTCTGAGAGAGAGGTCAGGGCAGTGAGGTGGCTTCCTTAAATGGAGGAGGCAGGCCAGTAGAAATAAATACAGGGCGGTAGATACCCTGCCCGAAAATGTTGTGTGTTAATAAGAAGGTTTTGCAAATCAGCTGTCTACAGTGCGAAATCTTGCAACCTAAGAACTATTCCTACAGAGGAGAATGTTGAAAAGCAACACCCATCTATGTATTTATTTTCTGTCAGAACAGATCTACAGGAAAATTATATTGCTCAGGGCTCAAAAATACAGTATTGGGCTGGAGGGATGGCTTAGCAGTTAAGGAGCTTGCCAGCAAAGCCAATGGACCTAGGTTCAATTCCCCAGTACCCACATAAAGTCAGATGCACAAGGTGGTGCATACATCTGGAGCTTGTTTGCAGTGGCTGGAGGCCCTGGCACTCCCATTCTCTGTCTATCTCTGTCTCACTTCTCTCTCTCGCTCTTTCTCAAATAAATAAATAAAATATTCTTTAAAAATACAGTATCATGAAAGTCTTGGGAAATGTTCTGTCCCCCCTATGGGCTTATCTAAAGACCTAGATTTATAGGCTCCAGAGAGGCCCCTGGAACCTCAAAAGTCCAAGGAGGACCCAGGAATGTAGATCCTCGGCGATCCATCAGAATTATGCGCGAAAACATGGCAGCAGAGATTTGGAAAGAAGACCCTCTGGCGCCTCTCCTTTCTTCTTATTGCCTAATCAGCAAGTGTCTCCATCATTCAAAGAGCCACACCCAACAGAGTGGTCCTTTGATCTCTAAAACATGGATGTTGACGGAGATGAATGGCATTGAAAGACCACATAGATAAAGACACAAACAAGAAGAGAGTCCACGAGAGCTTAGAGACCTGGGAGAATACTGTGTGCTTTGAGCTCCCTGCCAAGACCGTAATAACCTCCACTGAGGGGCTCTGTCTGAAAGGAGTGCACTGATGTGGCTGTCAGCACTGACCTGCCCTCGCCATTTTTCTGAGAAATGGCATCTTGACTGTAGCGCATATCTTCCTGGAGACAGGCGATGCCAGGGGCAGACTTATCTCTCAGCTCAGCCTCTTGGACACAGAATTCCAACTCATTTCCAAGTGCTTTCACCCTTTATCCAATGCCAGGCATTCCCCGGGCCGTGTGATGGTGTTGTCTCACTCCATCTCCTTCCCATAAAACCCACCAGGGCACTGGGCTGGCTGTGCAGGAACCTGTATATGGAAAGCAAACCACGGTCACTGGACCCCTAGAGTCACTGGCAGCTTGGAAACAGGGTCCATAGTGCAAATGGACAAATAGTCCCTTTTGGACTATTCATATGGGATCAAAGAGAGAGTTGCCATGGCCAAGGAATCTGTAAAAATAACTAGTCCTTAAAAGGAAAGAATACAAAAGGAAACGGTCTTATATTGTCCGAATGCAGCCTCTGTAAAAACTGGACCATGGAAGGCTGGCACCAGAGCAAGCAAGTTTTTCGTTCCTGCCCTTTTGGCTGTGACACCCACAGGATCCTAGGCCCTACTTTGTCACTAGCTTCTCCCATGGTCTCAGGACCCAGCTGGGTCCTTTATGGCTCCCTTTCAAGATCCAGAACAAACTGACACGTGAGTGAGTTCTGTGGGCTTACATTCCTCCCTCCTCACAGATAAACACCTTAAACAGCAGCTGCATACTGGCCTTGCTACTCACTCTTACAGAGACACCTGGATAGCATCTGGCTGGCAACAATGTGAGTTTTGTCCTTTTTATTTTTATTTTATTTACTTGAGAGAGACAGAAAGAGGTAGACAGAGAGAGAGAGAGAGAGAGAATTGGCAATCCAGGGCCTCTAGCCATTGCAAATGAACTCCAGACACAAGCACCACCTTGTGCATCTGGCCTACATGGGTCCTGATGAGTCGAACCTGGGTCCCTTGGCTTTGCAAGCAAGTGCTTAACCACTAAGCCATCTCTCCAGCCCCTTGTCCTTTTTATTTTTTGAGTGTTTGGAAATGAGGCTGCCCAACACAGAGGCAGCATCATAAACTAATGTATTAGGGCGGGGATGGTGAGAGCTTTATTCTTAGCTGAGCCACAGATGTGCTTTGGTAAACTGTCCAGCCTCTCTGCATCTCAACTGGGCTTGAGAAGATCTGGGGCAACCATGAAGCCTGTAGGAAGAGGAACAAATACAAATACAGCCACCCAGAGAGGTTTGTTTGCTTGCTGCAAGCAAATGTAAAATCCCATGTGCCTTAAACATGCAAAGAATCAACTCACTCAAATGCACACTTTGGTTCACAACAGAAAAACAGCTGCTTTTTCTGAAACTTGTTCTATGCCAGGTCCTCCCTGGCCTTGTTCTAATCTTTCTCCTCCTCCTCCTTCTTCTTTTTGAGAGAGAGACAGACAGACAGAGAATGGGCGCACCAGCGGCCTCTCAGCCACTGTGAACGAATTCCAGATGCGTTCGCCACCTTGTGGGCAAGTGTGGAATTGCACCCTTGCATCACTGTTTGCCTCTGGCTAAATGTGGGACTGGAGAATCGAACAGGCATTCTTAGGCTTGGCAGACAGGCACCTTAACCACTAAGCCATCTCTCCAGCCCCTCTTCTTTTTTGAGCCTAGAGCCTGACACATGCTGAACACCTGCTCTACCACTGAGCTACATCCCCAGCCCGAGGCAACTGAGGGACAGAAAGGATCAATGGCTTGCCCATCATCAAGCCAGGGCTCTCACTCTCAGGTTGTGAGAATGCTCCTTTCCAGGACATTTCCCATCTTCTAAAGTGAGACCTTCTCGAGTGGCTTCTGGCTTTGTCCTGGCCCTTCATCAGCAATGTCAACAGCGTTACATGATGCTGGGTCATGTCGAAGCATCAGAGCAACAATCAGGAAATCCTGGTGGTGACCTCTGTGGAAGGAGACGCTCATCAGGGGAAGAACTTGCAAAGACTCCTCCTCCAGGAAAGCAAACACCTCCTTCACGATGCCGTCCTCATGCTGCGTGAGACCCGGGTGCTGGTGGAGTAAAAAGAGCAGAAATGGCGAGGGCTACTTAGTCCAAGGGTGTTTACTCTCTTGACTGCGTGACTCTGTGACTAAGAGCATAGACTTTGCCACCAGAGAAGCCTACCTTCAATCTTAAACTTTCAGCATTAAAACAGGACATGGGCCTGGAGAGATGGCTTAACTGTTAAGGTGCTTGTCTACAAAGCCAAAGGACCCAGGTTTGATTCCCTAGGACCCATGTAAGCCAGATCCACAAGGTGGCACATGCATCTGGAATTTCTTTGCAGTGGCTGGAGGCCCTGGTGTGCCCATTCTCTCTCTATATATATCTTTCTTTCTCTCTGATTCTTTCCCTCTCTCTCCCAAATAAATAAATAAAAATAAAAAATATATAAATAAACAAGACAGGGTACATAATTATATAGAGACTATTACTGTATTCATTTACCCTCTCTAACAGCAATGCCTTCCTGGTAGAATTTCTTTGAGGATATATTAATGTAAACAACATGCTTAGGGCCATACTTGGAACACTGTACATGTTTAAGAAAACATTTCTATTACTTATGAGTATATCAGGAAGAGCTATTGGATAATATATGGTAGGACAAGCCTTGGCCTGTCCAAATAGATAACAAACACACAGTTTAAAAGAATGAGTTTGAAAAAGCTAGGTTTTCTAGGTCAGGAGCTGGGAAGGGAGGGGGAGGCAGTCCATCTTCCAAGAGCTAGAAAGTCAGCTTATGCCCTTGCTGGGCCGCTTCTGAAGACAGTAACTTGCACAACAGACTAAAAAGATTTTTGGAGACACATCAGTAAGAGAAGGTTGAAGGATCGAGTGCAAGGCCTGCAAGAGCCCCTGCGGAATCACTTTACATTTGGCATGGAGCCCCAGCTTTAATGCGTCCGTCTGCAGGCAGAATATTTCTGTTTAAGATGTGTGCAGGTCTGGAGTGTCCTATTAAAGTCCAGACAGAACCAGGGCCAGCAGAGAATACCAGGCATCTCTGCTTTTCCTCCCATTGTGGACAGTGTTTTCCAAGGGCACTGAGAAGAACTCGTGACCTCCAATTGGACAGCAAAGAAGTGAGGAAGGGTGGGTGGATAAGCCAGAGTACAGAGAATAGAAGATCCCACATGGAGGGAAGAAATAAAGGATGTTGGAGGTGATCCTTGGGGATGTTGTGTATCATTTTCTGTTTCTTTGTCACTATTGAGTGTGAAGGTGCAGGTAGATTAAGCTGCTGGGCGATACACATGGTACAATGGCAGTCCTGCTTCCTGCCAGCTGCACTGGGTCTGGGCATCGAAGGCCCTCTCCTTTGAAACCTGACTGTGTCAAACTTGGCTAGATCTTGACCTTCTTAAAGACAGAAAGTGATGTCTACTAAAAGCCTGGGACGAGAGGTTTCAAAATCTAGGCTTCTGGGGATCTTTTAAAACGTGGGGTGGCTCATCTATCCTCTATCATGGATAACTCCAATGGAGTTTGGGAAAGTTCAAACATGTTAGTTATTCTTCGCCAGATTATAGAAATATTAACACAAAGTGGATTGAATGAGGGCTAGAAATACTCTCCAGACAATTTTGGTCAGGCTTTGCACAATCTGAACTATAAAAGCATTCCTGGTTTTTGGAACATTTTAGATTTTAGAATTGTAGATAAGGCCTTCGGGCCTTTCTTTTCCTTTCCTTTCCCTTTATATTCTTGTTTAAATCCCCAGGATATATGTAGCCTTCTGCTCTCAGCAGGCACTGTGACACCTGATGTATGACATCTTGATCTCCCTCAAACATTTGATTCTGGAATCCCACAAGTAGTTTATGCTCACTAACTCGGGGGCTCTTTAGAATTAGAAAGTTCCTAAAGAAGGCTGGTGAGATGATTCAGTGGTAAAGGTGATTGTTTATAAAGCTTTCTGGCCTGGGTTCAATTCCCCAGCACTCATGTAAAGTCAGATACAAAGTGGCACATTGCATCTGAAGTTTGTTTTCAGTGGCAAGAGACTTGGCAAATACATACATTAGATAGATAGATAGATAGATAGATAGATAGATAGATAGATAGATAGATAGATAGATAGATATAGATAGATGATAGATAGATAGATTTTTTGAGGCAAACCCAACAGACTGGCCTTTTTGTTGTTGTTGTTTTGTTTTGCTTTCTTTTGTTTTTTTCGAGGTAGGGTCTCACTCTAGCCCAGGCTGATCTGGAATTCACTCTGTATTCTCAGAGTGGCCTTGAACTCACAGTGATCCTCCTACCTCTGCCTCCCGAGTGCTGGGATTAAAGGCGTACATCACCATGCCCAGCAAGGCTGGCATTATTTTAATGTGAGAGAATGAGAGAATAAGAAAGAGTGAGAGAGAGAGAGAATTGGCACATCAGGACCTCTAGCCACTGCAGTCGAACTCCACATATGTGTGCCCCCTTGTGTGCATGTGCAAGCTTGTGCACTGGTGTCACTATACTTCTGGCTGGTGTCACTGTACTTCTGGCTTATGTGGGACCTGGAGAGAGTTGAACATGAGTCCCTAGGCTTCACAGGCAAGCGCCTTAACTGTTAAGCCATCTCGCTAGCCCTACAGAACCAGAGAGGAAGCCCACAGACCTATAGGTTCTCTGTCATCCTGGACAGTACGACATACAACCTACATTCACCACCTATGCAAATGAGAAGAGCAGCCCTGGACATAGTGCTGAAGAAAAATACCAGCCTATCAAAAAGAAGAGGGATATGTCAAATACTGCTAACATACCACGAACTGTTAAAAAGTCAAGTTCGTTAATTCTAAATCGATAGCGTGGATGACTGACAAAGAACAGGGTGCGTGAATGACAACCACGAAGCTAACAGCTACTACATGCTTACTCTTTCCCAAGTGCCAGGCTCACAACTGTAGACACATTGTCATTGAGTAGTCACAGTGGCTCTTCAGTAGCCACTGCCATGGAGTCCCATCTTTCAGTGAGGAAACTGGGGTTCTTTGGAGAAGAGTAATCTACTACTGTAAACCCAAGCACAATCGAAACTCAAGTCTAATGGGAGGCTGCTAATTCAGCTGGGGTGGCGGGCGAGAAAAAAATAAACAAGATTCCTGATTTACAGCACTTGTCAATTTCTGTGGCATAAATACTCTGACCAGAGGTGATTCCAAGCCAGTGATGGCTTAACAGCTGGCAGCAAAATTCCTGACTGTGGAATAATGAGCTTTTACAGACTTATAGGGGCACATCATGGTCAAATCCATCCCATAGTCAACCCACAGTTTACTGTCAGTGGAAAATAAATTTCAGCCCATGAAAGAGAACTGGCTTGGAAACAGCATGCTGATATGCCAGCCAGGGCACACGCCTACCTCAGGTTCTGCACAGAGCACAGGGGGCAGAGCAGGAGAAATACCAAGAGTAGAGAACGCACTGTCTCCCTGCCTATAGTCAAACTTTCCTTCATAGAGGGGTCACAGCCTCACAGCACTTTCTGGCAGAAATAGCAAAACCTGTAATTCCTTTTTTAAAAAAAAAACTCTTTTTAAATAAACAATAAATAAATGGGGGGGGGGTGGAATGAACATGCCAGGGCCTCTTGCCACTGTGAACAAACTCCAGATGCATGCACCTCTTTGTACATGTGGCTTTACATGGGTACTGGGGAATCAAACCCCAGGCCATCAGGCTTTGCAAGGAAGCACTTTAACTACTGAGCCATCTCTCCAACTCAAAACCTGTGATAATATTTTCAGGCTCTATCAAGCATTTTGTTGGTCAAATAAGGAGGTCAGACCTGAGGCTGAAGATTCTGATTCTAGGCCTTCTGGGATCATTAATTTTGTATTTCCCTTGAGGAAGTAAGAAAATAATCACTCCGAATAGGAACCAGCTTTGGGCATACTCTGAATGCAATTAAAATACACGTGTGGCTCTTGGCTTAGCTTCTCCGTCCATACGTGTAGGATACAACCTTCTAATGAGGTCTTCCTCTGATAACACGTTTCAAGGAGAGGCTCATCGAAGGGATTGGCCTGTGGTATTTGATCCATAAACACACACGGGATACAGATAGGCAGGTATTTGCCAAGAGCTGAATACAAAAGAGAAGGCAGTTTTTGCCCAGAGCCTCAGACACTAATGGAGCAGGTTGTCAAAAACATAGTTAAAGTATATTCATTCCCTCACTCAACAAATATTTGTCAAGAGCCCGTTAGGTATCAGGCATTCTGCCAGTCCATGGTTCCACGGTGAGCAAGACAGATTGGTTTCTACTTCCATGGAGCGGGCAGTCCAGTCATGAAGGGAGACGGTAATTAAATGATCACAGCAATAAAGGTGTAATTAAAAACTGACATAGGCACTCTAAAGAATGGGAACTGGCTGTGGAAGAACAGGAGGAGCCTGATCCAGGTATGGAGAGTCAGGAAAGGCTTTTGTCAGGAACTGATGATTGAACTAAAGAGTTGAGGAAAAATGAGCAGTTAACCATGTGGGTGGAGCCGAGTGAAGGAATAAAAAAAGAAGGGTGCTCCAGGGAAGGGAAGGGCAGACGTCCTTAAGTGGGAGGGAGCACAGTGGTCTAAGGCTGATTTGGAAAGGGATGTTGGTGTTATGTAAGGTGACTAGGCTGAGCTTCCCTGAGCCCTACAGGTGTGATAAGGCTTTGTGCCTATGCAGATAAGCAGGAAGCCATGCAGAGTTGAGGCAGGAGAATTCAAGTAGCAATGACACCCAAAGTTGCTGGATGAGCACAGGGAACCAACATCTAAACTGCTGTGCGGTGTGGAGGGGTGAGGGGATGTTGGGGCTCAGGCATGTATCCAAATAGACCTTTATGGATAAGGAAGTATCTGAGCCGAATTTTATTTTATTTTATTTTATTTTGGTTTTCTTAGGCAGGGTCTCACTCTAGCTCAGGCTGAACTGGAACTCACTATGTGTAGTCTCAGGGTGGCCTCGAACTCATGGCAATCCTCCCAGCTCTACCTCCCAAGTGCTGGGATTAAAGGCATGTGCCACTAAGTCCAGCTGAATTTTTTATTGTGTTTTTATTTTAGAGAGAGTGTGAGAGAGAAACACACACAGAGAATTGGTGCAACAGGTTCTCGGCTACTGCAGTGGAACTCCAGAAGCTTGCGCCACCTAGCGAGCATGTGCAACCTTGCACTTGCCTCATCTTTGTGCATCTAGTTAATGTGGGATCTGGAGAGTCAAACATGGGTTCCTTGGGCTTCGCAGGCCTTAATCGCTAAGCCATCTCTCCAGCCCCCTGAGCGGAATTTTAAAGTAAAGCTTATTTTTTAATGTTTAGCCAGACACAGTTTTATATTATTTATTTATTTGGGGGGGGCAGGTAAAAGAGAGAATGGATGTGACAGCCTCTAGCTACTGCAGATGAACTCCAGATGCATGTGCCACCACATATATCTGGCATATGTGGACACTGGGGAATCAAACCTAGGTCCTTAGGCTTTGCAGGCAAGTGCCTTAACTGCTAAGCCATCTTTCCAGCTCCTGAGCTGAATGTTTAAAGGATGAATATGATGTATGACTGATTTAGCAGGCTATAGTGAGAAGAGAAAAGTGGGAAGGAGGGAGAGAGGAAGAGAGAGAGAGAGAGATAAAGGATAGTTCCTGGAAGAGTATGAAGGGGCAGGTGGGTAAGAAGAGGCCAGTAAGAAGGGCAATAAAGTTGCATCACAGGCTACGGGAAGAGGTCTGGGTTTTATCCTGAAGACAGCAAGGTAGACCCTGCCAGCTTGCTGAGGCAGGAAGGTCATGAGCAGCAGGGCTGAAAGTGACTGACGCCAGAAACTGGAGAAAACAGTGGTGTGATTGTCACAGCAGCCCCGGTGAGAGGGACAGGGCGGTCTGCACAAAAGCAGCACAATGAGGAGCAGGGAGAGGGTGATTTGAGAAGATATTAAAAGGTAAAGGTGAAAGGACACGGTCACCACGTAGATGGGTGGAGTGATTTCTGTTCAAAGAGTGGTCTGAATGAAATGAACTCCTCTGTCGGGTCAGGTCGTCTTGCCCATGTGCTTTGACAAGCACTCATGGATCCTTGAGGAGAATGGTGTTTGCTTCATTGTTGGGTGCAGATTCTCTTAGCTATTTATTCAACTGAACTTTCTAGTTGTGTATTTCAATCTTGTACATCCTTGTTAATATTCCATATCAGCTCTATCATTTAAGGCAGAAATGTACTAAAACCTCCCACATCATTGTGTATTTATCAATTTCTCATTCTATATTATTCTATATTTATCAATTTTGCTTTGCATGTTCTGAGGCTATCACAGTAGATATATACGAGCTTGGAAATTAAAATTCATTTGTTGAAAATTTCCAGTTATCAGAGGGGGAGGGAAGGAAAATATCATGGTTTATTGTCTGTAAGTATAGTTGTCAATAAAAAATATAAAAAAAGAAAATTTCCAGTTATCATTATTCAGTAATCCATTTTTAAATCATTTTTTGCTTAAAATTATTTTATCTGGTATTCATATAGCCATACCAACTATACATTTTGTAAATTTTTATTTATTTATTTATTTATTTATTTATTTATTTATTTATTTATTATTTTAGAGAAAGTGAACAAGGGAGAGAGAGAGAGACAGAGGGAGAGAGAATTGGTGTGCCAGGGCCTCAGCCACTGAAATTGAACTCCAGACACCTGTGCCACCTAGTGGGCATGTGCAACCTTGCGCTTGCCTCACCTTTGTGAATCTGGCTTACATGGAAGCTGGAGAGTCAAACATGGGTCCTTAGGCTTCACAGGCAAGTGCCTTAACTACTAAGCCATCTCTCCAGCCCAACTTATAAATTTTTATTATCATTTGTTATCTTTAAAAGCGTTATTGAGACCAAGCCTAGCTATGTTTCTCAGGCTGTTTTCAAACTCCCAAATTCAAGCAATCCTCCTGAAAGCTGGGGCTATATAGGTGTACACCACTGATCCTGGCTTTTTTTTTTTTTTTCATTCTTTTACATTTAACCATTCTGTATCCTTATCCTTATAGCTTTTTTTGAGGTAGGGTTTCACTCTAGTCCAGGCTGACCTGGAACTCACTATGTAGTTGTAGGGTGGCCTCAAAGTCACAATGATCCTCCTAGCTCAGCCTCTAGAGTGCTGGGATTAAAGGCAAGTGCCACCATGCCCAGCTGCCATTATGTTTTTAATATGTCTGTCATCAGAATTGTAAATGGATTTTTAAGAGATAACCCATTTACATTTTTTGTGATTATAAGTATATTTGGGTTAATTTCATTTGCCTATGAGTAATATTTTAATTTTTCTATCCTCTTTTTTTTTTTTTTTTTTTTTTTTGAGATAGGGTCTTGCTATAGCCCAGGCTGACCCGGAATTCACTATGTTCACTGTGTAGTCTCAGGCTGGCCTCCCACTCACAGTGATCCTTCTACCTTTGCCTCTTGAGCGCTGGGATTAAAGGCATGTGCCACCACACCTGGCTGGATTCTTTATATAACTACACTTTTGCTTATTTTACTTCATCCCTCTCATCCCTACCAGTTGCTGGTTTGACAGCATTTACTTTGTTTTGTTTTACCCCTCACATTTAACATACACATTTCACTTAATGAAATATAAAGTTCATTAATATTTCTTGGGAATAGTTAAGGTTTTGGGGTGATTTCATTCATAGACATGGAGCAAGCACTTAGAGCCTATTTGTAACCAAAGCTAAGTCCTGTTTTATACATGTGGGCTGTGAGGACACAGCCAATTATCACCTTAATAGAAACCCACACATGTACCTTCGGTGGCTTGTGGGTATTCTGTATTACATAAGAGGCAGTCACAGAGGTTAAAACAAAACCACAGGTAAGTGCCAGTGTTTGTTGTCCCTTGATTCTTAGACCCATAAGACTCCAGCTTAGTCACTCAGTGAAACTGAGCACAAATGCCTCCTAGGAAGAGCAGGTTCCCTAAATGTCACTTCAGTAACTACCTATAAGCTGAATCCTTGTGTGGAGCAATGGCCTGAACTCGCTCTTCCATAAAGACTGTGTCTTATGTCTCTCATTTTCTCTGTCATCTTCTTTGTGGCTTAAGTAATGGGAGAAGGGGCTTAGTTAATTTTTGCCAAATATGAGAGGGAATAAAAAACTATTTTCAATCAATTAAAAAATCTTAAATTAGGTCTGGAGAGATGGCTTAGCAGTTAAGGTATTGCCTGCAAAGCAAAGGATCCAGGTTTGATTCTCCAGGACCTACATAAGCCAGATGCACAAGGGGGTGCATGCATCTGGAGTTCATTTGAGAGGCTAGAGGCCCTGGTGTGCCCATTCTCTCTCTCTCTCTCTCTCAAATAAATAAATAAATAAATTTATTTTTAAGAAATCTTAAATTAGGGACTGGAGAGATGACTTGGAGGTTAAAGCACATGCCTACGAAGCCTAAGGACCCCAGTTCGATTCTCCAGGTCCCATGTAAGCCAGATGTACATGGTGGCGCATGTGTCTGGAGTTTGTTTGCAGTGGCTGAAGGTCCTGGCGCACCCACTCTCACTCACTCTCTCTACCTCTCCCTCTCCCTCTCTCTGTCACTAATAAATAAATAAATAAGGTAAAATAAAATCTTTTTTAAAAAAAATCTTAAATTAGGATCTGAAGAGATTGCTTAGTGGTTAAGGTGCTTGTCAGCAAAGCCGAAAGACCCAGGTTTCATTCCTAGTACCCATGTAAAGCCTGATGCATCTGGGGTTTGTTGGCACTGGCTAGTGGCCCAGGCATGCTTATTCTCTCTCTTTGTCTATCTCTCTCTCTCTCAAAAATAAAATATATATTTTTTAAATCTTAAATTAAACATTTAATCTAATATAGACCCTAACAGGTTTCAACTAATTTAGCATAAGCAGGTTTTCTTGTTTGCTACAGGTCAAGAGCCTTGTGAACAATGTTTCTTTAACCTGTTCAATGACTCAGTGCAGAGGGAAGGAGGGGATTATTGCATCTCAGGAGTGGGTGACAGGCTCAGTTCTCAGAGATGCTTCTTCCTGCTTGTGTAAGACCAGGTCTGTGCAGTCGTCACTTGCTACCCACCACTGAAAAGTGGCTGGGGAAGCGTGCAGACTTCAGGAGCTGGAGTTCTGGAGGCCACAGTTAACTGAGTTTGTCAGTGTTAACATGGGTGTTCCAATAGGCTGGGTGTTCCTCTCACGTTGGTGTCACTGATAAATTAAGAGTCTCCTCTGGCTTTCCTAAAACCTCACCAGTGTCTCAAATCTCCAGGGGCTGGTTCGAGCAAAGTAACGACATGGAGTTCATGTCGCTTGATTGTCTCCATGTCCCCACACACAGATAACCCCTCACCTGACAGCCAATAATATGAGGAGCAGAGTTCACAAACTTCCATTATGCTTAACGCCTGATTTCACTTAGTTAATGGTTTCATTTATTGGAGCAATTTGTGTGAATCCCCAAAGACTTGCTAAAGTTGCTGCCTTTCGGTTTTATCATGTCATATACTTCCTTTATTCCTATCCTGTAACAAACAAAGACAGGCAAGATATAAGTAAATTGTAAATAAAATTACAAACAAGGGCTTTTCAGGCTCCTTAAGCTTCAGCTGATTCCTAAATCCCTCTGCCTCAGACATCAGCCCCATGGCAATGCCAGGCTTATTTCAGGAGTCAACATGTGGCTCTCAGCTTTCAGGGACACATCTGTACTGAAGGATTCGCAGAGGGAGGGAGCTGAAACGTGCAGCCACCCTGACTGCCTCATTTACAGGAGTAAGCAGAGTGAGGTGGGAGTCATGGCTTTGTGTGCTGCAGGCCTCACTGTGTTTAGGACCCCGGAGGACCTGCTGGGTGCTGGCCAAGGTTATTGAGTTGGTGAGGGCTTGGAAAAGATGATGTCCAAGCTCCATGGTTTATATCCACATGTAAATGGGAAGATTAGTATAATCCCTAGCCAGAACCATGCCTCCAATCCCAGCCAGGCTGCTAGTGCATCTGTTCCTCTCATCTCAGCAGGATGCAGCAAGAATGCAAGCAGGCTGAGTTAAACCCATGCCCAGCACATAGAACATCACTTAATAATGACCCCCCCCCCACCTACCCAGAGCTGATCTAGAAGAAAGACCATCTTTAACATGCAGCTGACCCACCATCAGAGGGCATGCAAACAGAAACACCCACTGTAAGAGTCCCTGGGGCAACAAGAAACTATGCTCCTAAGACTAGCAATACAAATGACTATTTGTGCACTTAAGTGGCAGCTAGTAGAATGTAATTATTATTTCCTGTATACAAAAATTAAATAGACTTGGGAAATATTTGGGGGAAATACATGACAAAAGTTATGATCTCTGAGTGACATTTTATGGAAGGACATTTAAGGAAGGTCATGGTGTGTGCTAATAACGAGGGGACAGGTAAAGATAGTCCCATATGAAAGTGCTAAATTGCCTTGTGCTCGGTGATAGAGCGCATGTTTAATTAGCATGCAGGAGACTCTGTGTTTGATCCCCAGCACTTTGGTGGGGTGGGGGTAAAGTAGGGTCCTGAATTAGAGTGAGAGGCTGGGTAGAGAGAGAATGTGATAGAGATAGAAGTGGGTATTGAGAGACCACAGGCTTGGGATGAAAGGAAAAGTCTTGGGGTATAAAAATCTGGGAGAAATATACAACAAGGTAAACTGTAATCCTCCCTGTACAGTTGCTGGAAATGAAATTTTTTGGTCAGCTTCTGTATTATGTGGACAGAACAGGAAAGATGCACTGTATGTAGCAGGGTCATTTGTGATGGTCTGACTTTAAATATAGTTTCTATGATAGATATCAAATTTTCTTTGGGGGTCCTTGCAGAGACCTCAAACAATAGCTGAAATTGGGGTCAATAATATGTTCTGGGGCTGTAGATTGGGAGAAATGTATGAGATACGAAAATACCAAGAGCAGAAAAAAACGTGGGTGCTTCTAATGCAAGCCCTAATTTCAGTGTTTCAAGGACACTTTACTCAAATTGGTGCCTTGGTGTATGGTGGAACAGCTTCCTGAGAGAGCAGCTCCCAAGGCCACTTCAGGTCAGACAAGCCTGGACTACGGGGGCAGACTGGCCTTCCTGGACGACATAACTTGGCTGGTGCGGGGTTTCTCATGGGACTGAGCAGGTGTGTGAAATCCTGCTGAAGGTTGGCAGGGAACAGAGGTGGATGTTGGAAATATCCAGATTTTAAATCACAAATGCTAGTCCAAAGAAATGACAACTTTGTGGGGCAATGGGCAAAAACCCCATTTGCGGTCATTATACTTCATCAGCAAAGTCATGTAAACTTTTCATAGTAATTAAGAGTTAACTGTTGACAGACTTTTTTTTTTTGTTTGTTTGTTTCTCAAGGTAGAGTCTCACTCTAGCCCAGGCTGACCTGGGATTCACTATATAGTCGCAGACTGGCCTTGAACTCATGGTGATCCTCCTACCTCTGCCTCCCGAGTGCTGGAATAAAAGGCGTGCACCACCACACGTGGCTTCCCAGACTCTGTTTGAAGTTGAGCACTACCACTTTGGCTGTTGACCTTAGACTGGCCATTTAATGTCTATAAGCTTTGATTTCATTTGAACACTGGGAGTGTGAGTGTCCACAGCAAAGGGCCGTGGTGGAGTTAACAGATATGATCTCCTAGCCAACAATATGCTTTTGGGAAAGACGATCATTGTTATTGTAGGACCACCCGAAAACCTGTATATGTACATATCATCAGCTACTCTTACAGGTGAAGTCCCCACATTAGGTTCCTGCTATTTTGCGGGGGGGGGGGGGGCGGGGTATCTTTCTTTCATAGTCTTTGTAGTTACCAGAGTTTTTTTCTTACACATGGTTGGGAAAATACATGCCTTAAAATTCTAACTTTCATTGACTTTGTTTTTAAATCCTTAGAGGCAATAATTGGTGCATTTTACACGAATATAAATTATATGTACTGAGTATATTCAATACTAGAGGATTATATTATATGGTGGGTCCTGTGTGATAAGCGAAATAAGGAAATAATCAGGATGAGGATGGCTGTTAAACAAGGACAAACTCAACTTCTCTGTATGACAAGAGGACATGGGGAAAACTGGGACAAGCAATGTAACATTGCCGACATAACGATTTGTCTCATAAAATGTCCTGGGGTACAGGACCTGATCTTTAAAAAGTCCCTGTGACCCTTCTCCCTGCTTTGATCATTGGTTTGGGTTCTGTCCCCCAACAAATCCAGAAGGTTTATTTCACACATTAACCCTTTGCTGTCCCTGATGCGCCCTTTACTCCCAAGTGTCTAACCGTCCAAGCTGCCGTCTGTGTCCTCTGCTGCACACAGGCTTGGCAGAACTCGTCAACACAGTGTGAATGTGGAAGATAGAACCTCAGTCTTGGCCTCTGGGCTTCTGTGGGTTTCAGCCAGACTCTGGTGTTATTTTAGTGCAACTTTAGTGTTTAATTTGAGGATGTGTGTGGACCAGAAGGAGAGACCAAAACATGATTTTTTTTTTTTTCTGTTGGCCAAATGATTAAATTTGAAGTTCTAAAAAAATGTCCAGCTCGGTGCAACACTGTGCCTAATTGGAAAGAGAGAAGTGCCCGGAAAGCTCCTCCCATTTTAGGCAACATCCCTCCTCCCACATCCTCCTCCAGGCCCTCCATGGTGGGCAGCACCTGCACAGACTATGGCCCTGAGTGGTCCTGTCCTTCCTGAAAATGTCCACTGAGCCTCTGCTGGAAGAACATTCTAGAGGTCTGTTTAATCTCTTCCAGTCCTGACAGTGCCTCCACCATCCGCTGCTGAGCCATGGCTGAAGGGGAAATCACGACCTTCACGGCCCTCACGGAGAAATTCAACCTGCCTTCAGGGAACTACAAGAAGCCCAAACTACTCTACTGCAGCAACGGGGGGCACTTCCTGAGGATCCTTCCTGACGGCACAGTGGACGGGACAAGGGACAGGAGCGACCAGCACAGTAAGTCATTTGAATTGTACCCTGCAACTTTCTATGTCTTTCTTTTAAATTAAGTATATACTTTGGCTGGACATGGTGGTGCACACCTTTAATCCCAGCACTCAGGAGGCAGAGGGAGGAAGGCTTTGAGGCCACCGTGAGACTACATAGTGAATTCCAGGTCAGCTTGGGCTAGGGCAAAACTTCAAAAAAAATGAAGAAAAAAAAAAGTATATACTTGTATGAACACACCAAGTGTTGATACCAGCATTTTCTCCTCCCTGCCCCACCGAGGGCCCTCCTTGGTGGGATTGCTGGTATTCCCCATGGGTTGTGGGTTGTGAAAACAGCCCACAGTCATTGTGGGGCAGGAGGCAATGTCTCCAGCTATATCTTGAAGTTTAGTCTGGCATAAGACAAGGTGGTAATCCAGTATGGTACAGGTACCTACTTTCTAAGGCTCTATGCAGGTGAGGGAACATATATGTGCAAAGGAAGAGCCTGGCTTTGGAAAACAGCGCTCAGGGCTGCGGCTTAGCTAATGGCATCGTATAGTACGCTTTTAAGGGGATTCTCCGCAGACCTGACACGACTGGCTGCCAGGGTTCACTTGCTGTGTTTCCACCCGAGTTTCTATAACTAACAAAAGACCTGCCCCCCTCCCAGCGTCAGCAAGGGGCCTGCTTCCTCCAAGATGGGAAGGGCCAGATGGGCAGGAACAGGTCAATGCTGCACAAAGATGTGGGCTCAATTTCAAGTTAAGAGTCTCCAGGTGATGTTTCCGCTGGGCTTGATTTGTGAATCCCAGCCCTTAACCGTACTCTAACACATCATAAATTACGCAGCTTTCCTGCTGCACATCTCACAGATGTGGCTTCGGTCAGCAGGAGGGGTAAAGTCATTCTCCAGACCCTGCGGAGGCAGAGGGAGCTCTAGTGCCAGAAGCTGATGCTCTTCAGGGCTTTCCCAGCAGCCAGGCGGAGAGAGTGTGACTTAGAGAAAAGAATCCTCCTGGTTCTGGGGTGTGTGTTTGAATGAGATGTCTGGTCCCTATTGCTCTGTGTCAGAGATAATCTGAGTACCAGGAAGGCATGGGATGTTGCAAGAACACCAAACGTCAGAGATCTAGTCTCTGCTTGCAGGAGTAGCAATGTCAATAATCAAACATGCTGCAAGTGAAGAGAGGGACCGAGGAGAGTGAAAGCAGGAGACACAAGAGCAGGCTTCTCCCGGACTAGTTTCACAGTGGCAGCTCGAGAGCTGCACTTCCTTTACTCTCGATGTACATGCAACCAGATGGGCGCCAGCACTGATGGGCCAGGTGACATTGTCCCTACCTAGCACTCAGACCTGGAGATGAGCAGAAAGTCGGGGGGGGGGGGGGGGGATGGAGCTTGCAGCTGCAGGTTTAGGGTATGGGGACTTGGTTTGGATAGTTTGTCTTCCAGTGGGCCTCTTGTATGCTTTCTACTCCCTGAAATAGGTACCAGAATAAGTCAAGAGAGAGACAGACAGACAGATAGAGACTAGTTGTAAAATTAAAAGCACATCAAAAGAAGCAAGAATTAGGGCTGGAGAGATGACTTAGCGGATAAGGCGCCTGCCTGTGAAGCCTAAGAATGCCCGTTAGATTCTCTAGGTCCCACGTTTTGCCAGACGCAAAAGTGATGCAAGCATGCACACAAGGGGGTGCATTCACAGTGGCTGAGAGGCCACTGGTGCGCCCATTCTCTCTCTGTCTCTCTCAAATTAAAATAAATAATAAAAGCAGCAACACTTAGATTATTGTCCATTGTGTCAGTCACAGCGCATAGTTTTACAAGTCTGCCCCACAGCACTGGAGAACAAGCTCTAATTTCTCTTGAGTTTTAAATGCTTCTAATAAGTTTTATCACTTTGCTGAACCAATTGGGACTGCTTTAGCCCCCAGGATCCAAGAGTTAAAATGATCTCAGTGACCTGTTTCTTAAGGTTATGCTTGCCTTTCTGAGAAACCTTGAACTTCAGGGTAACAAGAGGCTACAATTACTGAGATTTTTGGACAAATGCCATGCGCCTTCACTCTGGTCATTCCATCACTAACAGTGCATAATACTGGGACAACTTGTGACATCTACTGAGAACTTGGTCACTTGGCCTAAACTGTCAGCAGCTCACTTGTTTGCAGCACGATACAGCGTGTGCATCAGGATGTGGGCAGCCAAGGGATGCTGGAGTGTTTGGCAAATAAACTTGGGAAAGTTATGTGATCATTTTGGCTTTCTTTTTCCCTGTTGTGTATAATAATAATAATAATAATAATGCTTGCATCATAGTTTCTTAGGAGAGTTTAGTAGATAACAGTGGATGTTGTTGGCACAGCACCTGCCTGGTTCGGGCAGTACATGCTTGTGGGTGTTGTTGGTGCCATCATCACGATTCTCCATTCTCCACGCAGAGCAGGATGGCGAGGAACTTCCCCTAGCCTCCTCTCTTCACCCAGGAAGGGTCAGGGTATGGATTCAGGCTTTGAGCCAGACCTTCTCTACCAACATCCAGAGTGGTTATGTGAGCCTATTACTTGCATCTGACACTAAGGACAAGGGCCAGAGGGGCAGAAATCCATCCTTGTCAGTCAGGGGCCTAGGTGTAGGGTCTTAGAAAGCTGGAGCTCATTCTGTCCCATCACTTTTTTTCTGAGGGGTGAGTGGTTGTTTTTTTTTGTTTTAGAGGCAGGATCTCACTCTAGCCCAGGCTGACCTCAAACTCATTCTGTAGCCCCAGGCTGGCTTTGAGTTCACAGCGATCCTCCCAAGTGCTGGGATTAAAGGTGTGCACCACCACATCCTGCCTGCTTGTCACGTTCTAACTACAATGAGCATTCATTCTCTCCATTATGCATGAAGTGCTCTGAGAAAGACGCTGCAGGTTGCCCAGCCAAGGATTCTTCCAACCTTCAGTGTCCTCAGAGGCCTAATTTAGGGAGAAGTCTTTTTATTTCACCGAGACTCAGCTTCCTCACCTGTAGAATGGGAGTGATAGGATTTCTCTGTGTCCCTCACAAGGCTCAAAACCATTTAGTAAGATCCTGCTGATGGGAGGACCTCCAGAGCGTGGATGCTCTTGGTGTGGATCTGTTGCCCTCTTCTGCCCAGTGGTGGTACTGCCATAGCCCTTCTGAACCTCGGGTTTTGGAAGCAGCATCAGTTTTGAACCTGTGTTGTGGCAGCCCCTGGATAACTGATCCATCTGCACACACAACCTGCCAAGGGAAGGGTTCTACTCCTTAGTCACTGGCCTGAGTATGACTAGAGGCTGTGGTGACAGAGTCACACTCGAAGTCTTCCTTCAGGAAGTGCATTCTGTTTTCACTGTGTGCAGTATGTGTGGACATGTATGGCGTATGATCATGCCTTGGTATGAAGGCCATATTGCTCTTCCATCTTATTTGGAGACAGAATTCTTCAGTGAAAGATTCAGTGAATCTTTCAGCTCTCCATTTTGTCAGTTAGATTGGCTGACCTAAGAGCCCCAGCAGCCCTCTGTCCCCATCAGTGCTGCTGCTTCAGAAGTACGCAGCCACGCCAGGCTATTTCATGGGGGATGGGGATCAAAATCAGCCCTCATCTGCTTGTGCAGTATGTGCTCTTACCTGCTGGGCCGTCTCTGCAATCCAGGAAGAGCATTCTTAAGAGCCAGTCATATATTTATATTTTATTTATTTACTTAGTGGACAGAAAGAGAAAGAGGAAGACAGAGAGAGGGAATGGGCATGCCAGGGCCTCCAGCTACTGCAAACGAACTCCAGGTATATGCACCACCTTTTGCATCTGGCTTACGTGGGTACTAGAGAATTGAACCTAGGTCCTTAGACTTTGCAGGCAAATGCCTTAACCATTAAGCCATCTCTCCAGCTCCCAATGATATACTTAAATAAACCACAGAGCCTGCAAGGTAGAACTGTGTGCCTTAGAGTTCTGCAAGGCAAAAAGAATTCCTTTCACAGCTTATCTTTTTTTTTAATTTTATTTTTTTAAGATTCTATTTTTATTTATTTATATATTTATTAGAGACAGACAGAGGGGGAGAGAGAATGAGAATGGGTGCACCAGGACCTCTAGCCACTGCAAACGAACTCTAGATGCATGCGCCACCATGTGCATCTGGCTTACGTGGGACCTGGGGAATTGAACCAGGGTCCTTAGGCTTTGCAGGTAAGTTCCCCCACTAAGCCATCTCTCTAGCACAGAATTTTAACTTTTATTTATTTATTTATTTATTTATTTATTTATTTATTTATTTGACAGAGAGAAAGAGGGAGAGAGAACGGGAGTGCCAGGGCCTCCAGCCACTGCAAAAAACTCCAGACACATGTGCCCCCTTGTGCATCTGGCTAACATGGGATCTAGGGAATCGAACCTGGGTCCTTTGGCTTTGCAGGCAAACGCCTTAACTGCTAAGCCATCCCTCCAGCCCCTCACAGCTTATCTTTATCTTTAACTAATTGACCTGCTATGGGCAAAATGGGAAGTTTGAGAAAATTTGTCTTCTTACCCCTAGGACAGAAAGTTTCCAAGTACCTTATTGTGGTAGTGACCTCCAGTGGGTGCCGTATGCTGGGCATTCTGTTGGTTTCCCATAGCGAGAATGGTTTGGGGTTTGTCTCTGCTCCATGCCTCAGGTCACAGCTATAGACAGTTTTCCGTACAGGCTGTGAACACTTGTTACACTTCCATATTACCAACTCCAGGCACAAGCAGACAGCACATGATATAGATTCTGGAGATGCAGTATGGTGTTAGGCTCTGAGAGGGGAGGAGATGTGTCACTGTGAGAGGGAGGTTCTTGGAAGAGGCACAGGTTCCGGCAAGGAGTTGCGGCTCTCCTCTGAAGCAGTACAATTGAGGAGCATCTCCAGAGTCTCTCTTGTGTGCTGGCTTTCTCTGAGGACAAGGACTCCCTGACATTTCAAGGTTTGTGCACAGCACATTGCCTGTCACTTGGAACAGTGCCCAGTAAGCATTAATTTGATGAGTGACTGAGTTGGGTTGGTGGCAAATAAATTGAACCCCAATAATGTGTTCAATAAATGCCTGTCAAGCACTGCTATGTTCCAGGCACTGTATAGACAGCCATTTCCACTTCACAACCCTGTGAGATTACTGGTCGTCATCATTCTGAAAACCCAGAAGTCAACGGAGTACAACCAGTTCTTCCCAGGCCGGTCTGGCCAGATGACCCTTGCTGCTTTAATACTAAGGTTCTTTCCCTGGGGATCCTACCACCACCCTACATTGATTCCTTGACAGTGGTTTCTCCCCACAAACTACGTACGTTGGCATCACTTAGCCTGTCTTGTGGGTCAGATAGGCAAGAGTAGCTGCAAGTCCCACCACCACCATTTGCTAGTTTTGAGTCACCTTAGGATAGTTATGCCTCTACGCCTTCTGAGTTTCCCCACTTGGCAAAGCAGAATGACAGTGGTGTCTACCCTTCCAGGAAAGTAGGTTTGTTTGTATGTAGGGTTGTTTGTAAGTATCTAGCATACTGTTCGGTACACCTCCTCTTCTCTAAGCGTCCTGGGCCTTCCTCATCTGACTGTCTGATATTTCACGTCGGTAACTGAATGTCATACTTGCTGATAGAACCGTGGGTGACTTTTCCTTCCAGTTTCTCTGGGACCATCTCACTTGTAGCTTCTGAGAACTGGCATAGAGTCACCGCATACCTAGGACCAAGCCAGCAAGCCCTGCCAGTCTAGCTTCCCTGGCAGAGCAAGCCACTGAGGCAAGGGCGAGGAGGAGCTCCACGCTGTCTGTTCTTCCTATAGCCTTCTCTATGGTAAAGGGAGGCCTGGACTTACTCTCCCACGGGATGAATAGCTAGGCCAGCAACGGAGGCGGTGTTATATACTCCCGAGCCTCCCCAGCCTCTCCAGCATGTAAGAGTTCGTGTGTGGAGGATTCCCGGCACTGCTCGCCACACAGATGGAAATGTTCTTGAGCAGAGTGTGTGCCAATCAAATATTTATAAATCCAGCCACATCCTGGAGGCATCAGGGGAGTTTCTGGTCAAAAGGATACTACGTCACAGCCCTGGATTCAGGGCAGACTGCTCCTCAGTGAAATCCCTTCATGCCTGTTTGGAAGAGATCAGACTTCTGCTGTCTGGTCTGATGTGGCTCCGCAATTAATGGGTAAGACCCTTTGTTCCTTCCTCATCAGTCTGGGCTCAAAGACAGGACAGTTTTCCAACTGACCATGGGGAGCAGTGCTGGGCCCTGCTGCCAGAACCAGAGAGAGAAGCAGCCTTAGAGACACCCTGTAGGGTGCTTCAGCCTCTGTTATGTGGTTGCCTCCAAGCCTCGCCTCCCCACTCAGACTCTTTGATTAAAAAAAGAGATTCTTCTAGGGAAACTGTATCATCTAATATGCATATGTATCTCTCTCAATCCCTGAATTAAATCAAACTGTCCAGATACCTTTTTTAGGTATTGAAAGAAAAGAGACTCTCTCAAGTTTTAAGAAATGTCTTCTTCTTATGTATATGTAACACACACACACACACACACACGGGCTCCAAACCACTGGAATTTTTTTTCCCTCAAATCCATTTTTTCCCCTACTCTGTCTTTAATGTTTTGCGGAGCCTGGCTTGTGGCTACACTTTAATTATAAATGCCACTGACATAAAACGACCTGGCTGAGTTCTGAATGAGGCTGACCTCACTTTGGGTAAACACAGCCAAGGACGGGAAGTCTCTAACCGAGAATAAACTGGGCACATAATCTCTGTGGCCTCTCCTGGACAGCGGGCATCAAGGGCAGGCTATGCCACCCAAGCAGGTCTTCCTCACCGGCTTTCCTGACCCAGGGTACCAGCTGTCACTTTAGCTGTAAAAATTCCTAGGACAGAACAGGGAGATGCTCGTTCAAAGATGGGGTGTAGGGCCCCATAACTCATTGCTCTTGGCATTGGCAGGCTTGTAACTCCTTCTTTCTGCTCTTGGAAAGTAAGGGATTACGTGCCTTACCATGAACCAGCTACTGCCATGACCTCATGGAAGCCTCTGGCCACTGTAAACAGAGAGGCAGACGTTCTGTTCTTAGACCAAGGCACGAATACCCAGGTTGGGTTGGTAACCGCCACCGCCACCGCCCCCCCCCGCGAGCTCCGGGCTCCCCTTCAGGTAGGAACCCCACCTAAATATGTAGAGCTCCGTGGATGATAAATAATGAGCACAGGACAAGGTAGGAGCACAAGCCAAAAGATGACCTTGCACATTTCAGGGTGACATTTATTTTTGATAAAAATAAGAGATGAGGGGCACAACTCTGGATTCTAATGGGGACACGTAAGGTCTCCCTATCCTGGTAGAGATGGTGGATCATGCTTTGTCATTCTAGTATTTGGGAGGGTGAGACAGGAGGGTCACCCCAAGTTCCAGGTCAGCCTGGGTTACCAAGTGAGATCTTGTCTTTAAAAAAAAAAATCCATCCAACAAATTCTTCCAGCTCTCTTCAAGTCTGTCTTGACAAGGCTCTGTCCATCTGAACTGCTTTAAGACACTTCTACTGACTACTCGAGTACCTTCTAGAAAGTCGCTTTTCATTCTGTTAAATCAAAGTTTGCTCTCCCCATTTCAAAACTGGGGTTGTGGGGGTAAGTGAGATAAGTCAATCACTAGTAGACTTATCTCACTTTTCAACAAGAACTTTCTCTTTCATCCTGGGGACATGTGGGCTGCTGTCCTTCCTCTCATAGACAGCAGTTTCTCCCTTTCCTGGAAGAGCTACTCCACCTCCTGCTCTGGGTGCTCACCTGGCAGGGTACCCTGAAATGGACATGGAGACAGTAAAGCTTTCGTGACCCTCCATTCTATCCTGCCTCCCCAGTACTCATGGTCCCCAAATAGCCACCTGTTTTACACCCCTGTGCTCAGGCATAGATGCAACGTGGGGTCAAGGCTGAGCAGAGTCACAGATCATCTTGGGTGTCACCTGGAGGTGGGGACCATGCCTGGTGCTGCACATGCATCCCAGCACATGGCAGATGAGCATGCGTGCAGTGAAGGGCTCTTCTTCCCACCCCTGCCTTCCTACAGAAAGAAGGAGCTGCTGCTGGGTGGAGGGCCCTGCCTCTCTTTCTGAGACCGCTTTCTCAGGCTTCCTTCTTGCTCTTCCTCCGTGGCAGCTCCGAGAGGATGTCAGTGTGGAGAATGAAGCCCCAGTAGAGAGCTGACACCCAGTCCATGACACGAGCAACGCAGGCTGGGCGTTGCTCCTTCCTGCCAGCCCTGCTCACAGAAGGATGTATGTGTAGGAAACTTAGCCAGAAAGAAATCTAGTGAAAATGAGCTATGAAACTTGGACATCCTGGAGAAATAATATTTACAGAGGAAACTCTTGAGACGAACTCTCACTAGCACACCAAGCCTGGTGTTGGGGCTCATGGCTCAGAACTGAAGTCATGGGCCAGGCAGGCCCTCAGCTCTTGTTTACTGCAGTGAGGCCTCTCCACAGGCCCAATGGCAGGCCTTACAGCTCCATGGCAAGACAGATGAGTGCTTGCTAAGGAGACAGAACAGTAATGAACTGAGAAGTAACATGAAATGCTTTATAAAAATTTTCCTTTCGGGCTGGAGAGATGGCTTAGCAGTTAAGGCGCCTGCCTCCTAAGCCTAAGAATGCCGGTTCCATTCTCCAGCGGTTCCAATCCAGGTCCCACGTTTAGCCAGATGTAAAGTGACGCAAGGGCGCAATGCCACACTTGACCACAAGAGGGCACATGCATCTGGATTTCGTTCACAGCAGCTGAGAGACTGCTGGTGTGCCCATCTCTGTCTGTCTTCCTCTCCCCCCCCTCTCTCTGTCTCTCTCAAAAAATAAAAATAAATAAATAAAAATTTCCTTTCAAGCCAGGTGTGGTAGCATCTACTTTTAATCCTAACACTTGAGAGGTTGAGGAGGATCTCCATGAGTTCAAGGCCAGCCTGGACTACAGAGTGAATTCCAGGTGGACTAGAGGAAGACCTTGCCTCAAAACAACAACAAGTCCTTTCTTTGAATGGTGGCTAGATCTTTCATTCAAATGGAATGATCAAACATGTCCTCTGTGACTGAGGTATTTTCAAGATCCGTCCGTGGTGAAGCTTGCATCAGCATCTCCTTGCTTTGTAGACTGTGAGATCTGGAAAGAACTTGAGAGAACTGGAACTCAAACACCTGCCATTGTGCCACCAAGGGAACTATGACAATGACAGGTTAGGTAGCCTGGCCAAGACCACCCCACTAGTTGGGGGCAGAGCTTGGCTTCAAACTTCATGACTCTGCCTTGATCCCTTCTCACTGAACTCTACAGAGTATGCTAGATACACAATTCAGAGAGCGCAGTGTTGAGGATGGCCTGAAAGAGCCACCTCTGTCAGTATTAGCCTAATATCATTCAACAGATATCAACTGAACACCGCAGAGGGAATTTTGCTGGAGACCCAGGGGGCATGGGACAGGCAAAATCCCTTCCCTTGCTCTCTCCTCTACTTGTTGGGAAGGAAGAAAACGACAAGCAAACCTCTAAGAAGATAATTGTAACTGTATGTTGAACATCATGAATGAAACCAGCAAGTGGACAAGAAAGAGAATGGCTTTAAGACTAGGGAGGTGCTAGCGGGGCTGGTGGCATGGTAGAAGGACCCACTGTCAAAGTGTCACAGGCCCGTGGGAACGGCTTCTCTGAGGGGAAGCTGAGGCCTGCAGGAGGAGACCCGACCTCATGAATACATGGAGGGAAAAGGTGCCAGACAGAGGGCAGAGCACGTGCAAGGACCCTTAGGTAAGAAAGAGCTTGGCGTGTTGAAGGACTTAGGTAGAACACAGGGAGCAAGACTGGAGACTACAGAGAGCAGCTCCTGGAGCCCTTTGGGCCTGCTCTCTTACTCTTAGAGCTTACCAAAGTGGGAACGTGGGTTGGTGGTTTCCAGCTCCCTTTTTGTGAACTCAGTAAAGTCCACTGACCACAGGAAGTTACAGGAAGTCCGGAGTCTCTGCAGCAGACTTCCGAAGATGGCGAGGTGCATCTTCGAGGGGTGATGTAAAGATGTCTCACCCTTGGGATGAATCAAAGGATGGAGAAAACAAAGGAAGAGAGAAAATACCAGCACATCTGTAAGGAAGTAGTCAGACAACTGGGGACATACATAACGGAACACAATTCAACTGGCAAAAATAAGTGAAATTCTTTCAAAAAAAAAAAAGAGCAAGGCACAGAGCTGTATGAACTGCATGTTACTGTTGTAGAGGTAGATCGCATGTATTTGGAAATACGTCCATATGCTTCCTCCAGCAGGGCACCCAGGCGCTGCCCCCAGAAGCAACTTTCATCTCCGTATGCATAGGGAGGAAGGGCTAGGGTCTTAGCTGCTCATGCTGTGGGATGATAGGAGGGGTGGAGAGGACTTTGCACTGTCTCCTCTCCAGTGTTTCTCAGTTCAAAACATGTAACATGGACTTCCTATTCAAAGAAATTGAAAATGAGGGCTGGAGAGATAGCTTGCCACTTAAGGTGCTTGCCTACTAAGCCGAAGGACCCAGGTTTGAAAGTGGTGCATGCATGTGGAGTTCCTTTGCGGGATCAGGAGGCCTTGGCATGCCCATTCTCTCTCTCATTCCTTCCTTGCAAATAAATAAATAAAAATGTTTTCAAAAACCTTTAGAAAAGAAATTAAAAATGAAAACAAAGGAGAGGCCATGGGGCGGGGGCTAGACCTGCCACCTAAAGCCCTCTGATCCAGTCTCCCTGTCCCCAGCTTCTGGTTAGCTCACCTCCTAGAGAAGTCTAACAAGTCCATCCCCTGACCAAACCTCAGCCCTGATTAGTGGGTTGTCATTGGTTCCAGGTCTTAGCCTCACTCCTAGCTGTAATGATTCTCATGGCAGGCTGGTGACCAAATATATTGTCCAAATAAAAGTCAGAATTCATTCCAGTTCCCAAGTATGAACCATCAAAGCCCATCACTTCAGAGGTACTCTGGTGGATGAGCAATAATAATTACCAGTGGGGGGTTGCCCTCTGAGTATGTATCCAGCACTGAGACACCATGGGCGTGTCAGTCAGAGCACAATGGGAGTGTGTGGCTCATGTGACTCATGGCCTGGCCCTCAGTCTCTGGGTTTTTCAGCCTGGACCTCAAGACTTTTGGGGCCAAGAAATCACTGACATAGGGACTGTGTCTCTGTGTTGGCAGCCTCTATTGCCAGCAGTATTCTCCATTCCTTCCAGTTGTGACAACACAAACTGTCCCTAGATATTGACAAATGTCCCCTGGAGGGAAAAATCGCCTCCAGTGGAAAACCACTGGTCTTGTCACTGCATTTCCAGGTCAGTGGGTAATGGCTTCGCCCCACTAAGCGGAGGCTGGGCACTTTCCTCCACAGGAACTGCAGACGGGATGCCCTGGAGGTTGGGGGGGTTCACTGAGCTTCATTGTGGGTGAGTTCCCTGCATCTCATAGATGACTATCAGTCCTGGAACCTTCTTCCAACTGGGAAAAGAACAATCTCAAATTTTAGTTATTTTCGTTTTGCATGTGTGTGTGTGTGGTGCACATGCATGTTTATGTGTGTGTTTATATGTGTGTGGTACACATGCATGTCCATATGTGTGTGTTCATATGTGGAGGCCAGAGGTTAATATTAGGGATCTTTCTCAGTTGCTCTTCGCCTTACTCTGTAAGACAGGATGTCTCCCTGAACCAAGAGCTCACCAATTTAGCTAGACAAGTTAGCCAAAAAGCCCCCAAGGATCCTCACTACCTCCAAGGTGCTGGGGTTACAGGCGTATACCACTAAGCCCAGCAGTTCCATGGGGGCTAGGGATCTGAACTCAGGTCCTCATGCTTGAGTGACAAACATTTATCAACTGAGCCGTTTCCTGAGCCCCTACAACATAAGATTTTATTTTATTTTTTGAGGCAAGCTCAACAGACTGACCTTTTTTTATGCAAGAGATCAAGAGAGCAAGACAGAAAGAGAGAGTAAGAGAGAGAGAGAGAGAATTGGTACACCAGAGCCTTCAGCCGCTGCAACTGAACTCCAGACATGTGTGCCACCTTGTGCACATGTGCAGCCTTGGGTGCTTGTGACACTGTGTGTCTGGCTTACGTGGGACCTGGAGAGTTGGACATGAGTCCTTAGGCTTTGCAGGCAAGTGCCTTAACCGCTAATCCATCTCTCCAGCCCGACATCAGATTTTAAAACAGTAACAATCTGTCAGCAAGTCTTTCCATGCCCGGAAGGTGCAGGCTATATAAAGAACACAGCAATAGCAGCTGCCCCTGTCTGCTCTACAGCACCCCAAGACTGCTGGGGTAACAGAACCAGGGAAGTGAATGCTACCTTCCTCCTGTATTACCATCCACCCGTGTCACAGGGAGAGGATCGAGGTACTAGGCAGGGTAGACAATGGATAGGCCAGCCCTTCTGTCTCCTGGGGAACAAATTCCCCATGGACAGCTTTCTCTAGAACATAAAGGAAAAGGAGCCACTCTTTTTGATTCACTGGCAGCTCATCCTAGGACGCTACAAAATGAATGAGCAGAATTTTCCATGGCCACTGTTCTGACAGAGGGGCCTGCTGGCAAAAGTGTATGTTTATTTACTCGTGCTTGTGTTATTCTCATTCCAGTCCAGCTGCAGCTGAGCGCGGAAAGCGCGGGCGAGGTGTATATAAAAGGTACCGAGGCTGGCCAGTACTTGGCTATGGACACTGACGGACTTTTATATGGCTCAGTAAGTACAAAACTAACATGGGTAAGGCTTGAGGTTTCCAGAAATCTTGTTACCCAAAGTGATGCAAACAAAGGCCCATCAATTAGTCTCTGTTTGTTATTTTTTCCAGTAGGATTCCCACCCTCTACCTCTGCTTATTTTAGGCACAAACATAAAAGAGTCTTGTGGCATTCTCTCAAAATACTCAGGTGTATTATCATACAGAGAGGAAACATTGATTGATGTTTTGGTAAGCTGTCAGGTACTCATTTCAGAATACTCGATCTTATTTTATTCATTCATTCCAAAAATGTTACTTTTAGCATCTATTGCATATATCTCTTAGTGGTTTGGTTTTGTTTTCAAGGTAGGGTCTCACTCTAGCCCAGGCTGACCTAGAACTCACTCTGTAGTTCCAAGCTGGCCTCAAAATCACAGTGATCCTCCTACCTCTGCCTCCCTAGTGCTGAGTTCAAAGGCATGAGCCACCATACCTGATCCTCAGTGTTGTTTCTTTAATTATAAAAATTGTAGTAGTTGGGCTGTAGAGATGGCTTAGTGGTTAAGGCGCCTGCCTCCTAAGCCTAAGAACGCCGGTTCCAATCTCCAGGTCCCACATTTAGCCAGATGCAAGTGATGCAAGGGCGCAATGTCGCACTTGACCACAAGGGGGCACACGCATCTGGATTTCGTTTGCAGCAGCTGAAACGCTGCTGGCGCACCCATCTCTGTCTTCCTCTCCCTCTCTGTCTCTGTGTCTCTCTCCAAAAATAAAAAAAATAATAATAATATGAAAAAAATTTTACAAATTGTAGTTTATATGCCACAGATACATATTTGAAGATAGCCCTTTTATTCTGGAAAAATCACTTAAAAGTTTAAAAACTGCGTAACTTAGTTCAACCTTGATCAGGTGGCTCCTGCAATGGTAGGTGCTAAAAGGGAGAAGGGATGGATGGACCATGTGGAGAAATGTCATCCGTTTCTTCAGCAGCTACAGCCTTCCACCTCTCCTGCTCCTTCCTTCTCAGACTCAGCACTTGTCACAGGCCTGACTCAGTATGCCTTGTCTTCGTGAGAAAAGGATAGAACAGAGGTAATCTGATCTGCTAGAAAGTTTTAACCAGAGCGCACAGAAACCAACAAGTGCAGGGCTTCCAATTATTTCTGTATTTCAGTGGTCCTTTTATGTACCCTAACATCTCAGAAGAGGTTTGCCTGTGATTTTTTAATTAATTAATTAATTTATTTATTTATTTATTTATTTGAGACAGACAGAGGGAGAGTGGGAGAGTGAGAATGGGCATGCCAGAGCCTCTAGCTACTGCAAACTCCAGACGCATGTGCCACCATGTGCATCTGGCTTACGTGGGACCTGGAGAATTGACCGGGGTCCTTAGGCTTTGCAGGCAGGTGCGTTAACCACTAAGCCATCTCTCCAGCCCTTGCCTGTGATTTTTAAGCCAATCCAAACCCCTTTGTCTCTTCCAAGAAGATGTCTAACAAAAAGGCAGCTGGGAGCCAGGCGTGGTGGCACACGCCTTTAATCCCAGCACTCGGGAGGCAGAGGTAGGATTGCCATGAGTTCAAGGCCACCCTGAGACTACAGAGTGAATTCCAGGTCAGCCTGGGCTAGAGTGAGACCCTACCTCGAAAAACCAAAAAAAAAAAAAAGGCAGCTGGGAGAAGGGGTACTGGGGAGGTGGCTCAGAAGCATGAGGACTTGAGTTTAATTCCTAGAACCCACATCAAAATGCAAGCATAGAGGCAGAAGTGAGAAGGTGGCGCCAAGAAGATCCCTGCAGCTTGCTGGCTAGCCAGTCTAGAGTACTCAGTGGGCTCGGGGCCAACGAGAGACCAGGTCTCATAAAGCAGTGCACAGCCTATTTTCTGGCCTCCATGGACACAGATATATATATATATAAACACGAATACCATACATACACAACTACCCACACACCTAAGAAGTAGTTCAGTTTGGGGCGTGCCTTCACTGGCACAAAGTTGCCCAGTAAGATGAGCACAGGAAGCTGACAGGTCAGTTTCCCCACTGCCCACTAGGGGGCAGAAGAGGGACTAGCTAAAATACCCAGCTATGGGAAGGAAGGCCAGGGGCGGCGGTGGAGCTAAGCAGTGACTACTGCACAGGAGTGGATTCCAAGGGGATTCTTCTAAATGGCAATAAAATCAGCGGGTCAGTGACTCCACCTCAGACATACTGAATGTTTTGCCTCTACCACTTTGGCAAGTTAATTGCCCATCTGAACCCAGTCTACACTGGGATTGTAATGGGCAATGTTTCCCTCACACGGTAGAGCCTAGAGGATCCAGTAAGTCCACCAGTGGCCAGTAGTTACCAGACACCGTCAGTGGTGGCAATAAGACAAACCATCAGCTTGTGAGTCCTTACCCTCACGGTGTTTAAGGAGATATTCTAGAGTATTGTGGCTTTTCTTGTGATACCAATTTTTATGTTTATTCTAATCTTATTTTTTGCGATGAGAGAGAGAGAGAGAAAGAGAGTTTGAGAGTATTGCCTCACCAGGGCCTCCACCAACTGCAACTGAACTCCAGATGCATGTGCCACCTTTTGCACATATGAGACCTTGCATGCTTGGGTCGCCTTGTGTGTCTAGCTTACATGGGATCTGGACAGTCAAACATGGGTCCTTAGGATTTGCAGGTAAGTACCTTACCCACTAAGCCATCTCTCGAGCCCAATTCTAACCTTTTTTACTTATATAAAAATATTGGGCTGCACAGATGGCTTAGCAGTTAACGTGCTTGCCTGTGAAGCCTAAGGAACCCAGATTTGATTCCTTAGTACCCAAGTAAGCCAAATAAGTGCACAAGGTGGTGCATGTATCTGGAATTCATTTGCAGTGGCTGGAGGCCCTGGTGTGCCCATTCTCTCTCAAGTAAATAAAAATAAATAAAAGATATTTTTAAAAAACATTGCAGGAGAACTCCTCAAGTTCATTTTCCTCTAGGCTCCAGGTTGTAAGGTTCGGGAGCGACCAGGACCACGCAAACCACTCTGAGGCAAAGATGAAAGCTTTTATTCAGGAAAAGCACAAGCTGCCAGGGCTGACTCACAAGAGAGGAGCACAGCCCACCTGAGTTCCTCAGGTAGTGGGCTTTATAGGGTTAGTTGAGGAAAGATGAGGAAAGGAAAAGAACTCCTTTGTTCTTTACATGAGTCATTTCAAAAAGCTAGGGTGGGAGACCAGAACAGTGACCAGGTGACTTACGAGATAAGGGGCAGGAAACCATGACCTGGGGGCATTGCTGGCAAGGAAAGAATAGTGGCTGGGTGGTTTCTTGAGGATGTGGATAACGTGCTTCATCCTGCTGTCCTTGGCGACTCCAGTTTGGGAGCCTGTCCCGACCTAACACAGGCAAGCACTGGTCAATACTCACATTCACCCAACGTACGATCTTAGTGGTTATACTAAGAATCTTTGCATTTTCCACATTGATGAAGAGAAGTTCTAAAATATCTCAAAGCTCTGCCCCGTGCTCGGAACCAATTTTAGGTATTCATCAGTCATTATTCAGATTGGTGGTCTGTGGAGAAAAAATATATTTAAAAAATAAGTTTGAGTGCTGGAGAGATGGGTTAGTGGTTAAGGCACTTGTCACTGAAGCCTAAGGACCCAGGTTCAATTCCCCAGTACCCACGTAAGCCAGATGCACAAGGTGGTACATGTGTCTGGAGTCCGTTTGCAGTGGCTGGAGGCATTCTCTCTCTGGTATGACCATTCTCTCTCTCTTAAATAAATATTTAAAAATAAGCTTGCAAGGTTTTATACCAAAATATTAATATGATTATCCATGGGGGTGGCAAGTGGGTGATCTTTTTTATATTGAATGAATGACCTTCTGTATTTTCTACAATTAATATCTGACACTAATGTAATTGGGGAGAAAAGCATCCCAAGTATCAAAGAAAAACAACTGCAGCATTGGGTATGAATCAAGGGCTGATGCACAGGCCCCCAGCACAGTGCCAAACGCATTAACAAGTGCTGACAAATCCTGGCTGAGGGACGCAGCACCTCCGAGATGGCAGGCTGACTCAGCCATGACTCAGCCACTGTGTGTCAGCTGCTCTGGTATGACAGAGACATCAGGTGGGGAACGTGGCCATCCTCACCTTCGTCACCAAATGCAGACCTGACTCCCACTGAGGGGTGTCATGGGGTGAGCCCCATACCAGGGAATATCAACCCACATAGTCCAAAACCATCTCCCTCCTTCCTCCGTAACAATGAGCCCCAACACTAGTGTCTGGTCTGAGTTCCTCCAGAGACAGCAGAGTCATCTAATTAAATATTATATTTATATCCAATTTTATTCCAGAAGGACCCACAATGTCTCACGCAGGTGTCATTTCCCTGGACTATAAATGAATAAACTGAATACTTCCTGTTGCATAGTTCCTTGCTAATAAAAGCTAACTGGGGGCCTGGGAAGTAGCTCTGTAGCAGAGTACTTACCTAGCAAGCACCTGACTCATTTCAATCAGGAATGAAAAATAAATAAATTAATGCACTAGCTCACCTCGCTGTGAGCACCTGTCATTTGCAAGGCTTTATGTTAGGGGCACATACAGACAGAAGGCCGACAAGAGGACATTACTCTGCATGGCAGGGCTCATAGTCTAATGGAACCAATGTGTCCACATATAAAGAATAACAGCAACCTGATTGGAAACCATGAGAAAGGGAATTGCTTTCAACTGTGGGTGGGCGACCTTGAGAATACAGAAATCACTCAACTTGGAAAAGGTACAGATGTGTCAAGTTGTTGGAAGGACAACATAGAGCATAAGAGTTTTCTTTTATCTGCTTTAATTCCAAATATAATAGATGCATTCTGGACAAATAACTATTCAAAGACAGTGTCTCCCACTTGCTAACAGATGCACTGTACATTAAATATCAGTTGCTGTACAGTTTTCAAGGAACCATACTAATATGTTATGCTATTTACAGTTTAATACATCTACTGCTGCTGCACCGGACTCTGCTACTGTGAGGATGTAATTTTATCTTCTCAACCAATCACCTCGCCAGGGCATCTAGTTTGTTTTCATTATAGCCAATGCTTCAAAAACCATCCTCAAAAACAGCATTTTAGGGGCTGGAGAGATGGCTTAGCGGTTGGTTAAGGCGCCTGTCTGCTAAGCCTAAGAACGTCAGTTCCAATCTCCAGGTCCCATGTTTAGCCGGATGCAAAGTGACGCAAGGATGCAATGCTGCACTTGCCCACAAGGGGGCGCACGCATCCGGATTTCATTCGCAGCAGCTGAGAGGCTGCTGGCGCGCCCATTCTCTATCTGTCTTCCTCTCCTTCTCTCTCTCTCTCTCTCTGTGTCTCTCTCCAAAAAAAAAAAAAAAAAAAAAAAAAAAGCAGCATTTTACACTTGCACAACTGCCTTCTTTTTAAAAATTTTATTTTATTTACTTAATTATTTTGCAAGCAGAGACAGAGGAAAAAAAAATAGAGAATGGGCATGCCAGGGCCTCTTGCCGTTGAAAACCAACTCCATATGCACGCACCACTTTGTGTATCTGGCTATACATAGGTACTGGGGACTCAAACTTGGACCAACCTAGGCCAGTAGGCTTTACAAGTAAGTGCCTATAACTGCTGAGCAATCTCCCCAGCCCTGCGCAATTGTCTTCTAAGGGTGAATTCCTAGAAGTGAAATTGCTGAAACAAAGATAATGCATGATTTATATATATATTGAGGCAACCCCAACAGACTGGCCTCTTTTTTTAATGAGAGAGTGAGGTAAGGGAGGAGAGAATTGGCATGCCAGGGCCTCCAGCCACTATAATCAAATTCTAGATGCATGTACCACCTTGTGCACATGTACAACCTTGTACACATGTGTCACTTTGTGTGTCTGGCTTATGTGGGACCTGGAGAGTTGAACATGGGTCCTTAGGCTTTGCAGGCGAGCTCCTTAACTGCTAAGTCATCTCTCTAGGCCATGTTTTAGATTTTTAATACTTATCTTCGAACCACACACAGAAAGTTACCACCAATTTGTTTCCAACAATGCGTGAAAGTGCCTATTTCTTATACTCTCACCAATAGTCCAGGTTATAAATCATTTTTATCTTTAAAGATATGATAGATTGTGAATGAGTGATTTCTTGGCAGGGATATTGAATACATTTTCATAGGTTTATTGCACAATATTAAAACATCATATTAAACATGCCATTTTGATAATACCAGGAAACTATGTTCATAGAGCTTTATCTATTGTATATGTATGTAAAGGGGTGGGGGAGGTGTTCATCACTGCTAACACTTACCTAGGGCTTGGAACTTAGCTCAGTGGTAGAGCACTTGCCCAGCATGTACAGGGCACCCAGCACCACACCAAAAAAAAACACACTTGCCGATATTTGTCTGTGTGTGGGTGGCAGGCTCTGGAATATTTTGTCTTTAGGTTGTGATTTTTTTTTTTTGAGAGAGAGAGAGAGAGGGAGAGAGGGAGAGGAAGACATATAGAGATGGGTGTGCCAGCAGCCTCTCAGCTGCTGCGAACGAAATCCAGATGTGTGCACCCCCCTTGTGGTCAAGTGTGGCATTGCACCCTTGCATCACTGCATCTGGCTAAACATGGCACCTGGAGATTGGAACTGGTGTTCTTAGGCTTAGGAAGTGGAAGCCTTAACCGCTAAGCCATGTCTCCAGCCCTAGATTGTGATTTTTTAAAATAACAATTCTTTTTACAAATTTCAAAATATAAAGTTATTTTAATTTTTTAAAATGGACAAAGGGGTTAGAAAGATGCTTTAGTGGTTAAGGCACTTGCCTGTGAAGCCTAAGAACACATGTTCAAATCTCCAAGTCCTGTGTAAGTCAGACACAGTGATGCAAGCATGCGATGTCTCACATGTGCCACAAGGAGCGCATGCATCTAGAGTTTGTTCACAGTGGCTGAAAGGCTCTGGTGCACCCATTCTCTCTCTCTCTCTCTCTCTCTCTCTCTCTCTCTCTCTCTCAAATAAATAAATAATAATAAGAAGAAATAAAATAAAAATGCCTAAGGGCTGGGGAGATGACTCAGTTGGTAATTGCTTTCTGCATAAGCATAGGGACCCAAGTTTGAATCTCCAGCACCCATGTAAAAGCTGGGCATGGGGGAACACACCTGTAATCCCAGCTCTGGAGAAGTCAAGACAGGGGCTCCCTCTGCTTTGCTGGCTAACTAGCCAAACGAGTGAGTTCCAGGTTCAATGAGGGACCATCTCAAATGAGTAAGGTGGAGAGTAATTGAGGAAAACACTCAATGTCAACCACATGCACATGGACATGCATGCAAATATGCCCACACAAACAAATACACATATGTAATGCATGTGAACCACTTACACATGCAAAAAAAAAATGGCCAGGCATCATGGCACATGCCTGAATCCCTACATCTGGGAGGCAGAGGCAGGAGTTCATGGCCAGCATTAGCTACATAGCGAGTGCAAGGCCAACATGGATTTGAGCCTATCTCAAAAATAAATAAATAATTTATTTATTACAGAGAGAAAGAGAGAGAATGGGCAAGCCAGGGCCTCTAGCCACTGCAAACAAACTCCAGACGCATGCTCCACCTTACGCATCTGGCTTACATGGGTTCTGGAGAGTCAAACCTGGGTCCATAGGCTTCGCAGGCAAGCATCTTACCCGCCAAGCAATCTCTCCAGCCCTAAATGAATAATTTTTATTTGTTCTAATACACATTTTATGGTTAGGATAAATTTTGCACAAGTATTCATGCTTCTGTCAATACTGTGGAAAAAGTCCTAATGTTCTTGATGCAAATCACCAGTGTGGAAAGGAATTGTCACAGGTTTTCATTTATGCTTCAAGTCCAGCTTTGAGCACCCTACCACCTCCCAGTGTGCTCAGCCCTGCAGCATGCCTTTCCATGGTTGTGCTGTAGACCAGGCCTCCACAGATACCAAAGGATCTCCCTAGCACAGACTCTGGAGTCCTGAGAACAGTGAATGGAAGGAGAGCGTACAGTAATGGCAGGTGTACAGTGAGGACTTATCATGTGCTGGGTCCCTTTCTAAGTCTCTGTGCCCGCCCCCATTACCCTCATTACCCCAATTTTCCTGTGAAAAAACCCAGGCACAGAGAGCTTTAGTAATGTGCCCAAGATCACACAGGTAGTGAAGAGTTCCATTCCAAAGCACTCACTAATGGTTCTACCCTATTTTGGTTTTATCCTTTTAGCAGACACCAAATGAGGAGTGCCTGTTCTTGGAACGGCTGGAGGAAAACCATTACAACACCTATGTATCCAAGAAGCACGCAGAGAAGAATTGGTTTGTGGGCCTCAAGAAGAATGGAAGCTGCAAGCGCGGTCCTCGAACTCACTATGGCCAGAAAGCAATCTTGTTTCTCCCCCTGCCAGTGTCCTCTGACTAGAAAAGTCTGCTCTGGGTGCTTCCCACTTCGGTTCACCCCAAAATGTTCCCTTGACCATTGGCTGCGCTAACCTTCAGCCCACAGAGCCTGAATTTGTCAGTAATGCGCTTCTGAATCTCCAGCTCACTTTTCTGCTGAGCCTTTTCCCCAGGTACAGTTTGGAACAGAGGGGCCAAAGTGCTTCTAGAGGCCAACTGGCTGGCCAGTTAGGGTCTGGGTTAGACTGTCCAGTTGCTCTATGGCACCTGCTGCAGGCTGAACCCCATAGCGCAGAGACGGAGCCACGTGAAGTATGGGTTTGCCAGATAGGTCCTTGTAGCTGCATGCAATGTCTCCTATTGAGTCAGCCCTCGCTGCGAGTCCCCAAACACCTGGCAGGGAGGGCTGCCCTTTCTCCTACCAGAACCTCACAAATACTATCAGCAAAACTAGGAGCCAGGGTTCCATGATGGTGACAGAAATCCCCCCCTTCAGCACAGAAGGGACTGAAAATGGAAAGGGGGTGACATTTTGATATAGACTGAGGGAGGAAGGATGAAGAAGGGAGGACAGATCCATGGCCCTGTGGTCATTACCAATTTACATAAGAGCAGAAAACCTGTGAAGTCAGGGAGAAAACCCTGGAAGTGGTTTCTCAATAAAAGTAAGACCAGCCTCTTTTGGGGAAGTTTCTGTCAGTCTGGGGGGTGGGTGGGTATGTGATTTATGAGAAAAAAAGGGTACCATTATCTGCAGGATACTAGCCTGAAAAAAAAGATCATTATAGAAGTGAGGAGGAAAGAAAAAGTAACACCAAGCCATGGTGTGCATGGCCCCCAAGACACAGGGTTTTGGGTGTCCTAGCATGGTGTCCCCCAACTCCCATGTGCACACAGATCATCTGGGGCTCTGGTTTGAACATAGATCCTGATTTGGTGGGGCTGGGACAGGCTTTCCGTGTTTCCAACAAGTTTGCAGTTCCTATAGATGCTGCTGGCTTCCCTACCATGCTCTAAGGAGCAGATCTTAAATGTTAATCAAACACCAAGTTAGCCCAAGCCCAACCCACCCCCGTCTCTGCCTCACTGCAAACACACATACCGCAGGCATCTCCCTGAACATTCCAGCAGCATCCGTGGTAGTTCTGCCTGTACTAAGGAACTAGTTTTTGAGACACTTTGGCACAGTGCCTTTAAAATGCCCACTGAGAAGATATACAAAGCATACTTCAAAAAAAAAAAAGTTAAACCCTGCCCTAAACTTTTCCCAGGAGACCATTTCTGGTACCATTACTTTTATAAACAGGCTTTCCTGCTTAAAGTAAACTTGACCCAAGTGGCTAGCAAATTAGAAACACCATTCATCTCTTATATAGGACACTGAAGCCGTGGAAAGGCCTTTAATAAGCCATTTCAATATACTGTGAGACTGTATGTTTTCATTACCTTTCTATATAGCTTAGAGGCATTCAACAGATCAGTAACCAGTCTCCGAGAATGATAATAGCATAGGACATATAAGCTAAGATTTTGTATTCCACAATGCTCTCACCAATTCCTTTAATAAGTGATACCCAAGCAATGCTATAACTATAGATAAAAACCCACGAGAGTATGAGTTCGTTCAACATGAGCTGAAGTAATCAGTATTTGGAAAACAATTCCATATAACTGAACTGTCACATTGAGGATGGGAAGAAAATGACTTCAAAGTGCTCTGTACATCTGAGGAACTAAGTTAGTTGACATTGTGGTTAACAGTTGTCTTCTGCTTTCTTTTGGCAAGAGATTTCATGATTTTTGTTTGTCATTTTTTATTATCTGGGTAAGATGATTCTGTTTTGTGTTAGTAAATCTTTTCAAGGGATAATGCAGTGTGGCTTAACATCTCTTTAGTATAAATAACTGGCCAGTTAAAAGAACCCAGAGAAGAAATCTAAGATATTTCTAATGATCACTATTGTTCTTATATGAATCAAACACAAATTAAATGTCACTGTTCACAGATGAGATGAAGCCTGTGACGTCAGAGACCCAAAGCACTGTTGTAGGTTATGACTTTAACCATCAGCCCCATCACCATCCATGAATACTGCAGGTCTACTGTGGGCAAGGCACTGATGTGGGTACTGGAGGCCCTGGTGACAGTGTCTGTCTTGTGCACTGCCATACCCCCTTCCCAGGGCATTATATGTATGATGAAAGATGCTGTGGATTCGGTTCTTTCAGTCAAGTCAAAACATGGAATCCATAGGTTCCTGCTGAATAAACAACAAGACTCAGAAATACTGGCTTTAGAAAAATTCACAAACCCCAACCTAAGATCCCCCACCACAAAAGGCAATGAGGACAAGCATGACAAAGTAGACCCACCACTTTCAACGTTAGCCCCTAGTCAGCTTTAGGGGGAGATGGGCTGCTGTCGAGTCAGGAAAAGACCGTGTCCAACCCTGTAGGAAGGGAGCAGTGGACAGTTCCCCGGACCATGGGTAACATGAAACATGGGAACATGTGCACTGAGCTCACTCTTCCTAGAGTCTTGCAGCCACCTGCTGTCACGTGCCTCTCATGAGCATGCCTTTTCAAGATGACTGGGACGAAGTGGTCGGCACTCTTCAAAGTGTGGGCAAAGTGTGGCCTCTTGATAGTTGGTGACTCAGCAGAGATGGAGCTGGATGTTTCTTCCAAAGGCCAGCAGTGTGTACATGTGAAAACCTGACTGGGGCATCAGCTGCTGCTGTAGACGAGGCCCTTGCTTTTAACGGGAGGCAATGAAGCCCACGTCCTCAGCTTTGCAGGCATGCTACCGACACCAACTATGCTCCCCAGCTGCAAAGCAGACTTCCGGTGCAGATGATGAAAGCCTGTCATTTTACATCACTCTGTCTCTTTCATTGTATCACACTCTGCACCTTACAAACATTAATAAACGTTCCGTTAATGATGGCATGTCTCTGAGGTTCTGAGCATCGCCGCAGCCATCTCTCATGGAAGGGTTTTCTGTGACCTCCCTGTGCTGTGCAGTTGTTTAATACACTATCTGCTTATTAGACAGGAGACTTGAAAGTTTAATGAGAAAAGCTAAGGCAGAAACATTCTCATTTTGTTTAGAAACCTAAGGCAATATGGGTGATTTTTCTGGTTTCTACAAAGGATATACATTCTGGAAATTTGCCCCTTTTTTATTTTTTTATGTTTTTGCTGGAGTATATGTGAGTGGTATGCATGTAATGTGTGTTTATATATGTGTGCAGGTGTGGTGTGCATGTATGTGTGTTTATATGTGTGTAGGAGTGGCATACATGTTTGTGTGTTTCTATATGTGCAGATGTAATGTGCATGTATGTGTGTGCATATACACCACACATACACAAATCTGAGCAGGGTTGGGGCAGAGCTGAGTAGAGAGAGCTTGCTCAGCAAGCATGAGGCCCTGGGTTCAATGCCCAGTGTTACAAACACAAAAAGAAAACAGCTGGGCAGTGTGCATACTCTGCCAAGTATATATCACGATCAGTTCCTTCTTTTCCTCCTAGAGTTGCCTGATTGGTATTTTTCTACTCTTTGGAGGCTTGATCCACAGTAAGAGCTACATTTCTCATCATAACCCAGCATATAGATACCCTTACACATACACACAGCATATAGATACCCTTACTCATACACACAGCATATAGATACCCTTACACATACACACAGCACATAGATACCCTTACACATATGCACAGCACATAGATACTCTTACACATACAGACAGTACATAGATACCCTTAACATACACACAGCACATATACTCTTACACATACACACAGCACAGATACTCTTACTCATACACACAGCATATAGATACCCTTACACATACACACAGCATATAGATACCCTTACACAGACACACAACATATAGATACCCTTACACATACACACAGCACGTACACACATACACACAGCACATAGATACCCTTATACATACACACAGCACATAGATACCCTTACACATACACACAGCATATAGATACCCTTACACATACACACAGCATATAGATACTCTTACACATATACACTGCATGGAGATTCCTTTATACAAACACACAGCATATGGATACTCTTACACATACGCACAGCACATAGATACCCTTACACATACACACAGCATATAGATACTCTTACACATACACACAGCATGGAGATTCCTTTATACAAACACACAGCATATGGATACTCTTACACATACACACAGCACATAGATACCCTTACACATACACACAGCACATAGATACCCTTACACATACACACAGCACATAGATACCCTTACACATACACACAGCACATAGATTCCTTTATACATACACACAGCATATGGATACTCTTACACATACACACAGCACATAGATACCCTTACACATACACACAGCACATAGATACCCTTACACATACACACAGCATGGAGATTCCTTTATACATACACATAGCATATGGATACTCTTACACATACACACAGCACATAGATACTCTTACAATACACACAGCATATAGATACCCTTACACATACACACAGCACATAGATACCCTTACACATACACACAGCACATAGATACCCTTACACATACACACAGCACATAGATACCCTTACACAGACACACAGCACATAGATACCCTTACACATACACACAGCACATAGATACCCTTACACATACACACAGCACATAGATACTCTTACACATACACACAGCATATGGATACCCTTACACATACACACAGCATATGGATACCCTTACACATACACACAACATATAGATACCCTTACACATACACACAGCATGGAGATTCCTTTACACATACACACAGCACATAGATACCCTTACACATACACACAGCACATAGATACCCTTACACATACACACAGCACATAGATACCCTTACACATACACACAGCACATAGATACTCTTACACATACACACAGCATATGGATACCCTTACACATACACACCTCTGAAAAACATCACAGAGCAATATAAGGCACACTTTGTTGTTTCTATTAAATTTCACTTAAAGGCACTGGCCAAACATCAGTTAGATTCTGGACCACAACTTTAATGGGTCACAACCACAGTTTGAAAACACTGGCTTAAAGCAACCAAAGATGGAAAGACCCAGTTAGGATCCTGTGTTGTGAGTAGTGTTTTCAAAGGCATGGTTTGTTCTTGAATAAACAGGACAAGGAGACATCCTGCTAGGCAGGCACCATCTGTTCCATAGCTTCATTGAGTTCTCTGAGCATGGTTTGCAACGAAGCACAGAAAATGAATGAAATGATGGGATTCTGTGAGCACTAATACAGCCTCCAGGGATGGCTCACCAGATTTTTGCTCCCGAAAGCCCACTCCTTTTTTCTTGGGAGTTTTCACACTTTGGGTCTTAAGGTCACTCCTTCCCTAACTCCCATAGTCTTCACCTCATTAATCTCCCTTGCCCCCCCATTCCCATTTCATAACATCTTCTAAGAAATATGTAAAGAGTAGGCTGAGCCTGGAAAAGAATATAAATGTTAGGCCTGTGACAGCTTCAGGTTCGCTGAGATGAACTTCCAGACCAGGCACAATTATGGAGGAAGGGATTATTTATTGAAGTTTACAGATCCAGAGGAAGTTCTATAATGGCAGAAGAAGCTGGTCTGCCTTTACAGGACCAAACACAGAGAGCAAAAGCCACAAGCCAAAAGCCACACAGCACAGCACACTTCAGGAACTCCAGCTAGGCACACTTTGCATAGCTTTAGATTGAAATCTCAAACCCACCACCACACCTTAAGATCCACCCAGTGACATTGCCTCCAGCCAGGTGGCTGCAGATGTAAACAAACTAATAAAACACTGAATATATTGGGGGCCATCTATTCACACTACCACAGCCTGTAAGCATTAATTTCTGGAAATGACCTTCTTACCTCTTATCTACCAAATGAAAAGTTGACCAGTATGCCTCAGTCATAAAATAAACACCACGGTGCTAAAGTGTAGCTTTGCAGGGACTTTTGAAATGTTCATCTTTGCTAAACCAAATTTTAAATAGCCATTCTGTGCCCTAAATGTTTGAGGGGGTTAGGATGGCTGAGAACCTGCCTCTTGTGGGTAAATTTGATTGCAAGGAGAAAAAGGATTAATGGTGGACTTGTCACTGTTATCAGATTGAGGCCCTGTCTGCTACGGGGCTTGAAGCAAAGGGATCTCAGCTCCACAGCACTCACGGATTCTTGTTCTAGTAGCTACTATGGTAATGGTGGCACATCAAAGGAAAATCTGCCTTCCAGTACACTTTCACAAATTAACAAAAACAATAGGGGCTGGAGAGATGGCTTAGTGGTTAAGACACTTGTCTGCAAAGCCAAAGGACCCAGGTTCGATTCCCCAGGACCCCACGTAAAGACAGATACACAAGGTAACACATATTTCTGGAGTTCATTTACAGTGGGTGGAGGCCCTAGTATGCCACCTCTCTCTCTCTCTCTCTCAAATAAATAAATAAAATAAAATAAAAATAAATTTAAAAAGTTATTTCCTAGGGGCATATAACTGTAGAAATATTTAAGTCCAAATGAGCAATGAGGGTTCTATGTTCTTCATTCCAAAAAATATTGGTGAGGGGCTAGAAGATGGTGCAGTGGTTAAAAATGATTGCTACTCGGGCCTGACGACAAGAACCCACAGAAAGCTGGATGCACGTCAACATGTCTGAAATCCCAAATGGCAATGGGGGGTGAAGTCAGGAGAATCCCAAAGCCAGATAGTCTGGAAACTATAGTAGCAAGCAAGAGAGACCCTATCTCTAACAAGGTGGAGGACAAGGACCAACACCCCAAAGTGTTCTCCACACACGTGCTGCAGCATACACACACCATACACAACGCGCACGCACACACACGTACTTCTGATAACTTGACAATTGTTAAAATGACATGTCTTTTCCCAAAACCCATCCTCTACCTCTAAAAAAAGACTCCCTTTGCTATTATACACAAAGTTTATCATAAATTCCAGCCAGAGGTCAGAGCTGGAGGTGCAGGGACTCTAGGTCCCATGGGCTCCACTACCCTTTCTCTAGCTCTAGAGAATGGTGTTAAGTGGCTAATGGAATCTTCCTGCAATGTTGGAACCACTTTGTGGTTGACATATTGACCATGACATACTACAGTGTTAGCTTTCCACCCTGATTATAAAATTAAAAAGAGAAATGTGGTCACACACTGCCTGAAGCCAGACAGTGGGTTTGCTTTATAAAACGCACATATTGTAGAACCTAATTTGGGGGAGGGGTCTTCTGATGGGTTTGAGAATATTTGTGATGTGGGGAGGAGGTATTTCCTAAACTGCTTCCTTCCCTCTTGGCTCCCACTATCACACGGGCTAAATTTATACACAGAGCAGCTGAACGTTGGTGTCTGTTTTATTACATAAACAAGCAAGAGCTCACCCTATCCTTGCTGTGCTCTTCCATCAGCTTTAGTGAAGAGTCGAGCACTCCCTGTTTGGAACTGGGTTCGGTTTAAGGAACTGGTTCACTTGGTCAGTATAAACGTGGACAAGCAATTTGTGCAGAAATGGACTTTATTGTGCTGTTCACAGTTCCTGGTTTCCTGTTTTAGGAAAGCAATGCTTTTTCAGTCTCACCCAGAAATACCTAAGAGTGAAATGTGAAATGCTAGATTATTTTACTTAGCCAAACTCTTTACTCTCAAAAACAGGTGAGAGGATTATTGTTATACTCTAACTTCTTTTGTGTGTGATGAGAAAACAGGACTTTCAAAGCCAGGAATGCCAACTGTGTTAAGATTTCAGTAATTTCCTGTGGAAATAAACAGGAAAACCTATGACTTTCTCTAAATAGCACACCTGCATGAAGACCTGGGACATGGAGCAGGTTGCAGGACTGGAGAGGTTCCCTCTGACCTAAGGGACAAAGTTGCAAATCCAGGTAGGTTGTGCAGACAGCAAGCAAAAGGGAAATGTGTTGGATCCTTGGTGATACTAGAATCTGTTACGTAATGTTTAGCTGAGGTGAAGAAGTGTGACTCAACTTAAGATGGCTTGAAAGTGTGCAAGGAACTTGGACAACTGGGAAGAGTGTGAGAGGACAGAGGGCGCCAAATCCAGTCCTCAGGAATAAGCACCAGGGTTAATTTGTAATAAAAATTTACAACTTGGGCTGAAGAGATGGCTTAGCCACTAAAGGTGCTTGCTTATAAAGCCTGACCACCTGGGTTTGATTCTCCCAGGACCCATGTAAATCCAGATGGACAAAGTGGCACATGCATCTGGAGTTCGTTTCTGGTGGCTGGAGTCCTTAGTGTGCCTACTTCCCTCTCACTCATTCATTCATTCTCTCTCCTTGCAAATAAATCTTGTTCTTTTTTTTCCAAAAAAGTCAACAAATTGCAAGCATTTGTTAATAAAGGACTTAATTTAAAAAAATAATAAAAAAAAAATAACTATCAGGCGCTAGTGAGATCAAGTGCTTGCCTTGCAAGCATGAGGACCCGAGTGTGATTCCCAGTACCCAAGTAAAAATGCTGGGTGTGGGGTACTGATAATATGGCTCAGTAGATAAAGTGCTTTCTGTGCAAGCATGAGTACCCAAGTTCAGGTCCCAGAACCTATGTAAAAATGCTGGGTGTGGTGGTATATACCTGTAATATCAGTGCTGGGAAGGCAAAAACAGAGAATCCTTGGGGCTTACTGGTTAGCTAGTCTAGATGAATTAGTGAGGTTTAAGTTTAGCAAGAGACCCTGTCTCAAAGATGAAGACAGAGAGCTACGGAGGAAGACCCTCAATACTAACTGAAGAAATAGAGGGGCTGGAGAGATGACTCAGCAGTGTAAGGCACTGCCAACTCAGGGTTGATTTCTCAGTACCCACGTAAAGCCAGATGCACAGAAGGGCACAATGCATCTGGAGTTCATTTGCAGTGGCAAGAGGCTCTGGGGCATCCATTTTCTCTATCATCTATCTCATAAATAAATAAATAAATAAATAAATAAATAAATAAATAAATGTTTTAAAAACAAAGAAATAGAGGAAACTTCTGGCCTCGATGCACATGTGCACATATAGGCACTTACACCTATATCACCCACATCCAAACATGCACACACATGCATGTTTTAAAAATGCTGGACATGATGGTGCATGTTTGTAATCCCAACATGGGAGAGATGGCGAGAGGAAGACTCGCCCAGACTCCCTAGCCAGTCAGTCTAGCCTATTTGGTGAGTTCCTGGCCAGTCAGAGATCCTGTCTTTTAAAAAGGTGGGTGATATTCCTAAGGAACAAAAGCTAAATTGTCCGCTGCCCTCCATGCATGTGCATGCATGTACACGTGTACACACACTGAGAAAGAATAAGCAGCAGAAAGCTGAAGCATCTTTCCTTAACCACTAACTCATTCGGTTATGTGAGTCAGTGTTCAGACGGGAGACAGTAACTGCACCATTAATATGAACAGGGAAATTTTAATGGCTAAGAGGAGGAAAGAGATAGGAGCAGCTCCTATCTCCAGGGCTGAGGACAGGAAGGAACTCAGAAAGGAGTGAACTTGAGGCAAGTAGTCAAGGATGAGATGTAGACTTTACTGTAAAGACCTGTTTGTGGCCCACGGAATGGTGGGTGCTTCAGGGAGCTTCCCACCAGAGCCCTGGTGAAACTGTAGGTGCCACGTTTAGGGTGTGGTGAATCTTACCAGAGGCTGTGCACCGCTAGGTCTCCCATAGGAAGCTGCCCTTTGGGAACTGGGCCATAGAAGCAAGGAAAGCCCTAGAACCCAAAAGAAAAACTTAAATGTCCCTCCAGCGCCCTCTACTGACAAGCCTTATACTACATCGCCTGGTGTATGAAATGTTTGGAAGGTCCAGCTCCAGGATCACAAGGAAGGTGAAAAAGAGGGAGTTAGCTCTCTTTTGGTTTTGTCTGCCATCATGGCATTGCATTTGCCTGATTTCTCACCAGAACTTCCCACAAGACTTTCAAGCAATTCCTTGCCAAGCAACAAAAGCAATACCATCTCATTCCCTAATGGATACGGATGAAAACTGGTAATAAAATCAGGAGCAACTCCAAGAGAAGACACTGAGGGCAAACCAAGCCAGGTCTGTAAGGATTCACACGCTGGCACAGCTATTCATGCCAATTCATGGTCAATGATTGATTCTACCAAATGGAGCCAATAATGCCTGCACTGCAGAGAGGTGTGCAGGTTAAATTGGAATCTGATTTTACTTTCTATCTGATCTACATGGATGTGTTGATCCAAAAAATAATTATGTTAAGCCTTTTGAATAAAAACAGAGGGAGTTTATGAGCAGAGAGGGAGTAAATTAATATTTCATATGTAGTCTGCTACACAGAGTGTTTGAAGATAAAAAAGGTATGGTCCTTTCTCTTAAAAAAAAACCAAAAAACTTGTTGCACTACCGAAGAAAATTCTGATGAAAGTGCTAACATTTTGGAATTATTTGCCTTAAAAATGTTACCCTTGGGGCTGGAGAGGTGGCTTAGTGGTTAAGGTGCTTGTTTGCAAAGCCTAAGGACCCAGGTTCGATCCCCCAGTACCCATGTAAGCCAGATGCACAAGGTGGTGCATGCATCTGGAGTTCATCTGCAGTGGCTGTTCTCTCCCCCATCCCTCTCTCAAATAAATAAATAAATAAAATGCTAAAAAATGTTACCCTCAGCAAAGCATTGTGGAACACACCTGTAATCCTAGCACTTGGGATGCTGAGGCAGGAGGATCATGAGCTCAAGGCTAGTTAGGACTACATATCAAGACCCTGTTTCAAAAACAAATCAAAACAACAACAGCAAAAACCTACTCTCTCCAAGCCTTCTCAGCATCTATCTCAGAAGAGCACTCTGTGTTCATGGTTCTGTCTTTAGATGGTTAGTCATGTCATCATTTAAACCAGCCCAGATCAACATATGCTGAAGAAGACAGTTTTGAAGCCCAACCACCAGGGATGGACTCCTGTGTTCTCCATTTCCCAACCTTGAACCTTGGGCAAGGTACTTAATCCATGGGTGCCTCCACTGCCTTCTTGGTAAAACAAGGGTAAAACACTCAACCACACAGGGTGATGGAGGCTTAGATGAGGGGGAGGCAGTCAGGTACTTTGAACACAGTATCTGACTAGGATCAGATTAAATGAACATTGAATCTTTTTTAGAATAAATATGATTATACATATTATATAAGAAAATGGTGTTACAAGGATCATTTAGATTCTATTTCAGGAGTCCACATTTGAAGACATTTAGTGCTCCAAGCAATTCCCATGGAAAAGACATGAGAAACTTAGCTGATCTCAAGTGTTAAAAGAACCCAGTTATGGTAACTTCCCTTTAGTAGTTTGAGCCAGCCAGCCCACATCTAGGCTATTACATCTCATTCCATGTGCTGCATATTAAACGGAGCTGGAGATGTAGCTTAGTGGCAGAACATTCGCGTAGCATGCTCTAAATCCTGGGTTTGATACACAGCACTTCAAAAAAAAGTTGGTGTAAGAGGTGTAGCTCAGTGGTAGAGTGCTTGCCTCACATATACAAAGCCCTGGGTTCAATCCCCAGCCCCACAAAATGAAACCGAACAAAATAAAATGAAACCAAGTTGCCAGAGAGCTGAGGAGCTTATATAGTAAAAAGTTAAATGGATAATAGATAATTAGTAAAAGACCAGAAAAGCATACAAAAATGGTTTGTTTAGAGACAATTCGATCAAAAAGGAAATATATCTCTCTTCAGATAGTTCAAGTGTCATGTGGGTTTTCTGGCTCTGGTATTTAAAATGAGTCTAGGTATTTGTGACTTGTCAAGGAAGCTGTTTGGGCTTAACATGAAGTTTTGTAAATTTTTTGTTGTTACTGTTTTGAGGCAGGGTCTCACTCTAGCCCAGGCTGACCTGGAATGCACTCTTGATTCCAGGCTAGTCTTGAACTCCTCAGCCTCTGGAGTACTGGGATTAAAGGTGTGAGCCACTATGTCTGGCTGTAAAGGTTTTTTGGAGGGGCAGGAGATCAAGCACAATTGGGAGAGTACATGCTGACCGTGAACAAAACCTCAGGTTCAATTCTTAACACCACATAAACCTGGCATAATGGTACATACCTACAATACCAGACCCAAGAGGTGGAGGCAGGAGGATCAGAAGTTTATGATCATGCTGGACTACATAGTAAGTTTGAGCCTAGCTTGCCTCAAAATGACTACATAGCCCAGTCTGACCTTGAAGTGATTCTCCTGCCTCAGCCCACCAAGCACTAGGATTATAGGCATGTGCCATGAAACCCCATTTGGCTTTAGTTAAATATGAAGAAAATAATCTTGCAAATAGTAAAGTTATTCCAAGCCAAGGGAACATGCAGAGAGTAACAGAGATCTGTCACTCTTCGAGGCTCTGCCAGTGTCTGATTGACACATGTGCAAACTTTGTTATGGCTTCCCAGATCTTGGCCACTGGTCATCCTCCAATATTGGAAGTAGCACCTACAGACAGCCCAGGGACAGCCCTCAGAAGGACAGGTATGTCCCCAAGGTCATACCCCTTCTGAGGGGCTTGTTGCAGTAGGCTCCTCTTTGCTGGGATGAACATCCAACCAGACACAGCTAATGGAAAAAGGGGGGTTATTTCAAGTGTACAGATCCAAAGGAAGTTCCATCAATGGCTCCCTTTCATAGATCTAAGCAGAGACACTACCAACAGCCAGCATCACAAGCAAGCATTGCCAGAGCTCAAACTGATCTCCCCACACCCTTGGGCTGGAATTCAGATCCATCCCCAAACACACCTTAGGGTTGGACTCCAGGATCTGCCTGCAGTGGTACCTCCTCCAGCTGGTGGCAGGAGACCCAAATTACAAGCCCAATTATAACAAAACGCCCGAGTCTGTGGGGCCATACATTGAGATTATCATATTTGAACTACCACAGGGCGTACAAGACATCTCTGGACAGATCTGAAAGGTCATTTTGGTTTCAGAATCCCTTATAAGGTCTGAGAAAGCCTCTGTGGAGCCTGGTTCAACCTCCCCCATTACCTTCCCTTCTGCAGAAGTCTCAGGGCACACCTTACTTTCTTGCGCATGGACCTTACTCTCAGAGTTGGCCTCCCAGGATGCAACATATGGCTTCTCCATGGTGCCAGTGACACTACTCTGAATGAGGTAAGGGCAGAGGTCCCTGCAGCCCTGCAACTCTTCAGTCTTTGGGCATCTAATGGTACAAGTTCTAAGTCTACCCAGTTCCAGCCTGCCTCCTCTGTGTGATCTGCAAGAAAACTTCAACCTACTTTGGATGGTCAGAACTATCACTGGATGGGGACCACTTGTCAGATTGCTCATTCAATCACTTGCCCCCTCTTGCAACATTTTTAAGAACTGTTTTTGGTTGTTTGGGCAAGCTCTCACTATGTGGCCATGGCTTACCTTGAACTCATGAACCTCTGGTTCAGCCTCCCAAGGGCTAGGATGATGGACATACTCTACCACAGTGGCTTAACAAATATTTACTAAGGCATAAGTATATACCAGGGATGGTGGGTGCAGTGGTATACAATAAAGTTCTTTTCTAGATTTTATTAGTGAATGCATAGCATCTCAAATTTCATCCATTTTCATATTGCTTTCAAAATATTTGTTTGCCACATATGCCCATTAACTGATCACAGGACTTCTAATTTAGTTTAAGATTGAGTCACAGTTTTATCTACTGTAGGCCCTTAGCAAGATGGCCTACAATGTTCATAAAAGGGTATTAATTACTAGTAGTAACACGTACATTTAAAAAAGTATAAAGTAAATATACAACATGCTAAAATGAATGTCTGTGCATCATATATCCCAAATAAATACACCACAATTCAGGAAGCAGTTTATGCAGAATCACGTCCAGTGTCCTCAGACCACATAATAGGGGCTTTTAACTGACTCAGAAAATTCCCTGAGGAAGTAAGGTGACATCTGAAGGAAGAGCAGGAGGTGATCAGGTGAAGAGGTATAGATGAGGACTGTGAAGAACATTCCAGATAGAGGCAGCAATAGGTGCCAAGTCCTTGTGGCCAGAGAGACCCTAGTGTAGAAAGCAAGGGGTTGGGGAGCATGGATGAACTGAGCTGGCTAGGGAGATGGAGACCAGTAATAGGAGGAGGAAGTTGGGGGGATGCCATTCTCCAACATCTGTAGATAACCAAGAGGAAGTTATATATACATAATCATTCCCTCTTGCACACAGCTGAATTATAACACTTCCCTAGAGCTTCTGCCAAAGAACACAAATAACCAGGATCAGCCTTCATGTACCTGGCCTGGGTTCAAGTCTGAGAATCTGGGAAATGTATTCCAGACTTGAAAGTTTGGGGGCTGAAGTTATACGCACTAAATATTTAGATCTTCCCCTGGGGCTTTTGTTCATTCCCTTCAGCAGGTGGAGTACAGGAGAGGGCTTTTTGTTCCCAATAAATTCCCTTATATCTAAAAGTAAGAGCCAGGTTTGCCAGCACAGGCTAGGGTAGGATAAAAGAGGGAAGCAATGATTCTGTGTCTACTTCTCATTCATGTCGAAAACAGTGTGATTAGCTTCTTAACGCTGTGCCTCCAGAGGTTCTGAATTAGATATTTCTGTCCAAGTTTGGGTAGCTATGTCAGCACAGTCCAAAAAGAAATGACGCAGCTTAAACAGAACCACACAACCCAAACCCACATTCTCCATGAGAGAGAAGCAGAAAGGCAGCTTGGAAGCTCTTCAGAGATGGTGCCAATTTCAGAATTAGGGAAAAGAATTGGCTGGCTGAAGAAATCTTCATTCGGGTATGAAAACAGAGAATATAAACCTACTTACACAGATCCAGGGAGGAAAAGTCAACAGCCCACAATATACTTCAGAAACTACATTCTTAGAAGTCCTAAGATCACATAGTGAGCCCACAGAAAGAACACAGAAATCAAAGTCAGGAAGCAAATAGAATATTTGGGTACACCAGATTCTGTAAGCAATATGACAGACTCTGGGATAGAGAGATGGCTCAGTGGTTACAGACACTTGCTTGCAAGATCTGCTGGCCCAGGTTCGATTCCTCAGTACCCATGTGGAGCCAGATGCACAAAATGGTACATGTATTGGGATTGGTGCACCCATGAATTTCTCTCTCTCTCTCTGTTCATGAGGAAAAGAGATCTCCTTCCAAAGATTATGATCATTACCCTGTCTTCAAGAAGTTTTGAATTACAAATGTATATCAGCTGCCTGGTTTGGGAAGCCCTAGCCTTAGAAATATAAAGGATGGTCCATGGCATTCCTGGCACATCACGTAAAAGCAAACAAACTTCTCTGCAAATTCAAATAAGGACATAAGATTGTTCCATGCTCACTGCATGACTAATCAGGCACTCACAATCCAAAACTCGCTTAGAAAAATGTTGAATGAGAGAGAGTTGGCAGACATAGCACACGGCACTAAGGAACATCTGAGAACTTCTACTACTGACGTTTGATATACACCTGTTGTAGTCAATTCCACGCTGCAGGGATAAACTTCCAAATCGACACAGTTTATTGGAGGAATGGAATTTATTTCAGGCTTACAGATCCAGAGAAGTTCCAAAATGGCAGAAGAGACTGGCACCTTTTCACAGATCCAAGCAGAGAGAAACTACCAGCACACACCAAGAGCAGGGGTCCAGGCAGAGCTCAGACCTCTCTGCATACATTGGGCCTGGATATCAGATCCACAACCAGTAATACCTAAGGGCTGGACCCTATGATCTGCCCTCAGTGACAGCTCTTCCAACCAGGTGGCTGTTAACACCTGAGTCTATTGGGGGACATAAATTCAAACTACTACAACACCATAACATAGGTTTTCCTTTTTTTTTTTTTTTTTTTTTTTTAACAGTGTTTCACACACCCAGGCTGGCCTCACACTCACTATGTAGTCCAAGCTTCCCTTGAACTCTTCATGCACCTTTCTCAGCCTTCCAAGCACTGGGTTTATTAGGTATGAGCCACCATGCTAAGCTCAAGATAGCAATCTTTACAATGATCAAGTCTATTTTTCAAAAGACCTAATTTTGAGTAACATAAAGACTATCATAAACACAAGACAGACTTAACTCTGAAAGGAACGAAATAGAACTTTAAATGAAAAACAGTGATATTGGACTGGAGAGATGGCTTAGCGGTTAAGGCGCCTGCCTGCCAAGCCTAAGAACATCTGTTCGATTCTCCAGGTCCCACATTTAGCCAGATGTGAAGTGATGCAAGGGCACAATGCCACACTTGCCCACAAGGGGGCACACACGTCTGGAATTTGTTGATAGCGGTTGAGGGGTGGTTGGCGCACCCATCTCTCTCTCTCTCTCAAAAAAAAAAGTGATATTGGATTTATAAACCTAATAGACAATACTTTCAAAAGTGGCAAAAGATTAAAGTGGGGGCTGGAGAGATGGCTTAGCAGTTAAGGTGCTTGCTTGCAAAGCCAAAGGTTCAATTCCCTAAGACCCACATAAGCCAGATGCACACAATGGCACATGAATCTGGAGTTCATTTGCAGTAGCTAGAGGCACTGGTGTGCCCATTCTCTCTATCTGCTTCTCTCTCTCTCTTTCTTAAATGAATAAATAAATAAATAAATAAATAAATAAAATATCTAAAAAACAAAGATTGACAGGGTCATGGAATCCCCCCATAGACAAAATGAAAAAAAATACAGGGTAACTTTGAAAAGAAAAAAACTTACTACTAGAAGATCCTGGGGAGAATCTAAAAGCAAGAGAAGAATTTAATCTCAAAAAGTACCAGAGGAAGGAAGGAAGTATTTTAGAATTTTGAGTTCATGTTTTCCTGGCCTGAGGGAGATGCCCAACCCTGACAGCCCCAGCTGTGAAAAGAGCCGAGCAAAGTCGCAGTCTTCCCAGCTGACATGCCAGAGGTCAGTCAAGTCTGCAGGAGGGGCTGAGATCTACAGGAAAAGTACTGGCAGCAGTAAAACCGTGGAAGAAGAAAACTGTGAGTACAAACTCTGTTCAAATCTTTTGCCAGACACTAAACTACACACATGTGGTAGGAGACCCTAAGGGACTTAGTGAAAAAAATGGACAGAACCCAGGAGGAAGTCTGTTCTTGAATAACAGAGCTGTGTGCATCCACTGCTTTTTTTTTTTTCAATTGAGTGAATTTCCAAACCAAATCAGGTGGCAAAAAAATTGAATCTCACAGACTTATAATGTTAGAGCTCCAGCTCAAATTTTCCAAGTAGCTAGAAAACAGGGAGAGGCAATCCCTAGAAGCAAGAAAAATCAGAGAGTAACTTTCGTCTCTGTTGAGATTCTTGGCTAACCACCAAATGACACAGAAACAGGGAAAACCCCCAAGGACCCAGGAGGAAATACTACTGTAGCCACAGGACAGAGATATCTGATATTGAACATCACAGGGGTGACAAAGTTGGCAGCTAGAAATTAAGCAGTTGTTTACTAGACCAAAACTCAGCTATCCTCAGAAGAATACAATAAAATCTAGACTTGCTATTATGTATTATTACAAGGTCCAATTTTTAGCCCTAAAGTATTCCATATGCAAAAACACATAAAACTGTACTGTCCATTCAGGAAAAAAAGGCAGCCAATGAAAGCTAACACTGGGTGGTTCCAGATTGTTGCAGTCAGATTCACATTGCTGTCAGAAATCACCCAACCAAGAGCAGCTTGTGGGGGAATAAAGGTTTATGTTGGCTTACATACTCGAGGGGAAGCTCCATGATGGCAGAGGAAAATGATGGCATGAGCAGAGGGTGGACATCACTCCCCTGGCCAACATAAGTTGGACAATAGCAACAGGAGAGTGTGCTAAACACTGGCAAGGGGAAACTGGCTATAATACCCATAAGCCCACCCCCAATAATACACTGTCTCCAGGAGGCATTAATTCCCAAATCTCCATCAGCTGGGAACCTAGCATTCAGAACACCTAAGTTTATGGGGGATACCTGAATCAAACCACCACACAGATGCTGGATTTAGCAGACAAAAATCTTTAAACTAGTTACTAAAATATATGCCAAAATTTTTAAAAGAAAAAACAATATATTGAACAAACAGAAACTCTAGAAAAGAAATGGAACTAAAAAAGAAAACACTAGGTAAAGCTTGCCCTAATGCATACCAAAATGGAGTATGAAAAAGTTCAGTACATGAGCTCAACCAAAACTTGGGGATTGCAGAAGAAAATCAGTCAACATAAAGACCGGGTAAGAGGCCAAATGCCAACAACAGAAAGAATAATGAACCAGGTGTGGTAGCACATACCTGGAACCCCATGCTGAGGAGGATGGAGACGGGAGGACCACTGGGGCTCACTGCTCTGCCTGTGTTTGGCATGAGCTCCAGGTTCAGTGAGAGACTGTTCAAGGCAGCCAGTGTGAAAAGTGATGATGACAGACACTGTCCCTCCTCTTCTACATGTACACAGATACACACGTGCACACTGAGTATGTGTATCTGTACACACACATGAAAGTGCCACACACTCACTCATGTACACATACGCTACAGAAAAAGGTAAACAGTGAAATATACTTTTGCCCTTGATTTGAAAAATCCTAATGTATGTAATATCTGAAGAGAATCTGCCTGAACAGAAAAGCAGCTGTGGAGAAAGTGCCAGAATGTTGCAGGTCAGATGAATGAGAGGTGCAGAGGCAAGGAGAGGATGAGAAGGAAGCAGGGCACGATGAGAAAACAGCCGAACGCCGAGAGATGGGCGGCGAAGAGTCTATCACTGCCAGCGCTCCAATTTTGATGACAGGTCAAAACCCTAAGGTTCTGGAATCACCTGCAGTCCTGCATAATATCTATATCCATATCCCCACAGTCCCCAGAGGAAGTAGTAGGACTGTCACAACAGTAGCTTCAGGGAGGAGTGGTCACCTGTCAGATGTAGCAGACCTTTCAGCACCAAGATATTAGCAAGGAGGGAGGAGGAGCTAGTCTTCAAGGAGGGAGGAGGAGCTAGTCCTCAAGGAGGGAGGAGGAGCTAGTCCTCAAGGAGGGAGGAGGAGCTAGACTTCAAGGAGGGAGGAGGAGCTAGTCTTCAAGGAGGGAGGAGGAGCTAGTCTTCAAGGAGGGAGGAGGAGCTAGACTTCAAGGAGGGAGGAGGAGCTAGACTTCAAGGAGGAGCTAGTCTTCAAGGAGGGAGGAGGAGCTAGACTTCAAGGAGGGAGGAGGAGCTAGTCCTCAAGGAGGAAGGAGGATCTAGTCTTCAAGGAGGGAGGAGGAGCTAGACTTCAAGGAGGGAGGAGGAGCTAGACTTCAAGGAGGGAGGAGGAGCTAGACTTCAAGGAGGGAGGAGGAGCTAGTCTTCAAGGAGGGAGGAGGAGCTAGACTTCAAGGAGGGAGGAGGATCTAGTCTTCAAGGAGGGAGGAGGAGCTAGTCTTCAAGGAGGGAGGAGGATCTAGTCTTCAAGGAGGGAGGAGGATCTAGTCTTCAAGGAGGGAGGAGGAGCTAGACTTCAAGGAGGGAGGAGGAGCTAGTCTTCAAGGAGGGAGGAGGAGCTAGTCTTCAAGGAGGATCTAGTCTTCAAGGAGGGAGGAGGAGCTAGACTTCAAGGAGGGAGGAGGATCTAGACTTCAAGGAGGGAGGAGGATCTAGTCTTCAAGGAGGAGCTAGTCTTCAAGGAGGGAGGAGGATCTAGTCCTCAAGGAGGGAGGAGGATCTAATCTTCAAGGAGGGAGGAGGAGCTAGACTTCAAGAAGGGAGGAGGATCTAGTCTTCAAAGAGCTGAGAGAAAATGACTCAACCTCCTCCCCACTGGGACCTTGTAACCACTGTCGGTGGTTCATGCCTGAACTTCTGTTTTCAGCTTTTCTCGTTACCGCTTTGCTCCAAGTCCATCAAAATATGTGCAGCCTCTTAGGCCATTAAGGGATTTTATTTAAAGTAAACAGTGTTAATGTGCTCCAGGTGTTAATGACATAGTACTGTGGATTACCAGTGTTGACCTAACCTAATTTTATTATAATATTACTAAAATATACACAAGTATATAAAACTAGACAAAAACTGCTTATGTGTATAGTTTTTATACACTTATTAAAACTAAACAATTGCATAACACATATGACTTGCTTATAAATTAAAAACAAAATTATAACAGCAATAAAATCCAAAATATTACCATGAACATGACAGAATGTGCTATCCATTTATGTGTTGATGGACACGTGAGTTGTCTGCAGAGCCTTAGACGCTGGAATCACAGCACAGTTGCTCCTTTCCTGCTTTCTCTGGCAGGCTAGCAAAGGGGCTCCAAAGGAGCCAGGGTCTGACGTCAGGCTGCCTGCGTTGAAATCCCACACGTGATACCAGCAAGTGACTTCCGTTCCTTAGTCCTTACCTGATGTCCTATATAATGGAAATGGTATAAGGACCTAGTTGTAGGGCACAGTGAGGGTTAGGTTTGGAATACAAGGAAAGCCCTTAGCCTGCACCCAGCACATACAAGTGCTTCGTGTGTTATTGCTATCATGGCTGCATTTGTCTTTTTGAGTGAAACCATTTTAATCCCTAATAATTTTTTTTTTCCTATTTTGGTGCTGGGCTCAAACACAGGACCTTAGACATTCTAGGCAAGCACTCTACCATGGGGCTACACTCCCAGTCCTGTTCCATTATCTTGAAAGGCTGAACAACTTAAACTAGAATCTCAAAATACAATAAATACCAACACATTTCATTCAATAAAAAACTCTGAGGGAACCCAGGATGCATAAAGTTGCTCTGTGCAGCATGTTTCCCTATAGTGAACAAATACCAGTGCTAGGCTCTTGGGCAACCACTGATGACATCATAAGACACAGCATCTCCTCTTCAATGCATTCTGTGACAGTCTGGCCTTCCCTGGGTTCCCGTGTGAGCTCAAGACTGGGACCTGCAGGAGTGTGGTGGGGCCAGACTGCACTGTGGCCCTGGGGATTCTAAATAAGCTGACAGTGCTTTTGAAAGCTCCTTACAAACACACACCACTCTTAGATGTAATAGCTTCCTAGAAATGAAAGGTTTTAAGTCAACTGAATCACTTCAGCTGAGGAACTTGGGCTTTGTAGAAGGCTATGGAAGAATATTTTAAAGACAAAAGAATGTTTTTAAGGAACTTGGGAGATAGCTCAGTTGGTAAAGTGTTTGCAATACAGACATGAGGGCCTAAATTTGTTCCTCAGAACCCACATTAAAAATGCCAGGCTTCTCTTTTCAGATGGTGGTGACCTTGGGATGACTCAGAAGACACCATGGTACTGAGAAGAAGGGACAGAGGAGTGCTCAACACTAAAACATCTCTAACACACCTTCTAAGGCTCAGGGTCCATTGTGGAAGAGGTGGCAGAAAGAATGTAAGAGCCAAAAGAAGGGTAGGACTCCTTACAACGTGCTCCTCCAGACACAAAATGGCCTGGATATTCATGATCTCACAGTGCCTGATACTACTTACACATGACCTTCATAATAGGAGGAAAAGATCATGACATCAAACTGAAAAGAGAGACTGATTGAAAGGGGGAGAGGATATGATGGAGAGTGGAGTTTCAAAGGGGAAAGTGGGGAGAGGGAGGGAAGTACCATGGGATATTGTCTGCAATTAAGGAAGTTGTCAATAAAAAAAAAGTTAATTGAAAAAAAAAAAAAAAAAAAAAAGCAGGCACAATGGCACGTACTTTAATCCTAGCAGTGGGGAGGCAGAGATGGGTGGATCCCTGGGATTTGCCAGCCAGATAATCTAGTCTACTTGGTGAGCTCCAGACCAGTGAGAGACAGTCTCAAGAAAAAAAAAAAAAACTGGGGCTGGAGAGCTGGTTTAGCAATTAAGATGTTTGCCTGAGAAGCCTACAGACCCAGTTTTGATTCCCCAATACCCATGTCAGCCAGATGCACAAGGTGGCATATACATCTAGAGTTCATTTAGCGTGGCTAGAGGTCCTGGTGTTTCCCATTCTCTCTCCCTCTCTTTATCTCTCAAATAAAAAAATAAGATAAACTTTTTAAAACAATTCTTAAAAAAACAGACAAGATGAACAGTATTCTTAAAGAATGACACCCAAGGCTGTCCTCCAGATTCCACATACGTGTGCACATATGTCTACATGTATCTACATACATGAGCATGCACACACACATACATAAACACACAAAGAATACTTATAAACAATTTTTTTTGGAGAGAGACACAGAGAGAAGGATTGGAAAACAGATAGAGAATGGGCACGCCAGCAGCCTCTCAGCTGCAGTGAACGAACTCCAGATGCGTGCACCCCCTTGTGGGCAAGTGTGGCATTACGCCCTTATGTCACTTTGCATCTGGCTAAACATGAGACCTGGAGACTGGAACTGGCGTTCTTAGGCTTAGCAGGCAGGTGCCTTAACCACTAAGCCATCTTTCCAGCCCCTTTAAACAATTTTTAAACTCAGTGCATATTCAGTCTACAAAGAGGGCAGTCCCAGATGTACAGAATTATAACCTTATCATTTTAATTCCTATGGAATAGCAATGTGTGACAGGAAAGGTTAGGCTAGGCTTCTACCTTCACAGTATTTAGTAGGCAAATTTAGTTGGGTATTTAGTAGGCAAAGTGTTTATAGATAGGGTTAGCTCATTGGAGGTGTGGCTCAGGGATAGAGTACTTGTTTAGCACAGCCAAGATTCTGGGTTTAAGCAATGCAAAAAAGTATAGATAGAAATAAAAGGAAAATAGAAACAGTATCTATTAAATCCTTTGAGACAAAGGAACATCCTTAAAAATTATTATAATTTTCCCCAGTGTTTTGGGGTTCAGTCTGACCCTGCTGTTGATTATGCTACAGGAGGAGGAATCAGCTGAGGTCTCTGAATGTGGGGACATTCACACAGAGCTTCCAAATACAACAGGCCCTGCAGAGTGGAGAAGATACTCCCCATTGTGGCTCATTGCCCCTCCCCTAACTCTTATTCCAATGGCTTTGTAAAGTCTGGCTAGAGGCTGTGGGATACTTACCAAACAACTGAGTGCTATAGGCTGATCTGCTGTGGGCCTTCAGCTCTCCACAGAGAAGCCAGTCCACAAGCAGCTCTTGGGAAACTGCAGTGGCCAGTGAACAAAAAAATTCCTCAAATCCTAAAAGAGTATTAAGAACGATTTTAGACAAGATACCAGATTCTTACAAACTGGAATTTTCCTCCCCTTCACCAGTATCAATTAAAAAGTAGAGGTGGGCTAGAGAGATGGCTTAGTGGTTAAGATGCTTGATTGAAAAGCCAAAGGACCCAGGTTCAATTCCCGAGGACCCACATAAGCCAGATGCACAAAGTGATGTATGCATTTGGAGTTTGCTTGCAGTGGCTGGAGGCCCTGGTGCATCCATTCTCTCTTTCCCTGCCTCTTTCTCTCTCTCAAATAAATAAAAATAAAATAAATTTAAAAAAATTTTAAAAAGTAGAGGTAACAAAACTATTGAAATCAGGACCTCAACAATTGCTATAATAATGCTAATAGCCAATGGTGGAAATAACCCAAGTGTCCATCAACAGAGAAATAAATAAAATATGGTATATACATACAGTAGCATACATTATATATAATATATAAATTATTCAGCCTTAAGAGACTTATGAAGTAAGCTGAGTATATGGTAACACATGCCTGTAATCCTAGCTATTGAGAAGTAGAAGCAGGAAGATTAAGGCCATCTGCAGCTACATAGTGAATTTAAATTCAGACTGAAGGACATGAGACTCTGTCACAGACAAATTTAAAAAAATAAAAATAAAAATAAAAATAAAAATGAAGTGCTGACACATGCTACAACATTGAGTGAAACTTGAAATCTTCATGCTAAGTGAAATAAGCAGACACAAAAGATGAAATACTATAAATCCAGTTATATGAGATACTTAGAGTAGGAAAACATACATAGAGACAGAGGCAGAAAGCAGATTGTTGGTTGCTAGGGGCTAGAGGGAATGGGAAGTTGGAAGGTACTGCTTAATGTTTATTAAGTTTCTATTTAGGTGATGAAAGTTTTTTGGAATCTGGAAATATAATGTTTGTACAACATTGTGAGTGTAATTAATACCACTGAAGTATGCACTTAAAATTGTTAAAGAAGCAAATTTATATTTTATCTATAATATTTATAATGTGAAAAAATATATATATATCTCACAAGATTTTTTAAAGCAGGGACTCAAATTGCTGCAACAACCCCAGTGTCCTTCAACAAGTGAATGAATACACAAATTGGTACATCGATATATTGGAATAAAATGGAACAAAGTATTGATATTTAAGAAGGCACGAGGGCATTTAGCCAAGTCATATTCTCAACAATGGGATGAAGTTAGTGGCTATCAGAGGTGAGTGAGGGAGGAGTATGCTTAGAAAGAAAGGGGTGGTACAGGCAATCCAGGACTGCTTTGGGGTAATGGAACTGTTCAGAATCCTGATGAAAGTGGTGACTACATGAATTTATAGACATTAAAATTCATACACCCATTCATCATAAATTTGAAAGTAAAGTTTTTAACGCAGATGAGATGGCTCAGTGGATCAAGTTCTTGCCATGCAAGTATGAGGACCTGAGTTCAGATCCCCAGAACTGATGTTTAAAAATAAAAAAAAAAAAAAAGGAGCACGGGGCGGGGGGGTGCATGCTTGAGAAATGTCTTGGCGATTAAGACACTTGCCTACAAAGCCAAAGGACCCAGGTTTGATTCTCCAGGACCCACTAAGCCAGACGCACAGAGTGGTGCATGTGTCTGGAATTCCTTTGCAGTGGCTAAAGGCCCTGTGCCCAGTCTCATTCTCTCCCTCTCTCTGAAATAAAAATTTAAAGTTTTTTTTTTTTTTTAAAGCTGGATGCTGTAATAAGCATCTGTAACCGCAGTGTGTCTAATGCAAGACGGGAGGCAGAGACAGGAGAATCCCTGGAAGCTTGTGGATCAACTGCCCTAATGAGCAAGGGACCCTGGCTCAAACAAGGTAGGAGGTAAGGACTGACACCAATCCTCTGACCTCCATGCGAGTGCTGTGGCATACATGTGCCTGTACACACACACACACACACACACACACACACACACACAATGTGGGGTAGAAGAAATAATACCAATTGCTTTTACTGCTCCTATAACCACAGATTAGAATTATAACAAAGGGGCCACATTTCTGATCTGAGAAGGGGCTCTTTTTCAAGCTTCTCATCCATCTAGAGTCACACCACTTGTCCTTTTTAAGCCTTGATGTATTTTTTGGACATTTTCACTTGGGAAAAAGAAACATGGCTGTATCCCAGTGATAACGCCTATAGAGTCCTGGGGAATATTAGCACACACATCCGCCATGATGCAAACAGGGAGGTGCTCAGAGGCCTTCCTCTGAGGCAAAACTTGGAAAATGCATGTGTGAGTCCTCTGTGTTTAATGAGAGCATCCCCTGAAAACCTGGTTCGTGACTGTGAGGACCTGGAAGTAGCCTGGCACATGAGAGCCCAAACTAACACACAGAAAGTTGTGGGAAGCTCCATGCAAACCTACAGTCTGCAGGAGAAAAACAGGAAGCGAAGGCTCTCAGGCTCTCAGCTATCCTGTGTTTCTGTGGGAATTCATGCTGCACTGGCTGCTCTGGCCTCTGGAAGCCTCTGGAAGCCCCCTAGGACATATTTATGGCAGCTGCAGGCAGCTGCAAGCGCTGGCTGCGAGCTGGACAAACTGAGGAGAAAGGGGAGACAGATCACCCCGCTTTGTTTCCCAGCGTACTTCCTCACCTCTGCTTGCTGAGGGGCTGTGGCTCAGTGAAAGAATATTGTTCCAGCAAGCCATTCATCAGGCTTCCCAATTAGAAAGTTGTAAGGCAGAACACTGGAGCGGGTTTTGCCATCTTCCAACACCTTGTTAACCTCGTCATTGGTCTGCTATTGAGGGCAGAAGGTTCTGGAATTACTGCAAGGGCAACATTCTTATGCTCAGACAGAAAAAGAAACAGCAGCACATTGCCTAAAAAAATCACACACACACACACAGGTTGTCTCCTCAGAGAGCTATGGAGTAATGCCAGCCTTTGGCCTTTCCTCTTTGGGGTCCCTTTAGACCTCTCAGGTCACCTTGAATAGCTACTACTGTTCTTATACCTTCAAGGAGACTTCAAGGTTGAGTCCCAACCTGCATTTGAGCTTCTTGTGGGAGTTGCAGGCCATCAGGTTCTGCTGCCCACTGGTTCCTGACCTGTGGATGGCTTGTAAATACCCTAAGAGGTGTCTGCGTTCCCTGAAGACGGGAATCTGCTCCTCTTCCTGTATTCACTTGTGAAAATTCCACGTTCCAAAGAAAAGTTACTGCAAAATGGTTTCTGTGCTGCTTTCCCACACTCAGGACAGTGGCTTTCCAGCCACAAAGCCAGAGGACGACAGGAGTAGAAACGTCCCCACTCGGCCTGGGGCTGGCATAGGGGGAGAGGGAGGGGAGGTTGTTGGGGGAGGGGAGGAGCAGTTTTTAGAAGATAGGAAGTGGCTCTCGGAAATAGGAAGAAGCTTATCACACAATCCTGTGTCCATTCTAAGAGCTTTCAGTATTTAAGAACACACAGTAAAACCTGTCCTGTTGTTTACAACTTAAAAAGTTGCAAAACATACATAGTTTGCTTAAGAATTCAAAATTTCAGTTGAGCCTGATGGAACAGCCCTATAATCCCAACTATTCTGGAGGTTGAAGCACTTGAACTACAAGTTCAAAATCTGTCTGGCTACAGAATGTCGTTCAAAGCCTGGGCAACTTGGAGTCTTTGTCTCAAAGCAAGAAGTAAAAAGAGAGCTGAGAATGTAGCTCAGTGGCATAGCATTTGCCTGGCATGCACAAGGTCAAAGTGACAGCTCCCAGTACTGGGGGCAGAAAAATAATTTAGCTTTTAAATAAGACTCAGACTTAGGGCTGGGGATGTGGCTCAGTGGGTAGAGTGCTTGTCTAGCATGCATGACGCCCTGGATTTGATGCTCAGCACGGCATAAATCAGGTGTGGTACACGCCTATAATCCCAGCACTTGGAAGGTGTTCTAAAGTTCAAGATCATCCTCAGCTACATACAGAGTTGGAGACCAGCCTGGGCTACATGAGACCCTGTCCAAAAAAAAAAAAAAAAAAAAAAAAAAAGAATAATCTTTTAGAAGGAAAAAGAAAGTCCAGTCCTTTCTGAATCTTGCCCTCTGAACTTCTTCAGCTGTGTCTGACCACTACCTCCATTACAAGCATAGACAATATCCCCTTTCTCTGTTCTACTTAGAAAGTATCACGCCTCCTGGAAATTTTATAGAGACTTAAAAAACAAGCAAACAAAATAAGGAACAGCTACTTCTTCACATTTACTTTAAATTCAGACATAATATAACCATCAACCTCTTTAACTTTCCTCTTATGAAAGGGGAGACTCACTCAGTTATAGCTTTCTTTTTCTTCCATTCAGGGCTGGAGGGAAACCCAGAGCCTCATGTGTGCCAGACAAGCTGTCTATCAAAGAGCAACACGGCCAGCCCCTCATGTATAGTTATCAGGAAGGGCAGGGCAAAGACCTTTATCAGTGTGACTGCTGCTCACCAAAATGTGTTCCTCCTTGGTTTTGTACTACCTAATCTCCCAGGGCCATCTTGGTTCCTTGAATGCTTTATTCAAATCGTGTGTATTCAAGGACCCATTCTAACTCCTCTAACAAATGAAATCTTTTCCAGTTGGTTCTGGTTTTCCACTAGGCAACATGTCTGATTTATGGTGAAGTTACCTGGTGGTAGGGGCTGACTGACATCTTTAGACCTACACAAATGGCCATGGTGCTGTTATCTTGTTCTATACCCTCTGTATGTCTATGGTGAGACACACAAACAGCATATGGAAGTTGGCTCTCAAAATATATATTTCACTACCAATCTGTTCATCTATTAATCATGTAGCTATATATCTGTGTTTATAAAGGCACACAAACTTAACTCACACAAAAATAATTAGAACATATTGATTGATGGTGGTGATGATAATTCTCATATTTTCCCCAAGGACCAACAAACCCATGGACATAGTATCATGTAGTGGCCTCAGTCCTGGGATAGAAGTCAGAATGTGGTTTTTGTCTCAGTGTTGCTAGCCAGATCTCTAAGAGCCTGACCTGCATGTCAACTCACGAGAGTCAGGGAACTGCCTCTGTCAGTAGGAATCTTATTTTTTTCTGAGCCCACCCCACCACCAAACCATACAATCGTGCTTTTCAAGCCTTCTGGCTATCTCTGAGGGATGGGAATGAGAGCCAATCTTCACATTTGTGAAAGATAAATCATGGGGACAGGCATTACATGATGTGTAAGATTCCTTTTGAAGAAGTTTGTTTATGGGTCTAAATTTTCTTTGGTTTGCCTGAACAACTAGGTTTAAGGGGAAATTCACTATTTTCTTTAAGTTTTGCTTCTGGGTACTTACCAAGGAAGATAAAAGTGTCACTTTGCCCTGGTTCATTTAGGCAGGGCATCATTTGTTTCTGAAGTTTCTGATAGCCCCATGTCTCTCACCGTTCACCCCCACTTCTGCTCTTAGAAGCCACCTGCACTTTGGGTTTAGAGGGATTAGGCTGGGTCATTGAGAGGCACAGACAGAGGCCACTGCTTTGTGCTGAGGAAGCAGAAGCAGCCAGACTCCAGAAGGAGGCTGAAATTCCTTTCAAGGTCAGGGCTGAGGAGTTTCCGTGTTCTGTGTTTGAACATCTGTGTCCTGCTGGCATGCCATGTGCCCAGCAGGATGGAGGAGAGTAAGTGCAAAGCCACAAAATCTTGAGAACAGTGCCAGGGGCTTCTGGACCCTCCTGGGACCTGTAAAAAGCTCTGGGAAGGACATTCCTGAGCCTCTTGGGACTGTGGTGCCCATTGGGTAGCCAAGAAAAACCACCTGAAAATAGCAATAAATACCCCCAAATATTTCCCAGCTCCGCTTATGTGGCCTGTACTACTCTGGTACCCAAACCAGATACAGCATAGCGAGAAAACAAACTACAGACCAGTATCATTCTTGAACATAGATGAAAAAGTCCTTAACAGAGAATTAGCAAATCTAGTCTAAAAGGAATGGGGGCGATGGCTCAGTGGTTAAAGCACTTCCAAACCTGCTGACCCAGGTTGGATCCTCCTCAGTGCCCACATAAAGCCAGGTGGAAATTGGTCTATGCATCTGTAATCCAAGTCTGCTACAGTGATGAAGACAGAGTCAGGAGAATCTGGAAACCTACGATCAAAACCAGAGAAACCTTGTCTCAAAAGAAAGTGGAAGGAGAGGGGAAACACCCCAAGGCTGTCCTCTGACCACTACCCAGGAGCCATGGCACACACACGCCCCTAAAAAACACATATACGGGGCTGGAGAGATGGCTTAGTGGTTAAGCGCTTGCCTGTGAAGCTTAAGGACCCCGGTTCAAAGCTCAATTTCCCAGTACCCATGTAAAACAGATGCACATGGTGGCGCATACATCTGGAGTTCATTTGCAGTGGCTAGAGGCCCTGGTGCACCCTTTCTCTCTGTCTCTCTGTCTCTCTCTCTCTCTAATAAGTAAATAAATAAATATAAAAAAACATATACACACAAATAAACAATTTTTAAGTTTTTTTTTTTTAATGTGGGGCTACATTGATGGTTACTTGCTTACAAAGCCTGATGGTCCAGGTTCAGTTCCTAGTATCCACATAAAGCCAGATACACAAAGTGACACATGTATCTGGAGTTTGTTTGCAGCAGCAAGAGGCCCTGGTGTGCCTGTGCTCATTCTAATTCTCTCTCTCTGCTTATAAATAAATAAATAAAATGAACAGTAAAAATTGAAATTTATTCTAACAATACAGAAAAAAGGACTATTTTGATAAATTCACCTAATAGAAAACTACTCAGCAGGGAAGGAGAGATGGCTTAGTGGTTAAGGCACTTACCTGCAAAGCCAAAGTACCTTAGTTCAATTCCCCAGGACCCACGTAAGCCAGATGCACAAGGTAGGGCAGGCATCTAGAGTTTGTTTGCAGTGGCTGGAGGCTATTCTCTCTCTCTCTCTCTCTCTCTCTCTTCCTCCCTCCCTCCCTCCCTGTGTCTTTCTCTCAAACAAATAAATAAATATCATATATATATTTTAAAAGAAGAAGGGTCTCACTCTGGCATGGTGGTGTGGAATTAACTATTAATCCCAGCACTAGGGAGGCAGAGGTAGGAGGATCCTCCAAGAGTTCAAGGCCATTCTGAGATTAAATAGCCTGAGCTAGAGTGAAACCCTTTTTCAAAAAAAAAAAAAGAAAGAAAGAAAGAAAGAAAGAAAGAAAGAAAGAAAGAAAGAAAGAAAGAAAGAGAGTCAGCCTGAAAAAACCCTACCTCAATAAACCAAAAGAAAGAAAGAAAGAAAGAAAGAAAGAAAGAAAGAAAGAAGAAGGAAGGAAGGAAGGAAGGAAGGAAGGGAGGAAGGAAGGAGGGAAGGAAACTATTCAATAGCCAGGCTTGGTGGTGCACGCCTTTAATCTCAGGCAGAGGTAGGAGGATTGCCATGAGTTCAAGGCCACCCTGAGACTACATAGTATATTCCAGGTCAGCCTGGGATAGAGCAAGACCCTCCCTCAAAAAACCAAGAAAGAAAGAAAGAAAGAAAGAAAGAAAGAAAGAAAGAAAGAAAGAAAGAAAGAAAGAAAGAAAGAAAGAAAGAAAGAAAGAAAGGAAGGAAGGAAGGAAGGAAGGAAGGAAGGAAGGAAGGAAGGAAGGAAGGAAGGAAGGAAGGAAGGAAGGAAGGAAGGAAGGAAGAAAGGAAGGGCGAGAGGGAGGGAGGGAGGGAGGGAGGGAGGGAAGGAAAAAAAGAAGAAAAGAAAGAGGGAGGGAGGAAAGGAAAGGAAAGGAAACTACTCTGCAATAAAAAAAGGACAAACTGGGCTGGCTGGAGAGATGGCTTTGAGGTTAATGCATCTGCCTGCGAAGTCTAAGGACCCAGGTTCAATTTCCCAGGACCCATGTAAGGCAGATGCACAAGGTGGTGTATGCATCTGGAACTGATTTGCAGTGGCTAGATGCCCTGGTGCACCCATTCTCTTCCTCTCTCTCACTACTTCTTTCTCTCTCTCTCTCTCTCTCTTTCTTTCTCTTTCTCTCTCTTTCTCAAATAGATAAATAAATAAATAAATGGACAAACTGCCAATATCCATAACAACGTGTATGAAACAAAAACATTACAGAGTAAATGAAACCAGACTAAAAGCATGTGTGTTGAAAAGTAGATCGTGATAAATAAATTAGTGCACTGTGTGCCAATCCAAAGCAGATCAGTGGTTCACCAAGACGAAAGAGGGACGGGGATGAGGCACTGTGGGGACCGCATGAAGGGAATGTGCCTCTTGATCATGGGGATGATAAGGAAGCAAAACCTCCTCCAAACTTACCAAAATGGAAGTGAAAATGGATGTCACACACTGCGTGTGGACTACAGCTAGATAAAATTGGTTTTAAAAGCTCTGAAAGCAGGGGTAGGGCTGTAGCCTTGTGGTAGGATGCTTGTCTAGCATATGTGAGGCCCGGAGTTCAATCCTTAGCACCCTCAGAAGAAAACCCAAAAAGACTGAAGCCATGCTTGTCTAATGATGCCCTTATCTTTTAAAAGTTCCAATATGGAGTTGACCTGGAGAGTCTTGATCATACAGGTGAAAACTCACTCGCAGCACCAAGTCTTAGGAAAGGTAGGAATAGCATAAAACAATTAATTCAAACTATGAGAACCTCTGCATTACCCAGAAGAGACACTGCATCAAAAATCCATAAGCATTTGTCCACTGATGGTCCTGAGAACTTGTGCTTCAAAGGCTTACAGGGTTAAGATCCGTTCTTCAAGTTCTCAGTAACATTTAAAGTATTTTTTTTTTCTTGGCAAGGCTATTTTATGGGAAGCTTCTAGAAGCCAAGGGCAGTCCTCAAATGATGGCCAGCAAGGAACGAAGACCTCAGTCTCACAATCACAAGGGGCTGGATGCTACCAGAAACCTGAATGAGCTTAGGAGAAACTCCTTCCCCTGAGCCTCCAGAACAGGGTCTGAGCCCGTGGCTCTGTGAGATGCAGAGTAGATGGGCCAGCTGAAGGCCAGGTTTCTACCAGGAGAACTCCCTGTTTGCCAAAGTGGAAAAGGAGTTTGATATTGGTCATCTGGAGGTGTTGGAGTTTTCTTCACTTTTCAACCTCGCTTGACAAAGACTTGCCACAGGAAGTGATAGAAGGGCATTTCTATGAGGTTGGCTCAGAAGATCACGGTTTAAAATAAATTGCTTTGCTGTTATAATTGCACACAGTCTTTAGGTCTGCAAGCCCATGGCTCCAAAGAGTTAATGTACTTCTTTAAGTGCTTAGCTTCTTGCCAGACTATGCCTTAGGCAGTGAACAGAAAAGAGTGTAAAATACTCTAAAAACCGAGCTATGAATTATTGCACGAAGACATTCTCAGTATAAGTTTGTTCCGATATCCTGCAACCTGAGGGGAGATTGACCAGGGGCTATGAGTTTCAAAAGAGGTTGCCCATCAAAACAGTGAGAAGTAGATATATTTGCATCTGTTTTCTTTGGAACATTCCAGTTGGCAGATGTATTCATTTGGTTAATGGAATATTCTTGACTCATTAAACAGACTCATTTAAGGAAAGGAACCACGGGGAACAGGGAAGGAGGTGGAGCCAGCAGTTCTCCAGTGGCATAGCCTCTGCTGACATGATGGATGTTAGAATCATGATGAAAGACACCAGAGAGAGCAGACTGAAAGACTGTCAGCCTTGAGGGTTAGGAAGGAGAGTGGGGCCTTTGGTAGATGCCTCCCTGACACCCTGGGCGAGGGGTGTCAGGTCAGTGCCAGGCCCCAGCCCAGGATGATCAAGTCTGCACTAGGATTTGGCATTATCTCTGCATACCTCACCTGTCCCAAGTCTGCTCATTCCAGGAACCACTCCAACCTATTCCTCAGGACACTTGGCTGCATGGCTTTAAAAGAAGGCTGGCTCTCAATCTCAGACCCTCAGCCCAGAAATGTAAACCAGGCCATTCTTCATGTTATTCCCCAAAATTTCTTTAAGTGGGAATGCAAATCTTTGATAGATACATGGATTCTAATAAAGATGTTGGTAAGGACTTTTAGTTCTAGGAAAACTAAAATTCCATTATAGTAAATATGATTATGACCAAAAATAATCTCAAAGTGCTAGCAGAACCCACTTATTTCTAGTAACATTTAATGCCATGTAATTCTAGGGCAACCAAAAAATCCAAAAGACTCATGGAAAATTTTTATATTGAAATTGACTTATTAATACATTGAGGAAAAAATCTTTAGTCAAGCATTGGCTTTTTCTATAAATGATTCCCATCAATAACACTTTGAGAAATTTAATACTAAGGGTTGTTTCTCTTTTAAGTACTATAATTATAATATTTGTTATTTCAGGTCATCTCTCTGTTCCCCTATTTCTCATTTTTCTACCTTTCCCTGCTCCTTGCTCTCTATCTTGGTGCCCACTCTGTCCCAAAATGGAAAAGTAGCCCAATGGCTAGGACTACTCTCCCCTGCAGGCTGTGACAAGAACCTCAGAGGACAGTTGATGAGTGACCCCTATATTATGTTACTTTTCTATTGTTATGACCGAATACCTGACAGAAACAACTGAGATGAAAAAGGATTTATCTTACTTCACAATTTTAGGGATATAATCCATTATGGCAGGAAAGGCATGGCAGTGGGAAACAGCTCCTGTGTAGGCTGCTTGTTCACATCTTAGTGGGAAATGGGACCAGGCCCTAAACCTTAAGGCCTGCCCCACTTCCTCCAGCGAGGCTCCACTTCTTAAAAGATTCTACAACCGGCCTGGAGAGATTGCTCAATGGTTAGGGTTGCTCAACAACCTGGTTCAATTGGGTACCTACATAAAGCCAGATGCAAAGCCACATGCATTTTGAGTTCAACAGCTGGATTCAATTTTCTGTCTCTCTATCTCTCTCTGCTTGTAAATAAATACTTTTTACTTTGAACATTAGCATTGGTTACACACATCCAAAGGCCCACCATGTCAATAAATTGAAAGAGAAAATAGCCGGGCGTTTGAAATCCCAGCACTCGGGAGGCTGGAGGATCCCTGTGCACCCACCCTTTTTTACTGTTAATTCCAGGTCAGCCTGGACCAGAGTGAGACCCTGCTTGTAAAACCAAAAAAAAAAAAAAAAAAAAAAAAAAAAAAAAAATATTTAAACAAAAAACAGCCGGGAATGGTGGTGTACTCCTTTAAGCCCAGCACTCAGGAGGCAGAGGTAGGAGGATCACTATGAGTTCAAGCCCACGCTGAGACTACAGAGTGAATTCTAGGTCAGCCTGGGCTACAACTACTACCTCCTAAACAGTACCATCAGCTGGCCATCAAGAGTTCAAACATATAAGCCTTTGGGCAACACCTCACATCAAGCCCTAACAATGACCTGCCCACTACCACACATATGCACCAGGAGCAATTTTAGATTCTTCAGTTCCACCCAGACCAAGGTTCTTCCCAAGACTGCATCTGCATGGGCAACACAATTAAGTTCCCAATTTGAAGTAGAAAAAATAAAATTTATTGTAAAATGATAAAGTAGAAGTTAGGTTTTCCAAAACTAATCAGCTTCCAGAAATATGAACACAAACAACTCTGTTCAAGAGAAAATGATCTTTTTTTCCCCCTTCCTATGTGTGTGTTTTGCTCTACAATATTACAAACAAAGGCTGGGTGTCCATGAGAAGGCAGGAAACTTCTATATAGGCTTTGGCATTTCCCTGTTTTATTTATTCTACCCTAGAAAGAGGGGTATGAAGTCACATAAATTCCTGTTTTATAAATTGTACTTTATATTAAATAAACAAACGTTCTAAAATACTGTGATTTGCTGGAGAAGAATGTAAATCTGGACTTAATGGGCCTCAGATGTCCTTTGAGGCTGTTTGAACTTGACCATGAATGGAAAAGTCCCAAACTCTGGAAGGTATTAGCATGTGTGGCTGTGGAGCTGGGTAACAGGAGACTCTCTTCTTCATTTAGAGATAATTCCTTCCTTTGACACATGGAACTTGAAGGGATAGCTGGAAGGCTACCCAGTAGGGGCTGGGGTGGGAGTGTCAGGGTGAAGGTTGATGGGACAAGCTTCTGATGCCCTCTAGGACCCCAGAAGCAAGGACTCCCAGTTCCCAAGGTTACCCCAAAATCTAACAGTTTCCCCTGGGATGCTCCATTCTGTGCTTATATCCCCATTTTGTCCTCCACTAACAGACTTGATCTGTAGAGTCATCAAGAGGCCAAGGTCGCTGCCCTCTCCAAGGCTCAATGCTTTTGTCTAGAACATGGACATGCAGCCAGTACATCTGCGGCAGAACAGTGCAGAGGGTTCAACATTCATCATTACTTGCTGTTCGGGCCTATGGGCTCAGGAGTCTCCGGAACAGAAAAGATATGGTCTATAGAAGGGACATTGGTTTTCTACTTCCTCTGGAGAGTGCAAGGCACACTCCTTACAATCCATTAAATTTATGGAAAAAAAGAGGAAATACTAGCATGGCGTGGTGGTACACACCTTTAATCCCAGCACTTGGGAGGCAGAAGTAGGAGGATCTCTGTGAGTTTGAGACCAGCCTGGGACTACAGAGTGAGTTCCAAGTCAGCCTGGACTACAGGGAGACCCTACCTGGGGCGGGATGTGGAGAGGAAATACTGAGCAATCAGACCCTGAAAGCATGGGAGACTGGAGAGTTAAAGGCAATTTGGTTTCCTGGACAGGATTCCAGAGTCTGGCTCATAGTAATTTACCAGTGTTCCCTTGTTTCTTGGTTCTGATGAATGTACCATAGTAATATAAGATACAGATGATGGAGTTTGGGGGAAAGCGATACAAACCCTTTTGAAAGTTGGTAGAGTGTTTTTGATCTTCAGCACTACCTAAACCAAGCATGTCGGGACTCACTTGTAATCCCAGTACTTGGAAGGCAGAGTCAGGAGGATCAGAAGTTCTAGGTTATCCTTGGCTACATAATGAGCTTGAGGCTAGCTTGGGCTACATGATATCCTGTCCCTCTGTAATGTTTTTGAAACTTTTCTTTACTCCTAAACTTATGCCAAAATAAAAAGCATTAAAAATGAAAATCTAAAATCCAGCAGTATATTATGGTGGTTTGAATAAAATGTCCCCACAGGCTCATGAGTTTTTAGATATTTTGTCCCAGCAATGAGACAGAACCTGCTACAGAGGCACAGCACAGTAAACCTAACAGCAACAACAGCAAAAGACATTCTGAGACAAGCACTGGCCCACTACAAGACACTGAAGGCCTGTGACAAGTCAATGAATGACATGGGCACCACTTTCATCTCCACCTCTTGGATGAGGGACCTCCCAACCTAAGATATTTATTCTCAACAAGAAGTACAAATGGGGGAATCTCAGGATTCAGTCAATAGCTCAACAATTTTTAAATATTATTTATTTACTTATTTATTTGAGGGAGAGTAAGGAGAGAGAGGGAATGAGAATGGGTGTAGCAGTGCCCCCTGCCACTGCAAATAAACCCCAGATGTATGCACCACTTTGTGCATCTGGCTTTACTGGGGTACTGAGGAATTGAACCCAGGCCATCAGAATTTGCAAGCAAGCACCTTTAACTCTCTAGCTCCTCTACAATTTTTTGAGGGTTGCAGGTCTAACCTGGCATAAAGTTCTTTATACTTATATACTATTCACCTCATAATCACAAGATGACAACATAGTCCAAGGCCTCAGAACCATGAGGCTAAAAGGCAGATGGGAAGACGAAAGCTCTCTGTACAAGGTCCTGCCACTTTTAACCATCCAGTCGACATCTTCTGACATCTTAATGGCAAAACTTTGCTTAAATAATGTCCCCCACCAATTCCTATTGAGGTGTTAACCTCCAGGACCACAGAGTATTTGGATACAGGACTTTTTTGTGTGTGTTTATATTTATTTTTATGAGAGACAGAGAATTGGTATGCCAGGGCCTCCAACCATTGCAGTCAAACTCCAGACATGTGTACCACCTTGTGTGCATGTGTCACCTTGTGCATCTGGCTTACATGGGTCCTGGGTAGTCAAACCTGAGTCCCTAGGCTTCACAGGCAAGCACCTTAACTGCTAAGCCATCTCTCCAACCCTGGACTCAGACTTTTTTTTAATTAAAAAAAATTAAGTTTATTTGAGAGACAGAGAGGCAGGCAGAGAGAGAGAGAGAGAGAGAAAATGGGCATGCCAAGGCCTCCAACCACTGCAAACAAACTCCAGACGCATGCATTACCTTGTGTATCTGGCTTACACGGGTTCTAGGGAATCAAACCTGGGTCTTTAGGCTGAAGCAAACGTCCTAACCACTAAGCCATTTCTCCAGCCCAAATTCAGCTCTTTTAAGGAAAGGATGGAGGAATGGCTTTTGGGAAGTGACTAACAATGTCAACTAGAACTCCTGAGCAGAAAAAACTGCAATCAGTCCTATCCCTCTACCTACCAGACATCAGTTCAGTGCAATGGAGGCATGATACCTGATAGTTGGTTATTCCTGGTGATGGGGGCTCCTCAGAAAGGGAATATATATTAATTATATTATATTATATTATATTAAATAATATCATATATATATATAATTCATTCCTCCAATACAGTACCTTACAATATTTTCTTTAGAACATTTAGAGAGAAATGGCCTCTTTATTTTTATTTACTTTAGTGAGAGAGGGAGAGACAGAGGAGAGAACGTGTGTGCCAGGGCCTCCAGCCTCTGCAAACAAACTCTAGACGAATGTGTCACCTTGTGCATCTGGATTATGTGGGTTCTGAAGAATCAAACCTGGGTCCTTAGGCTTCACAGGCAAGCACCTTAACACCTAAGCTATCTCTCCAGCTCCTTTACAATAGTTTCTGATTTTCCATTCCACCTTCCAACTATTCAACAACTTATTTTCCTGAACCAATTAAACAACTTTGAGTCACCTTTTCATATACTTCCAAAGCCCTACCAACCCACATTATATTAATGGGATATTATTAACTACAATACACACACCACACACACATTTTCCTATAAAGTTATATAGTTCCTGATGGCAAAAGTATTAGTCATTTCTCTGATCCCATAAGCTCCCACACATAGTAGCAATGAGTGCTTATTGGATGGGTGGATGGATGGATGGATGGATGGATGGATGGATGGATGGAAGGAAGGAAGGAAGGAAGGAAAACACAGCTTCTAGGAGCCCATTCTATGATCTCATTTCAGACTAGTAAAACTTAGCAAGTCATAGGCTCTTTCTGGGTAACAGGTCTCAGGCTCTTTAAGTTAGATAAGGATCAAATTATTTTCTTCTCATATTGGGAAAGCTGTAAGTAGGAACTAATAAATGTTCTCCTCATATTAAGATATTTTATTTTTATATGTACCAAGAATAGATATAGACACTATGAATAGATATTATAAGAACAAATGAGTGTATATAAAATATAATGACTATATAGAACATAAACCTTGACCTCTAGTGCATGATTTACTTTACCTCAAATTTTTAATTGGGTTAAAGATTTATTTATTTATATGTTTAGGCCTCCTGAGATAGGGTCTCACAATGTAGCTCAGCCTGACTTCAAACATGCAATCTTCCTGTTTCCACCTCCTGAGTGTTAAGATTTTAAGTGTGTACCTCCATGATGCCCAGCTGGATTCAAGATTTACTTGTGAAACTATTTTTAAAAAATGAATAATTAAAGAAAAACTTAGATTGCAGAAAGGCATGTAAGCATGTTTTAAAGTGAAAAACAGGAGTTGAGGGTGTGGTACGGCAGTTATCTAACATTTCTGAGGCCCTGGGTTTGAGTCCCAGCCCCAGGAAATTTAATAGAAAACTTGTTTGTTTATTTGTTTTCTGGTAGTGGTGGCAGTGATGCTAAGAATCAAATCCAGAGCCTTACACATGCTAGGCAAGTGTTTTATCACAAGCTACATACCCAGCCCCAATTTTTCAAGCACTATATAGAAAAAAAAAAATCATAAACAAAACCAAACGGCAATGAATAAAGCTGGAAACTAATGCTAATACCCATGACATAAAAGGATTCTTTTTGTTGTTGTTTATTTTTATTTATTTATTTGAGAGCAACAGAGAAAGAGAGAGATAGAGAATGGGTGCACCAGGGCCTCCAACCACTGTAAATGAACTTCATGTGCCACCTTGTGCATCTGGTTTCCGTAGGTACTGGGGAATTGAGCCTCGAACCGGGGTCCTTAGGCTTCCCAGGCAAGCGCTTAACCACTAAGCCATCTCTCCAGCCTGGGTTATTTTTCTTTATAGATAAAGGGATCTTCAAATAAAAAAAAAAAGATGCAGATGAAAATTAAAAAGTGGCCAAGCTTACATTTACAGGAAATTCTTGGGGAAATAAAAGCTCTTATTTGGGAATAAAGTTGGCAGGCTATATTTAGTGACTGCCCAGCCTACTACTCTTTTGCAGTATTCTCAATACATTTTATTTCTAGAAAAATAATTTTTAAGTCAGAATCTTACTTTAAGGAAGTATTAACTTGAACAATAAACTGTTCTAAGATTGATTGACAAACTTACAAGATTGATTATGGATGTATTTGTGATATTGTAAGTAACCAGGTATCCCACTCTCTATTATGGGGGTTTAAATCTTTTTGAGGCTCAATTTACTTATCTCTCGAAATTTTAATCCCCCAGATAGTTTAGTATTAAAAAGGAAACTATTCCAAAAATATAGGATGTGAATATGAAGGACACTTACTATGAGCATTCCTTGCAAAAAGGCAAAATTAACAGAAATGTTCACTAATCATGAGTTGAGTAAAAACAGTACATTCACATAATAAAATGTGAAGGACCAATGTATAAAAAAGTAAATATAAATTTGTTGAGATAGCAAACATCGCAAATGTGCTAAACGAAAAATATAACAAGCTGTAAAAAGATGTATAATGTGATGCTCTCTCTCCTTTGTGCAAAAGAGAAATGATACACGTGTGTGCTTGCGTGTGCTCAGAACCTTTCTGAAAGGATACACAAATGCTGTTAACTGTGGACCCAGCTGGAAGCTATTCTGTTTGAAATTTTTACTGTGATTGTGAATTTCTTTACTAATAAAAAAATACATAGTTAAAATATAAAAATCCATATGCCGTTTCCTCAAACAGTCCTTAACGGGAAAGGGGGAAGCCAAGCTCGGAGCGTTAGAAGGTTTCCCTTCAGCTTTTGGAGAGAAGGGCCTGGCCAAGAGGAGTCTCAGGTCTGGCACAGAAAACCCTGGCACTGCTGGGGAAGCCAGCAGAGCCTGCACCCCACCCTGGGGCGCCGGGCCCTCTTCTCTTCCGACCTTCGTGCGCCAGCTGGGGGGAGGCAGGGGACAGTGACATCAAACATTCGCAGGGACAGAGGCACCGCTGACCTCCGGTCACACCGGAGCCCACCCGGGGCGCCCGCGCTGGAAGCCAATTGCGAGTGATTTAGGAAATGTCCCCGGCCAGGGCCCGGGGCGGCGGGCAGGAAAGCAGCGATTAAGGGCAAGGAGAAGTGAGCTCTGGCGGGAATGAGCGCATTTGGAAGCCGGGCCGGAAGGGGGCAGGAAGCTGCTCTCATAAAACAATCTGACAATTACGTGTCAGTGGAGGAGCAGGGCTCTGGAAATTACGGGGCTCCGCGCCCGCCCTGCAGGGCCCTCCCCCGGCCATGTTCTCAGGCTGCTGGGAGCTGCGGGAGGAAATGATATTTGGAGCCAGGTGTTTGCTCCTCCACATTTAGGTTCAACTTGGGACTGGGAATTTGACGCTCACATGCTGAGGGAAACAATTCCCTGGCGCCTTTCTAACCCCAGGCAGCTTGGGTCCAGCTGGACCCCCGGACCTGCTGTTGTTATTACCTGCTGTTGTTATTACCGCATCCCCTAGGGGTGAGCAGAAACCGGGGTGCTGCGCAGGGTTGACTACGCCAGGTGCTTCACTCACTCAGCCCAATAGCCTGCCAGACCTCACCTCACAGATTCACTGACTGAGTGGCTGGGGTGGTGAAGCCAGAATGCAAGCATTTGTCTCCCAACAGTCACCTTCCTTGTCCACCGGAAAAGTTGATGGAGATGCTTCCTAAGGACAACCAGAATCTCCATGTTTGCCTGCATCACAAGACATGCCTTCCTTAGGAGCCTGCTACTCACACAGAGGTATATGGTATATCTACTACGCAATGGAATACCACCCCTGCTCGAGAGCCCAAGGCACAAGCCTATGTTCCAAACACATGTGCAGTATCTCTGGGGTCTTGAAAGCCTCCTTTAGGCCCCTTTTGGGTTTGCCTCCAGCAGACACACTCCTTCAAACAGATAGAAGGAAGAAGGTGTCCCTGACCTCTAGGTATTCCCAGCTTATAGGGTTGACACTGTCCTGGAAAAACCCTATCCCTCGTTTGCTGCGACCCTAGTCGGAGGGTTCCCTCTGTGAGGTAGGAGGACATACATTCAGGGACACATGAGAGAATCTGAGGGTCCTTGGAGACACCTGAGAGGAGGCCACAGGAGTGCTCAGGTGTCCTGACTCCACCATTCACTGCTTGTGTAACTTTTGACAAGTTACTTCACTTTCCTGAGCCAACTGTGTAAGGTGGGACTGTCATGAGATCAAAGGAAGCCTGCTCCAGGCTTTAAGGAGGCATCAGGGCTTCCGGGAATGCTTTGTCAGAGTGAGGCACTCTGGGGAGCCTCTTGTCTTAGCAAACCACTCCCAAGACACAGAATACTACACTTCCGTGCAGCTCAAGTCGTGAGGCCCCAACTCCTATCAGTTCTCATTGAAGAAGCTGCACCTGCTCATGCTATGCTCTCCTTTGTCACTGAATTACTGCATACATACTTAATTACATGTGGCTACTAAGAGGTCCAGATCACCAGAGCTTCTAACCCATCATTTCCTCTGTGAAACTTAAAACAATAAAGATAGCTCTTATCTAACCAGATAACTGGCCAATCAGAAGAACAATGTAAAACTGCTCAGTAGGAGCTGATAGCTGTTATCATTGGTTTAAATTGTTTAAATTGTTATAGTAAAATGTAAGCAACAAAAAACTGACACAATCAATCATTCACTTAAAAATGAACAAGTGTTCGGCTGGGGAGATGGCTCAGTGATTAAAGGCACTTGCCTGCAAAGCCTGCTGGCCTGGGTTAGCTCAGGTTCAATTCCCCAGCACCCACATAAAGCCAGATGCACAAAGTGGCACATGTGTCTAGAGTTCATTTGCAGTTCAAGAGGAACTTCTTCTCTGTCTTCTGTCCCCCATCACAAACACATAAATAAAAATATATTCTAGGGCTAGAGAAATGGCTTAGTGGTTAAGGCGTATGCCTGTGAAGCCTAAGGACCCTGGTTTGATTCTCCAAGTCCCATGTAAGCCAGATTCACATGGTGATGCATGCATCTGGAGTTTGTTTGCAATGGCTAGAGGCCCTGGTGCACTCATCCCCCCTCCCTGTCTCTAATAATAAAATAAAATCATATATATATTCTAACCAGGTATGGTGATGCACACCTTTAATCCCAGCACTCAGGAGGCAGAGGTAGGAGGATCACTGTGAGTTCAAGGCCAAGGCCACCCTAAGACTACAATAGTGAATTCCAGGTCAGCCTGGGCTAAAGCGAGACTCTACTTTGAAAAACCAAAACAAAACATTGAATATACATTCAAAAACAGAAAACTGAACAAATATCCATAGTCATTAGTAGCAGATGGAATTAAATAAAACAGTGTTTATATGATCAGTAGAGGAAATGTTCTAATGAAAGAGAAACTGGAATGCTAAGTAGAATTGAGATGGACCCATGAACATGTCTTCTTAAAAATGTCATTGGAAAAACAAGCGATTGGTGAAAAGAGAAGAATGTAGAACATGTGGCAGGTGGAAGAAGGTCCTAGAGGTTTAAAACATGCAGTTTTATGTTAACTGGGTCAATAAAAGAACCTTCTAGTAAGTCCATTTCTTTCCAAAGACTTCTCAGAGATGAACACTTTTCTCATCCCTTGGGTAACTTCTTTCCTGTTTCTGTCACTTCATGCAGAGACTTCAGGTGAAGAGTATCAGCTCCCTGCCCTAGGATCTTTGCCATATATAGGTGGAATCCCATTGACACCTGCCTTGATGGATAACTTTAAAAAATCATATTTCTTGTACATTTAGCTATTCATTCTTCATATTTCCTACTTATGCTGACTATCAGCTTTTGTTTTTTATAATCACTACCCTGCACTGTGTCCTGAATATAATATTCAAATAAGTTCTTGCTCACTCACAAATTTTACTTAGTCTTTCATGTCTCACTTTTGGATTTATCACTGTCCAGTGAGGCGTTCAAATAAAATATAGAAGAGGCCAGAAGGGGGCAGTGATGGGGCAGGGCTTGTGGAAAAAGGGACATGATGGTTATTATCCTAGATGGCTTCAGGACACATAGAGAGCATTTGGATTTAGCCCAGGAGAAGGTGCCGCCTACTCCCAAGACAGTCACTGCAGGAAAACCCAATAGGACCCCGCACCTGAGTGAGCTGGAGGTCAGGTCAGGTCCCATGTGGCCCTTTCACCCGAGCTGACAACGTGCTGCTTCCCTGAACCTCCTCTTCCTCTACATGGATGGCAGGCAGGGATCTAGGGAGTGTGAGACTAGCAGCAGCGAAGATACAGACAGGAAACCAATATATGCAGATTTCAGACAGAGATTATTTTCCACTAGGCACTAATCCAAAGTGGGCCGTGTCTTGGTGACAGTGCCTCCTCCCTCTCAACCACCACAGGGGCATGCCCTAGGGCTGTTTTCAAAGACGCCACAAAAAACAGGGAGTGTTAAACCTCCAGCGAGGTGGTTAGAGATGACAGGTTTTTCCTACGAGTCCTAAATTTTTACTTTCTCCATGTTTAGGGGTATTCCTGGACTCTGCCATGGGTGTATTAGAGTGGTCTTTACATTCCTCATGGCATTCCTGATCCTTCTTCCCCAAAGACCTTCAACTATGACCTTCACTTTTTTTGAGACAGGGTCTACTGTAGCCATGGCTGGCTCAAGCTCATTTGGATGACCTTGAACTTCTAATCCTCCTGTGTCCAACTCTCTAGTGATGGGATTATAGCAATGTGCTACCAATGCCTGATTTCTACCGCCATATTGCAAGGGCTTATCATGACGATACTTTAAATGGGACTCATCACTAGCATCTTTTGGGCAACAAGATGGAACTTTTACCCCGAAATGCACTTTGTGTATCATTAAATATAGTAAGTATATTAAGAAAGCAGATCACTCACTGTTTCTCAATGGTCATGCAAGATGAGCTGTCCAGCTGTTTTACTAAAAGATACCACCACGGTAACAACTGCAGGTCCGTATCCCATTCATACAGATGCACTGGTAGCCAGGCACCAGATCACTATTTATTGCGGTAATGTTTATAACAATAAAACTCTGCCAGCTAATATCCTAAATATCTGTTAGCTAAATATCCGCTAAGTGGTGAAATGAATCATGTTACCCACTATACAATAGAATACATACAGCCACATACAAGTCACTGCACGTATACTATGCTGGAGAGATGGTTAGAATTATGGCCAAATTTAAAACATATCCAGGCATGAGGGTCCACACCCATGATCAAAGCACTAGGTAGGTAGATATAGGAGGATCACTGAAATTTTATGGATAGCCTGTTGTATACAGCAAGGTTCATGTCTGCCAGAGCTATACAGTGAAACTTTTACTCAAAAGTTAAAAATTGCCGGGTGTGGTGGCGTACACCTTTAATCCCAGCACTTGGGAGGCAGAGGTAGGAGGGTTGCCATGAGTTCGAGGCCACCCTGAGACTACTGAGTGAATTCCAGGTCAGCCTGGGCTAGAGTGAAACCCTACCTTGAAAAACAAACAACAAACAAACAAAAAAGTTGAAAATTAAGAAATTAAGTAAAATATACTTTTGTGTGGTGCTAGGAATCCAACTCATGGCCTTCCACATGCTGGATAAGTCATCTATCACTGAGCTCTGCCCTCACCTTGCCAAAGCCGACATAGAGCGTAGCATACTCTCATTTCTGTGATCTACGTGAGCCTGTATTTACCTGGTAACATTCCGGCAGCAGGCCTGGGACATGGGGCACATTTTACTGTACTCGGGCCTGTACTGTGGGAATTTTTTCACCTGGTCTACTTCTCTACTAATACAGACAAGCCTCAAGGAGTGGAGGGCACCTCCTTCCACTGCCTTTACAAACTCTATTGGCTTTATTCATTTAAGTCTAGCTTCTAAGTGACAGACACACCAGCATGGAGGACAAAGGTGTATGCTACGCAGGGACAATGTCTCAGGGTTGAGGGAAGGTGTGAGCTCAGTTCACATTAGCTGTAAAACCATTTTCACTTTCTGATCCTCAAATAGTAAGTGGCGCCCATTAGGTTAAGCTTCCAGGCAGAAGTGTATGGATGGTGGCTGCAGGGTCTGGCTGTAACTGAAGATTACAGGACTTGTCTGCAGATACCATGTCCCCAGTGTTCCCTCCAGCTGAGAACCCTGAATGCACAGTTAGACAGCTCTACTCAGATTAGAGCCTAACAACCCTCCAGAGAATGAGTTTTTCTCTCAGTGAACAGCCTTGATGATGCTCTCTGGTGTGAAGTCTTGACCAACATGGTGTGTCTACATGTGAGGGGCAGCAGCACAGGCAAGAAAGGGCCAAGGGTGCTCACATCACCTAAGTGGGGTTTCTAGGAGCTACTGCTTGGCAAATCCATCTGCTTGCATTGGTCAGAGGTCAGGGTTACAGCCTACCTAGCCGCTTGGGTAATACACTCTTGAATGTATGTACACGCATGTGATATGTATGCATGTTCACATGTGTGTGGGCACACATGTGTGCATATACTTGTGGAGGGCACAGGTTGATGTTGGGTGTCTGCTGACTTAGCTAGACTAGCTAGCTAGCCTGCCCTGGATCTCCCATCTCTGGCCTCCTGAGCACTGGGATTGCAGGCAAGCCTCCACATCACTCAGCATTAACATGGATGCTGCGGGCACCCCAGGCTTGTGTGGCAAGCACTTTATTCACTGGACCATCTCCCCATCCCAGAAATGTAGTCTTATTGCCAAATAGGTACAAGACCAGTTTAACTTCGGGAGTCCTGTGTCCTATGGCTGTCTGCAACAATGACCTTGTGGATCTCATTTGCATCCTCCCCCAGAAATAATCCAAAGGCAAATCTGTCATCTCACCATCTCTGCCGATGACATAGGGAGGACAAGCATTCTGCTTTCCGACACAAGTTTATGAGTTCAAGGAAGTATTTTGAGAAAAGTTTTACTAAAACACTAATACGGAAAATAGTGAGACATCTGGGAGTTGCATTCACCTGTGTTCTTCCCTTCACTGCCACCAGACTCTTGAATATAATGGAAAGGATATCATAGCTACTGGGGACAGGAACCATGTCATTCCCACAATGGTTCCACAAAAAAAAAAAAAAAAAAAGTCAATGGGATACAGTAGAACTGGCCTATGATGTAATTCACACACTATTTCCTGTAAATGAGACAATCTGCACCGGAAGAGCATGCTATTTATGCTATGGGAAAAGCCCATGGAGCTTCAAATTTAGGTTCAAGGGAAAAGGAATTCAATGACTGATTATACTGAGCCCCTAGGGACTATGGACAGAGAGTTCACAGTCATAAAGGGGTTGGGGCTGCAGGAATCCTAAGGCCAGAAAGGACTAAGACCCTCCTCTTGAGCAGACAGTGGCTGGTCTGCCACCAACCTTCAGAGCCACTTTACTGGTGGATCATAAAACCTCAGTAGACCCGAAAGTTCCCTGCCCTACCTGCACCTAGCATTTCCGCCTGCCCCCAACCCCAGACATAGAGGGCTCTCCCCTAGGAACACGACTGACACCCTTTCATGTTTCCTTGCCTGCAGGCCCACCGTTAGCAGTAAAAAGCCAAATGTTTAAACTCTGAAGTTAAACCTCCATGCCATCATCCTCGCTCTTGTTAAAAACGAGTCACTTTATGGTTCTTCAATCAATGAATAGCAGATGGCACAAAGATAAAGGAAAAGAGCATTAGCAGGAAGCAACAGACTAAACAAGGCCCCTGCAGACTATGCAGAGGTGGATCTCAACCGGAGCTGGCAGATTTCCCTAGGAACCATTCCAGGCTGGAGCATTTCTGAGCGTTCAGGTTCAGTATCTGTGTCACTTGACACTGACCCCGCTGGTCCATCCTTTGAGCCTTGGCAACCCAAAGCAAAGTGGCCGTTCTTGCTAGCGAGGTTTACAAGCCACCCCTTCAAGCTTCATCTATGCAACTGCCTACTAAGTTCCTTGCCTACAGCTTCAGCAAGGCTGGAAAACAACCCAATGAACCCCCTCCCCATTCTTATCTTCTCCCCCAAGCCGCCTCCTCACACCATCTTCTTGGCCTCATTAAATGGCCAGGGCATTAGTGTGCAAGGTACTCAGTCTGACAGCCTCCTGCTTTCACATGCCAGTTCCAGGCCACAGCACATCCTGCAGACCTGCTTTCAGAATACGCCCAGAATCTGATGGCTTCTCATCACTTCCCCAGTCCTGGATTACTATACAGACCTCCCAATTGTCCAACTACACCCCAAACCTACCAAGCCCTTTCTCTCTTTTTTTAAAATATTTTATTTATTGATTGATTTGAGAGAAAGAAAGAGGCAGAGGGAGAGAGAGAGAGAGAATGGGCATGCCAGGGCCTACAGCCACTGCAAATGGACTCCAGATGCATGTGCCCCCTTGTGTATCTGGCTTACATGGGTCCTGGAGAATTGAACCGGGATCTTTAGGCTTTGCAGGCAAACGCCTTAACCACTAAGCCATCTCTCCAGCTCTCCAGCCCCCCAGCCCTTTCTTTTTGCCACAAAGCAGACAGAAGCAGCCTTTTAATTTTTTTACTTATGAGAGACAGAAAGCAGGGAGAGAATGGGAGTGCCAGAGCCTCTAGCCACTGCAAATAAACTCCAGACACATGTGCCACTTTGCATATCTGGCTTATGTGGGTTCTGGGGAGTCAAACCTGGGCCCTTAGGCTTTGCAGGCAAGTGCCTTAATGGCTAAGCCATCTCTTCAGCCTCAGAATGAGCCTTTTAATCTTTCATCATAGCACTCCTTGGCTCTGGACCCTCAGGGGGCTTCCCATTTCATATAGAGTAAAAGGCAAAATCTCCCCCAGGCATCCAGGCCTTCCTCAACCTACCCCACCTCTCTGACTCTCTCTCCTATAGCCTCTTTCTGCTCACTGGCTCTATATCCCTGCCACTGCCAGTGTGACTTCCTGGCTGACCACTTGGGGTCTTCACACTGAGTCACTTCTTTCTATAGTGCTCTGCAAGGGGAGGGCCCCCACTTTCTTCAAATCACTCCCAAATGCCCCCTTAGCAGAAGCTTCCCTGAACACCTGTATTTGGCTTCACTTTTCTCCCTAATACTTCCCCCCCCAACGTGATTGAATGTGCATCGCATTTTTGCTGTCTCTCCACTGGAATGTAAGTTCCATGGATCAAGCAGTTTTTTCTCCTGAGAAAAGCGTCTGGTATAGAACAGACACATATTTTAAAAATGAGTAACATACATGTCCCAGTTAACATGCAGCTTAAGGCAAAACAAGCAACACCAATGAAAAACCCAGTCTTTTGTAAGAATAGGTGCATACCTTTTTAAAAATTATTTTTATAGTTTTATTTTTATTTATTTATTTGAGAGAAAGAGGCAGAGAGAGAGAGAGAGAGAGAGAATGAGTATGCCAAGGCCTCCAGCCACTGCAAACGAACTCCAGAACTCATGCACCCCCTTGTGCATCTGGCTTACATGGGTCCTGGAGAATCAAACCCAAGGTCCTTTGGCTTTGCAGGCAAGTGCCTTAAGCAGCCCTGCATACCTTTGAGAATATTATTATTATCACTAACTTTTTGAGGAAGAGCTGTAGGTAGGGTGGAGGGTGTGTATACGGGAGGATGGAGAGTTCAAGACTGGCTTGGGCTATGGGCTACACAGCAGGTAAATGCCAGGAAGACCTTGTCTAGTAAAACTAGGGGCCGGGGATGTAGCTCAGGGGCAGAACATGCTTACTTAACATGCCCAAAGCACTGGGTTTGATCCCTAGCACAGAAAAGAAGGAAAAAGGGAGAGGGAATCAAATATCTTCTTGTTGGATGAAATGAGGAGAGAAAGCCATTACTAAGTGTCAACTATGTCTCAAAAGAATCAAGACAAGCCCCCAGGGAGAGGCAGAGCTGCAAGCTGGAGAAGCAGGAGATACCACAAGTTAGTAAACAAACAAACAAACAAACAAATAACTCCAAATAGTTAAGAACATAGATTTTCAAGAAAGCTTACTGAAAGTTATCCATAAAAACAAACCTATTTTATGTGTAGGGACTTATGAGAGTCTTTCCCTACCTTATTTCTACATCCCATACTTCAAATCAAATACATGCATTTGTATGTCATACATATTAAATTAATACCAGCTGCTTGCCTTAGACCAGCTAATTGACAACTTTTGTTAAATGACAAGATGCACATTGTCAAGATAATATCTAGGGCTGGTGAGGGAGGAAGTCAGTGGAAGAGCACTTGGCCTAGCTTATATGAAGCCCTAGGTTCAATGCCCAGTAGAGAAAAGGGAAAAGAAAAACAAAACAAACAATGACTGTTGCATATGGATTTAATGATTGATAGTGTTCTCTGCCTTGTGCCCAGAAGCCACCCATTAGTAATTAGCTGATGGCGTCTCACAGATCTTCAAATAATAGGTCTGCAATTCTTTCTGAGCTATCCTTGAATCTTTGCGTATAATTCAGTGTACTGGTGAGAAGTTCCATGTTTTTATTTTAGCAGAGTTGGTAAAAATTCCATACGGATTCCTGTGTTCACAAAACTGAATGAAAACACAGAACCCCTTAAAATAAAAATAGATGTGTCTGGGAGTCACGAGGGACATGTTTCTTATTCTCTGAGCATTCAACTTCTGCTTTCCCTCGTGGTGGGAACCCACACTGTCATTCCAATTTCCTACAAACTTGGCAGGACTCGGTGTCCATTTGGAATAGTAATAGGATTTTAGTTTGGAGAGGAAGGAAGGAGTCATTGCATTCCACCAGAGTCGTCCAGCAGAATCCCAAAAAGCCAAGGCTTAAATGTCAATACTCTCCCTAAAGGGAAGAGATGAGTTTACCTGGTTGACAACCCAGAATCTCCTCCATCATCTGGTCTTTCTTTGCTAATGCTGCTTGCTTATTGTAGAAATTTCTGATTTCTGCATTAGGTCCTCATCACCGAGTATACATAGATTTTTTTTTTCAGAGTTCAGGCATTTTGGCCTAAAGCTTACAAGATGTGTATACTCTTCCTTTCACTCTCCACTTCCTAATTTAGAACATGGGACCTGCAAGGAAGGCTCTAATCTCCTACTGTCACAGTGAGACAAGAGCTGGATCCTGTTCCAGTGGGAACCATGAGGTGGGAGGCAGGAGATGTCTCTCAAGGGCTTTGAAGTAGCTTCAGTGAGAGGTTTGTCACAGGGCATGATACAGTCCAAAGCTCACTGAAGGCTGACCGAGCCCTGAGTCTGTGGTTCCTGCTTCCCTCTCCTCCATTTTGGTTCCAAGTAAGGGATTTGCGAGCTAACAGTTACATTCCACCAGCAAGTCATTTCCTCTTCCTGGTGGGAAGACACTGGGAGGAGAGACAGGAAGCGTACACACCTCTCCAGAAATTCTGAACTGTGGTCATTCCCCTTAGGCCCACAGCACCTTCCTCCAAGGGGTCCTCTCTCTCTACCACATGATGTGAACACATTACAAAATGCTCACAGCCCATGTTAAAGATATACTCCTTTCCTCAGCAAAACCATAAAGGGTTTTATTTTTATTTTATCTATTTTTGAAGTGTTATGCATGAAAATCAGGGTTTTGCAAACGTTCAGCCATACTCTACCACTGAGTTAATGTCCTAGCCCTAAAGCATTTTTAAATATCCCTTCCAAACCTTGAGAAATGAGAAAATCATAAAGCTTTACTATGAACAATAAACTTAAGAACTGTTTGTTGGCATAATGCTAGATATTGTAGGCATTCAATTAGACATTAACTAATTTAAATTTTGTAAGTTTATTTTCATATACTAGAAGATACTTTTATATTTTGCTGTATTAAAAGTATAAAACAAGATGATAAATATATATGTGTGTGTACATATATAATGCTTTCAACATTAACTAGTTCCATAAGCACTAAAAACTCATTGGTCCTGAGTTCTGTGTCTACAGAACCTAACAGACAGGAGACTACGAGGTCACCAGTCCTCTCTAAACCAAAAATAATAATAATAATAAACACAAAAACTAGCTACAACCCAGGTTAGTGAATAGATTAGCATTACCAGAAGGCCAGTTTTGTGGGGTCACCCTTGTCAGCCCAAAGACTCTTGGAACAGCCTTGATTGTTGCCACTCCTCTCCCACCTCCCTGCAGGAGGAGGCAGTAATCATACATACCACAGTGGGTTACATTTCAGACCGGGTCTCAATCCCTGGGGATTCTCCTCCAGGCTGTCCTTCCTAAACCACTTGAATCTCATTTCTTCTGCAGCTAATTTTTTTTTTTTCAAGATGTTAACAATTTCTGTAGAACCATCTGGATGTTATTAAGAAAGTGTCCCGGGTCCTCTGAGGCAGCTGGCTGTGGCCTCTTGCCTTGTTTCCTGTGTCCTGGATGTCTTAAGTTGACTTTCATAAGAAATTTGGAATATTAGCTTAAAAAAAGAAACAGTCAATATTTTTCAGGCATTTAGCTCTTGCAGCTGAATTTCCCCGGCTGGGACTTTGCATTCTGAGTTCCCATCCTTGGCCCCGGCTCTGGGAAGGATGAAGCACGTCTGTTTGAAAAACCAAAGGCACCAGTGGTCAGGGGTGAACCAGAAACCCAATCTTCCCCGCTTTCCCCAGTCAGCTTCACAAAACCCCCTTATGTCTTTGCATACCCACAATGCCTGCTCCAAGCTGAGACCCTGAATCTCCATCTAAAAGTAAACACTAGTTGGTTCAAGCCCTAGAAGGAGGCTTTCTCCTAGCGCTTGAGGGAAACTAATAGCACACAGGCAGAAAAAGAGAAGAAGAAAAAAGAGAGAGGCCAGGCAAGATGATAATGACTTCTGAGGAAGGGGGGTCATGTAAGGAGATGGCAACAGGGCACGGAACAACTTCTCCATTTCTACCCACCAGGAGCAGCTGGGACTGAAATCAAGAAGCTCCCACTGTGCCATCTTACAATTCAAAGTCTGCAACGGGGTTAAGGCGTTGGCGTGCCTCACTTCCTGCTATGACCCATACTCATTGGTGAAGCCTTGAGTTTTATACCTTGACCATTTGACTTTCCTGCTGAGAACACTCACCTATGCATCTCATCACCCTTGCATTTCTCTAATAAAGGCAATACTAGCTTTCTGTGAGATTTACTTTTGGTTGGCTGGCTGGCTGGTTGGACATGGTGCTATGGACTGAACCCAGTGCCTTATGCATGCCAGGTTAAGTGCTGTACTGAGGGACTTCTCCCCAGCGCTTCTTGGGAAATTTTAAGTGCCACCCAGTCTGTGCCCTAAAGGGAGACCGTGCATTCCAAGCACCCACTTCACTTGCAGCATAGGAACAGAATGACCATCTGGAAGACAGCTGGCTCTCCTCTCTGAAGCTGGTGACACCAAGCAAAGTTTTGAAGGAAGGCATACAAATCACTTTCCATTGTGAATCCACTCAAAAGAGGGCAGGTGGTGTTTCAGTATTCCTAATTTCCCTGTCATAATTCACAAGAATTTAGCATCTCCTCTATGGAATGTAATAGGTATGCAATAAGTAGTTTCCCCGCCCTGTATTCTTATTTTAAAATGGTCCAAGGCATAAAAAGAATTAAAATAATAATGCAATAAATAATATATATCTTTAAAGACATAAACTATTAAAATATTGCCAAATTTGCCTTCTCCCAATACATTTTTTCTAAGCACTTCAAAAGTAAAGTGTAAAAATCACATTTCACCCAAGGCATTTAAAAATAGTACATAATTGGGGCTGTAGAAATGGCTCAGAGGTTAAGGTGCTTGCCTGAAATGCCTAACAACCCAGGTTTGATTCCCCAGTACCCATGTAAAGCCAGATGCATAAAGTGGTGCATGCATCTGGAGTCCATCTGCAGTGGCTAGAGACCCTGGCACACCCATTCTCTTCCTCCCTCCCCCTCCATCTTGCTCTGCTTGCAAATAAATAAGTTTAAAAAAATTGTACAGCAGGGCTGGAGAGATGGCTTAGGGGTTAAGGCGCCTGCCTGCTAAGCCTAAGAACACTGGTTCTAATCTCCAGGTCCCACGTTTAGCTAGATGCAAAAGTGACAAAAGGACGCAATGCCATACTTGCCCACAAGGGGGGCACATGCATCTGGAGTTTGTTCACAGTGGCTGAGAGGCTGCTGGCGTGCCCATTCTCTGTCTTCCTCTCCCTCTCTCTCTCTGTGTCTCTCTCCAAAAAAAAAAAAATTTACAGCAGGGCTGGAAAGATGGTTTAGCAGGCACTTGCCTGCGAGGTCTAAGGACCCAGGTTTGACTCCATAGTATCCACATAAAGCCAGATGAACAAGGTGGTACATGCATCTGGAGTTCGTTTGCAGTGAATAGAGGCCCTGGTGGGCCCATTCTCTTTCTCCCACCCCCCACTGCTCTCTCTCTCTCAAATTAATTAATTATATTAAAAAAATTTTTTAAATAGTACAGCAGCTGGTCATTGGTAGTGCATTCCTTTAATCCCAGCACTCAGGAGACAGGTAGGTGGATAGCCATCAGTTCAAAGCCATCCTGAAACTACATAGTGAATTCCAGGTCATCCTGGGTGAGACAGTACCTCAAAAACCAAATAAGTGAATGAATAAATAAAGTATAAAATAGGCACTTAATTCAGATTTCTCCAATAGTACTATTCAATGTCCTTTACAGTGCTTTTCACAAAATTACAATTCAAGTATAAAATCTGCCCTCTTCAAGTGTACAGTTCATGTTTTTAGTATGTTCACAAGGTATACAACCATCATATGTCATTCCATAACATTTTAACAATTTCAGAAAGAAATCCTGTATCCATTAGTATCCCCACTCTCCTCTTCCCTTGCCTTGGCAAACACTACTTTCCGTCTCTACACGTTTACCTCTACTGGACAGTTCTAGATGTGAATCCTACAATAGAGGTTCTCGGGGTTCACCGGGTCTTAGCGCCTGCACTTCGTCCTACTTCTGACTGAGTCATATTTCATTCCTGTATCACATTTTGTCAGTCCATTTGGTTATCCTATAGCGGTTATTTATTTTGGTTTTTTGAGGTAGGGTCTCACTCTAGCTGTTTTTATTTTTGTGCCAAGATTTAATCAAGGACTATACACTATATACTTATCTAGTTTCCTCTAGATTCTACAACATTAGTTCTAGAACATGAATGTAGTTGTTTTTTTGTTTTGTTTTGTTTAGTTTTGTTTTGTTGAGGTAGTGTCTCACTCTAGCCCAGGCTGACCTGGAATTCACTCTGTAGTCTCAGGGAGGTCTTGAACTCACTGCAATCCTCCTACCTCTGCATTCTGAGTGCTGGGATTAAAGGCATGCACCACCACACCCAGCTTAGATCTTTTAATGTTCTTTTTTCCCCCCTTATTCTTTTCACTGCTGTCTTCTGCAATAGTAAACTTTTAGAAGAGCACAGGTTGGTTGCTTTGGATAACCTCTCCATAGATGTGTCTGTTTTCTTTATTTGATTCAGGTTGGACATATTATCAGTCCTCATGGATGAGGTACTGTACCTCCTTGTATCGTGATCAGCATGTGCCACCATGCCCAGTGACCCATCTCATCTTTTTTAAACACTCTGAATTCAAAACATTTTTTTAAAATTCAAATGTCAGCCAGATATAGTGACACTTCTATAATTCTTGCATTTTTGAGGCTGAGGTAGGAGTATTGCCACATGTTCAACACCAGCCTGGGCTGCATAACAGATTCAAGGCCAGCCTGAGTTACACAGCATGACTCAATCTCAGAAAAACAAACAAAAATGCCACATACAAACTCAAATGTGTTACCCTCTCATCATCATCATTCTTGTGATAATCAAAATGCCCCACATTTGACAATAGGGTCCACTTTGAAATGGTTTATCTGTTTTGTCCACATGTTCCCATCAGTCTTCAAGTACATCTTTGTCTTATGACTCTAAAGATAGAAGGATAAAAAAAACAAAGTCCAGAGCCAGGCATGGTGGCACACACCTTTAATCCCAGCACTCGGGAGGCAGAGGTAGGAGGATCACCATGAGTTCAAGGCCACCCTGAGACTACATAGTGAATTCCAGGTCAGCCTGGAATGAGACCCTATCTCGAAAAAACAACAAAAAAGTCCAAAGTGTTTTTCCTTCTTTTCACTGTCATTTGGCTTCTGACATCAGATGGGAGGCTGTCTACATACCGAGCGATTCTACAGCACACAGGTTGAGTGTTCTTTAATTCAGTTCAGCTTTGACACCTTCCTGGAGGCAGTGCCAGAACTCACCCACAAGAGAATCTCACCTCAGCTTAAAAGCTGTGTGCTTTTGACTTACTGGCTACAAAACGGGGTTCAGTAGTTTTCCTCAGGCTAGATGAATGTGCTAAGCTGGTCCCAAAACTCAGGGAAACCCATCACTTACCAGGACCTGATTATGGCCAAGTTTATTTTTTAAAGAATTTTTATTTACTTATTTATTATTTTGAGAGAGAATCAGGCAGAGAAAGAGAGAGGGAGAAAGAGAATGGGCATGCCCAGGCCCTCAGCTGTGTGAACAAATTCCAGATGCATGTGCCCCCTTGTGCACTGTGTAACATTGCCCACTTGCATTACTGCATCTGGCTTACGTGGGACCTGGAGATTCAAAACGGAGTTCTTAGGCTTTGCAGGCAAGCACTTTAACCGCTAAGCCACCTCTCCAGCTCTGAAGTTTATTTTATTTAATTAATTTATTTATATTATTTATTTTATTTTATTCTATTATTTTATTTATTTATTTTTTGTTTGTTTTGGTTGGTAGGGTCTCACTCTGGTCTAGGCTGACCTGGAATTCACTCTGTAGTCTCAGGGTGGCCTCGAACTCATGGCGATCCTCCTACCTCTGCCTCCCAAGTGCTGGGATTAAAGGTGTGCACCACCACGCCCAGCTTATTATTTTGAGAGCAACAGACAGAGGGAGAAAGAGGCAGATAAAGAACGGGTGCGCCAGGGCCCCCAGCCACTACTAACGAACTCCAGATGCATGTGCCACCTTGTGCGTCTGGCTTACATGGGTTCTGGGGGAAATAGAGCCTTGAACAGGGGTCCTTAAGCTTCACAGGCAAGCGCTTAACCACGAAGCCATCTCTCCAGCCCCTGAAGTTTATTTTAAAGGACACAAACGGATAGAAAGATTAAGGGCAAGGTCTTCCTGAGTATGGTAGCTTCTGTTCCCGTGGCAATGGGACACATATCCTCCTGACGTGCTCCCCAGGCTAGCCCTTTGGGTTTTCCATGGACGCTGATTCATGTACATATGTCTTTCCTTGGCTATGGGAGGTCAGTTCAATCTCACCTCCCTGATGTGGGGGGTTAAGACTAAAAGCTCCAACGCTCTAATGGCATGGTTATTTCTCTGCGCAACAGTCCCTGGCCCTATGGTTACCCAGGGACTTTCCAAATATTGCCTCATTAACAAAAACTCCTTAATTTTAAATCCATTCAGTGGAATGGAACTCATTGCTGTAACTGGGAAATAAGTCAAAGCCATGTACAAAAAATGAGCTCAGTCTCCAAGATCTAGTGGCCACCAAATGTGGGCTAGAAGAGAGCCAATGCATATAAAGTTCCCTCCAAAACATATACGGTTATCCCCTCTATCTAGTACTAACTTCTCTCTCCGTTGGAGAATTTGCTTATCTCTTTTCAGGTGGACAATGAACCTGAAGGGAGGATCAGCTAACCACACCTCACCAGCTGAAACCATAGAACAACGCAGGGGAAGGGCAAGAATACAGCGCTCAAGGTGATCACAACACCAGAAAAAGGCTGAAGGAGATAAATACAGAGAACATCCAACTCCAGTCATTAGCCAGATATCCAGAGACACAGAGGTTCCCAAAACCTCATCAAGGAAGCATAACTAAAATGACCCCAATGTGGCTCAGGGAAACTCGCGGAAGAGGGGGCGGAAAGATTGTTAGAATCACAAGTTGGGGCATTATGCACAGAGACTGGGGCCTATCCACCAGAACTCTTGAGCAAACTCACAATGCATGATAAACATTCCCCATTGATGAGGGCCCCTTTGAAAGTGGGAGGAAGGGGAGGAGGACATTGGAACCAATACTATGAATGTAAAATCAGAATAATATAAATAAAAAATATATATTGATTAAAAAAAAAAAAAACTCCTTAATTCTTTCTGTTCCTACAGTGGACTGGTGTGGGGCCCAAGAATGTGAATTCTTAACATAATTCTAGTGAGATTTCTGATACAGGTAGCTTGTGAAGGAAACTCGGGGAAAAACGCTCATGTAGGAAAAAAAGAGGGCAAACCCACACTTAGAAACCACTTCTGTTTCTTTTATGTGTACGTGTGTGAGTGTTCACGTGTGTGCAAGTACATGGTGTGTGTCCAGAGGAACTTGGAACTTGCCAAGTTGGCTGCACTGGCAGACCAGTGATCCCCAGGGAACCACTTGTCACTGCCTCTCCTGTTTTGGGATTAACACATGCGTGCTACCACACCTACCAATGGCCTGCCTTCCTCCCCCTCCTCTCCCCCTTTCTTCCTCCTCTCCCTTTATTCTTCTTCCCTTTCTCTCTCCCTCTTTGTTTTCTAAAGAAGTGCCCTTCAGTAGAGTTTTAATTTTTTTTCACATATGTATGTTATGTGTGTGTGTGTATGTGTTGATGGGCATGCCAGTTTCTCTTACTGCTGCTGAAAATAAACACCCATTTGACTCTTCGTGGGTACTAGGGCTTTGCAAGCAAGTATCTTTAACTGTTGATCTACCTCTTAAACCTCTTTCTTTTTTCCCTTCCTTCTTTCCTCTCTCCCTCCTTCCTTCCCTTCCTCTCTCCTCCTTCCCTTCCTCCTTTCTGAGTTCTGAAGATTAAACTCAGGTCCTCATACTGGCAAAGCCCCACTTTTATTTTCTCTTATAACCATTCTTCATATCTGATTGCTTTCCTTCATGTTTTTCTATCCCTTATCTCTTCCCTCCCTCCATTCTTTCTGCTTAGGCTCAAGTTCAAGACCTCAAACATGCTCAGTTCTGAACTACAGTCCAGCCTTCTTGCCCTCATCTCTTTATCTGCTCTTCTAGTCATCCTTAGCTTCCATTCCCATGTCCCTTTGCCAGATTTGTCTTTCCTGATGCTGTGAACACAGCCAACTGCTCCTGTGACCTGGTCCCATCACATCCTGTGATTCTCTACAATACACAGCAACCTGACAATTCTGTAACTTCAGTTGGTAATCAGATGCTTCATGCCTGCTTCCCCTGGTGAGATGGAAGCGTGCAAGGGCAGAAACCAGGGCTTCCACAACATGTCTAGTGCCAACACAGTATCTGCACATAGTGGACAATCAAGAAATGCCTGTTCAACAAATGCACAAATGAAAGAATTAAAAAGAATGCTGACTTTATTACCAAAGACAGAACAAAATACAGAATTCATAAATGAGTGAATACAGAATCAAGTTCATTACTGACATGAATAACTGGATATCCCATTTCCTGTTCTCATCATCTTTCCTGGAGTCCTTGGAAAGATAGTTTGCATAGAGGAAATTGTACTTTTAATCACAAATTTGGGGACATTCTGCTCAGAATAGGCAAGAATTCATAATGAAATTAGGCCAACTCAGGCCTCTCCTCCCACTTCCTCCCTCCTGCCTCAGGTGTCATCTTTCATTGAAGGCAACATCCTCTCCTTACTGTCTCCAGCCAGGTTCATCCAAACCAGCACCAGGCAGAAGAGTACCAGGCCAGGAGGGAAACCGTTTCCTCCTTTAGGCCAAATTAAGTGCATGTGTCCCCAAGTTTTGTGCATTTGTCATCCTAAATGAGACCTGAAATCCCCCTTACAATTTAACCTCAGGTCAAAGAAACACTGAATTTTACAACCAGAGTTTATGCTTATGCGTTCACTGCAAAGTGGGAGTCAAGGGTGCTTTGTTTTCAGTATTTGTCTCTCCAAATTGCCTGCTGACTGTCTAGAAAAACTAAGGAGAATATGTGTGAAGAAGTGAGAATAGTGATATCTCTACAAATGTTTAGGCAAATTTATGGTGACCCTGAACTTGAAGCAGCAGTGTGAACCTAAGTGTGGATCTCAGAACTGGGTTGACCCAAGGATTTTACTTCAGGACACTCATTCATCCAAGCACATTGGGGTAAAGAAAGCCAGAGACATCATACATTTTCAATTCTTCAATTTTTATTTAGATAGAAGGTCATTCTAACATCTTTGTTTCTTTTGGCAGGTGGGGTGTCTGTGTGTGTGCGTGTGCGTGCGTGTTTGTGTGTGTGTGTGTGTAGCTTTTGGAAAGTGAAGCCTTGCTGGAGGAAGTATGTCACTGGGATGGGCCTTGAGGCTTTAAAGTCCAACCTCCTTGCCAGTGCTAGTAGGCTCATCCTTGCCGCTTGTTCCCAGCTAACGTGACAAGTTGTGATACACTGTTGTCTGTTCTTGCTGTGATTGCCCCACCATGATGAAGCTTCCCCTTGAAACTGTAAGCCAAATAAATGCTTTCCTCCCATCAGCTGCTGTTGGCCAGGTGTTTTGTGTTGGCAAAGAGAAGGTAACTGCAACAAATATTGTTCTTTATCCATTGAGGATTTAGTGCCTTCAGGGTTACCCTTGCTCTGCATGTAGGGAGGAGACGGGAAATAACAGAAAACCCATCCAAGTATGGCTCTCAGATTGATGAGACCTGAGGAAGAGGGGCAGTGAGAGGGTTCTGGCTAGTTCAGACAAAAGTGAGGGGTCAGAATGGAATGAGCAGCAGAGAATGAGAGAAAAACCTCAATTTGTACATTTAAAAAGCTGGATCCCTCCAGTAAGTTGAGACTGGGTTAGATTCATGCAATCACATGGATCCCTCCCCAAAGCCCTTTAAGGTAGGTGCCATGGTCATGGCAATTTCATGAGGTGGAAATGGGGGTTCTGAAAGATGAAGGGGCTCACTCAAAGCCTGGGAAGAGTGAATGTCACAGCTGGGATTGGAACCCAAGCTTGTCTCACTGCAAAGGATGCCTCTTCCTGCTCTTGAGGTAGAAGGAAAGGAGAGGGAGGCGCTAGGCCCAGGGTTTGTGCTCAGGAGACCAGAGGAATGGTAAGGCCATTAGCTGAAAGGTATATGAGCAGGTGTGTAGGGAAAGATGAAAGGCCCTGAGCTTGACATCCTGCTGGTACCTTCCAGTAGACAACTGTGGATGTGGAAGGAATGGAGCTGGGAATATAGAATACTCTTTCTGGTAGAGGCACAGGAAGAGATGAAATCAGAGAATGTGAAAAGAGCTGAGCCTGGAACCCCAGGGAACACTGACTGTTCAGGGCTAACCAAGGGATAGGATCCAGAGAACGACCTGAGAAGGGCTGGGGCAGAAGGTCAGGAGGAGCAGGGTTCAAGAAGGGCAAAGTGGCCAGAGTCTAACAGAGTACAGAAGACAGGAAAGGAAAGAATAAAATGTTCCCTGAAGCTCGCAATTCCGATGTCACTCGTGACCATAGTGAGCACTCGGTGAACTCTGCCCTCAGCAGAGGTCACCTATGCAAAGGATGAAGGCAGACGGAAGAGAGGAAAGGCCTCAAGAGACTTCTGCTGGTTTATTTAACATCCGAAGCACGAAAGTGTTTGTAAGTGAAGGGGAAGAAGCCCACAGAGAGGGAGGGACTAAATCAACAAGACTGACTCCCACGAGGAGGTGGGAGAAAAAGAAACTACAACACTAGAATCAGCTATTATCATGTATCAAACAGCTACAATTAATGGAGACGTTAGAATGTTTGAATTAATTACTATACAAGAACTGCCATGCAGATAAGAGAACAGAGATGAAACCCCAGAGACTCTGTGTGCGGCTGTGTGCACAAGCATGTGTATATGTGTGTGTCTAAGATTTCAGTAAATGAAGCAGAATACTATTTCAAATTGGTAGGAGACTGATAACTTATGGAACAAATATTCTGTTAAATTTTTTATTTATTTTATTTATATGAGGACAGAGAGAAAAAGAGAGAGAATGGGCATGCCTAGGCCTTCAGCTATGCAAATGAACTTCAGACATCTGCACCACCTAGTGCATCTGGCTTACACGGGTCCTGGAGAATTGAATTTGGGTCCTTTAGCTTTGCAGGCAAGCGCCTTAACCACTAAGCCATCTCTGGAGCCCTAACCTTTTGTTTAAAAAATTGTTTTCTTATTTATTTAAGAGAAAGAATGCATGAACGGGCAAATCAGTGCCTCTTGCCACTGCAAACAAACTCCAGATGCATGTGCCACTTTGTGCATCTGGCTTTACATGGGTACTGGGGATTCAAACCTGGGCCATCAGGCTTGCAAGCAAGTGCCTTAACCACAAAGCCATCTCTCTAGCCCAAAATATTTAAGTATACTGGTCAAAATCTTTAAGGAAGGGCCAGTGAGATGGCTTCGTGGTTAAGATGCTTGCCTGTGAAGCCCAAGGACCCAAGTTTGATTCCTTAGTACCCATGTAAGCCAGATGCACATAGTGGTGCATGTGTCTGGGGTTTGTTTGCAGTGGCTGGAGGCCCTGGCACACCCATTCTCTTTCTCTGTTTTTCTCTCTCAAATAAATAAATATTTTTTTTTAATTTAGGGAAGTGCTGAGTGTGGTGGCGCACGCCTTTAATCCTAGCACTTGGGAGGCAAAGAAAGGAGAATTGCCATAAGTTTGAGGCCACCTGGGACTACATAGTGAGTTCCAGGTCATCCTTGGCTAGAGTGAGACCCTACATCAAATACAAAAATAATAATACTTAGAGAAAACTTGGATTTTTTTTCTCCTTCTAATGCTTTCTCAGGAAGCCAGGGTCTCACTCATGCTAGGCACACACTCTATCATGAAGCTATTTCCCCAGACTTAGACTCTTACTTCTCTCAATATACCAAAACAAACTGTAGATGGACAGAGCATTTAAATATATGACATGAATTTATACATTAAGACATTAGAAAATACATGGGAAAATCTATATACTCCTGGATCTGTTTCTCTAAATATCTGCTTCATCTCTTGCTGGCAGATGGGTGGACTAGCATTACTGGTATAGAAGGAGGGGCCAAGACCAGAGATAGATTTGGAGATGAGATTGGATTCACCTTCCCATTGAAAAGTCTCCAGATTGAATCTCCAGGCCCATCACTTGAAATGGGATAAGGTAGCAGGGAAGTGGGTGGATAGTGACAAAAATGGACAGGGGGAATGGAGAGATGGCTTAGCGTTTAAGGCGCCTGCCTGCTAAGCCTAAGAACCGGGTTCCAATCTCCAGGTCCCACAACTGAGCCAGATTTAAAGTGACGCCAGGGCGCAATGCCGCACTTGCCCACAAGGGAGTGCATGCATCTGGATTTCATTCACAGCAGCTGAGAGACTGCTGGCGCGCCCATCTCTGTCTCCCTCTCCCTCTCCCTCCCTGTCTGTCTCTCTCTGTGTCTCTCTCTAAAAAAAATGGACAGGGTAGCAGCAAGGTGTATATCTGCCGCCCCCAAAGCCTCCAGGGCAGAACACAAAGCAGCAGTCAGAGCCACCTCACCTGCTAACCACACTCCACAAGCAGTAACTCGATTAACAAGTGACTCGGAGACAGTTTTTGATAAGGCATAATCTCTGAATCTCACCGGAGCCCCACATAGAAACACACAGACACACCAGATGATGGAGTCAGAACTTCGAAATGAGCGAGCCCAAGTCAGCCTTTCCTGCTGTACATTGTTTTTGTTATGTACTCTGGTCACGGCAACTCGAAAGCAGTTCACACAGATTTTTTTTTTTTTTTTTTAACCAGAGAAACAGTGGTGTTGCTGTTTCTAAACTTGATTGTGTGGTTCTTAGGCTTCTGGAAACAGTTTGAAGAAGGAACGTGGATGAGTTTAGAGACATGCACTAGAGCAGCTCCAACGTAAGCAAAGCTTAATAAGCCATGCTGGCGGGAATCCTGTCAGAATGCAGATAGTAAAGTGTCTGCTCATGAAGTGTTAATGGGAACAAGGAGTGTATTGTGAAATAAATGGACTAGAGACCATTTGTATTACATTCTGACAAAGGATTTGTCTATGTTTTGTCTGTGTCCTGAAAATCTGAGTGAGATTAAATTTAAAAGTAATGGACTAAATAATTGGGCAAAGTGAATTTCAAGACAACATGACATTCAGGTTGTGGCATGGTTACTGCTGGTTGCTTTTAGCCAGATTTTTACAGTGAGATGGGTGGGAGGGGAGAATCAAAGCAGAAGAATTTTAAAAACATAGTTTTACAAGGAATATGAACATGGTTAAACTACAGTTGGAGAAAAGCTGGGTGAAGTAGCTGTTATTGTTCAAGACACCAGCACCATTGAAGAGAAACTGTACACTCTGCACTGAAGACTCCAGGGGCTGGAGAGATGGCTTAGTGGTTAAGGCATTTGCCTGCAAAGCCAAAGGACCCAAGTTCGATTCCCCAGTACCCATGTAAGCCAAGATGCACAAGGGGGCACATGTGTCTGGAGTTTGTTTGCAGTGGCTGAAGACCCTGGTGCAACCATTCTCTATCTGCCTCTCTCTCTCTCTCTCTCAAATAAATAAAATAAATAAACATATTAAAATTGTTAACCCATATTTAAAAAATGTAAACCCATGCTAGAAAGTTGGCTTAGCAGTTAAGGTGTTTGCCTGCAAAGCCAAAGGACCCAAGCATCTGGAGTTTGTTTGCAATGGCTGGAGACCCTGGTGCACCCCATCTCTTTCTTTCTCTCTCTACCTCTCTCTCTCTCAATAAATAAATAATGTAAACCCATCTGAAAAACTTTCATTTAAAAAGAGAGAACAGAGTCCAGCATGGTAGCACTTGCCTTTAATCCCAGCACTTGGGAGGCAGAAGTAGAAGGACTGCTGGCAGTTCAAGGCCACCCTGAGACTACATACTGAATTCCAGGTAAGCCTGAACTAGACTGAGACCCTACCTTGAAATACACTAAAAAAAAAAAAAAAGGAGAGAGAACAGCAGGGGGACTATTTGGAGGAAGGAAAGGGGAAAATAAAGTATTTGTCATGACTTTTCTACGTGAACTGTGCCACAAATAGTACAAGAGGGAAAGTACGTCTTTATGACCAAAATATTCCAGCAAATAACTGGAAACAAATGAAGCAGATGAGACTATCACTGAGCTGTGCTGTCACTGGTGAATGAAGATTTAAGCAATGTGCACCAACAGCTACAAATATTACACACAAAGAGACAAGCAGACATCATGCGCTCGAGATGAAGGAATCCAGTATAGCTTCTGGTACTGCGAGCGGAGCGGACATGCATGGAATTCAACATCTGTGTTGCCAGTGTGCAGGAAACCAGGGGAAAGCCACCATGCTGCAGTGCATGGCAGGACTGCAGTAACAAATCCAGACTGTGAGCAACAACCACGATGGTCCAAGTACCTTGCGTTTCTCCACAGATAAACAGCAAGTAAAAGGAAAGAATGGCAGGCTACGGAAGTCAACATATAGGTTCCTCAAAAAACTAAAACTAAAACTACCGATGAGGGAGCTAATGGAGCTGTATCACACATTTCATGTGTGTGTGTGTGTGTGTGTGTGCGCGTGCACGCGTGTGTATCTAGATCACCTCGGTATACTCTATGAAGTTCACACAGAGAAGAGTTCACCTAACAACGCATTTCTCAGAACACATTCAAATGGCTACGCAGCACATATGCATATATACGTACACAAAACCACCCATGTGAATTTGCTACTGGTTCCTCAGAGCAAGTGCTTTGAAATCAAAAAGCTTGAGTGAAAACCTTTGGCTGGCTCTTTACTAACCAAGTGAAGTTAGCTACTGTCCTTGACCTCTTTCAGCCTCTCCTTCAGCAGAACTACCTACTGTATAAACAAGTGTGACCATTAAAGATAAGAAAGCATTTAGATCACCTGAGTGATAATGATGCCAGTACGCTGATATTTTTACTACTGGCTTAAATGCAATGATTCTCATCAACATCTAGACGAGCTTATGATGAATTACGGAGGACTCATGTTGACTGTTTTTAATATTTATTTTGTAGTGCAAGGTGTCAAACCAGGGCTTTGTCCGACTGAGCTACATCCCACACCCTATACTCTTTGTTTATCCTGAAAATCAGCTTCCATTCTAGCAGTGAACAATAGTTAGTTTCAGATTGGAGAGATGGCTCAGCCGTTAAGGTGCTTGCCTGCAAAGTCTAATGACCTGGATTTGATTCTGCAGTACCCAAATAAATCCAGATGCACAAAGTGACGTATGCATCTGCAGTTCATTTGCAAAGGCTGGAGGCCCTGGTGTGCCCATTCTCTTTGCCATTCTCTCTGTCTTGATCTGCTTGCAAAAAAATAAATAAATATTTGAAAAAAGCCAGGCGTGGTGGCGCACACCTTTAATCCTAGCACTCGGGAGGCAGAGGTAGGAGGATCACCATGAGTTCGAGGCCACCCTGAGAATACAGAGTGAATTCCAGGTCAGCCTGGACTAGAGTGAAACCCTACCTCGAAAAACCAAAAATAAATAAATAAATGAAAAAAAGTGATAAAAAATAGTTATTGTCTCACCTCAGAGTTCACACATTAGTGAGGGAAAATGAACCAATACTAACAAAAATCTGTCTGGCAATGTAACAAGTGCTACAACAGACAAAAGCAAAGCAGAAGAAGGCAATAGGGCTTTGCTGGGGAAGTTACCTTAAATTGTAAGTCCTCATGAGGGAGGTGCTATGGCTTGGACATGGGGTTCATGTGGTAGAGGCGGCTTGATCTCAGGGTGGTGATGTTAAGAGGTGGTAAACCCAACAGAAGGTTGTTACTGTCCCCTCTCCAGTCTCTCTGGCTTTCTATATTGCCAAATGATATCTTCCTTTCACATATGCTCCCACCATCACAGCATCTACCATGACATGACCCACCCAGATACTCACCAGAGGCTAGCTCAATGCAACTACCCTACCTTGGTCTTTCAGCCTCCAAAACAGAGAGCTAAACAAACCTTGTTGTAAAGGGCCCAGCCTCAGATGTTTTCTTGCAACAACAAAAACTAATATCGGGGCTCAAGAGATAGCTCAGTGGTTAAAGGTACTTACCTGAAAAGCCTGCTGGTCAGATTTGATCCCCAGTACCCACATAAAGCCAGATGCACAAAGTGGCACTTGCATCTTCAGTTCATTTGCAGCAGCAAGAGGCCCTGGTGCACCCATCATCACACCCTCTCTCTCAATTAATAGAAATAGTTGTTAAAAATAAAAAATAGGAGGCGGGAGAGATGGCTCAGTGGTTAAGGCACTTGCCTATGAAGCCTAAAGACTCAGGTTCTATTCTCCAGTATCCACATAGGCCAGATGCACAGGGTGGCACATGTGTGTTGAGTTTGAATGCAGTGGCTAGTGGCCCTGACACACTTGTGTTCTCTCTCTCACAAACAAATAAATTAATGTTAAAAAATTAATAATAGAGCTGGAGAGATGGCTCAATGGTTAAAGGTACCTGCTTCCAAAGTCTGATAACTTCAGTTTAATTCCCCAGTACCCACAAAAAGCCAGATGCACAAAGTGGCCCGTGTGTCTGGAGTTCAGTTATAGTGGCCAGAGGCCCCGGTGTGCCCATTCTCCCCTCCTTATAATTAAATTAATAAAATATAAATAAGTAAACTAATAATATAAAACAGTAATATTTACTTAAGCTAAGAACCAGATGATTAGAAGGATCAAATAAAAATATTTTTTCAGCCTGGAGAGATGGCTTAGCTATTAAGGCGCCTGCTTGCCAAGCCTAAGAACTCCCGTTCGATTCTCCAGGCCCCACGTTTAGCCAGACGTAAAGTGATGCAAGGACGCAATGCCACACTTGCCCACAGGGGGTGCACGTGTCTGGAATTCTCTGTCTCTCTTTCTTTGCCTCTCTCTCAAAAAACAAAATAGTTTTTCACATATTTGAAGTTTTTCTACATATGTTGCCTTTTTTTTTTTTTTTTTTTTTTTTTGAGGCAGGGTCTTATTCTATTCTGGGCTGATCTAGAACACATTCTGTAGACCAGACTGGCCTCAAACTCACAGCAATCATCTTATTTAGCCTCGTGAATGCTGGGATTAAAGGCGTGCACGACCACACTTGACTTGTGTTACTGTTTTCTATTCCTAGTTTAGTTCCATTGTAGTTTAAAAAAACATATTCTGTATATTTTTGTCTTTATGAATTTACTAAGACTTGCTTTATGGTGCAGGATATCATTTATCTTGCTGAATGTTCATGCCACCTGCCCTTGGCAAAAACATACATTTTGCAGGTACTGCAGAATTAAATCAAAATGGTTGGTAGTGATATTAACATCTTCTATGATTTTAATTATACTTTTGCCTAGTTTTTGTCAATTGCTGAAAGAATAGTAGTGGTTTTTGGTTGTTGGTTGGTTTATTTGGTTGGTTTTTCCATGGTAGGGTCTCATTCTAGCCCAGGCTGTCCTGTAACTCACTCTGTAGTCCCAGTCTGGCCTCAAACTCAGCAATCCTCTTACCACTGCTTCCCAAGTTCTGGGATCAAAGGCGTGTGCCACCACACCCAGCTAAGAATGGTGGTGTTTTCTAATACTGACCAAGAGTATGTCTACTTCTCCCATTCATTCTGTAAATTATGCTTGGTAAGTCTGAAGATCTGTTATTGGGACTATGAACATAATGATTGCTCAGTTACAAACAATTTTACCATTCTGACATGCCTCTGTTATTCTACCATCTTAAAGCCCATCTGCTATTAATGCAGCCAACTTAGCCATCTTTTTTCATCTATCTGTGCCTTTATATGTTACATAAGTTGCTTACAGTGAGGTCATAGTTTCTGTATTTTTATCAACTGTGTTGGTCTTTGCTTTAATTAGAATATTTGTTCTATTTAAAGTTAATATAATTATTTATGTGGTCGAATTAAGGTCTATCATGTTAGTAATTTTTTAAATCTAATCTTCCTGTTTTTGTTCTTTTCCCGCCTTCTTAGTTCATCAACCTTTTCTTTTTTTTCTTTTTTTCTTTTTTTCTTTTTTTGGTTTTGCTCTAGCCCAGGCTGACCTGGAATTCATTATAGAGTCTTAGACTGTCCTTGAACTCATGGCAATCTTCCTACCTCTGCCTCCCAAGTGCTGGAATTAAAGGAATGCTCCACCATCCCTGGCATCAAGTTTTTATTAGAATTCCATTTTAATTTGTATATTATCTTTAGCTGACTTTGTTTTTGTAGTAGCCCTAAAGATTATAATATACCTCCTTATATTATACAGTTTTCTTTTTTTAATTTTTATTTTTCTTTATTTGAGAGAGAGAAATAGGCAGGGGGGAGAGGGAGAGAAAGAGAGAGAATGGGCACACCAGGGCAAACAAACTCCAGATGTGTATGCCCCCTTGTGCATCAGGCTTATGTGGGTCCTGGGAAACTGAACCTGGGGCCTTTGGCTTTGCAGGCAAGTGCCTTTAACCACTAAGCCATTTCTCTAGGCCTGTACAGTTTTCTTAATACTTCAGTTTACATAAACGTAGCGACCTTGCAACTGTATAGGCCCATTCCCTTCATCTTCATTCATTCTGTAGTAGGTTTTATAGATATTTTGACACAAATAGTCTCAAATTACAGTGCTGTAATTTTCCCCTAAACAGTTACATATTTTAAAGGAATTAGAAACAAAATTGCTTTTATTCAAGTACATGTATACCATATCCAGTACTCTGTTCCCTCTCCTATCATTTCTTACCAGCTCAAATAACTTCTTTTAACATTTCTGGAGATGTAACGAGCTGGCAACAAACGCTCTTCATTTTTGTTTATCTAAACATGTCCTGCTCCAACACCTTCCTTCTCCTCCTCCTCCTCTTCCTCTTCTTATAGTTCTAGGTTTCAACTCTAGGGTCTTGTGTGGTATATTATGCAAGCTCTTTATACCATGATGCACCCCAGCCTTCTCCTTTCATTCTAGGGAGGCATATAGGATGTTGCAATGACAGACTATTATTTTGTTAGTTTCAACACTTTGAAGTAGTTGCTCCATTCTTTTCAGACCTCTGGAGATTAGAAAGTCCACAGGCATTCTCATTTCTTTTGGCTGCTTTCAAGATTTATTCTCTAGCCTTGCTTTTCTGCAAATGACTGCACTTGCCTTTCTACTGGGGGGAGTGTCCCTGGATTTCATAAATTATTAAGTGTTATGACTTCTAAAAATGAGCTATTATTCTTCAAATATCTTTTCTGTCCTCTTTTCTCCTTCTCAACTTCAGGAACTCTAATTAAATGTACACTAGATGTATAATCTTTTAATACTGTTCATGGTCTATGTGGCTCTGATCATTAAAAAAAAAAAAAAATCCCTTGTTCCTTGGCTTGGAGGGTTTCTGTTGACCCTTCTTTGGTATATAGCCTGTTTCCTCAGTTTTTCCCATTTTTCTGTTAAGCTCATTCCGTGAGTTTTATCAGATAGCATACTTTTCAATTCCAGATGTTCATTTTGGTTCTATGGACAGATTCTCTTTCTTTGCTGAGACTTCCATTTATTCCTTCATTGTCTGCATATTTTCCTTTATGTACTTGAACATAATTACTTTAGTGCCCTTACAATCCTTATCTAGTAACCAGGCATGGTGGCGCACATCTTTCATCCTAGTGCTCAGGAGGCAGAAGTAGGAGGATCATTGTGAGTTCAAGGCCAGCCTGGGACTACAGTGGGATTTCCAGGTCATCCTGGGCTAGAACGAGACCGTACCTCAAAAAAACCAAAATAAACATCAACAATAAAAAATACAGTCACAATAAAACCCTTGTCTGATAATTCCTACATTTGGGTCACCTAACGGTAGGTATCCAAAGAATCCCTTGGCTCTCACTGTTCTGTGTACTTGGGGACCACTGCATTTCAGAAGTCACCAATTGTATGACTTTAACTATACATAATCCATAATCCCTTCAGATAGTTTTTATAATCCTGTGCTTCTTCATATGCCTTGTAATTTGGGATTGTGCCCTGAAGAACTCTGGAGTTCAAAGCAGATACTGGAGAGCTTAAGTTGCAGATTTGGTGTCTTTATATGTAATATGAAACAAAATGAGAACAAAAAAATACAGTTAAATAGTTAGGGACTCAGTGGTAAATGCTTGCTTAGCATACATAAAGTCCTAGGTTTGATCCTCAGCACTGCAAAAAACATACAAAGAAAAGGGGGGCTAGCTGAGGAGAGTGAAGATGAAGAAAGATGGTACCAGAAATGTGTTCTTTTTTATTTGTTTATTTGAGAGAAAAGAAAGAGTCAGAGAGAGAATGAATGGGTGTGCTAGGGCCTCCAGCCACTGCAAACGAACTCCATATGCATGTGCTACCTTGTGCATCTGACTTATAAGGGTCTTAGGAAATTGAACCTGGGTCCTTTGGCTTTGCAGGCAAGTGCCTTAACTGCTAAGCCATCTCTCCAGCCCTGTCAAAACTTTTTAAACATTGGGCTGGAGAGATGGCTTAGCAGTTAAGGCGCCTGCCTGGGAAGCCTAAGATTGCCTGTTTGAATCTCCAGGTCCCACATTTAGCCAGACGCAAAAGTGATGCAAGGGGCTGGAGAGATGGCTTACTGGTTAAGGCACCTGCCTGCTAAGCCTAAGAGCCCGGTTCCAATCTCCAGGTCCCATGTTTAGCCAGATGCAAAGTGATGCAAGGGTGCAATGCCGCACTTGACCACAAGGGGGCGCATGCATCTGGATTTCATTCACAGCAGCTGAGAGACTGCTGGCGCGCCCATTCTCTATCTGTCTCTCTCTCCCTCTCTGTCTCTGTGTCTCTCACCAAAAAAAAAAAAAAGTGAGGCAAGCATGCAATGTTGCACGTGCAAACAAGGGGGCGCACGCATCTGGAGTTCGTTCACAGTGGCTGAGAGGCCCTAGCATGCCCATTCTCTCTCAAATTAAAAAAAAAAATCTTTATTTATTTTTTTTATTGACAACTTCTATACAGAAAATATATCATGCTCTTTCCCTCCCCTCCCCCATTCCCCTTCAGAACTCCACTCTCCATCATATCTCCTCCCTCTCTCCATTAGTCTCTCTTTTAATTTGATGTCATCATCTTTTTCTCCTATTATGAGGGTCTTGCAAAGACATTGCTAGGCACTGTGAGGTCATGGACACCGAGGCCAATTTCTGTCTGGACAGTTGCACTGTAAGGAGTGGTGTCCTTCCTTTGGCTCTTACCTTCTTTCTGCCACCCCTTCCACAATGGACTTTGAGCCTTGGAGGGTGTGATAGAAATGTTTCAGTGCTGGACACTCCTCTGTCCCAAACCTTTTTAAACATAGATGTGTCCCAGTGAACTAGGAAGAAAGTCCTAGAGAAAAAGAAGTGCTTCAAGAAGAAAGAAGTCAGTTCAGTGCTGATGTGAGTTTGAGGAAAGGAAGGACAGAGAGCAGGTTAGAGGTCTGTGGTGTGGACTATGAATGACAGGCAGAGGCCCACTTGAATGGAGTGGGAAGGGGCAGGTCCAGATGGTGATTAAGGAGAAAATCTTGAAGTTTTATGGTGAATGGGGAAAGAAATGGGGCAGTAGTTGAGGTGGGGCGTGTGCTGGGAAAGCTAGTACTAATACTGGATTTGCCAGGACACACCTGTATACTGTGTTCACTGATGCTGCTGTGTGAACACAGCTGGATCTGCATACAGCTGCCTGTTCTTGGCTCCTCTCTTCTTATCCCACATGACCCCAAAGAGGACAACATAATGGAATTCACTCTCTTTAATACAGATAAAGACTGGCTGGGGCAATGGCTCAGTGGATGCAGTGCTCACTGCTTAGGCTACAGTACCAGAGCACCATCCTCAGATCCTACATAAAATGCCAGAAGTTGTCCCAATATGCTGACAGAGAGATGACAGGCAGACGCAAGAGAACTTCCCAGCCTCTGACCTGTACATGTGTACACAGACATATACACAAATTTTTAAAAAAATGTTGGGCTGGAGAGATGACTTAGCAGTTTAGGCGCCTGCCTGCTAAGCCTAAGAATGCCAGTTCCAATCTCCAGGTCCCACATTTAGCCAGATGCAAAGTGACGCAAGGGTGCAATACTGCACTTGCCCACAAGGGGGCACACGCACTGGATTTCGTTCACAGCAGCTGAGAGGCCACTGGTGCACCCATTCTCTGTCTCCCTCTCCCTGTCTCCAAAAAAAAAAATGTTAAAGACTGGCTAACTATGCATTTATCAATGGGAACAAATTCCTACTGTTACCTGATTCTAAACAAGTACTTAAAAATACTTTATTTATTTATTTGCAAGGAAAGAGAGAGGGAGGGAGAAAGAAAGAGAATGAATATGGGGGCACCAGGACCTCTGGCCATGCAAATGAACTCCAAATGCATGCATCACTGTGCATCTGGCTTTATGTGGATACTGGGGAATCAAACCCAGGTTATTAGGCATTTTAGGCAGGTACCTTAACTGCTGAACCATTTCTCCAGCCCTAAACAGGTACTTTATAATGATGCTACACTTAATACCCTGTGTAGAATTTTAACCCTTTGGATATGTAGCAAAACTTCTATATTCTGAGGATATTTTCTCTCGGCAATATGGTCAGTCAGTCGTTTTAAGGACAAATCCACAGGACTCATAGAAGAATACTGTTCTGTAACAAGAATAAAGGATTTTGTTGGGTGTGGTGGTACATGCCTTTAATCCCAGCACTTGGGAAACTGAAATAGGCAGACGAGTTCAAGGCCACCTAGGACTACACGATTGGTGGGAGCTTGAAATTGGATATGGTTCTGACTTGTTTCCCAGTTCCAGCTATGGGTTCCATTCTACTGAGTGGATCTGAGAGCCAAATCAAGAGCAATTGGTTACCCACCATGGCTATGGGCCACTATTGTACTTAGGTGAGCATCATGTCAGGTTGTTTGCTGCTGAGAAGCTTAGATCACACGTTGCTTGGGCAGTTGTTGGTCATTTTCTCCCAGTCGCTCAAGTAGTACCTTCTGGCACTAGATAAGCTGTCTAGGGACTCTCTTCAAAATTCCAGCCAGGTCACTCCATGTTCCATCCCAACAGCATATGGTGTCTTCGGCAGTAGGGTCTTACCATTAACCTTTGGTGGGTCATCAAGTACTTGTAGGTCTCTCTGATCAACAGTTCATTGTGGATGTTAACCACATGCTAGTACCGGGAGTTACAGGTCAGTGCTAATGGAAAAGAAGAAAAAGGTAATATAGAAGAGAATGAGAGAAAAGAGAGAAGAGGTAGAGCAAAAGCGAGAGCGAGAGAAGCAGGAGAAGCTTAAGGTTAGTCTTCACCATACCCTCTCCAGGGCCCTGTGAATCAGGTGTTCCCTCTAAGGACTTGATAAAGGTTCAACCTTTTAGACTGTCTTTCAGGATATAGGATGTTATGGTGTCATTTCCATTTGGGTCCAGTTTTGTGTCCCCTCCCGCCCCACCCTCCCCATTGTCGGGTCCTCAAGATGCTTATTAGGTATCTCAGCATCCCAGGCAGATTCAGGTTGTTAGGAACCACAGATGAGTGAGAGCATGTGACGATTATCTTTCTGTGATTGGGTGAGTTTGTTGAGAATGATCTGTTCCAGGTTCGACCATTTTTCTTCAAATTTCATTGTGTCATTTCCCCTTACTGCTGTGTAGAATTCTATCATGTAGCTATACCACATCTTGGTTATCCATTTGTCTAATGATGGACATCTGGGTTGATTCCAGCTCTTAGCTATTATGAATTGAGCAGCTACAAACATGATTGAGCAAATCTCTCTGAACTGAGGCATGGAGCTTTTAGGGTAAATGCCCAGTAAGGGAATAACTGGGTCTGTTGGTAACTCTATCTCAATTCAAGTGAGTTAGTTCTGTGCCTTCCCAATGCTGAATCTGTTTTAAAGATAATAAACACATCGGGTGTGGTGGTGCAAGCCATTAATCCTAGCACTCCCGAGGCAGAGATAGGAGGATTGCTGTGAGTTCAAGGCCACCCTGAGATTACATAGTGAATTCCAGGTCAGCCTGAGCAAGAGTGAAACCCTACCTCGAAAAAAAAAATAATAATAATAAACAGAAGTCATAGCCAAATGTGTGTGTGTGTGTGTGTGTGTGTATTAAAGGCTTCATAGACTGCCCTGGCTGTCTAACTACAGCTAATATCATCACTTTAAGATCTAACACAGCATTATAGAACTATCAGCACAAGTGACCTGAGGTGGCCTCGGTATCTGTGTTGTGGATGTGAAGATAGTCCACACCTCCCGGGGCTTCCGGCCACCAGGGATCACTAAATTACATAAGCAGGTGTCTGTGCAAAGTCCAAGAGGTTAATAATGAACCAGTCTATTTTATCTGTGGCCAGGAAGGTAGACTCCCTGTTGTTGACAACAGGCCAACACATGGCAAAGCATTTCCCAAGAGACCTGAATAGTCAAGTCCAAGGGAAACACACCTGTGGGAAAGATGGCCTCTTCCAGGGCCTCTCTGCTCCTAGCCTAACACTCAGCCTTATGTGCTCACATTAGTCTGCCTTTGCCCCTCGGTCTTACTCAGGGAAGCTAATAATATTTTCAACAGAGTCCAAAATTAGAAACTTCATTTGCTTCTGAAACCTGTTAGAAGATTCGGCAATTGTCCTCATCAATGAAAAGATCAGGGCTAGGGCTCTAAATTAGGGGTACAGCATTGGCCTAGCATGTGCAGGGCCTCAGGTTTTATCTCTAACACCATCAAAAGAGAAAACAGAAAAGACCAGTTTTCTCATCTAAAGTCAAAGCTTTGAGAGGACTAACATGGGTTGGTTTCTAGACATTATATGGAGAGGCAGTTATTCAAAAGCCAGACTTCCCATTGTTCTCATTGTGGGGTCTGAACTTTTTCCACACATAAAATAACAAAACTAATAGATATATTTCCTAATTACTTGCATGTGTTTAGTATGTTGTCCAAGTAGCCAGATCACCATAATATCAACCTAATAAAAAACTTCAGAATAAGGTCTGGAAAGATGGCTTAGCAGTTAAGGCATTTGCCTGCAAAGCCAAAGGACCCTGGTTAAATTCTCCAGGACCCACGTAAGTCAGATGCACAAGGAGGCGCATGCATCTGGAGTTCATTTGCAGTGGCTGGAGGTCCTGGTGTGCCCATATTCGTTCTCTCTCTCTCTCTCTCTCTCTCTCTCTCTCTCTCTCTGCCTCAAATAACTCAAATAAACAATAAATAAATAAATAAACAAAAAAAACTTCAGAATAAAAGAGAAAATAGTGCCTCTTTTGCAAATTAAAAAAAAAAAATTCTAGGGCTGGAGAGATGGCTCAGCAGTTAAGGTGCTTGTCTGTGAAGTATAAAGACCTGGGTTTGATTCCCCGGTACCCATGTAAAGCCAGATGCACAAAGTTGTACATGCATCTAAAGTTCATTTACATTGGCTAGATGCCCTAGTGTGCCCATTATCTCTCTCTTTCTCTCTCTCTCTCCACTTGGAAATAAATAAATAAGTTTTAAAAAGCTATTCTAGGCAAACATTTTAATCTAATTTCCACTATGCCCAAAGAAGTAGAATTCATGTGCTCATGTATAAAGTAACATTCCTTCTGTGGTCTCTTTAAACATCTGAAATGAGCAGACAAACCTTTGATACCACCAGCAACTTACCCACATTTGGCCCCTCCATACCTATACATGCAAGTATGAGAAACTCAATCTTTGGCATCTGAAACAAAAAAAGGCTATCTGGTTCTGAAGTGCAAAGGAGTCTAACATCTCAAGAAACAACCTGACAGAGGCTAACTTCAGAGTCTTCCTCAACTCTTCTCCATCTTAACTTTTTTTGTTTTTTGTTTCTTGGTTCTTCAAGGTAGGGTCTTGCTCTAGCTCAGGCTGACCTCAAATTCACTATATAGTCTCAGGGTGGCCTCAAACTCACGGCGATCCTTCTACCTTTGCCTCCCAGGTACTGGGATTAAAGGCATGCGCCATCAATCTAATTTTTTGAGAGAGGGTCTCTCACTGAACCTGGAGCTCACTGACTCATCTAGACTGGCTAGCCAGCAGCCTAGAGATCCTTCTGTGTTTGTCTCCCCACAGCTGGGATAACAAGTGTGTACTACTGAGCCTGGTTTTTTTACATCCATGTATGGCAAGCACTTTATCAACTGAGTCATCATCATCACCCCAGCTCTAAAATACACATTTTAGTGTAATATACTGATATTGTGTATATCAAATTATGATTGTGAAATTTTCTCTGAGAGTAGACTATACTGCTTGTTAGTGAGTAGATTTTCTGGGTTGAGTGTGGCAGCTCTGGAAGAGTCTACTATCACCAAATAACACATGCAGTAGCAATAGCTGATTTTTCACATCATGGAAAGGGGGCAGTTTGCAAGCACAGCTCTGGCTTTTATGACATATTTCCACAGCATCCATTCTATGAGCATGAGGCTATATTAAAAGCCCCCACAGAATTACAGTGACATAACTTGTTTACAAAGTTTATGACATTGTAGACCCTGTCTAGTCACTTGCTAGTGACTGGCTCTCTAAGAAATAAAAATGAAGATTTTCAAGGATATAAAAATATTATTAAAGTGTGTCTTTCAAATTTGGCCCTTAAAACTAACCAACCTTACTTCTCAGTTTGCATCTACAAAATATATTTTAAATAAAATATTTCAAAAAAGAAAAAGAAAACAGGCCTGGATCGTAGAGTACCAGGCCTCCCTCCTGGGAAGTATCTCCCCAGGTGGGTGCTATGTATGGATTGTTATCATTTACACTGTCTTCCAAATGGTACAACTATTTTCAGGTCTGCAACCAGAATAAACAGCATAGATCCCTCATGATATTCAAAATCAAATGACAGAGAGCAAATCACATGAAATTTGTAAGTTCAACAGAAGTGTCATGCACTAAAGATCTCGGGGTTCTCTGAATTCTTTCAAGGTCACTCTCACCACTTTTACCAGCTTGACAATTATTATCTAGACCTCTTAGGAAAATTAAGATATCCACTACAACCATAGAAGACTGAACCCTGGCATTCTTACCACCTTCATTAAAGGAGTAGGTTAGGATTTTAAGTGTGATTTAAGTTTGCTAATATTAAGTACTAATGAAAGTATGAAAAATGGCAGTTCTTTCATATTGTTAATGGTTAATCCATTTAATCAGTTTACAGCTGAATCTATGAGAGCTAAACTTTAAAGTATGTCAAAAGAAAAACAGGTTTCCAAAGCACATATGCACAATAATGCCATGTAAGTAAACCATTAAAGAAAGAATATCATTACATACCATTATGTAAACAATCATATATAATAAACAGCATGTATGCAAATGCTATAAGTCACTTTCAATGAATGGGGAGAAAGAGGCAGGATTTTATGACTGTGATACTTCATGTCTACAGATCGGAAGTGATTAAGGCAAGTTGTTCGCACGTTTGTTCATCTGAGTGATAACTAAACATATGTAACTTGTGTAGATAGAAATATTTCATAGGTAAAAAAGAAAAACACAAAATCAAGCACAAAAACGTTACTAGGTTTGATAAGCCTGGTAGTCTATTCACAGTTCCGTGTGTAGGAAAGTTCTCCAGAGGACTGATCCTCTTTCTCACTTGTTCTCACAAATAACTATAGGATGTCCTGGGAATGCAACATTCTGCACTAAAGGAGTTGGTTGGTACATCTTAGACCCTGTTACAACCTAGAAACAGAATGTCCTTTAATACTTTATCACAGCGAGTCATATGGCTGTGGGGTATAAAACCAAGTCAAGTGTGAGAGGGACACATGCAGGTGAGACTGCATCAGCCCTGTGCGGCTTTTCTGAGCCTTGGAGGACAGTTCATAATGAACCCCTAGGATTTTGAGGTCCCTTGTTACCCACATCATAGATCTTGCTCTGTGCATGAGTGTTCTGTCTCACCCTGGCATCAGAGCACAGGGAACCTGCTTCACACTGTGATGTATGGAAAGAAGGTAGGGGATCTAGCTAATCAGTCCATTTCAAAGAAAGATGGTGGAAAACAGAAATAAGACTCCTATAGGATTTGGTTAAGACAAAACATGGAAACAGTATTTACTCCATGTTCAGAGGGCTGGCGATGCTAACACCACACAGGTGCAGTGTCATTTGCAACTAAATGTTTACAGCAAGTAGGAGCCAATACGGTTACATTTTTTTCTTACTAAATAAATCTTTCATGAAAATAGCATCAAAGAAACCAAAGGAATGAGGACAGTGAAATACAGAATATTCAGGTAACCTTTGTGATACCTTGAAACAACACATGGTCAGGTTTCACACTGTTAAAGACTGGAATCCAAACAAATCATATTCCGGAAGTCATAGGGAGCATCATCTTCACTTCTGATATCTATATCTATATATAGAGATGGGGAGCAGAAGAGGGAGAGAGGCAGGGTTTCATTCTAGCCTAGGCTGACCTGGAACTCAAACTCACTCTGTAGCTCAAGTTAGCCCCAAACTCACAGCAATCTTCCTACCTCAGGCTCCCAAGTGCTGGGATTAAAGGTGTGAGATACTACACCCGGCTATATATATTCTTAGCAAAAATTTTTCTCTTGAAGTCATTAACTAGGTTAATATACACATCTGTGACAAGTGTACTCTGTCCCAACACAGTGGCCACCAGATTCCACTAGGTGAGCCTCAAAGTGTCTCTATTAAGACCATCTGGTTCTCCTAAAATCAGGTTTACTATAAGGGCATGGTAGTTTGAATATATGACCCCTCCAATATATTCAGGAGTTTATATAAAGATTGTAATTTAGAGATGGGCATCGTGGTGCACGCCTTTAATCCCAGCACTTGGGAGGCAGAGGTAGGAGGATTGCCATAAGTTCGAGGATGCCCTGAGACTACATAGTGAATTCCAGGTCAGCCTGGACTAGAGTGAGACCCTACCTTGGAAAAAAAAAAAAAAAAAAGATTGTAATTTAGATCTGCAGCCTCCTGACTGGAGGAGGTGTCACTGTGTGTGGATCTGAATTCCAAGCTAAGATATAGAGAATGCTTGAGTTCAACCTGGAGTTACTGAAGTGTGCTTGCTTGCTTGTTGGTGGTGGCTCTTCTCTCTGCTTGGACCTGTGAAAGCAGGCCAGCTTCTTCGGCCATTATGGAACTTCCCCTGATTCAATAAATCCCTTCCTCCATAACTGTGCCTGGTCTAGAAGTTCATCCCAGCAACATGTAGCTGTCTACTACAAAGGGAAATTACTTCTTGAGAATTTTCCATCTCTCTTCTGGGCAGCCAACATTTTAACACATTTTACTTATATTTATTTATTATTTGAGAAGGGGGAGAATGGGCTCACCAGGGCCTCTAGCCAGTGCAAACAAATTCCAGATGCATATGCCACATTATGTGGGTACTGGGGAATCAAACCTGGGTCCTTAGGCTTTGCAGGCAAACACCTTAACTGTTGTTAAGACATCTCCCCAGCCCAACATTTTAAAAAGCTGGCTCTCCTGGTAAATGTTCATTTTCTTTATTATTTATTAGAGAGAGAGAATGGGCATGGTAGAGCCTCTTAACACTGCAAATGAACTCCAGACACATGAATCACTTTGTGGATCTGGCTCTACATGGATACTGGGGAATGGAACCTGGGCCACCAAGCTTTGTAAGCCAGCGCCTTTAACCACTGAGCCTTTTCCCCAGCCATGTCCTGGTAAATACTGAGAACTAAGACAGTATTTTAGAAGTTGGGATTGTCATGGGGAAGAATGACAGAACTATTGTTTGGCTGGAGGGCATGTTGATAAAGGAGTGACCAAATCCATGAGTCAGATGATTTCTCAGAGTCCTGCAGCAATGAGCAGGGGGCTGGGATGAGCAGTGTCCAGTGCAGGCCGGACCATTTGGAACACAGTAATAGCATAGGATGGTCTGAGAAAGTTTCGTTTCAGAGCAAATGAGAGAAGGAGTTAGAATGTGGAGACCTAGGGACAGAGTTTCAGAAGCAAAGAAAGGGCCATGAGCAAGACCTGGCTGGGAAGGAACGAGCTTGGGGAACTTGAATATCAGAGAAGGTATGCACTGGGGCTACGGACGCAGAGAGATGCGAGTATCAGTGGGTGAGGTCAGAGAAGTCAGTGAGAATGAGACTGGGTCGGCCATTAACCATGGGAGAACCTGGATGATATTCTGTATGTGACCACTGTGGTGGAGAGATGGCTCAGTGATTAAAGACGCTTGTTTTAATACTGGTGTATTTTCATCAGCGGTACAAAAACCCATGATCTGACTAGGCGTTCCCACTGCAGTCTGCCACTGGTTTGACCCCACAGAAGGCCACATCATTTCTTTCTCCGCAGGACAGAGGCCTAAATGCAGGAGGCCGACTCCATGGCCAAACTCTTTCTTTGGACTTAGCCCCACACAAGCCATGAGGCTGGCTCATCTCCGTGAGGGACACGTGGAATCTGACATATTAAATAGTCCATAAAAACACACAAAACCCCCTTTTCTGCGAGTTCACTGCCTTATTTGAAGCCTCACAACAAGCAGCAGAACTTTCTTTTCAAAAGGGAAGAAAGAAAGTAGGTCAGGGCTCTTTTGCCTGGTAGCGCACAGAACGCTGGGCAGCCTCCAAAAGCGAATGTTCCACTTGGAGGTCTCTATTGAGCAATCGGAGTGATGTCAGTTCTGAGGGCCTCGCGAGCAGTAGGATTTCTGAACCTGACCTCACCCGTGGTTTTCCTGGTAACTTTTTTAAACCATTACTTCCTGCCCTGAGCTTTATTTATCCCACATGTTTACTTTCTATACAATCTATTCTGAAACACAGCTCTGACTTTCCAGGTCACCGTGTCCCATCAGGACGCATTCCACAGATGTAAGATGCACTGGACGATAAAACAGGCCATTGCTGCCACGGTTGGCATGGGCTGCCACCCACTGCTGGGTTTTTTTTTTTGTTTGTTTTGTTCCAGGACCAACCCGGGAAAGTCAGCAGCTGTAATCTGTACAATCAATCCTAGTTCTCCTGAGGTCATGCCGGGAGCTAGGCAGGTCCTCCCAACCCTCGTCCCCAAGGTGCTCCTTGCTGACCAACCTGTGCAACATCACAGTGGAAGTCAGAGTGGGTCCACAGATTCCCCAAGAAGCTTGCTTTAATGTCTTTTTTTCTTCTGAGAGCACCAGCAATTTCCTTCCATTTAATCCATTGTCAGGGTCTCTTGGCATGGCCCGCTGTTGTCATGGGGACCAGCACTACTGCTCTCTGAGGTTAGTGCACCCTGTGGCCCACTGCCCACAGCCGGGCCTCAGGCCCAGCAGACCTGCCTGCATGGGGCCAGCGCACTGCCGCACCCTTCCCCCAGCAGCCTGGGCACCACCACAAGACCAAGAGCTGACCAAAGTTTCAGGCAAGATTGATGTCCCTCATTCCTCTACCAGATCCCAACAAATTAAAAAAGCAAAAAGCTCCCTAGAAAACCAAACCACAAACCTTTGAACTCAGCTTTGCTAAAACTAAAATTGATCTTTCATGCTTCTGAAACCACAAGCAAGAAATTTGGTTTCCACTGTGGGCTGATTTCTGTGCCCTCTTCCGCATGAGAATTCATTGCTCGGCTTCGTGTTTGAGCGCCTCAGTACTATGAGACTGGCATTCCCCATGGCTGCGGCACAGCCGTGATGAAGGCGGCTTTAATACAATGTTAAGGATCTGCACAATCAAAGGAAAGGCCTTTTCTCTGCTCTTGACCCTTTGTTATTTGTTTTTGTGTGGATTGTTCATTACTACCGCACTACTGGTTCCTAGAACAGAGCACCTGGCACACAGTAGGCCTTCCATACAGATTGCTAAATTAGTAATTAAATTTCCTGCACTCTTACTGTGTGTCAGACACTGTTTGTTTAATTTGCACACAAGTCTCTCCGTTCTTATAATAGGATTACTGTACCATACAGGAAACAATTAGCTCCTACTACCATCAAGGCACTATCGCTATAGCCCAACAGCACACTCTGAAAAGATCCATGCATATCTTGACCCCCGGGACCCATGTCTGATAACTTATTTAGAAAAAGGATCTTTGCAGATATAATTAAGTTAAGGGTCTCAAGGATGACAGTATCCTTGAATCCCTCAGGGATATTCTTAAATCCTATGACAAGTGTTGATAGGAGAGAAGAGGAGACACACAGAAAGGGCTATGTGAAGACTGAGGCAGAAAACAGAGTGAATCAGCCAATGGCTATCTGGAGTCCCTAAGCAGGAAGAGGCAAAGGAGACTTATCGGAACGTTCAGAGGGAGTATGACTTCTACCCTCCAGAGCTGCAGTAGAATAAAATTTCTTTTTAAGCCATCAATTTTGTGATAACTGATTATGGCAGCCTACCAAACTAATACAACTCTTATCTGCTTCCTCAACTGAACACAAAAAAATGAATGTCATTGTCCAAGTTCACATAGGTAGTATTAGCAGACTGGAATTTGAACCCAGCATGAAGTCCTTGCTCTTAACCACTATATTCACATATTTAATGAACACCTACTATGTGTCATATACCTTAGATGCTGGGGATACACCTATAAACAAAAGAGCAGGTCTTGTGTGGGACTTAATGCTCCCAAAAGGTTATGTGGGACTTAATGTTCCAAGGAGGTGAATAAATGACCCAAGTTTCACAGTTGGCAGAACTGAAGCAACTGACTCTAGAGGCTGCTTTCTACTCACCACATGCACATGGGAGCCCCTGGTCTTGTTGGCCCTTGTAAGCCATCACACCCAAAGCAAGAAATGAAGGGTAGCAGGCTGTGATCTCTGTTCGCTGACCCTATGAGAAAGATCACACGTCAGTGAGCTCCGTGCAGCCATTTTGTGATGGTTCAGGGGACAGCGAATGACTGGGGAGCTGACTGGTCTATCACGAGGCTGAGGCAGACGCCCGTCTCTACCTCTGCTGCGAGACTGGACAACATCTGGGGACAACACCAAGGGTCTGGTAGACATTGACACCACGCCTCTAGATTGAGGGCAGGCTGAGACATTTGACCTATCCCTGCCAGCACCAGGTGCAGGTCTGTTCCCAAGTTTGCCAAAAAATAATCGGAATTCCACCTGGAGAAGAAAGTGACTTACTAAGTGAAACCAGACATCACTTTCCAGGTCCAAGGGCAAAAGTTCTGAGTGGTGCATCTGTACTTTCAATGAAGCAGAGAGGTTGGGTCCTGGGACTTCCGACACCTAAAGATAAACACATTTGAAAGGCTGAAGATGCCAGAATGAGCCGGAAATGTGTTTTTAATTTTTTTCTTCCTTGGAGAAAATATATATATTTGTATGGAATAAAGAAAAAAGTTGCTTAACCTGGATAACTGTGGTATAATTTCCTTTTTTGAATTGAATTTTAATTAGGTCAATTGCCAAAGCAAAAGGGACAGAACGAGGAGTGTAAAATAAAGAAAAGAGGAAGGGTGAAGAAAAGGAGAGAGAGAGAAATTTGTCCATAAAGGAGAAAGAAAAATAGGGAGTGATGTAGCATGAGGCAGGGATTCGAGATAGAAAGGGATGGCTAGGGAGAGATGAAAGTCCAGACAGGTAAGCAGAGGGCTCTCAAGCAAGAAAAAATGTTTTTATTTTCCCTGTGGGTGTTTGCCAAATGACACTCTACCTGAGTTCTGGCACCCCACCCCACCCCACCCCACAGCTGTTGCTCAGGGGACTCACTCTATCAATCTACTGAAGAGGCAGGAGGCTATCAGCTTACAAGAGAGGAAGCAAAGGAAGAGGAAAGAAAGCAGACAAATTACTAAATGAGGAAGCCAATTACCCAGGGCTCTATACTTCAAGCTGTCAGCAGGCTGCTATTCTTTAGCCACCTTTGGGCAGAGCAGGACTTAGACCTCTAGACTCTGCTGCCATCTGGTCTCTCCAACCAGACAATCTGGATTGATTCCCCTAGCACGTTCACATCAGCTTGCCAGCATCCTAAATGACATCTTTCCACACCAGAGGCCAGCATTACAGTATCACCAGACTGCAAAGCAGGAGAGTCCTCCAAAGAAAGCTGCCCGGGGGCCGCTTTGCCTTCTATTTGATCTGGAGCCTTCTCTGACTTTTCTGGCAGCACCAAATGTAAAAAGCCAAGAGAAGTAGATATTTGCTTCACTCACAAAGCAAAGGAGGAGGTCTTTTAAAACCTTTTTTTCTTTTCTTTTTTTTCTTTTTTCTTTTCTTTTCTTTTTTTTTTTTACAAAACAAACAAAGCCTTTTTATTGCTTATTTACTTGTTAGGGGGAGAGAGAGAATGCAAATGAATATGAATGGGTACTCCAGGGCCTCCTGCTCCTACAAACGAACTCAAAGCACATGTACCTTTTTGCGCATCTGGCTTTACATGGGTACTGCAGACCCAAACCTGGGCTGTCAGGTTTTACAAGCAAGCACCTTTAACGGCCTGCCGAGGCATCTCTCCCTGCCCCCATTAAAGGCGTTCTGTGAGCATAGAGGACTAGTATATCACAGTGAGGACTAGAACATAGACGTGCTCAGCATCTTAGTTTATGGAGAATTCTTTGCTTTCATATACGACCCTTACAAATGTTGATGCAAAAGAAAGCAAGGGCACCCAGTCTAGCCACGTGGCAAGCAGGGCACGGCTGCACAACTAACAGCCCTGTAATGGGGAGCCGAGACCAGAGGGAAGGCAGACAGAATGGAGAGTCAAATGTCCTGCAAAGAATCCTGCTGGCCAGTGGCATATCCCACTTTGCAAACAGCATGAATTGAACAGAGAGCTGGGGCAGGGGCACAGAGCACCAGTACCATTGTATAACACCCCATCATTATTTATTTATCATTTTTATTCATTTATTTGCAAGTAGAGAGAGAGGGAGGGAGGGAAGCAAGGAGGGAGAGAGAGAACGGGCACCATGCCACTGCAAACGAACTCCAGAGACTTGTGTCAATTTGTGCATCGGGTTTTATGAGGATCCTGGAGTACTAAACCATAGTTGTCAGGCTTTGCAAACAAGCGCCTTTAACTGTTCAGCCATCTCTCCAGCCCGTAACACCCCATCTTGAAGAGCAGCCAAGCCAACACCAGCGGTGGAGACCCTGAGAAGTTTACACTGTTTTCCTGTTCTCTGAAGGAACTCATACATGGTGCTTGGCAAAAAACCTGGAGAGAAGCAAAATGTCAGGTCTGCAGTATCGAAGTTGTCCAGAGGATACAAGATGCTGACCAGTCAGGGGTTACCCCAAGCCTGAAAAGCAGGTATGGACTGTCTGTTGGTTTCCCCACTAGCATTTTGCACAATTCTAAAATGGACTCTCCCTTTTCTTCAAGCTCTGCAAGGTAACTGCTGATTCAAGGTCACACCTTTGTGGGGAAACCGCCTGGTCTGCCTACACCAGTCAACGTGGTAAACAAGCTAAAGGTGCACAGATCACCCCGTGGAAGTTTCTCAGTAGAGAAGCTTGGAAATCTACTTCTTAAAAGTAGGTTTGGCCGAGCGTGGTGGTGCATGCCTTTAATCCCTGCACTTGGAAGGCTGAGGTAGAATAGCTGTAAGTTCGAGGCCAACCTGAGACTACATAGTGAATTCCAGGTCAGCCTGGGCTAGAATAAGACCTTACCTTGAGGGAAAAAAAAGTAGGTCTAGGGGCTAGAGAGATTTCTCAGTGGTTAAGGCATTTGCCTGCAAAACCTGGGTTCGATTCCCCAGTACCCACATAATGATGCACAAAGTGACACATGCATCTAGAGTTTGTTTGCAGTTGCAGGAGACCCTGGTGCACCCATTCTCTCTCCCATTTTTTTTTTTTTGAAAGAAAGTAGATCTAGTGGGGTTCTTACATGCACTGAAGTTTGAAAACTACTTTCCCAGTGCATGACATCTGTGGAATGCCCCTCTTCCTCTCCACCCATTGTAATCCCACAGGGGGCCCTCACAGTGGAAGATGAGCACACAAAAGCAGCTCGACACACTGAGTCTCACTTTGCAGACATCTTTGTTTTGTCTCTTTAACATGAGCTCTCAGGGTCTCCTTGTATTGCCAGACTGGTATTATACTCCTGGGCTCAAGTGATGCTCCTGGCCTTACCCTCCAAGTCACTGGGACTACAGGCATGTGCCACTGCACCTGGCTTGATTTACAGCAAATTCTTTATTACAAATTTAAAAACAATCACACTGAAAATGGCTCCAACAAGGAAACCTTGACAAGTGGAAAGATAGCCATATCACTCTACTCTAAAATCTCATATCAGTTCATGCAAGCATGAACTTCATGCAAGCTTCCTTTTACAAAGTGTAAAACACATCACTGACCACAAACAAGACTCAGTCACTCTCCCAAGCCATTTATTTGGGGAAAATTGTATAAGAATAAATACACTTAATAAATTCACCAATTATTTCTTGCCCTATACATTGTTATTATATCATAGAATACACAGTATAACCATCTTCACTCAACACGAATAAGAAATCAGCTTGAGTCTGTGCCAAGAGTGTAACTGTCTGGATGAAGGTGTGATTCCTCTTGAGTCTGCCACAATTTGCTCAAAGGGAGAGAGAGGCAAAAACCACTGCAGGGATCTGGTTGGGGTATGGTCAGCTGTTTTGTTCATTCTTTTTTCACATTATACCAACATGTTCCATTAAGAGAAAAAACAGTAGCTCTGAATCACACTGACCCCAATTCCTTGCCTTGGGCAATGCAGACTTGAAATGCCACCTTGTTCTGGGCAGACAATGCTCACAGTACTCCAGTTTGCTGAGAGGCAATTTCCTTCTCTCATTCCTGAAGTGGTCCAGTTGATTTCTATTTTTCGGTGACATCCAAGAAAATCTCTAGCCATTCTTTCACCTGCTCACCTTCAGCTTTGAGTGCCTTCTGGACACAACACTGTCTGTTACCTGTAATCCTGTGATCATTGTTCCTTATTTCCACACCAAAGCCCTTGCTTTTTATTATCTTCCTCTCAAGTCTTTCCAATGACCAAAAGCTTTCAATTAAGAATGAAACAGGGATGAAGAGATGGCTTAGCAGTTAAGGCACTTGCCTGTGAAGCCTAAGGACTCATGTTTGACTCTCCAGGTCTCACGTAAGCCAGACACACAAAGTGACACAAGTGTGCAAGGTCACACATGCACACAAAGGGGTGCATACATCTGGAGTTTAATTGCACTGGCTGGAGACCATGATGTGCCAATTCTCTCTCTCTTAAAAAAAAAAAAAAAAAAAAAAAAGGAGGGCCAGTCTGTTGGGCTTGCCCCAAAAAAAAAAAAAAAATTAAACAAAGCTGGGCATGGTGGCACACACCTTTAATCTCAGCACTCAGAAGGCAGAGGTAAGAGGATCACTGAGTTTGAGGCCACCCTGAATCTACATAGTGAATTCCAGTCAGCCTGGGCTAGAGCAAGACCCTACCTCCAAATAAATAAATAAATAAATAAATAAATAAATAAATAAATAAATAAATAAATGGCTGGAGAGATAGCTTAGCAGTTAAGGCACCTGCCTGCAAAGCCTAAGGACCCTGGTTCAATTTTCCAGGTCCCACGTAAGCCAGATGGACATGGTGACACATGCATCTGGAGTTCATTTGCAGTGGCTAGAGGCCCCAGCATGCTCATTCTCACTCTGTCTCTCTTCCTCTCTCTGTCTCAAATAAGTAAAATAATACAAAAAATAATAAAGAATGAAACAAAGGCTTTGTCCATATTTTGCATATATTTTAGCTCTACAAATAAACAGGGAAAAAAAGAAATCCATGTTGATCATAGAATATGCTCTTGAGGAATTCTAGTTTCTTCCTGGTCAACGACAAGGCAGGCAAATACCCATCATGTACTGGAATGCAGTTTCTGTTCTGCTGACCCAACATAACCAAGGAAGAGACCAGAAGAAAATCCCATCTGACAACTATTAACTAATTCTATTGCTTAATAAGAACTGATTTCCTGTGAGGTGGGAGTGAAGCATGCCATCAGATAAGGAGTAAGCAGGCCCAGCAGGCCCACTGCAGCCAAATACTGCCAAATTCTGCGCGTGTGTCCATGTGTATACAGGTACATATGTACAGGGCTGTGTTTGCATGTGTAAGTGCATGCATGTGAAGGCCAGAGGACAACCTCGGGTGTCCTCAGGAGTCATCCTTTTTTTTTTTTTTTTTTTTTTTTTTTTTGAGAATCTCTCACTGGGGATTCACCTATTTAAATCAGACTTACATTGGCTGGCCAGTGAGGCCCAGGAAGCCATCTGTCTCCCCCTACCCAGCACTGGGATTACAAAAGTGTGCCATCATACTCAGTGTTTTTTGTTTGTTTTGTTTTGATTTTTTTGTTTCCTGAGGTAGGCACTCTCTAGCTCAGGCTGACCTGGAATTCACTATGTAGTCTCAGGGTGGCCTCAAACTCATGGCAGTCCTCCCTCTGCCTCCTGAGTGCTGGGATTAAAAGTGTGCGCCACCACGCCCAGCCTTGTTTGTTTTTCTTTGAGTGTGTGTTCTAAAATTGAACTCAGGTTTTCATGCTTGCAAAGAAAGTACTTTAAAAACTTTGCCATCTCCTCAGAGATTTGGGATATTTAGATTTGGGCTACATGTCACACTGGTTTCCTATCCTTTCCTTTCTTTTTTTCCACACTGGCTCTCAAGCCATGTTCCACAGTCATATTACAACCAACCCTTCATAGACTGGGATGTCAGATCAAGAAAAATAACAATTGTCAGGGGTGGTGGCACACACCTGTAACCCCAGCACCCAGGAGGCTGAGGCACAAGGATTACCAAACTGAGGTCAGATTGGGCTACAGAGTGAGACCCCATCCTAGAGAGAGAACACAGGTGGTCGTGGTGGCACATGCTAATAATCCAAGCACTCCAGAGGCTAAGGAAGAGGATGAAGACTTCAAGGCTAGTCTGGGCTACATGGTAAGACTCTGTATCCAAAAAGGAAAGGAAAGAGAAAAGAAAAAGGAAGGAAAAGGAAAACAGACAGACAGAACTTCCAAAAGCTAGCTGGGCGTGGTGGTGCACACCTTTAATCCTAGCACTCGGGAGGCAGAGGTAGAGGATCGCCACAAGTTCAAGGACTCCCTGAGACTACATAGTGAATTCCAGGTCAGCCTAAGCTTCCAAAAGCTTAAAAATCCCTTATGCTAGTCATCGCAGTATTGTAGGTTTTCAGGCACTTAGGCCAACGCAGAAGCTGGAAACGGAAAAGGAGGAAATCGCTCAGCCTGGATGCGACTCACTGTGTGTGGACCACATCAGGCTTAACGTCGCCTGACAGCTAATGGGGGCTCTGGGAGACATTAATGCTGGCCTGGGCCAGGATCAAGTGGGATGGAGAAATGCTTTTGTCAGGGGAACATTTTCAGCACCTTTCTGTTTTCCTGATTTCCGTAAAGCAGTTTCTCAGAGGATCCTCAGCTGACACAAATAGGAAGGAAATGCTCCAAAGACAGACTCAGGCTAATTCGGAGACTTCACAGGTCTTGAATCCTATGATCATTCTTTTAAAATATTTTATTTGCAAGCAGAGACAGACAGAGAATCAGCCACTGCAAATGAACTCCAGATGCATGAACCACTTTGTGGATCTGGCTTTACGTAAGTACTGGGAAATCGAACCCCGGGTTGTTAGGCATTGCAGGCAAGTGCCTCGACTGCTAAGCCATCTCTCAAGCCCTCCTGTGATCATTTTCAACTGTCTCAGCTGCTCATTTCTGTGACTTGCGGCTGGGCAGTCTTTCTCACTTCGGTGATAAACAACGGATTCTGGAAGACCCACAAAGCATCCACACAGATAGACCCACCGATTCTCAGCTGACACAAGCAGTGGTGGTGGGGTTCAGTACTCACTCACCTCTCAGAAGGGCTTGCTTACTGAAGGTCTCAGTGCTGCAGCTTTCTGTGCCACAGTGTACAGGCATCACAAGAAGGGTGACACGGGGGCTCACACCACTCTGGCCACGACAAAGAGAAGAGCTACGTAAAACCGGTGTAAGTACTCTACCAAATGAACCACACCCCTTAGCCCAGCCCTACCTCTTAAAAGTAACAGTTGTTCCCCACCACACCTCCCAACTCAACCTTCTCTTCCAGTTTGCTGTTGGGTAATATCTCTAAGATACTAATGGACTCCTCGTCACCCCTCTTTCTTGAGCTTTTATTGTGTACCGGCCATTGTGCTCTGGCTGCCTTGCCTCCTTTTCCCTCACGGGACACTTGCAATGCAGATATTGCTGTCAGCATTTCACATGAGGTAAGTTTATTGCTCAGAATTCATCGGTGATACCCAGGTCACCGCTGGTAAGACACGGACACGGGTCTCAAGATGTTAAGTGCCCAAGCACCTGGTCAGCAACAGGAGAATGAGGCTTCGGTCAGATTTGCCACAGGTTCCCTGAGAGACAACAGAACAACACAAGAAGGTGTGAAAACTTGACCTCCATAGAAAACTAAGCCAAGTCAAATCTATTGGCACAGAAACACACACCTGCATGTGCAGATGTATGTGAACATATATAAGATTTCCAGACATAAAGCATGATATTTAGCCCTGGCACCAAGTTCCAGGGGTTGAACTTGATGAACGACAATGTTTCCTGTGAAAGACCTCCCTCTCAGGAGGGGTTCTGGCTGTTGTCAAAAAACAGGTCTAGGGAATGAGAAGTTAGATCATCTTTGATTTCTAGGAAGTGTAAACTTTTTGGTCTTTTTTACCTTCAGGGGTCCAGTCACCCTAACTATACCCCCCTCTCATTTGAATATCAATGAAAAAAATGATTTTTGTAAGTAAAAAAAAGTGTTGAGATAGCCTCTGTTTGAAGGTTTGTGAACCTAGGCAGGAATAAGAGAAGGTCCTTTTGTCTAGACATGATTTGAGGATGTCCCCCAAAGTCTCATTGGTCCTCATTGTAGAAGTGTTGAGGTGGTAAAACTTTTTTTTTTTTTTTTTTTTTTTTTTTTTGAGGTAGGGTCTCATTCTAGCCCAGGCTGACCTGGAATTCACTATGTAGTCTCAGGGTGGCCTCAAACTCATGGCGATCCTCCTACCTCTGCCTCCCGAGTGCTGGGATTAAAGGCGTGCGCCACCACGCCTGGCTGAGGTGGTAAAACTTTTAAGAGGTAGGGCTGGGCTGGGCTGGGTTGTAAGTGGTAGAGTGCTTACCTAGCCTGCACAAGACCCTGGCTTTGATCCTCAAAAGTGTATAAAGTGAGTGTGATGATGTATGTGCCTGTAATCCCAGTGCTTGGGAAGGGGAAGTAAGAGGATCAGCAGTTCAAAGTCATCCTTGGCTAGATAACTAGTTCAAGGATGGATGACAGGAGACTCTATCTCAAAAAGGGGGGGGGCAGAGAGAAGGGCTGGAGAGATGGCTCAGCGGTTAAGGGAACTGCTTGCAAAGCCTAGTGGCTTGAATTTGAATCTCCAGTACCCACATAAAACCAGATGCATAAAGTGGTATATGCATGTGGAGTTCATTTACAGTGGCAGGAGGCCCTAGCATGCCCATTCTCTCTTTCTCTGCTTATAAGTAAGTAAGTAAATAAATAAATATTCTTAAAAAGAGGGGAGCAGGCTGGAGAGATGACTCAGTGGTTAAGGCACTTGTCTGCAAGCCTAATGACCTGGCCAATTCCCCAGTATCTGAGTAAAGCCAGACACACAAGGTGGCACATGCATCAGCTGGAGGCCCTGGCATACCCATTCTCGCTCCCTGCCAGGTCATCCCAACACTTGAGAGGCAGAGGTAGGAGGATGGCTGTGAGTTCAAGGGCAGCCTGAGACGACATAGTGAATGTCAGGTCAGCCGGGGCTAGAGTGAGACCCTACCTCAAAAAAAGGGGGAGGGGGAGTAAAGATTTCGTGACAGGGAGAAGGGATTAATGCTTGTCTCATAATAGGTCTGTTTTTAGATGAATAGGTTATAAAAAAGCAGGGCCACTCCACATGCTTGGCCTCTTCTGTGCACAGATGGGTGCCTTTCTGACATCTGTGATTTTGTGATGCAACCAGGGAGACTTCAAGGATACCGGAAGCGCGTTCTTGAACCACCACAATAATCTTTTCTTTATCAGAGTGCCAGCTGTGGGTGTTTCATTATAGCCACAACAAAGAGAAACAGGTACTGAAAGGTTCCCTTGGAACTCAAAGTTTTGTTGCAAGAAACTGAGCTGCCTCTGAGACTGAAGACAGAAAACTGGTAAATAACATGTCCTCTGATGTCATCTGGGAATGTATAAGTAATATAGTTAGAAATAATCATAGAATTTTTATTAATAGAAAAATAATCAAATATGCATTTATTCGAGTCCTCCTCCTCCTCCTTCTGTTCTTCCTTTCTTTATTTTCTACCTAGCCTGCACAAGACCCTGGCTTTGATCCTCAAAAGTGTATAAAGTGAGTGTGATGATGTATGTGCCTGTAATCCCAGTGCTTGGGAAGGGGAAGTAAGAGGATCAGCAGTTCAAAGTCATCCTTGGCTAGATAACTAGTTCAAGGATGGATGACAAGAGACTCTATCTCAAAAAGGGGGGGGGGCAGAGAGAAGGGCTGGAGAGATGGCTCAGCGGTTAAGGGAACTGCTTGCAAATCCTAGTGGCCTGGATTTGAATCTCCAGTACCCACATAAAACCAGATGCATAAAGTGGTATATGCATGTGGAGTTCATTTACAGTGGCAGGAGGCCCTAGCATGCCCATTCTCTCTTTCTCTGCTTATAAGTAAGTAAGTAAATAAATAAATATTCTTAAAAAGAGGGGAGCAGGCTGGAGAGATGACTCAGTGGTTAAGGCACTTGTCTGCAAGCCTAATGACCTGGCCAATTTCCCAGTACGTGAGTAAAGCCAGACACACAAGGTGGCACATGCATCAGCTGGAGGCCCTGGCATACCCATTCTCGCTCCCTGCCAGGTCATCCCAACACTTGAGAGGCAGAGGTAGGAGGATGGCTGTGAGTTCAAGGGCAGCCTGAGACGACATAGTGAATGTCAGGTCAGCCGGGGCTAGAGTGAGACCCTACCTCAAAAAAAGGGGGAGGGGGAGTAAAGATTTCGTGAAAGGGAGAAGGGATTAATGCTTGTCTCATAATAGGTCTGTTTTTAGATGAATAGGTTATAAAAAAGCAGGGCCACTCCACATGCTTGGCTTCTTCTGTGCACAGATGGGTGCCTTTCTGACATCTGTGATTTTGTGATGCAACCAGGGAGACCTCAAGGATACCGGAAGCGTGTTCTTGAACCACCACAATAATCTTTTCTTTATCAGAGTGCCAGCCGTGGGTGTTTCGTTATAGCCACAACAAAGAGAAACAGGTACTGAAAGGTTCCCTTGGAACTCAAAGTTTTGTTGCAAGAAACTGAGCTGCCTCTGAGAATCTATCAAAGACTGAAGACAGAAAACTGGTAAATAACATGTCCTCTGATGTCATCTGGGAATGTATAAGTAATATAGTTAGAAGTAATCATAGAATTTTTATTAATAGAAAAATAATCAAACATGCATTTATTCGAGTCCTCCTCCTCCTCCTTCTGTTCTTCCTTTCTTTATTTTCTCCATCTCCTTCTCCTTCTCCTCTTTTTTTGAGGTGGGGGGCACTCTAGCCCAGGCTGACCTGGAATTAAATTCATTATGTAATCTCAGGGTGGCCTTGAACTCACTCAGTGAGATCCTCGTAGCTCTGCCTCCTGTGTGCTGGGATTAAAGGCGTGAGCCACCACATGTGGTTCTCTGGTTCTGGGAGCTTCTTATCCTTATAGTCCACCAGGGGAAGGGCTGCCTGCTCTGCTGGAAGGACTTCCTCCCTCAGTTAATCCTTCCTGGAAATGTTCTCACAGACAACCGCCCCACCCACAGTCCTGTTGTTAACTTGATTCCTAATCTGATCAAGCTGATAACGTTATTTAACTGGTACAAAGAGTAAGACATTATCTTTTTTCTGTTGGGGCTGCTATAACAAAATGCCACAGGTGGTTTAATTTAAAAACAATAGAGGAGCTGGAGAGTTGGCTCAGTGGTTAAGCTGCTTGCTTGCAAAACCTGATGGCCTGAGGTTTGATTGTGCTTTATGTGGGTAGTGGGCAATGTGGCACACACGTCAGGAGTTCATTTGCAGTCGTTGAAAGCCCTGGCACACCCATTCTCTCTTTCTCTGCCAGGCATGGTGGCACACACCTTTAATCTCAGCACTCAGGAGGCAGAGGTAGGAGGATTGCTGTGAGTTCAAGGCCAGCCTGAGACTACATCATGAACTCAGGTTCAGCTGGGCTAGAGGAAGACCCTACCTCAAAAAACCAAAAAGAAAAAAGAAAAGAAAAAGAGATAGATAGACAGAAGGAGGGAGGGAAGGAGGGAGGGAGGGAGGGAGGGGAAGAAAATAAATTTATTTTTCATGGTCTGCAGCCTGAAAATCTAAGATGAGAGTGCCAGCAGGGTCGAGGCCTGCTGAGGGCTGTTCCCTGCTTCTACAGCTGTGTGTATTGTTGCATCCTCCAGAGCAAAGGAACGCTGTGCCCTCACTGGGTGGAAGGAACAGAAGGGGTAAACTCGTTCCTTTAAGCCCTTTGCAATGTACTAATCCACTCATGGCCTAGTCATTTCCTGAAGGCCTCTTCCATGCTGAATTAAGGATTAAGTTTCAATACAGGAATTTGGGGTACACATTCAGAGTATAGCATACAAGCATATGTATGAGCTCACTGCCCCACCACACAAATACAGCACATGTAAGCACACGCTAGCCTCCGCTATGTCACATACATCATCTAGCAAACTGGGAAAGGCCAGCTTGGGGCTGAAAGGAAGCCTGCTGAGGAGAATCAGAGACCAAGAACCATGAGCGGCTAATGTAATGGCACCGACCTTCCTGCGTGGTCACAGTGAGACCATGTGCCTGACCCCTCACTATCCTCCATCTCCATGACTTTTCTGCAGACATTACCAGGGTTAAGTTATTTTTCTCCAAAGACTCAAGCCTTAGGGTACCTTTTTTTTCTTATTCTCTTTCTTTGCTCCTTCCTTTTACCATCCATTTATGGTCCATTGCTGAAGTTTAAAATTATTATACTAGGGAGTGCCAAGTATCTCAGGGTGCCAGCCTTGCACCTACTGAGCGATTTTTTTCAGACAGGTAATTAATAAATTAAATGCACATGCTCATGATACCCTTCATATATTCACATACTCTATCGTATTGTTCATAGTGCTATTGGTCAGGGCATAAAGCTAGAAACAGCCAAAATCCACAATAAACTGTATAGCAGCCAACCCAAGGAATATTATACAGAAATTAGAAAGAATAAGAGACCTCTGGAGAGACCAACATTGGGAGATCTCCAAATGCCAAGTGTCACTGTGCATAGTTCTTACTGTTTGGGTCTTTCAACTCTGACCAGAATAGTCCATCAAGCTACACTTACAGCACTGCAAGGCATCTCTCAGGCCAAGGTTTCAAATCCTTCTACATTCCTCTTGAAAATCAGCTCCAAAAGACCAAAGCCACACAGTCAGGTGTCTAGTAGCAATCCCACTCCTCCGTACCAACTTTACTGTTGCAGTCAGGTTCACATTGCTGGTAGAAATCACCTGACCAAGAGCAGCTTTTGGGAAAAAGGATTTATTTTGGCTTACAGACTCAAGGGGGGAAGCTCCATGATGGCAAGGGAAAATGATGGCATAAGCAGAAGGTGGACATCACCCCTTCGCCAATATAAGGTGGACAACAGGAACAGGAGAGTGTGCTAACACTGGCAAGGGGACACTGGCTATAATACCCATAAGCCTGCCCCAACAATACACTGCCCCCAAGAGGTATTAATTCCCAAATATCCATCAGTTGGGAACCTAGCATTCAGAATACTTAAGTTTATGGGGGACACCTGAATCAAACCACCACATTCCACCCCTGGCCCCCATAACCCGATAACCATCCATGACGTAAAAAGCAATGCAATCAATCCAACTTTAAAAGTCCCCATTTTTGTTTGCTTGTTTGTATTTTGAGGTAGATTTCATTCTAGCCCAGGCTGACCTGGAATGCACCATGTCCTCTCAGGGTGGCCTCTAATTCATAGCGATCCTCCAACCTCTGCCTTCCAAGTGCTGGGATTAAAGGCATGTGTCACCACACCTGGCTCCCCATATTTTTTTTTATCAATCCTAATGATGTTCAAACATCCCCATAATCCAAGATCTTTCAACTGAGTCATAATACCAAAAAATCCCCCCAAAACCCATAATGGCACAAAATAAACATTCACACTGCAAAAGATGGCATTGGGCATAGCAAAGAAATATTCAATCAATACAAGATTAAAAACAACCAGGGCAAACATCAAACTCTGAAGCTTCAAGTCCAACAGCTCTAGCCAGTGACAAATCTCCAAGCCCGATAATTCTAACCAGCAACAAGTCTCTGGAGTTCCAATTCTGCCCCTCCAGCTAGGCTATTCACAGTCCTGGAAAACTTCATCGGGGAATGGCATCTCTCCTTAGCAGCCAATTTCCATCAGCTGGGGACCTAGCATTCAGAACACCCAAGTTTATGGGGGACACCTGAATCAAACCACCACAGGTGTCATCTGCCTGTTTTAAGACAGGGTCTCTCAATGGCTTGGAGACCACCAACTAGGCTAAACTGGCTGGTCAGCGAGCCCCAGGGATCCTCTAGCCTCCCCAGAACGGAGATTACAGGCATGCACCATTTTTACATGGGTTCTGGGGATTGAACTCAGACCCCTGGGTTTGAGAGGCAATCATGTGGCCAACTAAGCTGTTCCCCAACACCCCATAGCACATTTCTTGACCTCCAGTTCTTTTCCACATGGATCCCTCAGACATGTCGACTCAGGTTTCTAAACTCTTGCTGAACCCCAGCCCTCTCATGGAGTCAGCCTTTAGGATACTCAGCTCTTCTTCAACAAATACTACCCTAACCATGGGCCTCTACGCCACTTCCCTAGTCTTTGCTCCACCCCTGATCTGACAGGAGCATTCCCAAGGCTGCAGGGAGTAGGATGGGGGCAGGAATGGGTAGGGGCATTCCCCACAAGCCCTGCCCAGGTCCCATTGTAGTAAAACACAATCCAAACAAACACCACCCCTCGCCAGACACAGAAACAGAGTTGTGATTCTGAGACTTGGAGTCGCCAGCCACCTCCCCCTGTTTTTAGGTGCTGCTCCAGCCACAGCCGGAGAGCAAGATGATGCTCAACCCTGGGGAGGTTTGACTCTTGTCTCAGCTTTGTGTCACTTCCCAGGCCAAGGCTCAGCTTCTCTCTTCTTTGGTTTTTCACAAAGGCTTGTGGACCTTGCACTGGAAGCTCGGTTTCTATTAACTTTTCTTTCTCCTGTCTGCTTCCTGAACCAAAAAAATGTTCAAAAGCAAAAGCAAAATTCCAAACTGTCCAGTGCTGGGTTGGCAAGTGGCAAGTTTCTCCCAGGGAGAGAGAAAACTTGGTGGGGGGTGGGGGAAGGGTTAAACATTAACACACTTCTCTAGAAGGTTCTTTCTACCCTGTTAATGGAGTCCAAGTGCAAACCTTGGCAGGGATCAAACATTAGCTCATGACAGGTGTGAGCTTCATGCTGGCTGTTGCTGCATTTCTAGCAAAAAAAAAATCGGGGACATGGGGACGACTCCATGACACAGTGAGCTGGAACAGATTGCTTTGCTGAGAGCTTTTCTGGCTGAAATAATTCCCTATGACAACTTCCTTGACATGCTGTCAGATGGCCTGTTTCCAAGGTGACGGCCAATGCCTAGGGACATAATAGACATCATCTGTGGTCTTCCAGAGATGCAGCCTTCAGAGCAACCTGCTGCATTCTTCTAACACCACTCTTCATCTGTTCAGAGCATCGACTAAATGACACGTTCCCTAGCAGCCTCCAGTTGTCCTCACCAGAATATTGTTCACTTTATCTGCAAATGTCGGGTCACAGACGCAAATGTCTATAGGAGCCAGCTAGACAAAGTAAATGACTGAAGCAGTTCAGGTGACAACCAAAGCATAGCTGCTTGTCCAGGAAGAGGCTGCTCACAGCTGGGATTGATGGTTTCAACTTCAGAATCTTCTAGAACAAGGTCTTTGTGGCTCTCCGTGGTTGAAATAAGTCCATAAAACACGTCCTGACAAGCTGTCAGGATGGTTTGTGTACTGAGTTGAATCCTATCCCCCATGATTTATGTCTCCCAGGAACCTCAGAATTTGACCTGGTTTGAAAATGGAGTTATTGCAAATTTAATTAGTTGAATGAATGTGAGGTTATCTTAGACTGGGGTGAGCCCTAATCCAATGACTAGTGAACAGGTAAGATACAAACACACAGAGGGCACATGAGGGTATGGGCAGAAATTAGAACCATATCATCCGCAAGCCAAGGAATGCAAAGACTGTCAGCAACTGCCAGCAGCTGGGAGAGGGGCAAAGACCTTTCCATGAAAGCAAATGAAAGCAAACATGTATGGGGATTTTATGTCATATGGCCTTTCATCTATATAAACTCAAGGGCCCCAAACATACATGCCCCACCTTCAAATCCACTGTAGTTAGAAGAAGTCATCTCTCTGAAAACTCTTAATGCTGCTCTACTCTACTCCTCTTCCAGTAAAGAAGAAAGTCATTAGCATAGTATACAGGGCCCTCCAGACTCTGGTCTCATTCCACGGGACTCGTCTGGAGCCTCTGCTCCCTGTGTTCCCTTTGACCTCTTGACTTTTTGCATATGGTTATCTCTCTTACTGAAATATCCACCCTCCTTCTCAACAACACATAGACATTTGTGTGTATACACACTTCATGTAGAAAAAGTCTCCTTTCAGGTCAGTCATTTCCTCAGCAAAACCCCTCCAGAGAGAGAGAAAGAGATTGACATGCCAGGGCCTCAGCTACTGCAATTGAACACGAGACACTTGTGCCACCTAGTGGGCATGTGCGACCTTGTGCTTGCCTCACTTTTGTGCATCTGGCTTACATGGGATCTGGAGAGTCAAACATTGATCCTTAGGTTTTGGTTTTACAGGCAAGCACCCTTGACTGCTAAGCCATCTCTCCAGGTCTCTCTTCTTTTATTTATTTACAAGCAGAAAGAAAGAGAATGAATGGGCCCAGTAGGTCCTCTAGCCACTGCAAACAAACTCCAGATGCATGCACCACTTTGTGCATCTGGCTTTTCATGAGTACTGGGGGAATCAAAATTAGGTTGTTCGGCTTTTCAGGCAAGCACTTTAACTGCTGAGCCATCTCTCCAACCCCCATCTGCCTTTCAAATTAAGCACCTTCTGCCAAAATGCTGGTCATTTGACTCATCCACCTTAAGCCATAAGTATCTTCCCACAAGCCCTGCATAGTACCAGCAGAAGAGCCTGGCTCTGTAGACAAAAAAGAGGCAGTGTAGTACTGTCCCTCTTACACGATTAAAATGTTCTCTGCAGCCTTCACATTTTGTCCTGCTTTCTGATGTCTATGTCTGTTTAAGCCTTCTGACTGCTGAGCACACTGTAGCCAAGAACTATATTGTGTTTATCAGTGATTACTCTGTGATAGTTTGGGGCCTTCTCATAACTGGTAAGCATTTGCTGGGCTCTTACAAATATATTAAGCTCTTCCTTTTAATAATGGTGATAATTTAGTGATAGGGGCAGAGAGGTCTGGTCTCTGGAGCCTAGAACCACGAATTTGTGACAAGCACAAGTCAGTACAGGACATCTTTGGACAGGAGAGCTGCCTCTTGGAAATGCTAACTCTACTTGTGCTGGAAACCTTTACAATAAGTGCCACACTTCCACTGCATGGTTTCCCATCTGTTGACTGGAGACTGCTGCTGGCCTCTAGTGAGCAGCTGGTTACGGTAGGGATTCCTACTGGCCTCTAGGATGACCCAGGATGCTGCCAAACACTATTCAAGGCACAAAACAGCACCCCCACCCAACCTCGGCCCCCAGCAAGAATTATCCAACAAAGCAACAGCAATGATATGATAAAGCAACAATTTTGGATCAGTGCAATCCACCATGCCACAGGCCTGGATTTTACATTCACCAACATTGTGTCATGGGTTTGAGCAATTCACTCTTCAAAAGCACCCTCATTTGCTGCTCTTTCAAAAGAAGAACTGTGGGTTGGGTGTGGTGGTGCACACCTTGAATCCTAGGTAGGAGGATGCTATGAGTTCGAGGCCAGTCTGAGACTCTATAGTGAATTCCAGATCAGCCTGGGCTAGAGCGAGACCCTACCTCAAAGATGCAGGAAAAAAAAACCAAGAACCGTGAACAATTATCAATGTATTATAAAGCTTTGTAGATCACAAAACAGTTTGTCCTGTTTCAAACTAAATTTTTCATCTCTTCTGTCCAGGCCTTGAAATTCCCTATTTGGCCACTGTCCTTCAGAGGAGACAACTGGGCTTCAAGGAACTGCAAGCAGTTTACTATATGGGGGAAACATGTGGTTAATCACTTCAACCTGTTTAACAGTGACTTTCTGAGGCCTGTTTATTGTTCTGCCGCTTGGCTGCTCTGGAGTTATCGACGACCAAAGTCTACATTTATTTGCAGAGAAGAAGAAGGTATATTTTTACTCTCACATCCCTTCCAGCTCTCTGAATTAAATTAGTGTGAACTTTCCAAAATAAATTCACCTTTGAGCAGAAAGGAAGCATGGAAAGTTCCAGCCCAAAGGCTACCCTTTTGGAAAGTCAGAAGCAAATGAACATGGCTCATGATGGCTATTTCTCTGTAACTTCAACACTTTCCATGTCACAGAGGACAGTGTATCTGCTAATATAAAAAGGGTCTCTAACGGGGTTGATGTATGCAAACCAGGACTGACTTCCAGTTCCTTTTTCTCCAGACTATTAAAAAAAAAAAAAACCTGGAAATAAATAGAATGGAAAAAGCAGCGCATGTGGATCTAATTCTGCACCATGCCTGGCAGGACTCAAGGAAAGAATGCCTTATCAGCATGAGAAAGGCAGCGATCAATAAGAAGACGGAGGTGCTTTCACTTCCTAGGCGTACTTGGTGGACCACAACTGTGGTCTAGTAGCATTTGTGAACAACTCAAACCTCACATTTCATGTGGATAACCTCTTCAAGGTTTCCTACAGAAAGCTGTACTCCGAACTCTCCACAATTTGTAAGATGAGAAGGGAGGGCATTTGGAGCTTGTTTCCTTCCTTCATGCTCAACATGGAAAAATACTTTCCAATCACCTCCAATCCCTAGAAGATTCAAAATCCAGGCAACTCAGAGACAAGCATTAAAAAAAAAAAAAAATCCCTCCATGAGCTGGAGAGCTGGCTCGGTGGATGAAGCTCTTACTTCACAAGTGTGAGGACTGGGGGTGGGATCCCAAGCACCCAGGTTAATGTCGGTGGGCATGGAAGCCCAACTGTAATCTCAGCACTCTGGAGACAGAGATAGGGGACTTCCAGGGCAAGCTGGCTAGCTAGACTAGTTGAATTGGTGAGCTTGGGGCTGAAGCAAGAGACCTTGCCTCAGTAAGTAAAGTAAGATGGAGGAAGACAACCAATGTCAGCCTGTGTTCTCCACCCACCCACCTATCTGTGCCCCCACACACATGCCCACCCACGATACACATACACATGCAAAAAAAAATCCATCTCTTGTTATCCAATGCGGCATTAAAACTAGTGCTAGGGACTGGGGGAGGTGGCTCAGTGGATAAAGCGCTGGCCACCAATGGGGAATACCTGAGTTTAGATCCCCAGCCTACATGAGGCACCCAAGAGTGTGGGTCTATAGTCCCGACATACCTACAGGACAAGGTAGGAAGTAGAGATAGGAGAACATAGCTTGCTGGCAGCTAGCTTGCAGAACTTGGTGGTAAACAGTAAGAGACCACACTTCAGCCGGGCCTGGTGGCACACACCTTTAATCCCAGCACTTGGGAGGCAGAGATAAAAGGATCACCATGAGTTCAAGGCCACCCTGAGACTACATAGTGAATTCCAGGTCAACCTGGCCTAGAGTGAGACCCTACCTCAAAAAACCAAAAAAAAAAAAAAAAATGCTGCGCATGGTGGCGCACGCCTTTAATCCCAGCACTGAGGAGGCAGAGGTAGGAGGATTGTCATGAGTTCGAGGCCACCCTGAAACTACATAGTTAATTCCAGGTCAGCCTGGACCACAGTGAAACCCTACCTCAAAAAAACTAGGCAGAAGGTGGAGACTGACACTATGATTGTCCTCTGATCATATCTGTGTTACCACACACACTCACACACACACAAAACACCACCACTACCACCAGTGCCAGGCTGGAGGTGTAGCTCATTGATGGGAGGCGGGCATAGCTCTGACATGTTCAAGACCCTGGATGCCATCGTTCCCTCCCCAGCACAGGTGGTGGGGAGCAGGACAAGCTCACAAAATGGCTGTGTCAGAAACAAACAGAAAAAAATGCTTACGAAACTAGTATGCCAGTAAACGACACTAACAACGAAAGCCTCTACAGAGAGCTGGGCCTGGCAGCACCTGTCTGTATGGAGGCTGAGGCATTGTTGAGTTTTAGGGTAGTCTGATCTACATAATGAGAGCCTGTCTCAAAACAAAACAAAATGAAATGACAAATGAAACAGCTAGGTGTGGTAGCACACAGAGACAGAGGCACGAGCACTGCCACAAGGTGGAGGCCAGCCTAGTCTACGCAGAGAGCTCCAGGCCAGCCAGGGAGATAGAGTAAGACTGTCTCAAATCAACAAAAACAAGACTAGTAGCACTAAGTTGTTATTTTCAAAGCTTGCAGCAGCAGCAGCATGCTTCCTTCCACCTAGCTGTCCCTCCTCCCATGTCTTGGGCAGAGCAGGAACCAGAAAGGTGAAGAAAGGAACAGCTAGCTCCAGTAAAGCAGGGATTCTGGAAACTTCGATGTCCCCTGACTCCAGCCCCTTCAGTACTCTTCTGCGCTCCCCATAGAGAACAGTTTCAAAATGAGTTTCTTCATGTTTCCACTGACCTGGAATCATCAGGTGCTCACCATTATTTACATACAAGCCGGCATGTACTTCCATATTAATTCCATATTAATTATACATATAAATATATAATTAATTAATTCTATATTAATTGGAACAACTCACAGCACAATAATTACTGGGGAGTATAATTTGTGGCTTGATTTTCACTTTGCTTGATTCTACATTATTTGTATTTTTATTCTATGTCACCCAAAAGGCAGTTGCTAAAATTTTTTTAAAATATATTTTATTTATTTATTTGAGAGAGAGAAAGAGGCAGAGAGAGAGAGACAGAGAGAATGGGCATGCCAGGACCTCCAGCCACCGCAGATGAACTCCAGATGTATGCACCCCCTTGTGCATCTGGCTTACATGGAGAGTCGAACCTGGATCCTTTTGCCTTTGCAGACAAATGCCTTATCCGCTAAGCCATCTCTCCAACCCTCAAAGGCAGTTTTTAACTTTCAAAAATATGTTTTTAAAAAAGATCAATATTAAGCCGGGCGTGGTGGCACATGCCTTTAATCCCAGCACTTGGGAGGCAGAGGTAGGAGGATCGCCGAGAGTTCGAGGCCACCCTGAGACTACATAGTGAATTCCAGGTCAGCCTGGACCAGAGTGAGACCCTACCTTGCAAAACCAAAAAAAAAAAAAAAAAAAAAAGATCAATATTCTGTCAACCTTCATTTTTAGCTGTTAGGTTAATTTTTCTTTTAGATGGTAATTGGTAAATGAAAGAATAAAAGGGACAGATTCCACCTTCCTTTCTCTTCAGCCAAATTGGATTAAATAATAACGTACGAGCATGGAGTCAAACTGGCATATACCGTGAAGCATCTCCCCATCTCACGTTTACCAACATCGTTAGTCTATGAACCTGTGACTTGCACCGTGATGTCTGGTCGGGTTCAATGCTATTGTGTTAAGTAACTTGGCAGAAATCCCATCCTGCACTCACCATCTTGCATCAAAGAAACCCTTGGCCTGAGAAAGGAAGACAGTTCTTCCACTTAGCACAGTCGTTGGCATGAGCTAATAGAAACCTAACATCTTAACCCAAAGGCTATATCTTGGGTAATTCTAATTTTTTCCCTTTTTGTTCTTTTGTGTGCGCGTGTGTATGAGTTCATAAGTGCAAGTTCATGTGTGTGTTCGGGTATGCATGCATGTGTGCATGTGGAGGCCGGAAGTCAGTGTCAGGTATCTTCCTAAATCACTCTTTACCTTATTTTTAAATATATATATATTTATTTATTTGAGAGAGGGAAAGAGGCAGAGTGAGTGAAAGAGAGAGAGAGAGAATGAGCGTGCCAGGGTTTCCAGACACTTCAAATGAACTCCAGATGCATACGCCATCTTGTGCATCTTGCTTACATGGGTCCTGGAGAATAAAACCAAGGTCCTTTGGCTTTGCAGGCAAGCGCCTTAACCACTAAGCCATCTCTCCAGCACCTTCACCTTAGTTTTTGAGAAAGGTCTCTCACTGAACCTGAAGCTCACAAATTCAGCTAGACTAGCCAGCCAGTAATTTTCAAAGACTCTCCTGTCTCTGCCTCCCCAATGCTGGATTACAAGTGCATGCCACCACATCCAACTTTTATGTGGTGCTGAGAATCCACACTCAGGTCCTCATGCTTACGCAGCAAGCACTTTTCCTAGTGAGCCATAGCTACAGTCCTAATTCTATGTTCTTAAAGATTTTTTATTTATTGATGGACCTACCTATAGGAGTGGGGCATGCCAGTCTTGATGCTGCAAGTGAATTCCAGTCATATACACCACTTTTCTTCTTTTGGAAGAAAGGTGGCATTTGGCTTTACATGGGTAGCTGGAAATTGAATCCTGGCTGGCAGGCTTTGCAAGCAAGTGCCTTTAATCACGTAGCCATGTCCCAAGTCCCAAATTCCAGGGTGTTTTTTTTTTGTTTTTATCTATTTGAGCAAGAGAAAGGGGGGCAGACAGATAATGGGCACATCAGGGCCTCTAGCCACTGCAAATGAGCTTCAGGTGTATGTGCCACCTTGTGCATCTGGCTTATGTGGGTACTGGGGAATCGAACCCAGGACCTTAGGATTCACAGGTAATTGCCTTAACCACTAAGCCATCTCTTAAGCCTCAGGTTTTTAATTAAATCATTTTGTTAAATTCATGGGAGCCTTTGATTTATACTTGCAATGGGAAGATATGTCTTGCAGTTTCTTTTATTCCATCAAGGAATGGCCCCCTAAACTCATGTAATCACCCAGACAATAACCACCACCTCTAATCTGTAGTCCTGCCAAGGAGGCCTATGTGACAAGAGCCATTAAATTTCAGGGGCCTCTGGAAGCTCTTATTCCCTAAAATATCTTTAGTGTTACTCTTTTGAAAAGCATGGGACACCTAAGGCAGCTGAAAATGTAGCTTTTTTCCTGGCCAGCTCTGAAAAATAATATCCCAGAGGCCATGCATTTTATCTTACTGTCTACATTCCCAGCGGGACCAAATACAGAAAGTGCATTTGCATTGACACATAGTTTGAACTATTTTACTTTAGAGAAATAAAAACTGAGCCATCTTGGAAGAACTCCATATTCTTCTTTAAAAAAATTTTTTTTTAAAGTTTCTCTTGAAAACTAGTTAGGACTTTGAGCAGGAAGGAAGGGTTTGGAGCAGCTGTCCCTGGGTGAGTTGGGAGAATGTTAATCACTGTCCCTTCTCTCTAACTTAAAGATTAGCTCACATCCCAGACCCCAGCATAAGGAAACTGCATACATTTAACTTTTGAAGCTTTCATGAGGAATATTTCTGTAACAGTAGTAGCATATCAGCTGGATCTGAAAGACTCAAGTCCGGAAATTTACCCCAAGGCAACAAGAGCCCAAAGGGTCAGCAACAGGCTGACTGGACATTTGAGAAAGATATTTAGTTCCTGACTAAAGCTCCCCAGGAAAAGTACAACTTAACAAAACAGAGTGAAAAGTGAAATTTCCATTTGCACAGGCATCTGTACCTTTAGCCAAGTGTATTTATTCTTCGGCAGAGTGAACCCACCACACCATACTAAGTTAAAAATAAAAGAAATGTGAGATGTTTAATCCCAGCACTTGGGAAGCAAAGGTAGGAGTTCAAGGCCACCGTGAGACTACACAGTAAATTCCAGGTCAGCCTGGGCTAGAGTGAGACCCTACCTTAGGAAAAAAGAAGAAGAAGAAATGTGAAATGCAATGACTTCTGTATGTTGTTAAGTGAGAAGAGCAAGATACAAAGAGACAAATTATAAACCCATTTTAATAAGATAAACAATGTTTTCCCCAATCCAAGATTAAATATTTTCCATGATTGTCTGAATGCTGGCTAGGTGTGGAAGGATATACAATTTCTAGTAGTGACATGGGTAAGAGGAGAAAATTGAGAGAGGGACAGAGACTAGAGACTATTATTGGGTGGGAAATGTGCATGGTGTAATATTATGGATAAATTAAGAATACTAAGGATAAAACTCTACCTATGGGTTTATCACAACTGTACAAACCCTGCATATGTGCATATACAATTATGAGAAAATAACACATATGGTTTGCTATCAAGATAAAACTGAATAATTTTCTTAAAGCAACTGCCATAAGGCATCTTAGAAATATGGATATGTCAGATTCTCTACCTGTAATCAGTATTAAACAAAACATTGCTTCGATATAGACCAGCAAGATAAGATCGAGATGTATTTGAAAAGTGGGTCTGAGACAATGAAAGCTGGCAGGGGTCTGTGGGAACTGAGTGCATCAGATGTAGCCATGCACGCAAATAGAACCAGAACTGGGGCTGCTCTGCTGAAGGATTCATTTCTTCAGGCACCTGGTGGTCTGTAGCCTGTGACCTCCCAACAAGCCAGCAACCACCACACTAGACCTGCCGGCACGTAAGCAGAGTCCAATTCCACCTAGTCAGGTGCCCTGCACTCAGCAAGATGCATGCTTTAAGTGGTGAGTAGGAAACTGATCATTAAAGAGACAGAGAAGAAAACACTAAGGAAATAAAATATTAAAAAATGTAAATGTGACGGAAATTGTAAACAGCCTAAAGCTCCTCTCCCTCCGGGAACAGCTGTGTCTGCTAACCCCTGGAGGAGTCCTTGCTGCGATCTCCCTTCCTTCCTTCCTTCCTCCGTCTCTCTCTAATAGCTCCCTTGTTCCTGCTGGACAAAACTAGCCCTTTGTGGCTGCTCTCAGAACAACATTAAAAACAGGAATAGGGAAATTGTAAACAGGAGGCTTCTGGCCTACAGGCGAAGACACACACAGGCCTCTGAGGCCTACTTCATGCTAAGCAAAGAAACAGATCTTTGTTGCTAAAGGGATTAGGACTGTGGGCCTTGGAGGCTCGGCTGAGGCATTCAGCTAGCTTGAAGCAGGGGCTTTGTAAAGAGACACCTCAGTTAGAGGGCTGTGAGCGAGCGGAAATCATTCATGCTCTTTATACAATCTCGGTAATGTGAGAGTGCTAGACTGCTAAACGCCTCTGCTGAGGCGGGGTCCTATCTCCTTGAATGGTAAATTCTTCAGCCACTAAATAGAGTATGGTATAATTACCTTCTCTGACTTTTTGTGAGGGGCAGAGGATCGTTTCTACTTTTAACCCTTGCTGGGAATAATGTTAAAAGATCAAAAGCCAGTCTGACATAGTCTCTGGCCTCCTGCTGCTGACAGTACATTATCCGAGAAACAAAACTCTGTGGGCATCTCAACATATAGTCAATGACCACTTAGTCCCCGCACTCACCAGGATGATGGAGATTAACAATAATTGTCTCATTTTGTACCCCTGGTCTAGAATGTCCTCCAGTCTGCCCACCTGATTTCTATCCATCCCGAGTCTACTTTTACCAGCTACAAAATTCCTTCACTCTCCCTCCCCAAGACAGGCAGGGGCCCATCCCCTGAGGTCTGAAGTGACCTTTTTCTCACCCACTGCCAACACTGTGTGTGCGGGCCTGCCCACCCCAGGTGAGTTACTGGTCCTACTAACTGGTCATTCTCCATCAATGTTCATCAGCTTTCTGAGGGGCCTGGCTGGTCACTAGCAAAATGCAAATGTCCTCTAAGTTCTTAGGGTAGTGGTTTATTGACCTTGTATTCACTGTACATGCTCCTTAACAGGTGTCCAGGGCTGTGCCCAGCAGGAGAATGAGCTGGCAGGGGGCAGCTTTAATATTATTTCCGATGGTACCTGGGAAAACCATATCTGCCTGTGTGTTTCAATGACTTCTTTTTAAGGTTTAGAAAGACTTTATTAGATTAAGAGAAGGAAGTACAGAGAGCTCCCACTGTGAGGGAGGTGAGGAGGGTAAAGCCACTCAATGACATTCTTTTTAAAAAAATTTATTTATTCATTTGCAAGCTGAGAGATAGATACAGACAGAAAGACAGATAGAAAGAATATGGGCATGCCAAAGCCTCTAGCCACTGCAAACTCCCAATGCTTGTACCACTTTGTGCATCTGGCTTACTGGGGAAATTGAACCCAGATTGTTAGGTTTTACAGGCAAGTGCCTTAACCACTGAGCCATCTCTCCAGCCCTTCAATGACTTTTGAAGATTTTTTTCTATGTGTTTATGTGTGTGGTATGTGTGCATGTGTTTTTGCATGTGTATGGGGTATGCATGCATGTACACGTGCATGCAAAGTCCAGGGGTCAACATTGGGTGTCTTCCTCAATTTCTTTTGCCATTATTTATTGAGACACGGTCACTCACTTGAACACAGAACTCAGCAATTGGCTAGACTAGCTAGCCGGCAACCCTAGGACATCCCCTAGGCCGGTACAGTTGGGCTGCCACGGCTACCCACCACACATGAGAATGCTAGGTATCTAAACTCAGGTCCTCATGCAAAGGCTTCCCCTACTGAGCCATCACCCAGCCCTTCAGAATTTTTATTTGAAGTGAAATGCACTAGAGCCAATTAACAAAGAAAAACAAGTCTTCGGGTTGGGAAGATTACTCAGTTGGTAAAGTGTGTGCCTCACAAGCATGAGGACATGAGTTTGATTTCCAGTATTTGCTTTACAATGCCAGGCATGGGCTGGAGAGATGGCTCAGGGGGTTGAGGCACTTGCCTGCAAAGCCTGATCCTGGCCTGATCAGACCATCTTGGAGCCTGAAAAATACCCTGGGCCAAAAAGTAAGGCTCCACATGTGGAGGGTGCAGTGATTTCACGTGGAAGTGATCCTGCTTTCTGTCTGGAAGGCACATTAGCAAATACGATGGAGAAGGCCACAACTGCCGGAAAACCAGAGTCCTCCACCGATGCTCTCTGTGCATGGGGCCCGAGACATCATGAACTGTTGGCTCTTTCCAAAGGTCAGCGTTCTCTCTCTGGATGACCTTCATTCAGTCTCACCATCTGGTAGGTGGGACTTTCTGCTCGTACATTATAAACATCATTGCTTGTAAAAAGCAGTTAAATATGGAAGCCAGAAAACAGAGTAAAGCCATGGGCTTTGTATCTGATTCTGCCACTTTTTCCATCACCCACTCAACCCAACAATGCTTAGTACCTACTAAGTACCACCTCCTGCACTAGGCAATGAACATAAAAGAGGAGGATGCCTGGGCCTCAGTCTGAAGAGAGGTAAGCTCTCTCAAGGAAGGTGGCTAACACATTGATAAGAGTCTGCACAGTGTATCTGAGGAGCACTGGGGCAAGTGGCAGATGCTCAGGAAAGGCTCCCAAAAGACATGAGGATTTAGCCCAGAAGTCAGATGTTGGAGGGAAACACAAGTTCATAAATATACATGTGATAATGAGCATGTCTGAATATAGCTTATATATTAACGAGATAGTATTCTTGTCTTGACATTAACCTGAGGACAGTGATAATGGCATTATGGATATGAGTAGTAATGGTTATAAGGGTGTCTTTATTCCTAGAATGTTCATGTTAAACTCTTTCCAGGTATGGGTCTCTATAAGTTATTTTCAAATAATTCAGAAAAATACATGTACTAATGTACATGAGCAACATGTATGTTCAGGAAAGAATGTAGCAAAATGTTGATTTGTGAGTCTTGGTGAAGGTATATAAACATTCATATTTTTATGATCTCAAATTTTCAAAATAAAACACTTGCTATGTAATTTTAAATGCATACTTAAATGTTGGGCTGGGGAGATGGCTCAGCGGTTGCTTGCAAAGCCTACTGGCCTGGGTTCAATTCCCCAGTACCCACGTAAAGCCAGTGGCATATGCATCTGGAGTTTGTTTGCAGTGGCAGATGGTATACATGGAGGACCATTCTCTCTCTCTCTCTCTGTCTCTCTCTCTCTCCCTCTTCTCAAAAATAAAAATATTTTTTAAAATGCCAGGGGGCTGGAGAAATTGCTCAGTGGTTAAAGCACTTGCCTACAAAGCCTAATGACTCGAGTTCAATTACCCAGTGCCCACATAAAGCCAGATGCAGAGTGGCACATGCATCTGGAGTTTGCAGCACCTAGAGGCCTTGGCACACCTATTCACTCTCTGTGTGTGTGTGTGTGTGTGTGTGTGTGTGTGTGTGTGTGTGTTTGTGTGTCTCACTTTCTTTGCTTGAAAATAAACAAATAAAATATTGTTTAAAATGTCAGGGCTAAACACTGCACTGGAAAAAGAAAAGGCAGGTATTAGTTGGATAAAGACCAAGGAAAGATATGGCAGGGAGAGGGGTAAGTGACACGGAGGGTCTGGCGTAGTAGCTGGAATGCCCAGTGAAGGAGCCTCATCTCTTTGCCTTCTTTCTATATCCTCAGGACTGAACTACTCTTAGCAAACAGGTGGCTCCTGAACATATTTATCAAATGGAGGAAAGAGTTCAAGAGCATCATTTCCAAAGGGAACTGAAGCAGATCAGACTAGAGGGTACAAAAGATTTGCGTTAAGGAGAAGAACAGATTCAGCTGCCAATTTCACGGAGGACTTTGTACAGTTGGCCAAGGCCCTGGGACTTTATCTGTGGCCAGTGGGAGTCATGAACAGAAGGTGACAAAGCCAAGTTAGCATCGAGAGGGACCACCTTGGCAATGAAATGTCATGTAAAGTGGTGGAACACAGGCTTGGTGGCAGGAGAAAAGAAGACCAGCTGGGATGTGTCTTGTTTCCTTAAACACAAAGCCCCAATTCCTACTGGCTGAATTTATCAAGGCAGTTATTACCAAGTGTGTCTGTAATCTCTGAATCAATAAGGCAGCAGAGGTGGTCAGTTCTGTATCCAGGTTCTGGCCTCTATCTCCATTGCCCTCTCTCTGTGTCTGGCCCTGCTACAGGCTTCCTTTTCCCCAGCACATGGCTGCAGCAGCTTCCAGATCAACATCCAGATGGCACTGACCACAGCCTGAAGTGAGCCATCTTGTCAATGTGTCGTTTTCTGAGAAGGAACAAGTTTCCAGGTGCTTCCCAGAAACCAGTCCCCCCGCCCCATCCCACAGTTCCCATTGGGTCATGAGTTCATTCCAAAAACAATCACTGTCAAGGGCATAGGATTACAGGCTTGGCTCAAACAATGATGCCCTATCACTTAAACAACTTGAAGGGTCAAGGCCAAAGATTCTAGAAGCCTAAACTATATACTGCACTGATTAGAAATGGAGACGTGAAAACAGATTCCAGACTTACTTAGAAAGCAATGGTGTTAGAATGTGGGAGTGGGTGGGGAAGAGGAGGAAAAGGAGGACACCTCCTCATTTCCAACTTGGATGTGCGGGTAGCAGTTGTCACCAACAACCCGAAGGTTGAGCAGGAGAGGAAGCTGGCTGGAGCAGGTTCGGCTTAAAGTGCCAGAGGGCATCAGGATAGAGTGAACAATCATCCCAGAGAGCTGGTCCATAGGCAGACAGGGAACTCAGGCTTTGGTCAAAACATTTTTAAATTCTGAAGTAATATCTGATCTTTGAGAAATTCACCCAGGATTAGGTATTTCTGACTTCTCTGAGAAATCTGGCAATCCTCGTTCTGAACTCCTACCTATCAACATTGTCTGGAGCCCAGTAACAGACATTCCCACTCCAACTTAGCTTGCACCAGCCCTGCTCTGTTCTACCACACTCGTGGCTATCAGACACCCCCACAGGCTTCCCAGCCTGGCTCCTGAAGCCATTCCCATCTGACACTCTTGCTCAGAATCTAGGGGAACAGGTCTGAGCTCCATGTATCCACCGGAGTGTCACTGGCATCTTGTAGGTGGCCCACCCCCTGGTTGTAGATGTTATCCCTGGGGGGAGAAAGTGAATGAGCACAGTGTCAGGGAGACGGCTCTGCAGTCATCAGGTTCTTAGAAAGAAAGGTTGTAAATTTTTGGAAGGAAAAAAAACAAAGAAATTGAGGTGGAAGAAAGCTTGATATCTCAAATGCTAGGGGAGGGGTGCAAGGGTGGAAAGCAGTGTTTATTGGGCTAGATGCATCAGGAGTCCCTGAGAGAAGAAGGATCCCAGAGACAAGGCCTGGGGAGCTGAGTCATGGTGCTTCGGGGGACCTCGTTTCATGGCATGGTAAAGGAAGAAGCCAGAGGGCACTGGGTTGAATACAGGATGGCCACAGTATGCGTGTACCACCTGGGTAAGGAAGGCAGAAGAGAGGCTGGATGGAAGCTAAAGAGGACGTGGCATCAGAGGAGGATCCTCTTTTAGGATTGGAGAGATGTGAAGGAAGAAGGAAGCTGGTGGTGAGAGGGTGGTGTAGAAGTGAAACAGAGTGGATGACTAACAGAACCGAGTCCAAGGGTGGGGGCAAAGGAGCTAGTTAGGCACAGGTGGCTGGATGCACCATGAGCAAGAGCAGAGGTATCCAAGCCTTCAGGCTGTCAGATAGGAAAGGACAATAAAACTGTGAGTAGATAAATACGTTCAGAGATTTGACATCCATTGACCTGTGACAATGGAGGAGGGGTGGAGTCATTTGCCTTAACAGGGATGCTCCAAAGGCACCTTCCCTTTTCCCTAGATAGGACCACTGGGGTGCAGCAGGGAGAGTGGGAAGGTTACCAGAAGTTTCCAGTTTATAAGCAACAATGGAGGAGGCTGGAGGGCAGAACTCTGGAGGCTGCTCTCCACATCCTGGGAGGCTAAGTTCTCACCTGCAGAGAGGAAGAGCAGACTGTTGTGGAAGATCATTCTCCCTGGTGGCGCTACTCTGAGTATGGCAGTGGGGGGGGGGGGCGGGGAGTCACAGGTTGGAGAGTTGTGGACAGTCACCCTGGGCCCTCTCTGGGACACATTCTAGTTTGGATGCCTGCTCTGTAACTCCCCTATACTCAACTCACTCTACCATAGCCAAGATGCCACTCTTTGCAGGTGCCATGAGCCTGCAGATGTGTCTGCGTAGACATATGAGCAGGGCAGCTTTTCACACTTGGACTAGTGCCTAGTTGAGAGCACAGTTGCCTTTGGCGCCTCCTTTATGCAGGGCTCCAGGCTTCCTTTGGGGACATGCTTCCTCATCTTGAATTCCTCACTCATGAGACTTTTAATCCTGGGAGTCAGGCAGACTAATTCCTCCAGCAGCGCACAGGTCAAGGTTTTAACTATGCTAAAAAATTCCTTTGTGACCCTTGTCTGTAGCACTCAGGAATGGCTAAGGCTCCAGGGTGTTGGTGGCCCAACTTCTGTGATCCCAAGGGAAGACCCAAGGAGCAGGAAAGAAGCATTGCATAACCTCATCTCAAGCCACTGGATGTCCAACTCCAGAGATAATCTCCAGATTCACAGGGACAGAATGATGCCAGCAGCCATCGCCCGGAGCATGGGTAGTCAATAGCCTCCCCGCCTATTCACTCATATTTTACTACTGCTTCCTGAGCCAATATATTTACTTGGATTATCTCTCTCCTACATCTTATTTTTATGGTAAAGTTATTAGGAAAGGAAAGAAAAGACACAGACAGCTTTAAACAATGTAGGAGGAGAAATACATGTGGAAAGGTCACTGTCTTGACATTAGGTCTCCCTGGAATAGCTAACATTTAGCTGATATAAAAACGTCCATGTCTCACGCTGGAGAGATGGCTTTGTAGTTAAGGCGCTTTGCCTGCAAAGCCAAAGGACCCAGGTTTGATTTCTCAAGACCCATGTAAGCCAGATGCACAAGATGGCACATGTGCCTGCAATTTGTTTGCAGCGGCTAGAGGCCATGGTGTGCGCCCATTCTCTATCTGCCTCTTTCTCTCTCTTAACTTAATTAATTAATAAATAATAAATTTCCATGTCTCAAAAACTACCTCTGGGACTGAGAGCTGGCTCAAAAGTCAAAGGCACTTGTTTGCAAAGCCTGATGGCCTGGGTTGAATTCTCTAATATCTATGTAGAGCCAGAGGCACAAAGTTGTGCATGTGACTAGAGTTTGTTTGCAGTGGCAAGAAGCCCTGTGGCACCCATTCATTATCCCTCTCTCAAATCAGCAAATATTTATAAAAAAGTAAATTTTAAGCCGGGTGTGGTGGCGCACGCCTTTAATCCCAGCACTCGGGAGGCAGAGGTAGGAGGATCACCATGAGTTCGAGGCCACCCTGAGACTACAGAGTGAATTCCAGGTCAGCCTGGACCAGAGTGAGACCCTACCTTGAAAAAACCAAAAAAAAAAAAAAAAAAAATTAAAAAAACCTACCTCTGATATTAAGAAGAATAGAAACCTGGGTCTAACCCTTACACTGGAAAAATCAAATATTCTTTCATTTCTTCTAAAACTTTTGGGCATTAGAACTCAGGCAGATGAGGTCGGCAGGCTGGCATCCTTTCACCTGTTTTGAACTTGGTGGCTCAGCTTGTATCATTTTCCCAAAGGATGTATGAATGGTCCTCCTTTGAGAACACACTAAACACCCATCCTTCATAAGCAATTTTAGGGTGCTGAGGTGTAGAGACGCAGAACAGTCCAGACCCTCCCATGAGGCTGCTGCCCACACAGAAGTCCTCTTTGTTGGCTGCATGTGCTCATTTTCCAGGACCAAGGGCACCCTGCACAGCAGGGGAGGCCACCATGCAGGGGACATCACAGACCATGTCCTCAACAAGAAGGCCACCCTCTCCAGGCTGAGCCAGATGCCCAGATGGACTACCGTGAGACAATGACATATTGTGAGAGTAGCGTGTCCATGGAGTCAGAGCCACACGCTGCTATTATGGATGTGCACTGGCAGGAAGCTGCCACAGAAAGCCAACCTGCTTGCCCAGGGGCCATGGCTTAGTGTGGTTATCTACCCGACAGCCCCGAGGTGGTGTTCTCGTCTTGCTGGTACTGAGTATCACCACGGAGGCGAGAGGGACCTGGGAGCTGAGCCCAGGTTGCCCTCATTTCAAAGTCCATGCTTTTTACTGTACCGAGCAACGTCTCACAGGCCGTGTTTTCCTAGTTCTCTTTGTCGAGTGGGACTTATTTGTACTCTATTCAGTCAGTCACCTGAATCTGGATGTGGTCATTTGTGCATCAGTCAACTTTACTGGACTATACACTTCAAAGGGAATGGCACCTGCTTGCATATTTGCAGGTATGTGCTTAATCTTTGAATAAAGCGGGTCTTTTCTGATGATGTTTATGCAGACACCCGAAAGATCCAAGAGTAGTACCTGGGGGTAACATAGGGTTGCAATAGTCCAAGCAGAGGGCAAGTTTAAGAAACAAAACTCCACCCTTCCCATCCTATTCTCTTATCCTTATTTGCGAGTCTTTAAAATATCTTCTGCAATTTGAACATCTAGTTATGAGTTTATTTGCACACTGTTGATATCTATGGACAGCCTATGTGTTTTCTCAAGACACGGGCTCTGGTACTACCTTCCCAAGACCCTCCTAATGGGAGGAAAAGAGGATGACGTCACAATAAAGGAGAGACTAAGGGAGGGGGGAGGGGATATGATGGGAAGTGGATTCGTGAAGGGGAAAGTGGGGAGGGGAGGGAATGATCATGGTTTGTTGTCTATAACATGGAAGTTATCAATAAAAGTGCAAAAACACAAAAAAAGACACAGGCTCAAGTTTGTCCTCGCTAATGCTGATTTTCAGTTTCTTCAGCAAGTCTGGCACTGTTTAGGAATGTATGTTTTTTTTTTTTTGTGCATGTGTGTATGTAGAATGTGTGTGGTATATGCACATGTATGCAGATGTGCACATCCTGTGAGCACACATGTGGAGGCCAAAGGAGAATGTTGGTCTTCCTCCTCTGTCACTCATCACTGTGGTGTCTTGAGATGGAGTCTCTCACTGAACCTGGAGTTATTATGTTTTGGTCAGACTGGCTGACCAGCAAGTACCACCAATTCTCTCAACTCTGCCTCCCACAGGACCAGGATAACAGGTATGTGTGGTCATGCCCAGCTTTTACATAGGTGCTGGGAAATCAAACTCAGGACAAATCAGGACCACAGGACCCTAACGATACCACAGCAAGTGCACTTATCCAAGGAACCATCTCCCCAGCCCTCATCTATTTGGTTGGTTGGTTGGTGGGTGGGTGGGTTTTTGGTTTTTTCAAGGTAGGGTCTCATTCTCTAGCACAAGCTAACCTGGATTTCACTATGTACTCTCAAGGTACCCTCAAACTTACAGCAATCCATCTACCTCTGCTTTCTGAGTGCTGGGCTTAAAAGCATGTGCTACCATGCCTGGCTCCTCATCTGTATTTTTATGTTTTATTTGCATTAAGCATTTATTATGTTCAGCCACCGAGCTAAGAGTAATATACATTACCTTATTTAGCCCTCATAAAACCCTTTTGGGATAATTTGATAGTTAATTTTGACTGTCAACTTGGTTCATTAAAAAATACCAAGGACTATGAAGGATGTAGCTCAGTTGGTAAAGGGCCTGGCTAGCATCCACAAAGCCCTGGGTTCAATTCCCAGCACCTCATATACCAGCCAAGATGGCAAATGCCAGTAATCCCAGTACTTGGGAGGTAGAGGCAGAAAGACTAGAAGTTCAAGGTCATCCTTGGCTACATAGAGTTTGAGGCCAGCCTGAGCCACATAAGACCCTATCTCAAAAAGAAAAAAAGAGGGCTGGAGAGATGGCTTAGTGGTTAAGGCACCTGCCTGCTAAGCCTAAGAACGCTGGTTCCAATCTCCAGCAGTTCCAATCTCCAGGTCCCACGTTTAGCCAGATGTAAAAGGGGTGCAATGCCGCACTTGACCACAAGGGGGCAACACATCTGGATTTCATTCACAGCAGCTGAGAGGCTGCTGACATGCCCATCTCTATCTGTCTCCCTCTCCCTGTCTGTCTGTCTCTCTCTGTGTGTCTGTCTCCAAAAATAAATAAAATTTTAAAAAATTTTAAAAAAAAAAAAAAGAGACTTAGGGGGTTGGTGAAACACACCACTGACTGTGTGTGTAATGGCTTCTTCAGAGGCAAGTATATCCTTAGAGCTATGCTCGAATCAACAGGTTGATCCCTTGATGGATTCAAATGTGACATTGTTGGGAGGTGAGAAAGGTGGGGCTAGTTGTAGGAAGTAAATCACATCTCAACCTGGCCCCTCCCTGAATTCCTTCTCAATGCCTCCTGTCACTCTAGGAGTGAAGAATAGTTTTACTACACATTCTTGTTGCCTAAGTAAATGGGGCCAAGTGACCAGGGGATGAACCCTCTGAAAGTAGGAGTTAAAAGAAATCCTTCCTCCTTTAAGTTGCTTCTGTCAGGAATTTGTGTCACAGTGACTCAAAAGACACTAATGCAGGTAAATATCATTATTCCCCATTTTATATGGTGAAACTGAGGTGTCTCCACCAGTAATTGATGAAGCTGAGACATGAACTGAACTCTTGTTCTGACTCAACCTCTGGAGGGCTGGGCTAACAGGCTACTCTTTCTTTTCTTCTATCGCAAACACAGCTCGGTTCTTCTAACATCTATGCCTCTCCCTACTCATAAATAGTATCCAGGGTCTGGAGAGATGACTGAGCAGTTAAAGGCACTTGCTCGTAAAGCCTGATGGCCTGGGTTCAATTCCCCAGTACCCACGTAAAGTCAGACGTACAAAGTGGTACATGTGTCTGGAGTTCATTTGCAGTGGCAGAAAGCTCCATTCTCTCTCTTTCTCTGTCTCAAATAAAGAAAAAAATTAAAATAAATAAACATAATAAATAGTATCCAAGATCCAATGGATTAATCCACAGATGGGTTCATAATTAAGTGGACCATTGGAAGGAAGTGGAAGCAACTGTGGAAGGTGGCACCTGATTGAGCAGTGGGAGTATATGTGGTGTCTATCTCTCTCTACTTCCCCACCACCATGAGCTTCGCAGCCTCCTCTGTCACATGCTCCTGTCAGCATGAGGTTCTGCCTCAGCACAGGCCCCTCTCGATGGAGCCAGCCAGTCATGGACTAAGACCTCTGCAACCATGAGCCAATACAAATCTTTCTTCTGTTAAGCTGACTTGCTCAGGTATTTTGTCACAGTTGTAAAAAGTAACCAACACAGGCGGGCAGGAAAGTGGTTTCTTCCCACTGGAAGGAGGAAGAAGCATACTTCAAGAGGTTTCAAAGGGGACTCAGGGTCCCAGGGTGGGTATAGGCAGAGCCAGGCTCCAACCCTGAGTCCCTGCCCCTCAGCTGCACTACCAAGGAGGTTGGGAGCTACCCTGCCCCTGATGATATTTAACCTTCTAGACATGAGAAGGAGCAAGAACTGAATCCTAACTTTTCCATACTGTGGTACTTTGTACTTGGCAACTAGCTTTGGTTTTGGGGGGCATAACAGGAAGGATTTTAAGAAAATGAAATGGGACTGGAGAGATGGATTGGCAGTTAAGACCTTTGCTTGCAAAACCTAATGACCCGCCGGGCGTGGTGGCGCACGCATTTAATCCCAGCACTCGGGAGGCAGAGGTAGGAGGATCGCTGAGAGTTCGAGGCCACCCTGAGACTACATAGTTAATTCCAGGTCAGCCTGGACCACAGTGAGACCCTACCTCTCAAAACCAAAAAAAAAAAAAAAAAAAAAAACCTAATGACCCGAGCTGGAGAGATGACATAGCACTTAAGGTGCTTGCCTACAAAGCCTAAGGACCCATGTTCAATCTCTCTCTTTCTCTCCAGATCCCACGTTACCTAGATGCACAAAGGTAAGCTAAATGCAAGGTTGCACATGCCCACTAGGTGGTGCAAGCATCTGGAGTTTGATTGCAGTGGCTGAGGGCCTGGCACACCAATTCTCTCTCTCTCCTCTCTCTTTTAAAAACAAACAAACAAAAAACCTAATGACTCAGACTTGATTCCCCAGTACCCACATAAAGCCAGATGCAAGATACAGAAAGTAACACATGCATCTGGAGTTCGTTTGCAGCAGCTGGAGGCCTGGGCACATCCATTCTTTATCACTCTCTGCTTATAAATACATACATAAATAAAAATATTTAAAAAAATAAATGCCAGGCATGATGGCACATGTCTTTGATCCCAGCACTCAGGAGGCAGGGTAGAAGAATCACTGTGAGGCCAGCTTGAGACTACATAGTGAATTCAGGTCAGCCTGGGCTAGACCAAGACCCTACCTCAAAACAAACAAACAAACAAAGTAACACTGCCCTTACCAAAAAGAAAAGAAAATGGCACAATGCAGCATGATTTGAAACCAATGACAAGCAGTGCTCTGTAGCAGCTAACTTTGACAGAACCCACCAGCACCCCAGGCACAGGCTCCTCGGCAGCAATAGCGGCTGGACTCTTCTCAAGCAAAGCATCTCGCCCCAGCCTCCACGGAGAAGTAGCTCCACTGAACTGATGAGGCTTGGGGTGTGTCTCACACTGCCTCTCTGAATAGCCCAGCTGGGGAACCCTCAGCCTACAACTACCCCAATTACAAACACAGTTCCCTATAATACTCGAACACGGCCAGCAGAAAACAAAAATATGCCTAGGAGTCCTCAAGCAAGGGGCATCCGAATGCAAGTGCCTCAACCTGGTCACTGGCTGCCCTCAAACTAAAACAGACATCCAGGCCTAACAGGAGCTTCAGCCACACACAGGTCAGGGACCCTGGCCTCTTTTTTTAAAATTATTATTTATTTTTGTTTTGTTTTGTGTTTCCTTTTTTTTTTTTTTTTTTTCCCGAGGTAGGGTCTCACTATAGCCTAGGCTGACCTGGAATTCACTATGTCATCTCAGGGTGGCCTCGAACTCACAGCCATCCTCCTATCTCTGCCTCCCAAGTGCTAGGATTAAAGGTGCGCCACCATGCCCGGCTTTTGTTTTGTGTTTTAAAGGTAGGGTCTCACTCTAGCTCAGGCTGACCTGGAATTTACTCTGTATTCTCAGGGTGGCCTCAAACTCACAGCCATCCTCCTATCTCTGCCTCCCAAGTGCTAGGATTAAAGGCGTGCGCCACCATGCCCGGCTAATATTTTATTTTTATTTATATTTGAGAAAGAGGCAGAGACAGAGAGGTAGATAGACAGAATGGTCATGCCAGGGCCTTCAGCCATTGCAAACGAACTCCAGAAGATGGGCCACCTTATGCATCTGGTTTACATGGGTCCTGGGGAATCAAACCTCGGTCCTTTAGCTTTGTAGCTTAGTGCCTTAACTGCTAAGCCAACCCTCCAGCCCTCTCATGGCCTCTTTTAATCTCCATCTGTCCAGTGCCTTGCCCTATAAATGCAACCAGACAGACTACTCTCCTGTCTTTGAAGTATTTAAGACACAAATGAACTGATCATTCTGGAAGACTACCTCTGGGCCACTTCCTACCTGTCATCATTGCTTCTTGCTGTGACACTAGAAAGGGTCCCTCAGAAGGATCTCACACACTGGTCCAAAGGTGACTGCTGCAAAGACAGTATTCCCAGTGACTCCATCTTCACCTCAGGAGCCAATGCTTCTTTGTCCGTTAAGACAACGATTTCTGTTATCAGCACTCACCCAGGCACCTGAGCCATCTCTAACGGGTCCTCTCATTCCCCTCTTGAGTTCTCTATCGTAGGATAGCTAACCTAGAGACATAATGTTCTTCTTAGGAAAGTACACATGTGGTACAGAGACTACATGTTCCAGACTCTTGCAGCAAGGCTGGCCCATGGAATCATGCACTTGCCCAAATAATGCAAGCAAATTCTGTGTCACTCGCTTAAAAGGAGATTGTTTCCAGGATCGACTTTGTTACTCCCGCTTTTGTGGGCTTTGATGCAGACATGGTGTGTACCAGCTCTGATTACATGAATAAGCACAGACACCTCGGGGAAGGGGAACTCGTCTCAGACTGATTTTGTAGAGTAGAGCTACCTGAAGTCCTGCGCCACCCCAGCTGCCATGACAAAAATGAAATGAGGTGTTGCAGAGATGACTCGGCAGTTAAATGCACTGCCTGAGGAGGGGGGCAGGGGCCACCCAAGCTCAGATCTCTAGAATCCATGTTAAACAGCTGGGTATGACCATGTGCACCTGTAACCCCAATCTTCTAGAAGAGCAGAGACTTGGGAATCAGTGGAGCTCAGGAAAAAAGAAAAACAGCAAACTCTGGAATCAGCCACAAATCTTGATTCAAATAGGAACAGGTGGAAGGTGACAGAGCAGAATAAATGTTCTGTTCTGGCCACTACAGGAAGTGCAGGTGAGAGCATGGGGTGCAATATGAGTGCACGCACACACCATACCACACACAAGCCAAAAAAAAAAAAAAAAAGGTGGGCCTGGAGAGAGAGCTCAGAGGTTAAGGCACTTGCCCGCAAACCCTAAGGACTTGCAAGATCTTGTGACAACAAAACAAAATTTAAGCAATTTTAACCCCAACTCCAGGCTCTGGTTACTTTTGCTCTTAAATATCTCCACAATTGTGTGTGTGTGTGTGTGTGTGTGTGTGTGTGTGTGTGCAGTTATTGTTATGTTTGAAGACAAGTCTCATTATGTATCTTTGGCTGGCCTGAAACTTGATACATAGACCAGGCTAGCTTTGAACTTGTGATCGATCCTTCTGTCTCTGTCTCCTGAGCACTGGGAATGCAGGTGGTATACGACCACACCTGGCTTCATCTCCAAAATATGGCTTCTGATGTCTCTCCAAAGACAGGCTCCATACCAGGTTTCCCTCCATTTCATTTTGCAGACCTTCCATCCTGTCAAGTGCTCTGGCCAAAAGCAGTGGAGATATCCCTGGCATCATTCATTCATTCTCTATCTCCCTCCCTCCCTCCCCCCCCCCTCATATCTTAAATATAGAATTTGTCAAGAAGTCCAATTAATTGTATTTTGAAAATATATTAAGGATTTGGCCATATCTCACTATTTTCAGGACTGTTAGAGAAAACTTCCCCTAGTTCTAGCCTTGCTATCAGTCCTCATTCATTTCTCTCTCTCTCTCATTCTTTCCCCTTCCTTCCTTCTATCTTTCCTTCCCTCCTCCCCTCCCTCTCCCTTTTCCCTCCTTTCCCTCCCTCGTCTCCTTTCCTTCCTTCTTTCCTTTTTCAAATAATATTTTTGATTTATTTTATTAGCAAGTAGAAAGGAATGAGAGTGAGAGAAAGAAACAATGGGTGCACCAGGGCCTTTAGCCACTGCAAATAAACTCCAGAAGAATGCACCACTTTGTGCATCTGGCTTTACATGGCTACTTGTCTTCAAAAATAAAAAATAACAAAAATAAATAAAATATAAAAAATACAACTGTGGAGATATTTAAGAGCAAAAGTAACCAGAGCCTGGAGTTGGGGTTAAAACTGCTTCAATTTTGTTTGGTTTTGTTGTCACAAGATCTCACTAAGTAGTCTTAGTTGGACTAGAACTCACTGTGTAGCCCAGGATGGCCACAAACGTGTGGCAATCCTCTTGCCTCTGCTTCCCACGTGCCGGTATTATAGGCATGCACCACCATACCCAGCAAGATTACCTGAATTTAAATCCTAACCCTGGCCCTTGCCCATGACTTTGCTCAAGTTACTTGAATTTTCTGTGCATTAGTGTGGTCTCACCTACAAAGCCTCTTAGAGTAGATGGTAGGAGCAAATAACTGCATGCATTCCAAGCTCTTGTGCTGTTAATTCTTCAAAAGGGCTCAGAATATTCATATTGGGAAGAAATCTTCCCTCATCTCCGTGTCTGCTGATCCCATCTCAAATCACACTAAACCCCCAAGATTTTGAAAGCAGAGACGTGGTTGTCTGCTGTGGTTTGAGGACAGCTGTGAGGAACCTTTCAAAGCAGCTGGTACAGGCATCTAACTAGAACATTTTCTTCACCTCCGATTCCTGGCAAAACAAGGCCTGCAGTTAGAAAGGAGAGGTTTTAATTACCAAGCCACCTGTCTGGCCATCTGAAGCAAACCCCAGTCTTTTGACTGGCTCCCTGTGGACAACAGGGCATTTGGGGGGACTATGCTCAGAGTCCTTAATGTTTTTCATATTTCATAGCCCTATATAATCAAGGAGAAAATTAACAGTTCTCCTAAACAGGCCACTGTTCTGTCTCCCTTTCTTCATTTATTATTAATGTTGGAGACAGACACTGAAGGTTTAGGTCAGAAATAGTTTGAATTCCCTCCTTTCCCTTCAGATGTTCAGGATAAGGCGGTCCCTCAGACCAAAGGCTTTTTTAATTTGTTTGTTTGTTTTGTTTTTCAAGGTAGGGTCTTGCTCTAGCCCAAGCTGACCTGGAATTAGTCTTAGGCAAGCCTAGAACTCACAGCAGTCCTCTATACCAGCCTCCCAAGCACTAGGATTAGAGGCGTGCAGCATCACACTGGGCCTTATTGATGTTGTGAAGACTGAAAAATATATGAAAGGTAAGTTGCTGTATTTAAACTCACAAAATAAAAATAAAATTCCTACTCTCAATAGCACAGGAGGGTGTAAAGAAAAAAATAAAGTAAAAGTAATAAGTAATTTTTAGGAGTATCATTTCTTAAGCTATATGTGGACACATTTTCTGTCTTTATCTTTCCCCCCCAATAAATAGATATAAGCCATGGAAGAAAAATGAGTCAATTAGACAAGAGAAAGAAAGGAAAGAGTTACAAATAGAAAAGGAAGAAGTAGGAGTATTCGTATTTGCAGACTACATGACCCTATACTTAAAAGACCTGAAAGACTGCACCAGAAAACTCTCAGACCTAGTAAACACCTTCAGCAAAGTAGCAAGATACAAACTGAACATACAAAAATCATTAGCCTCTGCCTATCCCAATAACATACTTGCCAAGAAAGAAACCAGGGATAAAATCCCATTCATAATAACTACAAAAGTTATCTAGGAATAAACCTAACTTAGAAGGCAAAAGAACTCTACATTGAAAACCTTAAGACACTGAAGAAAGAAATTAAAGGAGACATTAGAAGATAGAAAGACCTTCCATGCTCATGGATCAACAGAGTATTACAAAATTGGCCATATTACCTAAAATGATCTACAGCTTTACCACAATCCCAATCAAAATTCCAATGACTTTCTTCACATAACTAGATTTTTTAAAATCTTAAAATTCAGGCCAGGCGTGGTGGCACACGCCTTTAATCCCAGCACTCAGGAGGCAGAGGTAGGAGGATCGCCAGGAGTTTGAGGCCACCCTGAGAATGCAGAGTGAGTTCCAGGTCAGCCTGGGGTAGAACGAGACCTTACCTCGAAAAAAAAAAATCTTAAAATTCATATGGAAGCACAAAAGGCAGCCAACAGTCAAATGAATCCAAAGCACAAAGAGCAATTCTGGAAGTATCGCAATGCCTGAGCCCTAGGCCCAAGACCTGTGTGGAACTGCCACAGGGTCTGTCACGAGAGCAGTGACCTGGAAGAGAGCCTTGACTGAGTTCTAGCAGAAGAATATGGGCTGCACCATGAGTGACACCTCCAGACCTGGCTCATAAAACTTCTCACGCAACGTGCATTTCTTTGTGTGTGACCTTGAAGCCACATCTTGAAGATGGCAGAGCCAGAAGATGAAGGGAACCTGGGAGCTTGAGTCACTGCTTAGAAGGAGAGCACCTGCTGAGTGGGGACATCCAGAGCAAGCCAGCATGCCTGTCCCAAGTCACTAAAATTTTAGTATTGATCTCTGAGCGGCTAGTACTACACTAATTGATACAGCTCAGATCTTAATTCAGCCCCTCCACACAGCCTCACTTTGGTATTTGCAAGGCCACATTAAGGTATAAGTCAAGTGGGTGGTCAGACCCGCAATCAACCTCTCACACCTATGAGCCCCCATGACTTAACCAAGTAGAATGTTCACTCTCAACAGGCATACCTTATTCTACAAAACAGCACGTGCTACCATCTTTTCAAGAAGGGGACTGACGTTTAGCAAGATAAGCGCTCCTAAAGAACTAACAATTCAAAATTAACCCATCAGCTTGCCAGAAAGAGCAAGCCCTCTGCTACTTAGCTGCAAGCTCCAGCAGCCCTCTGAGGTCCCTCTGTTAGGCCTGACCAGAGCATTGAACTTTCCTTCTGTGTGACTTTACATTTGCACATATGGCCTTCTTCACTGCGCTCTTCTGTATCTGAAGTTGTCTAATGTATTTGAGCGTATGTTTAATTATCGGTCTTTCCACTACCAGGGGCACTGAGGTCTCATTCATGGCTGTGTCCAGTGCCTCCCGCAACAGTACATGATCCATGGAATGTCCTCAGCAAATGGGCAGAGGGAATAAATGAGACTGTCAGATATCACTGTTCTCAGTTGGTTTTATCCTCCGCCTAACTAGTACACTGAAGTTCTTCTATTCATATTTTAAAATGCAATATAGCTAGATGTCTATTAATGCTGATGAAATGCAAAACTGATTAAAACACTCATAATTAAAAAAAAAACTAATCCATCATTTCTACTGTCCATGCTCTGGGGACATATTAGAATGAATAAAATAGCTCTGACCACTTAGGAATTTCTAGTTGTGGGTAAGTCTTTCCCTTGGCTGGGCCTGGGCTGGCTAGGCCCAGCCCCCTCAGCCCTTTCTCCCCACATGGGTTCTTTGTGCCCTCCAGCTCCCCATATAGAAGGAGATCCTTGAACTTTCTTTTCACTCTTTTCGTTACAGTTGTTTTCAGGCTCTCTATGTGGGATCTCTAGCATTGTGTGTGCCTTTCCTTGGCTCTGAACTTCCCTCAATAATTATAATAATTTAATAATTATCCTTCTCGGTCTTTTTTATTCAATTCTTTGATTAAAATTAGAAATGAACCTAGGGTTTAGGGTGCAAGGACTTTCCTAGACTCTGAACACCCCATTATAGTTGGCGACTCTGGCAGGACTATCTTGAGAAGAAAAATTATGGTTATATTATGGGAGAAAATGGGAAGCACGTTTTCCTGCTGTGAGCATGACTTGGGGTATTTCTACTGCTTCTCTCCACTTGCAGGAAAACTGACTTGCTTTCTCTTCTTGCTGGAGGTTAAGATCATTATCTGTGGCTAAGCTGAGGGGAATGAATGGTGTGTGGCATTGGCCAGGCAGGCAGACAGGCCAGACAGACTGGGGACTCTGTCAGAGCCCCCATTCCCTGCCTGGCCCCACTCCATCCTGCTGGGATTGCAAGCTCTGTTAATGCATGCTATTGCCTGGGGCCAAACTGGGATGGGTGGGGATCTTCTGTAAAGGTGACAACTTCTGAAGAGAGATGCATTTAATTGAGCTTCTCAGACCCTCCACCACACTTAAGAAGGCTGAACTCCTTGGGAGATTGGGTGCTTGGGAGTTTGTTCTGTTGAGCTGAGCAAGCGGGAGGAAACCTGTGGATACATGAAGGCTCAGGAACCAAAGACTTCCAGCCTGAATGTCTTGTAGGTTATTTTTTTCTTTTTCCATTACAAGCCACTGTGCCACAAGACATATGGTTGCCCGTGGGGGATGGGAGGATGGAGCTCTGACTCCTGCTCTGGGCTCTGCCCCTCCAGTGGCCCAGCCTCTGCCCAGTTCAATTGGAGACTTGAGACCTCCCCTCTGGATTGGAGCAAGCCTGAGACTGCAGGTCTCTGACCATTAATTGGGGGAATCAGAGGAGGGACAGAATCTGCTTCAGCTAAGCCCCGAGCTTAGGTGCTTAGCTGGAAAGGTTTCTTCAACAGCAGGCTAGGCTCCATACCTTGCCACCCCCTGGCCCACCACCACCACGAGGTGAAGTCTGCTGCTGTGTCAACTGGGTGGGGGAGGTAACCAGGCTGTCTCTCAGGAAATACAGACACAATGGGAAAGACATGCCTGATGGTGCTTGCTAACTGCTGTGATTTTCTGCCAAAATGTTCTATGACAAATATATCTTTACATCATTTATTCATACAGGTATTATAAAAAGTAAAATGAGGGCTGGAGAGATGGCTTATCGGGTAAGCGCTTTCCTGTGAAGCTCAAGGACCCAGGTTCAAGGCTCGATTCCCTAGTTCCCATGTAAGCCAGATGCACAAGGTGGCACATGCATCTGGAGTTCATTTGCAGTGGCTGGAGGCCCTGGTGAGCCCATTCTCTCTCTCTTTCTGTCTGTCTGTCTGTCTGTCTGTCTGTCTGTCTGTCACTCTCAAATAAATAAATATTTGCAAAGTAAAATGAGCTAGGCTTAGTGGTACAGGCCTATTATCCTAGCTACTTGGGAAACTGAGACAGGAGGATCATCAATTCAAGGCTCCAATGTGACAGCCTGACCCCACATTTTAAAACCACATTACTTTTAAATTGCTTGGTAAAAACAAGTACAAAATTTTAATTGATGTCTTCCAAATTACTTAATGGTTAAAAATAAGTCATTAATAACTATATCTGATATTTTATCTTTTGTTTGGGCTTTAAACAAATAAGATGTTGTCTATAGGCCCCTTTTGGTTTCTTTATTATGTGTGATAAATTACAGTATGGCTTTCCTAATCCAAACAGTCCAACATCTCTCTCCTAAAGTTTTTGTTGGCATTTGATTTATTTAAAGGTCTTTTTTGGGGGGGTGTCTTTAAAAGGTCACATTTAACTGAAGCCTACAGTGAGCCAGAATTTGATACATGATATCACAAATATAATTACTGAGTTTATCTTCTAGGTCAACTTCAACTTACATAGAGGATTATTGAAAACAACAAAATTCTCCCTGAGGTGGAGGCTCATAATTTGCTAGATATTTAAAAATATTGTAATGGCCTGTTATTTAAAAGGAGGCGGCAACTGGCCTGAGTTCCAGGCCAGCCTGCCTGAAGACAGAAACAAAAATCTAGTTGCTCTTAATAAAATCATTTCCAAGTGTGTTAGAGGTGTTGATAAAGATTATCCCCAAAGTAGTTGTCATGTTTTGCCTGTATTCACAGGCTTATAATTTTAAAGATGGATTTCACGGAGTTTATTAAGAGGAACTATCTCAAATCAATGGATTAAAGTTTATATATTTACTGGTATTATAAGACAAGTCTGGTTGTCAGCTAGAGATTTTTGTTGACATAAACACTAAGGAGACTGTAAGTTTTTCTGCTGTTTCTCTACAAATTTCCAATAATAAGATGGTTAATTAACCCTTTGATGCTAGTCTATTTGCCTCTTTGTCATTGGATAATAAGATTAATCAATTTGGTATAGTTTTTCTTGTCTTAATAAGAAAGATGGTTAATTATGAGTTGAGATGAGATGATTAAAGGAACTTGGAAGGAATCTTTCAATGTTGGACAGAGAATGCTTGTTAAAAATGCTTTTCTTTTTTGAGTGGAACTTAGATCAGAATGTTGAAATATGTGGATGAAGGTGTGCATATGTAGAAAGATATAGGAGATCTAAAGAGACCAAATTTTGCCTAAAATTGTTTTATGTTAATAAAAATAACTATTATACATAAAATCAATTGCTATCCAAGATTAAGCTAAAAACATTGCTTGTGAAATACTATTTTGTCTTTCAAAACAGATTTGTCAAGGGTTGTATTAGAGCTTAGCTGTTTTGCTTCAATAATGACCAGATTCTGCTCTATTATATGCAAAGTAACTATCTCATTTCTGGCATTTCAAGTCCAGTGCTTATAACAAAATTAACTCTTAAGACATATTCCCTACTTTAGGGTGCAGCCTCATGCTCAAACAATGGCCCTCATCTGAGAGAAATAATGTCAAGCTCTGTAGTTCTGTTTCCAAAGTTTCCAGGGTAATTGGCACCCACATAGGTATCTGGACTAATCAAAGATGTTTTCAAACACAGGTGCCAAGACTTTATACTGTCTTGCTTGTCTTTTTTGCTGACAATTTCTAGGTTAAATTAATTGGTTTAGATGTATATTATTTTCAAGACTGGTAACAGGTCCTGCCTGTATTTACAGCTATTAGATATTTAAAGGAAAAGATGTGCCTACTTTCTATGCTTCAGATATGGTCTATGCTGCCATAGGACAACTCAACTTAAAGGTTGGACAAAATGACCTGTGCCATTCTTTAACTATATCTGTTTCAGTAATCAAATGTGCTACCTATGTACACCCTGCAAGGTTGGTGTAACTTCCCTTCTAAGTGTCCTAATAACCTATGCAGAAGCCAAAGCCAATTGGATTCACCAGAGCTAAAAAGGCCAATATTTTGGCCCCTGCTCCCAGGTCAAGAGGCCACTGGAGATGATGGGACACTTCTACACTGGCCCCCTGGCAAGTCACCTCTCTTTCTGATCAGGGAGGGTATTGAGACCCAGAAACAAAAAATGTACAGTCTGAAACAGGAGAGTCACAGCTGAAGGAAAATCAGTCTTCCTGGCTTCCCAAAGAAGGGAAAACTGCTTGGCCAGCATGGCCCTGACTCATCCTAACAGACAACAGATTCAGACACTACTGAACCATTCAATGAACAGTTCTGGGAGAAAATCTCAGCCAGCTCATGCTCAGATGGTCCTGAGACAACCCAACTCCATCTGTCTGGGGTCCCTTGAATTCTCCCCAAGGACCAGAAGTCCACAAGAAGGATAACTTCAAAGGTGACCAGTTTGCTCTGTGCTCACTTCCCATTAACTCTTTACTTTTATTATTTATTTATTTATTTAGATGCATGTGCCACCTTGTGCATCTGGCTTATGTGGGTAATGGGGAATCAAACTTGGATCTTTAGACTTTACAGGCAAGCACCTTCACCACTAAGCCATCTCTCCAGCCCTTTTATTCTTTCTCCCCAGCATTTTCTTCCAAAACTATCTTCCTGTACTTCATTAATGTACTTTTGGGGTCCTTTAGAATAGTTCCCTTCTCTGGAGAAACTCTCTAACTGCCATATTTATATACACACACACACACACACACACACACACACACACACCATTCACCTGGAAGTAGTTCAAGATCTGATGTCATTGCCCTCTGTCCTCTAAGAGCAGTTAGAATGTCTTCTCATAAGAGGGGGAATAAGAAGGGGGTACAGTTAGGGTGATTGCACCCCTGGAAGTAAGAAAAAGTCGTGAAAGTCTGTACTTGATATAAATCAAAGATGATCTGACTTCTTATCTCTTGCCTAGTTCCCTAGACCTGTTTTTCCAAACAACCGGGACCCCTCCTGGGAGGCAGGTCTTTCATAGGATTTAAACACTGTGGTTGATCAAGTTCATCTTCCAGAACTTGGTGTCAGGGTTAGCCTCTTCCTGAGATAGCCCCTAGCCCTAACCAACCAGCTGTCCCTCTGGTTCACCCGAGCCAGAAGACAGCCTACCACTCTAAGGTTATAAATACCTTTGCAAGGGGAAGGCAGGCTCTCTGACCACTTGGGAACTTTCAGCTGTGGGTGAGTTTTCATCTTGGCTGGGCCTGAGCTGGCTTGGCCCAAGCCTAGCTGGGAGGGACCCCAGCCCTTACTCTCCATGTGGGTTCTTTATCCCCTCCAGCTCCCCACATGGCAGGAACTCTTTGAACTTTCTTTTCTTTCCACAGTTTTGTTCCGGACCTCCACGTGGGATCTCTAGCCACGTGGGTGCCCTTCCTTGGCTTTGTACTTCCCTCAATAAATATAATACTTTAATAATAATAAATAAAGTAAAGTAAAGCTCCCTCTCCTCAAGCAGTTTGCAGATCATGTGCCTGGAACAATAATGGTCGCATAGCCTCCAAGTTTCCTTGTAGGCATGACCCTTGCCCTATCCTAGTCTGTGATTCTTGCCTAAGGATAGAGGTGACAAAACAGGCAGAAAAAATTTCTTTGCAGCTTCAAAGTGTGCACCCTGTTGGGAATGGAATGGACCTGGTTGGTAATTTATACTCTGGGGAAAACACACAAGGGGGAGAACAAAGTTTCCTAATCCCGTAAGAGACAAAAGTCTCTTTAACCACCCCCAGCCCTTTCAACAGGGGAAGAGGAAACAGCAAGGCTGCAGGCAGGTCCATGAGCTCTACAGGCAGGGTGATAAAGCCCCTGGAAAACAAGCAAGGTAGTGGTAGTGAAATCCCCTTGATGGAATGCATGCATGAGGCAAGAGAGCCCCAGGATTCTCGGGCAGCCTGAGATGCAGGCACAAGAAGGGCAGAGACGCTAAACACAAATAGCCTTGGCTGGGGAAAATGGGGGTCTGTATAGCAGCCACTCACATGTCCAGCTGAAAGAGACTGGACAGGGTGATGACCATTCTAGCAGGTGTCATCTGACAGATGCCCTTTGCAAACTAAATATATACCCCACAGATGTTTGGCCCAGTGTTCTAGAAGTTAGACACTACCCTGAGGGGAAGACAAGTGGTGGGAAACAGGCAAGTTTATAGATGATCCCTGGCATATTATTTTTCCTACTTTACAATAGTGCAAAGGCAATACGCATTCACTAGAGACTACAGAAATAGTGCCCTTCCCCCAGCCCCATCAGATGCAGCAGGATGTTGTCATGAGACTGGGCAATGACAGCAAGCCGCAGCTCCTCATCAGGCGCATGATCATGAGAAACAACCAAAACTCCAGAGTGTTGGTCACTAAACTGTGATGGTCAGCAGGTCAGGTGCATGTACACATTTTAGATTTGGGCAGTTTTGATTAATGATAAATTCATCACAATGTAATCCTACCATAAGTTGAGGAGCATCTATCTATCTATCATCTACCTACCTACCTACCATCTACCTATATGCAGAGGAGGAGCTCAAATAGAAACTGAGTTAAAGAAAATTAAATTGAGCTGGACACAGTGCACATTGATAATCCACTTAGCTGGGAGACTGAGGCAGGAGAATTGCTTAAGCTCAGGCATCTAAGGCAAGCCTACGCAGCACAGCAAGACACACACCTTGATCTCAAAAGAAAAGAAAATTAAATTGAGTTTGTGACACGGAGGGCGGCACCTTCCTCTATCAACATACAAAGTTAAGGCCAGTTTTGATACAACTGTGCCAAAATCCAGAGGTCATCACAAACCACTGACTGGTGAGGATGCCATGGAGCCATGGAAGGCTGCAGAAAGGGGTTAGGATATAAGCAGGGGTCTCCGGCTAGACAGATTTTGAGAAGTGGGGATTGGAAACAGTGAGGCCAGAGAAAATGCATCTGAAACACACTAAAGCAGAGGCAGGAAAGATTTAGTGCAACAATAGTTGAGGGTTGGAGGTGTGGCTCAGTGGCCAGGCACTTGCTAATCATGTGTTTAATCCCCAGCACCATACAAATTAAAGAAAATAAAATAATAATGACTCACCTAATTTGTCTGTAGCTCAGGAGTTGCTTAGGTGAGAGCCCCAAAGCACTTACTTATCTAAAAACCTTAAATGACAGGCCAAAGAATCTGGCCACACTTCTGTATGGTAGGAAATATGGGATCACTAAAGATAACTCAATCATGGTAGGAGATGCGCAAATTGTGTCTTTAGGACACAGAGAAGGTAAGGATGAGTTGGAGGACAGGGCAGGAGGGGATGGGAGGAGGGGAGGGGAGGAGGGGAGGGAGGGAGAGGAGAGGAGAGGGGAGGGAGGGGAGGGGAGGGAGGAGGGAGAGGAGGAGAGGGGGAGGGGAGGACAGGAGAGGAGAGGGGAGATGAGTTGGAGGAGGAGAGGAGGGAGAGGAGAGGAGAGGAGAGGGAGGGGAGGGGAGGGGAATCAACAGGGAGAGGGAGGAGGGGAGGGGAGGAGGGGGAGGAGGAGAGGGGAGGGAGGGGAGAGGAGAGAGAGGGGAGAGGAGGGGAGAGGGAGAGGAGAGGAGAGAGGAGGGAGAGAGGGGAGGAGAGAGGAGAGAGGAGAGGAGAGGAGAGGGAGAGGAGGAGAGAGGGGGGGATCAACAGAGGAGAGGAGAGGAGAGGAGAGGGAGGGGAGGAGGGGAAGGGAGAAGAGGGAGAGGAGAGAGGAGAGGAGAGGAGAGAGGAGAGGAGAGGAGAGGAGAGGAGAGAGGGAGAGGAGGAGAGGAGAGGAGAGGAGAGAGAGAGGAGAGGAGAGGGGGAGAATCAAACAGAGGAGAGGAGGGAGAGGAGAGGAGAGGAGAGGAGGAGGAGGGAGGAGAGGAGAGGAGAGAGGAGGAGAGGAGAGGAGAGGAGGGAGAGGAGAGGAGGGAGGGGGAGGAGAGGAGAGGAGGAGGAGAGGGGAGGGAGGAGAGAGAGGAGAGGAGAGGGGAATCAACAGAGAGGAGAGAGGAGAGGACGGGAAAGGAGAGGACGGGAGAGGAGAGGGGAATCAACAGACAAGGGAGAGGAGAGGAGAGGAGAGGAGAGGAGAGGAGAGGAGAGGAGAGGAGAGGAGAGGGGAGGACGGGAGAGGAGAGGACGGGAGAGGAGAGGGGAATCAACAGACAAGAGACTGAACATACAAGAGCTATGGAAACAGGGAAGAGACTGCAGAGATGGGTACTTAGTAAGAACTGATGTCAGGGGAAGGGAGGGAGGTGTTCGTAAGGCTGGATGCTAGTGAGTTTCCCAGGCTAAGACAGGTCCAGCCTGGGCATGGAACATACAGAATAGAAGTAGAAACTTGTACCTTGGAAAGAGGGAGAGAGAGAAATACCTAGTTGGCATTTGTTGTCAGTGCTAGAAGGTACGTCAATGCTCCCCTAACCATAGAGGTTTGCTTCTCAAAAGTTGAAAATTTATATATAAACTGGGCATGTAGCATGCTTCTGTAATCCCAGTACTCAGGAGGGTCAGGCAAGAAGATCAGAAGTTTGATGCCAACCTTTGAGACATAGAGAAATCCTGTTTCAAACCATTCTGCCAGAGGGGGGAGAAAAAAGCATGTGAACATTATTTCAATAAAAATAAATAACAGGGTGAGTAGGCCAGACCCCTGTTCCCCAGCTCCTCCCAGCTTCCTGGTCCCCAAGGTAGCAAGACTGGAGGAGATAAACTACCCCTCGTACTTCAGCCAAGCCACAGTTGAATCCATAGAGGAACTGGGGCATGGTCTCCCCCTTCCCCACCAAGACCAACTGAGGCCTTCATGACCCCACAGTGAATACCATAACCCCAGTGAGAAGGGCCCTCAGGGAAACGGGAGCAGGGCGAGGGATAAAAGAGTCTAATCTATTATACAACATATTTTTTTAAAGACAAGCCTGGTGGCAATAGCATGTAATCCCAGGAATGGGGAGATGGCGATAGGGAAATGCCTGGAGCTTGCTGGCCAGCCAGCCCAGCCTATTTGATGAGATCCAGGCGAGTAAGAAAACCTGTCTCAAGAAAAAACGTGGACAGGGAACTACTGAAGTGGCACAGCAGACAAAACACTCGGTGTACAAAACTGAGAACTTGAGTTCAGATCCCCAAACCTGATGTAAAAGGCTAACGCTGGTGCACCCGTGGTGAGAAGGGAAGACAGGATAATTGCCTGGAAATTTGCAAATGGAGTGGTAAAGCGGAAGAGACCCTGCCTCAAAATGAGGTGGGAGGTGAAGATCAACTTAAAAGTTGTCTTCTGATCTGCACACATCGTGGCATGTGTGTGTCTGCACTCACACGCATGAACATGCACACACATATATCAAAAAATTAATGAACTATTTTTAAAAAGGTGGCAGCTCAGTGGTTGGCTTGCAGTGCCTAGGTTCAATTTCCTAGCATCCACATAAAAGCAGATATAAAAAGTGACAGAAACATTCACTGGTAATGGCAAGACACTCTTGAATCATTAGGAAGTCCTTTTAAAAATGTAGGATTAGCTGGGCGTGGTGGCGCACGCCTTTAATCCCAGCACTCGGGAGGCAGAGGTAGGAGGATCGCCGAAAGTTCGAGGCCACCCTGAGACTACATAGTTAATTCCAGGTCAGCCTGGACCAGAGTGAGACCCTACCTCGCAAAACCAAAAAAAAAAAAAAAAAATGTAGGATTTAGGGGGCTGGAGAGATGGCTTAGCGGTTAAGGCGCCTGCCTGCTAAGCCTAAGAATCCGGTTCCAATCTCCAGGTCCCACATTTAGCCAGATGCAAAGTGATGCAAGGGCGCAATGCTGCACTTGACCACAAGGGAGCGCACACATCTGGATTTCGTTCACAGCAGCTAAGAGGCTGCTGGTGCGCCCATCTCTATCTGTCTCCCTCTCCCTCTCCCTCTCTGTCTCTCTCTGTGTCTCTCTCCAAAAATAAATAAAATAATAAAAATGTAGGATTTAGGGGGCTAGAGAGATGGCCTAGTGGTTAAGGTATATGCCAACAAAGCCAAAGGACGTGGGTTCAATTCCCCAGTATCCACATAAAGTCAAATGCACAAGGTGGCACATGTATCTGGAGTTTGTTTTCAGTGGCTAAAAGGCCCTGGCACACCCATTTTCTATCTGCCTCTCTCTCTCAAATGAAAAAAAATTTTTTGAGGTAGGGTCTCACCCTAGCCCAGGCTGACCTGGAACTCACTCAGTCTCAGGGTGGCCTCAAACTCACGGTGATCCTCCTGCCTCTGCCTCCTGAGTGCTGGGATTAAAGGCATGCATGCACCACCACGCCTGGCTCTCAAATAAATTTTTAAAAAATTATAAATGTAGGATCGAGCAGGATGTGGTGGCACCTGCCTTTAATCCCAGCACTGACAGCCAGAAGTAGTTGGATTGCTGTAAATTCGAGGCCACCCTGAGACTACACAGTGAATTTCAGATCAGCCTGGGCTAGAGAGCGAGACCCTACTTCAAAAAACAAAAAACAAAATTAAAAATTAAATAAATAAATTTAGTGTCAGATCTGATTCAGGCGGGCTGGGTGGGGCCTGGGATTGTGCCTTCACCAGCTCTTAGGAATGCTTATGATGCTAGCATGGAGATTACACTCTTGGGTAGCAAAGGACTAGACCAGCATCTGCAGCTACGATGTGTGTCTATCTGATGGCATACAAGCACTGCCAGTGACTCATAATCATATTATTTTAAGATATATGCAAATTTTCACTTGCAAAAATGAGGTGAAGTGTTCTTTTTCTATTTATTCATTGAGGTTATTTTTGAGGCAAGTTCTCACTATGGCCTCAGACTCGTGGTCCTCTTGCCTTAGCCTCCCAACTGCCAAGATTAGAGATATTCACTACCATGACCAGCTGTGAAGTTTTCTTGAATGTATCCAAGTATTTAGAAGTTGATTTGAGGGTTGGAGAGATTGCTTAGTGGTTAAGGTGTTTGCCTGTAAAGCCAAAGGACCCAGGTTCGATTCCCTAGTACCCACATAAAGCCAGATGCACAAGGTATTACATGTATTTGAAGTTCATTTGCAGTGGCTAGAGGCTCTGGCACACCCATTCTATCTGCCTCACTCTTTCTCTCTAATAAATAAAACAAATTAAATCGAAATTGAAAAATTTTAAAATAAAATTTGATTTGCAAAAGCAGTAAATATTGGGCTGGAGAGAAGGCTTAGCAGTTAAGGTATTTGCCTGCAAAGCCAAAGGATCTGTGTTCAATCCTCCAGGACCCACGTAAACCAGATGCACAAGGGGGCACATGCATCTGGAGTTCGTTTGCAGTGCTGGAGGCCCTAGTGTGCCCATTCTCTCTCGCTCGCTCAAATAAATAAATAAATTATATATATATTAAAACCCAGTAAATATTATTTAAATATTAAGCAATTTTAAATTTGGCAGAAATTGGACAGGTGGCCAGTAATAACTGACATGTGGTGTCTATATGCAGGAAACATTTAAGGTATTGCTTTAAAAAAAAAAAAAAGGCTGGAGAGGTGGCTTAATGATTAAGGTGCTTGCCTGCAAAGCCAAAGGACCCATGTAAGCCAGATGCACAAGGTGGTGCATGTGTCTGGAGTTCATGTGAAGTATTAATTTATGCTAGAGGCCCTGGCATGCCCATAAATAATAAATAGGAATCTATTTCTAAATCTCTCACCAATAAATAAATAGGGAAAACTTCCAGGTTAGAATAAGCAGTGGTCGTGCAAAAGGGGAGAAGTCACATGATGGGTAATAGAGACACAGCAAGGTCCTAACAGCATTTCTAGTGCCGTGCTAAGGTCATTTATTCCTCAACAACTAGACAGGGAGATAGATGTTCTCATTGTCCCAGTGAGTACACTGTGGCTCAGAGAGGTGGCCCAGGGTCACACAGCTTGGGTTTATGTAAGTGCTAACCTGAATCAGATGTGACCTGAAGTGTGCATGGCTCCCAAAAGCTCTCTCTTGGTCAGCAAACGCAGCCAGGTGCTGTGTCTGCACAGTTCTCCTTTGCTCAGGGTTGCCCCTGCTGCTGCCAGTGCCACTGCCACCATTTCATTTCAGTAGAGCATCCTTGCGTTTATGTCAGCCAGAACTGTGGGAATTCCAACTCACTGAGTCCCTTGTAAATCAGCTATGGTCATTCTCATTTCCAAGAGGATAGACCGAGGCTTAACCAGAATTCCACAGTCCCAACTCCAGATTCAAGGCCCAAGTCCACCTCCCCCTGCTTCTCCCCATGGGGAACCTTGGCTAATGTGCAGGGGTTTCCTCCCAGGCTGGAGGGACTTCCCATCATTTGCCAAACACACGCCCCCCCACCTTGCTCTCGGCCTGGTGGACACATGATACCGTTTAAACCAATTCAGAGGTTAACCTATAATCTTGGTGTCAGTTGGTGGCTAATAGCTGCCTTGTAATCATGAGGGGTGCACCAGACCTCCGGCAGGTGCAGACAAGTCACAAAGAAACCCACTCTGAGACTCAGCCTGCTGGAACCGTCGATGCCTAGACTCGACAGCAAACTGCACACATGCAGAATGCCACAAAAGCTGTTCAAAACCAAAGGAAAGGTACTGTAAATAACTCTCATAGGGGCTAATCAATTATTCTTCCTAACCAGCATCTATTCACATGGCATTACAAGCAAAGCCTAACGTACTATTATTTCCCAAGGAGAGCATTCTAGAAACAAGGATTTAGTATAAGTCAAATAACACTCCAGATTCTAACCTCCATCCCCTTTAATTTATGTTAAACATGGTATTTGAAACCATCACTGCTTTTCTCTTGCATTTAGAAGCCAGACTCTCTAACTTCCCTTTCTTGTTGATACCTACAACTTCCCTTCCTCCCTTTCCGTGTTTCCTGCGGAGTGGGGGGATTCATACAAAAAGAGAGAGCATCCCTTTCTTCCCCAGTTAGTGCACTGTGACAAGAGTGAGTTCTTCCCATCTCCTCCCATCGAGACCCTGTGCCCCTAACAAAGTCTGCCCACTGCCCATAGGCACTCATCAAAGTCCAAAGGAAGGAGAGTCACAGGGCATCATGTGACTGATGGGACATATACACACCCAAGTCCAGCCACACATCTGCGATCCCTGTCCGTAAGATGAGGCCCCGTGGGAAAGGACAGCACAGCAAGGCAAAGCTACAATCTACAGCTGGTTGGGGTTAGCCAAAACTCTGAACAGAACCCAGCACAATGCTGCTGGGCTGCGACTCCCCAGTGAAGGCTGGTGAGGCTGATGGGTCCCCATGGCCATCCCTAAAGGGTCCGCTCCCTGGCCCAAGCTGGACCCTTCAGCAAGAGCCAGCCACGTGAGAGAGACAAGGAAGCAAGAGAAGTGGGATGAGCGGCCGTCTTAGCCAAGGAGAGAAAGTGGGTCACTCCAGGAAATGAATGAATCAATGGACAAAAAGGTGATATCACAAATAAAGGACAGTCAGGCATTTGGAGTGGTCCAGGCCCCAGCCCAAATGACTTCTCACCTTCCTGGGCGGGAGTGCAGACAGGGCCAGAGGGACTCCTTCTCTTAACCCTTAGGGACAAAGCCTGAGGGGACTGAAGAGATGGTCTCCAGAGCAAAGAGTAACCTGACCCTCTGGGTTTTGGTCCCATGAAGGAAGGGTGATCAAAGGCCCACTCAAGGCTGTGGGGAACCTTCCAGTGGCCTGCAGTCTGCACCAGCCTCCCCTCCCACACACAGGCACGTTTTCACCGCCTCCTCTATGCGGGTGTCATGTCTGAAGAACAGCAACACATCTTCCATATGCCTGGAAGGGACCACGAGGAATGGAGAGCCACCCCAGCTCGATGTCCTAGACAACCATGTTGCAGCCCCCGCATTTCTAAACCTGAAATTGTTCCACTTGATTTATTCTTTTCCAGCTTTATTGAGGTATTCAGCGCAGTGTGATGGCTCGATGGATACAGACACTGTGAAATGATGACAATAATCAAGTTGACGAGGGCAACCATCCCCTCCTACTCTCTGGTTTGCTGGTAAGAATGCATGAAGTCCACCACCTTGGCAAATCTCGTACACACAGTACTATCATGGTACTTACACCATCCTGTGCATTACTTGTGAGAATTTACTCACACAGAACTGAAAGTTTATATCCTTTGGCCACCCTCTCTGTCTCTCACCCCTTCCTCTTAGCCACAGCAACACTATTTTACTGTTTCTGAGTCTGATTTTTTTTCCCCTAAGCTGAAGTTTTGACTCCAACTTCTAGCCAAAATGCTGAGTGAACACAAAGAATTTGGAAGTGTCTCAGCCTTCTACTTTCCTCTTCACAGGATGCTCCCATCAAGAAAAACCAAGTCACTTCAAGCAGCTCACCAGGAGGCAGCAAGCTTTAGTCTTCCATAGCCCCTGAGGGCAGTGATGGCCTACCTCCCTGTTCCTCCTCCCTCTGCTTCCCCACGGCTGCTGGTCCTCGTCTATCAAGGTAGATTCCGTGTCTTTCCTCACATCAAGACAGAGTCACCCACAGTGCATGTGGGGCAGGGCTGAAGGACAGACCACAGGGGCACTGGCCACTGCAAAGGATTGCCAAGGGCTGGTGACTGTTTCCACCTAAGGACATGACCCCAGAGCTCCTGACATGCCACCCAAACCAAAAGCCCATGTCACTTCTTTCCCTAACCACCATCTCTACACTCTATGAGGGTTTTTGTTTTTGTTTATGTATTTATTTTGCAGGGAAACACATGGATTTGCTAAGATACTCATCCCTCCAAGGAATACTTATGAAGTTGCTACGGTGTTTGAAGAAATGCTGCATGTGAGAATTTTTCAAAAATAGTAAGTGAACAGAAATGTATACCTTAAACAGATGGGACTTAAAGACCTCTCTGGTCTGGGACTTTTCAAACGCCCGCTTCCAGCCGACCAGACTGGGAACTGTTTGATAGTACCTCTCTGACCAATTACATACTAATTAAAAGACCTCAGTGTGCTGGAGGTAGCAGCTTTGCATACGGACTTTAATTACTGGGCCCTAGTTTTGCCAAGAAAACACAAAGGGCTTTTCTGGCTGAGGTGGAGAGTGAACACATGGACCGTGTGGGAGGGGAGGGCAGGAGTGAAATCCAGAGCCGGAAGCGAAGCAGTCCCCTGTAATCTCCTGGAAGGGCTATGGACCAGCGCCATCAAACAAAGCACATTCTGAGGAGTCATTCCTTCCTGCCTGGGTCCTTTTCTTTCTTTTGGGGGGCGTGTGTGTACAAATACATAGTGTGCCCATGTCTGCAAGAAGATGCGCGCGCGCACACACACACACACACACACACACACACACACACACACACACGTGTGTGTGCTGAGGCCAGAAGAGGATGCTGGTACCCTCCTCTAGGACTCTTGTTGAACCTAGAGGTTTCCAGGTTGGGTTAGACTAGTTCATCAGTGTACTCTAGAAATCCTCCTGCCTCTGTCCTCCTCAAAACTGGGCTTACAGGAATGTATGACCACATAAGTTTTCACAGAGCTGCTGGGGATCCAAATTGAGCAGCTAGTGCTCTCACCCACTGAGCCATCTCCCCAGGCCCTCCTTTGCTTGATCGTGGACCAGAATCTCAATCTCTTCCTAGGTTTCACAGAGCTTGCTATATCCCAGAATTCTGGGCTAACCAGAATCCATTTCCCTAACTCTCTCCTGGTTATGACAACACAAGGTTGAGGCAGGGCTACACCTCAGTCTCCAAAGATGTGGCTCAGGCATAACCACCTGGCACAACTGAGCCTCTCCTGCCATAATGTTTAATTTGAGGATGTGTGCTTGACCACAACTGGCACTGCCAGCTTGGCAGCTCATACCTGGGAAGACACGCTATCTGTCCAAGTCGAGGGAAAGTGATGAGTGAGGTCTGCAGTGGCAGTCACAGGGAAGGAGAGATCCGAAAACCGACAACCCAGGGGAAGCAGAACTGAGAAACAGGAAGGCCCCAACATTGAACTAGCATTTGCAGGGCTGGATCAAGCCATTCCTGGTGGAATCCACTCCGAATGTTTTAGGACTTTAAGCCAGTAAAATGCTTTTGTGCTGCCACTGGCTCAGTTGGCTTTCTATCAATGTGTAACTAAAACTATCATATCTGGAATAATAATAACAATAATGCTGGGAGGCAAGAAGTTAAAACAACTGTTCAATTCTACAGTGGTCCAGCTACAAGGAACACACGTGTCATGGCCTCTGAGGGGCCCTAGAGATCTTGGCCCATAATCAAAGAATTCTCAAGCTGGAAGAGACCTTAGAGACAAAGCTTCCTGTTCAACCATCTTTCCTGCCTTTTCCTAAGCAGGTGTGTAAGTGAAGGCCCATGGAGGCGAGATATCACATAGCAGCCAAGAGACAAATGCTTCCTTTTGCTGTCTAGGCCTAATATGCAGCTGGGGCTCAGTAAATCCTTCTTAAAGGAACACTGCAGATGCAGGATCTAGGAACCAACTTCTTTCTCTCTTCTCTTCCCATTCTTTTTCTCTCCCTCGCCTCTTTCCTCTTTCTACTATTGCTCTCCCCTCCCTTCTCCTCCTCTCATCCTCTCAGCTAATTAAATCTCAGTCTTTTCCTTTTTGAATATGGCAGATTTCTTTTCCAGTTACTTCCTGTGTGGACGGCCTACCCCTCCTCTAACCATCCCCCTCTGTCTTTGTTTGATTGACACTAGCATCTTATTTCTTCCTGCTCACTATTCTGCCCTTTCAGCCTCTCAAGACCTTGTCTTTACTTGAGTCCATATTGATCACTTAAGAATTCTATACTGCTCACTCCTCCATCTTTCAGCTTCTACCTCAACTGTCAGTTATCTTTCTATTCCTTAACTGTCCTTTTCCTATTTCACATACAGTATTTAAAATTGTATTTAAAAATAACAGGCTGTGGGCTGGAGGGATGGCTTAGCAGTTAAGGCGCTTGCCTGCAAAGCCCAAGGACCCAGGTTCGATTCCCTAGGACCCACATAAGCCAGATGCACAAGGTGGCACATGCATCTGGAGTTCATTTGCAATGGCTAGAGACCCTGCCTCCCCCACCCTTTCTCGCTCTTAAAATAAAGAACAGCTGAAGATTTTATACCCTAATTACTAAAAACTCTCTCTCTCTTTCTCTCTCTCTCTCTCTCTCTCTCACACACACACACACACACACTCCTAAAGTCAGTTTCTCAGAACTGAATTATCTTTATCCTAGTTATCTTTATCTACCTAGGGTCAGATCTCAGCTACCTAAAATATTTTTCCTTTATTTTTCAGAAACAGAGTGGCCTTAAACTCCTGCATTCAAGCAATCCGCTTCAGTCTGCCAAGCTGTTGGGACTACAGGTGTGTACCACCACACCCAGCTTACCTGAAATATTTTAAATGGTTCAAGATGGTAGTAGAAAATAGGTCTAATCATCTATTTCCTGCCTCTTCCTGAAATGACATGATCAGTTAATTTTGCTTCCTGTGACTAAATTCCCCCTATTTCCATGACAGATGAATGCCATTTGCCAGCGTATAATGTTAGCCAAGATCTGGTAATGCACAGATGGAAAGCTTCATGCAAACGTGAAGCAAGCTTATTACTCTCTGGAACCCAGTATGCAGTTGGCAGCCCTCACGAATTACAATTATTATTCTTGTATTCCTTTTAGATGTCTTAGGAACTTACAGGTCTTTGGAGAAAAGGCTGGGGGAGTTTGGAGGAGGTTCACAAACCCATTTGCTCTCTAGTCCAAGTGAAACCTTTTATTAGAATGTTGGACGGGGAGGTGGAAACTTAATTCAGGATATAAATGAGTGATACCTTTTTATAAAACCTCCCTTTTGCATACACACATGGATCATATGATCTGCAATGTCTTCTCTTAACAGAAGCGTTCTGAGGAGAGACACAAAGGAAATTTGAAAGATATTTACTATGGGTACAAATTTTAGGCTTCGTTTCTTAGTACCATTATTAATATAATTCCTGTTAGGCTGTCTTTCTAGAATACTTTTTTCAAGTAGGGTCTCACTCTAGCCCAGGCTGACCTGGAACTCACTCTGAAGTCCAGGCTGGTCTCAAACTCATGGCGATCCTCCTACCTCTATCTCCCAAGTGCTGGGACTAAAGGTATGAACCACCACGCCAGGCTGTAGAACCCTTCTTCTTAATATCAAACTTTGGAATGGTAATTCATTACAAAACCAAAAACTTAACTTTCCCAGCCTGGCTTCTTTATTTTATTCTATTCTATTCTATTCATGCGTCTCTATTGCTTCCTTCTTTTTCTCTCAGGCCAGCACCACATCTGCCCAATTGTTCTCTATTTCCAAAGTCTGAGGTCTGGCTTCCTGACAAAGTGTTTAGAGGACAAGGTGACCCAATCCTGAAAGGCAAAATCCCGGTGGGAATGTTTCACTGATAGGAAACACGAGTCAGGTCAGGGTGAGAAGAATTGCAAATTTCCCCACTACATTCTCCTTCTTACTATACTGAGATATGCTTCTATCCCCCAACATGCCTGGAATAGCCTCAGTGCCAGGAGGTCTGTGTGACATTCCTGGTTCATCTCATTTTGAAATAGTGGCAGCATGAAAAGTCAACGTGACTCACTCAACCCCGTCCTGTGATTTTTGTCCCCACCTTAACCCCGGCCTCTGACCCTGCTTTCTGAAGATAGACAGACAGACAGATAGATGGAGAGATAGATGATTGATAGATAGATAGATATTAGATATAGATGATATTTTTTTTCCAAGCTAAGCATTTCTCAAGCTGTGATCTGGGGATCACTTACAGCAGAACACTCTAGGGTACCCGCTGGGAAGGCAGGTTCCTGAGCCTTCTCCAAACATGCAAGGGCACTAGGTCTGGGCTGGATGCTGGGGTCTGCAGTGTTATCTCTGCAGTTGACGGAATGTGAAAACTGGTCCAAATCTCTTCAGAGTGCCCAACTCCACTAAAAGGACCAGAACAGGGGTGTCCTTCCCCTCAGTCCCTCATTCTTACTAAGTCCTTCACTTCTACATCTGTCCCCTCTCTAAGAACCCCACCCTCCCCACGGGAGCTCCTCTACTTTCACTTAGGACATAATCCAAGTTTCCCAAGTAGTCTCCCCATATGCTTGCTTCATAAATGAGATTAAGGGTCCCACCCCACTCCTGCCTTCTCATGGGCAGGGGCTCATGTATCTATACTCTTTCCTTCTCTCGCTCTCTCTCTTTTTTTTTCCAGGTAGGGTCTTGCTCTAGCTCAGGCTGACCTGGAATTCACTATGTAGTCTCAGGCTGGCCTTGAATTCATGGTGACCCTCCTACCTTGGCCTCCTAAGTGCTGGGACTGAAGGTGTGCACCACCACACCCAGCTCTTTCCTTCTCTTCAGCACTTTAACTTCCACCTATACTCTAATAACATCTCTGTAAACCCTACCCTCTGGTCTTGGTCTGTGGATTTCAATTCTTTAAAGGACCAGAATCTAGAGATACCCCAAAATTCCCAGGTCATACTGGTGCATTGGCGAGGAACTACAATTCCTGTATCACACTGGTTCTTGGCCAGGACTCCCAAGGGTGTTTTCCTGCTTCCTGCTTTCCTTAGCTATGGTCAGCAGCCATGATGTGTTCTAGCCCCCAATGCTCTACAGTTCTTTGGCTTGGGAACTGGGCACATTTAAAAGTTGGTAGTTAGTAGATTTGGGAACTTTCTGTGGGAGCCATGTATTAAACTATTTTCTCTTTCTGCCTGCTTGTAAAGCCAATAGCAAAATGTAGAACACTGTTAACTGAGTTTTCAATGCTGATGACCAGTGCTAGTATTCAGGGGAAATGAAGATTCCACCTGGGACTGCTGTGCTGGGTTTGTGCCAACGAAAAGTTTCAGAACACAGATTCGGCCACGTGGCAGAGATACCCCAAGGGGCACCCTAATCCGCAAAGCAGCAACCCATGCTAGGCAGCAAGTGGAAATGGGGTGATGACAAGTAGAGACCCCAAAGACAAAAGCAGCTTATGGTTGTGACCACTTGGTGGCAAGACCCAAGCAGCAGAAACAAGTTTGTAATTAGGCAAGAGGCTAAGACACTCATTTGCCTGATGTTTTCTGGTCTACCTTTTGAGATATTTCCCATCTGAGAACTGGGAGAATTGCTTAATGGCTAGAAGCAATTACTAGGGACATCTGCCTGATGTTTTCTGATTTACCTTTAGTGTACATAAAATAAGATGTTTTACCTGTGGACACTTTTATATTCTCTATGTTGCATGTGGTAAATTACAGTAGGGTTTTCTGAAACCAGACAGCCAGACAGACTTTTACAAGGAATTCACCCTGAGTTCTATCAGTTCTATCTTGCTTGCATCCTACCTAGATTAAAGAATAAAAGAGTCAAAATGTTTTAAGATTTAAGGCATGGTGCCACATGCTTTTAATCCCAGCACTTGGGAAGCAGAGGTAGGAGGATGGCTGTGAGTTCAAGGACAGGCTGGAACTACTGAATGAGTATCAGGTTAGCCTGGATTAGAGTGAGACCCTACCTTGAAAAAAACAATGTTTTAAGAGAATATTAGAGGCTCAATCCACAAGGGTGTTGAGTCCCTATCTCATGTAGCTATTAGAACCTATTTGGCTTTCCTGTTATATAGGGTTCCATATTTATTCCCAAAAGAAATTTTGTTTGTTTTGCAAAGACTGCTTTAGTGGCTAAGAATCGCTTGAAGGCTATGTGGTTAAAAAGAGAATGTCATAGGTCCTACACAGGTGTTAAGATCAATCGGACAAAATGCAAGAAAAGGTCATCTAGATCATAGATTATTACTTACACTCTCATCATAAGGAAGCAGCTAAAACCGAAGGCTCTACTCCCTCTCATGGATGCTATTGAAGGGGACCAAGATCTAGTTACACCAGACCACATTGGTAAGCAGCGACTAACACAAGTCAGTCTGGCTTTTGCCTTATAGCCACTGACAAAGAGAGAAGAGGTCTCCAGGGGACATAGAGTATGAACAAAAGTGATCTGGGAGACGTTTCAGATTATCACTGTGTTGGTTTGATTCAGGTGTTCCTTTTTAAACTTAGGTGTTCCCCCCCTCCCCCGAGGTAAGGTCTCACTCTGGAATTCACTACGTAGTCTCAGGGTGGCCTCAAACTCACCTCTGCCTCCCGAGTGCTGGGATTAAAGGCGCGGGCCACCATGCCCGGCTAAACTTAGGTGTTCTAAATGCTAGGTCCCCAGGTGACAGCAAATCGGGAATTAAAGCCTCCTGGAGGCAGTGCGTTGTTGGGGGCGGGCTTACAGGTGTTATAGCCAGTGTCCCCTTGCCACTGTTTGGCACACTCTCCTGTTGCTGTTGTCCATCTGATGTTGGCCAGGAGATGATGTCCACCCTCAGCGCATGCCATCATTTTCCCTGCAAGCTGCTCTTGGTCAGGTGTTTTCTGCCAGCATTGCAAACCTGACTACAACAGTCACCTTTTGTTTTATAGGCGGGTAGTCATGCGTCTTCAGCAGACTTCCCTAGACTCTATCCAAGTATGATCTGTAAAGTACCTTCTGTGAAGGCGTGCATGCTCCAAGATAAAATAAATAAATATATAAATAAATAAATTCTTATAAAGGCTATGCCACCTCAGCACTCTTAGCTGCCATCGAGTCGTGTATGCTGACCTCTGGCTGGTAAAATAACCCTAAGCCCCCAAGGACTTGCTTTTCTAACTCAGTAGAAGCGCCATACAAGTGATTGAGACTTTAAATCACGATCAACATATGGAGAATTTTCTTTTTTCAGGTAGGGTCTCACTCTAACCCAGGCTGACCTGGAACTCACTCTGTAGTCCCAGGCTGGTCTCGAACTCATGGCAATCCTACCTCTGTCTCCTGGGTGCTAGGAATAAAGGAGTGTACCAGCTGGAGATTTTGACTGTTTCTCACTTTTTTTGATGTAAATTATATTAACAAATTGTCATATGCTGTTAAAAATCATGGTAAGCTGGATACTGAAAAGGGCTGGTGCCCCCTGATCTCAGACCCTTGTACTGAGGCAGAGTTGGCCACCTGGCTCAAGGGAAGGAGAACAATCAGCATATTAACAGTCTAATTCTAGGGCTGGAGAGATGGATCAGCAGTTAAGGGACTTGCCTGCAAAGCCTAAGGACCCCAGGTTGTATTCCCCAGTAGCCACATAATGGCATATGCATCTGGAATTTGTTTGCAGTGGCAGGAGGCCCTGGTGCACCCTCTTTCTCTCTCATATATATATCCACCTCTCCCCCCCCCCAAAAAAAATAAATAAAAATAGTTATTTTAAAAAAACTTTGGGGCTGGAGAGATGGCTTAATGGTTAAGGTGCTTGCCTACAAAGCCAAAGGACCCAGGTTTGATTCCCCAGTACCCACATAAGCCAGCTGCACAAGGTATCACATGCATCTGGAGTTTGTTTGCAGTGGCTAGAGGTCCTGGCATGCCCATTCTCTTTTCCTGACTCTTTCAAATAAATAAATAAAATATTTTTAAAACAGAGTTTGACTATATACTTTATCTATTGCCTTTGGCAGACCTCTGTCAGGTCAATAGAGTTCTGATATTTCTTTCTAGAATATCTTTCTTATAAGATAAATACAAATCCCTAAAGCAACAGATTTACCTAGGGCTGACAGCAAGCTAAAGTTTTATAATCTAACAACAGGCAAACTGGTAATCCTAATTTGTTACATGACATCATTAATACAATTCACATTCAACTCTTTTTAATAGGTTAATAGATTTACTTATATGTGTTACTATGTTGGTTTGTTCATGATAGCAGTTATAAAAATTGGTTTTTAAATGCTGAATCAAGTTGACTATGTTTCTAGGTCAAGCTTTTTTTTTTTTTTTTTTTTTTTTTTTTTTTTGTTTTTGTTTTTGTTTTTCAAGGTGGGGTCTCACTCTGGCCCAGGCTGACCTGGATTTAACTATGTAGTCTCAGGGTGGCCTTGAACTCATGGCGATCCTCCTACCTCTGCCTCCCTCCCGAGTACTGGGATTAAAGGCGTGCGCCACCACGCCCGGCTTAAGCTTTTAACTACTAGAGAAACTGAGTCTTGATCAAGATCATTTGTTAGTTGCTGATTTCTTTTATAAAGCTATATTTAAACATACCTGCGAATCCTAATTCTACTAAGTGGCCATTTCTGGGTTTATGCTTTAGGTTTGGTAAATGAAATGATCTAGCTTCATTCATTGTGACTTTGTGACTAGAGGGCAAGAAGTACTTCCTCTTGGTCTCATAATCTGTGTGCGCTCTCAAGTTTTGAGGTGTCCCATTCATGATTCTTGGGTCAAAGTGAGTTAACCTCAAGTTGTAAAGTTGTTGTCTACAATGTCATTAAGCTTCATTTATCTTTTTTCCAACCTTTTTCTTTTTGGATTTTTAAAATATTTTTATTTTATTTTTATTTTATTTTATTTCATTTATTTATTTATTTATTTATTTGTTTCTGGTTTTTCAGGGTAGGGTCTCACTCTAACTCTAATCCCGAGTGCTGGGATTAAAGGTGTGCACCACCACACCCGGCATTATTTTGGTTTTTGGAGGTAGGGTCTCGCTCTAGCCCAGGCTGACCTAAAATTCAATATGTAATCTCAGGGTGGCCTTGAACTCATGGCGATCCTCCTACCTCTGCCTCCCAAGTGCTGGGATTAAAGGTGTGTGCTACCATACCCAGCTAAGCTTCAACTATTTTAATACCTGTGAGTAACAAGAATGAGATGTAAAATTACTTGATGTTAATCAAGGTAACCCTAAATGATGTGCATCAGATTGATTGCTATATATTCCTATTTCAAGATTAAGTTTGTGCCTAGTCCAGTTTAAACAGAGAGGGCTAAAGTCACGAAAAATGTATATATGTATAGATGTATTTTAAAGCAAAGTTAGGTTACTAGAAACTAGGTTTTCAGCTTTAAAACAGGAATCACTTGTTCATGCTCTCTGTAACAGTAGACAGGTGTTCTATATAATAAACAAAATGCCAAACTTCAACTCTGCTTTTAAGATTGCTTTACAGACTCAAAAAAGTCAAAATTTTGGATGGGTTTTAATGCTTATTATAATAACTTATATCTTAGATTGCTTCAGTTAGGCTTGTTGATAGAACACCAAACTGTTAAAGTGTTTTACCTATTGTTACAAATATTGGTGTCCAACCCCTTTCCTATCTCTGAGACCCTTCGGAACTGACCCAAGCTGTAGGTTAGCCCCTCAGACATTTCAATTTCCTGGCAGACAGTGACTGTGAGGCTTTAAAGGCCACGGTTCAACTGTGCCAAGAAGAATCAGGGATGATTGTAAGTCACAGGATTCTGCCTTGTGTGTTGGCTCACACCTTTATTCCCTGGACCTGAGAGGCAGAGGCAGAAGGATCAGGAGATAGAGGCCAGTCTGACACCAAACAGTGACAACAGACTTTTTTTTAATCCCCAAGGCTACCATATTTACTTTGGGGACACTTCTCCTGATGTTTTAAAACAGAAGTGTTAGGACTTTAGTCTGCATTAGTTGCTTTTTAACAAAACCATTTTCAAGTGTTTTAAACCCATTGCTAAGATTACCTCCAGGGCTGTCATCATATTTTGCCAGTGTTGACAAATCCAAGCTTTTGTTCAAGGCTGGTGTAACTCCCGAGGGGCTCCTCCTGAGAGCACACAAAGCCAGTTGGAGGCACAGGAGCTAAAAAGGGCAAGTAGTATTTTGGTCCCTGCTCTTGGGTCGAGTAGGCCCCAGGAAACGATGGGACACTCCCAAAGGCTCCTACAAATCCAGTGAGTCACTTGTTTCCTTGATCAGAGGTTGTATGGACACTGGGAGTTGGACTCTAACTAGTGTACAGTGTGCAGAAGGAGGGTCAGCACGGAGGGGAAGGTACCTGTGGTGGTTTGAGTCAGATGTGCTCTGAATGCTTCGTCCCCACCTGGTGACAACTGGTGAGAGGTGGAGCCTTGCTGGAGGAGGTGTGTTGTTGGAGGCAGGCTCAGGGATGTGGTAACCAGCTCCATCTTGCCAGAGCTCAGCTCCTGCTGCTATTTTCCACCTCCTGTTGCAGATGGTGATGCCCAGCCTCTGCTCATGCCATGCCTTGCCACCATGAAGCTTCCCCTCTAGATTGTAAGCCAAAGTGAAAAACGTTCCTCCCATCAGCTGCTTCTGATTGGATGCTTTAGCCCAGCAACAAGAAGGTAACTACAATGCTCAGTGCTTCCAAAGCCAGCCACATGGAAGCATGGGCCTGGCTCATCCCAGCAGACGGCTCTAATGCCGAGACAGCCATAGATCTCCTCCCAGGTTCCTGAAAGTCCCTCCTGAAGAACCACAGCTGACCCTCAAAAGTGCATGTATACTTCCATTTTAGCTATCTACTTAGTCTTTAACACTGAACACAGAAAGCATAGCCAGAAAGTCAAGCATGCTTTAAATGGTCTGGGTGACATAGCCCAGGGAATTTCTCTTCTTTCTAAGGTCAAATGAGAGAGGCAACTGTGTAAGACTGAGTGACATCTGCTGTGTTCATGGAAACTCAGAGCAACATCTGTGTCATTGTCAAGGTTAAATGCTGTGTGGATATTCTTTTGGTAAAAATAGCTTATTTATTTGAGAGAGAAGGGGCCTGTCAGGGTCTATTACTGCTGCAAAGGAATGCTACTTTGTGCATCTGGGTTTACATGGGTACTGGGGAATCAAACCCAGACCATCAGGCTTTGAAACAAGCACCTTTAACCACTGAGCAACCTTTCCAGCCCTGCGCACATATTCTTGATAATTCTGCTAATGTCTCATCTGCTTTACACGATAAACAGGTTCAGACAATGATAGACACTACCGTGCTGTTTGGTGAACAGCCTTGGAAGTGGATTTCAGAATCTTCATAGTGGAAGGGAATTACACCTATTATAATCTCAACAGTAATTCTGTCAATCTTTGAACTTTTTGGACTCAACTGCTGATTGAACTTTACCTTCTTTCATTTTATAGTCAGTCCACATTCAGATGGTCCTATAACAATCAACTTGATCTGCCTGGGTCTGTTTAACCTCCCTCCTAACCCTCAAAGTCTACAAGAATGTACAGGAACCCCTTTAGCTCCAATTTGCTCAGTGCTTCCTGACTTCTCTCGTTTTTATTCTTTCTCCCCAATATCTTTCTCCAGGACTGCCTTGCTGCAGAGTACCAGTGTGCTTCTGGGGTCCCATAGATGCGCTGAAGGTACCCCAACTGCCAGAGGAGACACCACCAACTCAGTTCAAAGATGCCAGATTGGCCATCACCCCAATTCCCTGATCACAGAATTGCTTCTTCAGAGGGGGGATGGAGGCAGTTTAGGAGTAACAGGGCCCCCCAAAAGGAAATGTGAGAAATGTCCCTGAGCCTGCCCTTGCAGTCTCCACTTTGCTAGAGCTCAGAGAAGGATCTGGCTTCTTATCATGCTGCCTAAAGGAGCTCCCTAGTTCTCCTTACACTCAACCAGAGTCCCTCCCAGGATGGAGTTCTCTGTTCCTAGAAATTAAGATTCCGAGAAGGATTAAACCTGAACCGGGCCTTGTGACCAGTTAGCCCAGCTCCCATTCAGAACCTAGACAAGGCTCCTGTCTCGGTCTCTAGGTGAGCCTTCCCCTGTTCCTGCCTCCTCGTGTGCAGGAGCTCTCTGTATTTTCTTTTTTTAAGTTCTATCTGTAATCCAACAAAACCTTAAAACACTGGGACTAAGTTCAGGAATCAGGCTGCATACTTCTAGAGGACCTAAAACAGTAGAGTACGTGAAGCGGGCACTCAAATTCTGTCAGAGATAGGGTCCAAGGGACAGAACAAGGCCTGCACTCCATCTCTCCCATTTGCTGCGTTTAATTCTTATATGAAGGCTATACCCACAAGGCTGATCTTAACAGTGTAGGAGCAAAATCAATACCAACACAAACCCACGGCTAAGGGGAAACACCACACAAAACAGTTGGTTTAAACAGGTTGCAAACTGGTGGAATGACAGGGATATAAAATTCACTCTTTTTTTCTTTTCCTCCCTTTCCCATAGCCAAATCACTCAGTTTGACAGACACTTCCGCCACCATCTAAGAACTTACTATACTCCCTCTGTGTGACGCTGGCCACCATCCATTTGACTGCACCTATGTTCTCTTTGATTCTTTATCTGCGTGTTGATCCTGACTAAAGACACTGCAGTAAAACTGTTCTTCCTTATCACAAGGGCACACGATTTTTCACTTGAATATGATAATTGTAGCTAAATTTATTAAGCATTTACCAAAAATTAAGCTCTTTCCTGATACTTCCTCATTCAGTACTTGTGAGGAGGATTGTTCCAGGGACCCCCTAAGGATATCAAACCCCTCGTGTGTTCAAGACCTGATATAAAATGATAGGGCATTTGCATGTAATTTACACACTTGCTCTCATATGTTAAATCATCTTCAATAACACCTTATAATACCTAATATGATATAAATACTATTAAATTATTGTACTATATTGTTTAGGGAATAATGACGGGGAAAACATCTGTACATTTTCAGTACAGATTCTATTTTTGTTTCTGAATTTTATTCATCCACAGTTGGTTAAATCTGCGATTGTGGAATGCCTGGGTAGTCAGGGATGAATGTACTATTTTTACCCACTTTTACAGATGATTAAACTGACACTGGAGAGAGCACAATTTGCTTACAGAAAGTGCTGGGAGTAATTTGATCACAGGGTTTAGGATTGCAACCCTCTGGTACCATCTTTCTCCATGGCGTGATAGTGTAGCAAGTTTCACACTGAGGCTTCCTGCCATGAACTTCTCCTACAAACAACTGTCCCAAAGTCCACATCATGTCCACCCACAAGGAGAGCTGGTGGCCAGCCTCACCACCCTGGCTTTCTGCTCCCTGTCAGCCACCCCTTTGCCTTTCTTAGACCTAACCCTGCAGACCCCTTTGCCACATGGCTCCTCATATCAAGCAGACACTTCATTTCAGGATCATTCATGTACTCGTCACGTCTGGCTTCCTTATGAGCATTCTTGCCACATCAAGCCAGGGCTCATTTCCCCAGTATTTCCTCCACAAACTTCATTGCTGCCATCTACCCTCAAGCTCTGCTTCTCGCTCTTTCATCCTGGCATCTGAGTCGTGTCTCCAGGCATCCCCAGAGACGCTCAGTCGCTGCCACAGAATCTCCACTGTGGGCCTTTTGCAGTTCCTTCCTTAAAGCCCTCAAATGCCCGAGTGAATGGCATCTCTGCCCAGTCACTCTGTGAGGACTTGATTTCCTTCTGCCTTTGTCCTTCTGAGCCTTTAAAGCCAACCAAGATTTGAGCCAGGAACATGGTTAGGTCATGCCATTTGGCTTATTGAGGTGTCTAGCTCCTCGTTATTTATGCCTGGCTTTTGCCATCCCATCATGGTACTGTCCTCCATCCCAGATCCTTGGGTGATAGTAACTGGCCCCCAGCCTAAGCTTAATTAAACTTTTCATGTTAAGTTGGCTTTCCAGCTATCTTGCTGTCCTCCAGGCCTGCACATCTGGAACCATTCACAAAGGGGTGGTTGAAATTTCCACTAATTCAAATGGAATGCTAGGGATGGAGGCCATTGGGAGGCCCTAAGCTTCCCTCAGGTCACCAGGCAAGTCATTCCACTCTAAGAAATGTGTGTGTCAAGAAAACTCCCAGACGAGGTCCACCGGAGCAGAGCCCTAAATTCAGGACACCGGAGCAGCCTAGCTCTTAATATGGTGGCCCTACGTAAGTACTAACCTCAAGGCAACTCTGTAGGCTGAATGCGTCCCTCAAAATTCACAGGTTTAAGCCCTGGGCTCTAATTCAATAGGCTGATATCTTTACAAGAAAAGAAAGGAGGCTGGAGAGATTGCTCAACGGTTAAGGCACTTGCCTGCAAAGCCTAATGACCTGAGTTCAACTCCCCAATGCCCACATAAAGCCAGATGCACAAAGTGGCACATGCGTCTGGAGTCCATTTGCAGTTGCTAGAGGCCATGGCATGCCTCTGTCTCTCTTCTAACCTGCTTTACTTGAAAATAAATAATTTTTTAAAAATAAGAAAAGTCTTTCTTTCTCCTCCCCGACCCCATAAAGACACAGTGAGAAGAGGTCTGCCTGTTAGCCAGGAAGAAGACCATCACCAAAACACAACTGTGTTGGCATCTTGTTCAGTCTCACAACCCTGGGAAGTGAGGTTGAAGCTACCCAGCCTACGGTGTTTTGTAAGAGAAGTCAAGCTCACTACACAGACAGCAAACTCTTATGTTTATGTCCCGTCTACATGTCTACGTGACTCATAGGAATAAAACAGGAGTCCAGAGGAAGAATACCACTTGTATTCATTTATTGGAGGTGTAACCAAATACTTGACAAGAGGCAGAGAGAGACGAATGTCCATACTCAGCTTTTTATTCAGTTCAGAACCCTGGGCCATGGAATGGGACTGCCCACAGTTAGCGTGGTGTGGTATTTTATATGGATGTCCCCCAGCAGATTCAGGAGTTTTATTAAAGGTTATAACTTGGTGTCCCTGTGGGTGGATCCATAGGATCCAGCCCTAAGGTATGTTTGGGGGTGGATCTAAGGTCTACAGAGTGCTTGAGCTCTGCCTGGGGTTCCTGGAGGGTGCTCCCTTTGTGTACTTACAGTGGTATTTCTCTCTGTGTGTGGATCTATGAAAGGGGGCAGCTTCTTCTGCCATTATGGAACTTCCCCTGGATCTGTAAGCTTCAAATAAATTCTATCCCTCCTATAAACTGTCTGGTCTGGAGGTTCATCCCAGCAGAGAAAAGCTGACTTCACCAGATGGGTCTTCCCACTTCAATTGACTTAATCTAGAAACTCCTTCACAGACATGCTCAGAGATTTGTTTCCTGGGGTTTCTTGATCCAATCAGGTTGACAATAGAAACTGACCATAACTGAAGGAGGGTGGACTTAGTGTGACTGGACCTCTGAAAGTAAAAAGGATAGCTAAGTTCTTATCTCCTGGCTACTTCCAAAGAACTGTTTTTCCACAGTCAGGACCCCTCCTGGGAGGGAGGTCTTTCATAGGATTTAAACATTGTGGTTGGTCAAGTTAAGCTAATCTCTTCTTGAAACATCCCTTAGTCTAACCAACCAGCTGGCCCTTGGTTCACCTAGGCCCAAAGGCAGCCTTTGCAAAGGGAGGGTAGGCTCTCGCTGATTACTTGGGAATTTGCAGCTGTGGGTGAGGTTTTCCCTCGGCTGGGTGGGTCCCTTAGCCCCAACTCTCCACATGGGTTCTTTATCATCTCCAGCTCCTCACATGGCAAGAGCTCCTTGAACTTTCTTTTTTCTTTCCACACTTTTTTCCCTGATCCCTATCTGGTCACATGGACTCCTGAGCTACATGTGGTCCACATGGGCTTTGGGGCTCTGCATGGTGTACTTCTCTTCTCCCCGCTTTATCTCCCCTTACCTCCCAGCCTTCCCTTTTCCGCACTCCTTTGTAAAATCTGAATAAAATATGGTATTTGAAAAATCATTCTCTTGAATCTGGAATTGTCAACTCTTTGGTTAGTCTGCAGGGCTTGGGGTTCCAGGAAGCACCCCAGAACCCCAATTTCCCCATTACTTAACAAGTCTACTTCCTGTCAATATGACATCCAAACATCACTTTTAAACCACAATAGTCCATCCTTTGTCCCCACAGACTCATAGCTATTTAGCAATCCAAAATTCATTCAATTCTGACATTCCAGGGTCTCCACTGCAACTTGGGATTTTCCTTCAAGCTTCACACAATGGCCTTTCAGGGTCTCCTTGCCAGAACTCTATCATACATTGCCTGGCCTGGGCTGCGTGGACAATGCTGATGCTGTCAGGTTCTGCCAGCTCAGGAGGGAGCCTGGCCCCTTGAACTACATTCCATTCTCTTTGTTTTCTGTGAGCCTTCCAGGCTGACCCTGGGAAGACATTGCCCTAGGCAGTTGTTTTCAAGCAGGAAACCCTTTGATGTTCAATGGCATTCTCAGTTCAGGCTCTTTCCTTTGAAATACATTTGGATTTTCATAAACTAGAGCCTTCCTTGGGTAAGGTCTTTCTCTTAAGGCATCTTTTGTATTGTCCCAGTGCAAAGCAGTAGGGTTCTTTTTAATGGTGCTAATCTCTAACAATTACAGCTGCTTTCCCAGCCTCCTTATCCACACCTTTAAACTTTCTCTTTTCACCACCAAGCAGCACATATTTCCTATCTGTTTATACTGCTTGGTTCTCTCTCTCTCTCATTATAGACCTGGGTCAAAGCAGTGAAGAGTAACCCTGACACAAAATGAATGCTCTTATGTCTTGAGATTTCTCCCAACAAACAAATTAGTCCATTACTTTTGAATTCAGCCTCATTAAAGCTATCAGACATGGGCACAATACCGCCAGATTCTTTGACAGCATATAACATGGACTGCTGCTAATCCAGTTCCCAGTCAAGTCCTTATTCCCCTCTGAAGCCTCATGAGCTGGGCCCACATTGTCAGTGTTTCTCTCAGCATTCTTCTCTAAATTCCCACCAGAACAGTCCATTAAGCTCAGCTTATAGTATCCCAGGGCTTTGTAGACCAATGTTCCAAACTCTTCCACATTCCTTCCACAAACCTGTGCCAAAGGCCTATGAACCACATGATCAGGTTATCACATCAATGACACCACTTCTCAGTACCAAATATCTAAAATTAGTTACTTTCTACACTGCTATGATAAAATCCTTGACAAAGAGCAACTTAAAGGAGGAATTGTTTATTTTGCCTCTCAGCTTGAAAGGATATCATGGAGGGGGGTCCTGGTGGCAGAAGCATGAGGCAGCCGGTCATATGGCATCCACAATCAGGATGCAGAGAGCAATGAATGCTGAGCTGATGCTCAGCCATCTCTCTTCTTTCTATTTAGTTCAGGACCCCAAGCCATGAAATGGATCCTACCCACAGTTAGGGTAGCTCTTTCCACCTAACCTAATTTTAGAAACTTCCTCACAGACCTTCCCACAGATTCATCTCCTAGGTCATTCTAGAGCCAATTGAGTTGAAAATAGAGATTATCCATCACACCAGCCTAGCCACTCTGCCTGGGAATAGTGCAGATATCAGAGAGGGCAGCAAGAAACGAGGCAGAGGAATGTGGAAATCATTGCATCACCAATCTTCCTGCCCATCTGCCAGTAAGCATGTAGAGAAGACTATATAATTATGAATACTTTCTAAACACAATATATTTATATTTATATTTGCTTTAAAATCCATGGATGATCTGGAAAGGTACACAACAAATGGGTAACAGAGGTCATCTTGGGTAGACTGGGAAAGTGGAGAGGAAAAGGAGGCAAGAAGGTAGGTTCATGAAGAAGGACCTTTTTAGATGTAAATAACTGTAATTTGTTACCCTATAAAAGGAAAACCAGACAGTCTTGTACATACCTGCTGAATAAGGAAGAGAGGCAGCTGTCAGAAAAGGTAAGTCTGGCTATTCTGTATGATAAGCTATCCCACTTCCTAGGCTTTCTGAGACACAGAAATGGAAATGTTAGGAAAGCAGAGAAGAAACCAGAGAGAAGACTTGGCTGGACAGCAGAGACAGGCTTTATTTGGGAATGCCTGAGAAGGGCCCTGACCAGGAAGGATCAGAAGCCCCTTCCCTTATAGTCTAGGGGATACTTATGGGATGTGAGGGTCATTGGAATTCCTTGGTTACAGAGCAGACCACCTTGCCTCAAGGCTTGGGCCACTACAGGAAAGTGAAAATGGGGATGGGTAGTCTGGATCACTCCAGGAATGTGATAACTGGAAAGGGGTGGTTGAGTCACACAGGAAATAGAGGATTGCAATGAGATGGTAATCAGAGTACAGAGATGGAGTCATTCTGGCTCTAATATTCCCAACTCTGAAGGTGTTAAGAGTTTGTCCCATTCAAAGCATATGCCCAGTATCTGGCACAGTGCCTGACTTACCGATTTACTGGATAGTAAATGCAGCTTAGATACAGTTATGCATGGATGAGCTCAAAGGGGAGGTTCTATGGGAAGGTCTCAACTGGCCAGGAGATTCCGTTGAATCTTCGCAGACACAAATTTAGTAACTCGATGGAGTAAGGTCCAAATGTGGCACAAAAGGGCAGCTATATGGTTCCAAGGTTTAAATGGCTCAAGGGACTATAGGTGGCACAAGGAAAAGAGCTCTAAGTTTACAAGGAACCTCTTCTTCTATAAGGGAGTACAGCTTAACGTTTTAGCACTTACCATGGACATTACATCCCAAACAAGAGTGTATGGCCCTCTACTATCAGACAACCAAGACTATGTGGTCCTCATATAGATTCTACCCTCCTAAAATAGACAGGGGTCTTTTTTTGATGCCACACTGAGACTTTGCAGGACACAAAGGGTGAGACTAAAGGCTCAGGGTGTTCAGTCTCAGGAAAGAGGTAAGAGTTGAATGAAATCCAGGAGGATATGAAGGTAGTTGGGGGAAATCATGTGACATTCATTCTAATGCCTAGAAACAAAATAACTTGTCTGAACATCTATATCTGATAGGCCAGTGTGATGTTGAGATGTGTGAACTTGGCTGGGCTATATAATAAAGACCAAGGGTGGCAGACAGTCATTGTTCACCAAGACAAAAGCTTAATCTTGGTGCCACTGGGAAGAGATTTGGCAGATTTGATTAAAGACCCTAATTAGATGACTTTAACTAAAGAGATTAATATTAGTGGGCTCAACTCAGTGAGGTAAAGGGACTGAGCTTTATCTGGGAGAAAAAAAAATTGACTCCAGAGTTCCACAGTCTTCCTTTCCTTCCCATCTCTTCCCTTTCTCCTTTCCTTTTTTCCTTTTTTACGAAAATATTTTATTTATTTATTTGACAGAAGTAAAGAGGCAGATAAAGAGAGAGAGAAAGAATGGGCACACCAGGGCCTCTAGCCACTGCAAAAGAACTCCAGACACATGTGCCACCTTGTGCATCCAGCTTTATGTGGGTCCTGGGGAATCAAACCTGGGTCCTTTGGCTTTTGTGGGAAGAGCCTTAACTGCTAACCCATCTCCCCAATTCCTCCTTTTTCTTTTTTCCTTTCCTTTCCTGATTTCATGACTAGTGACACATTGCTTCTAGAGGAAGTTTTATTCATTCATTTACTTGAGCTAGAAATTGAAACCAGGACTTTGTACATGCTAGGCAAGCACTCTACCACTGACCACATCCAGCTCTGCTTCTAGGAGAAAGGTGAGGTGAGGTTCTGTGAGGTTGGATTGAAATATCTTCATCAATTGCTTAATACATTGCTTAAGCACATTATTTAAAAACATTACTTAATGGGTAACTGTCATAGTCAGCTTCACGACGCTGGGATGAACCTCCAAACCAGGCACAGTTAATGGGAGGAACAGGATTTATTGAAGTTTATAGATACAGAGGAAGTTCCATAATGGTGGAATAAGCTGGCCCCCTTTCACAGGTCTGCACAGAGAGAAATATCACCACCAGCACCATAAGCAACACACTCCAGGAACCCCAGGTAGAACTCAAGCATTGTGAATACTTCAGACTAGAATTCAGATCTAACCCCAAACACACCTTACTACTGGACACTAGGATACACCCATAGTGACACCTCTTCTAGCCATGCAGCTGGCAATCCAAGAAGCTTTAAGAAAACTGAATCTATTGGGGGACATCATTCAAACTACCACAGTAACATGCATTCACAAGCATTCAACTCACAGCCAACAGCACTGTAACTCATGCATGAACAAAGCCTCCTTAACACATGTATTTTCCCTCTAAGGTACATCATATCCTTTTTGAGCTTGGGAACAGTGAACGGCATTATTCTTGGGAGCCATTTTAAACAGCAAAATTATTCCAAAAAAATGTTAGATAAATGGCACAAACAGACTGCTAAAGGATACTTCACTCTAGTATAAGAGCTAGGATAAGAAGTTGGGCTGTGCTTTGTTCTGTGTCCACAAGGGCCATGTGCATTGAACAACTCCCACCTTTCTCTACTCTAAGCATGTCCACGAATGACCACCAAAGCAACACAATGACTTCTTGGGGGTCACAGGTAAGTAGTGAAGACCAACTGTGTCTTTTACGGTTTCTCATTTCAAACCCTTGTGAAAAGTTTTGTTCTCTCCTATGCCAGGCATGACTCTCTCCAGTTTGAATGTGCTCTTGCCCTCTTCTCTCTCCTTTTGGTTTAATACTTATCTTTACCTTCCCAAGTCATGAAGGAGCTTCTTGATTTTTTGGTATCTGTCTCGGAGACGGGCAGAAAGACCAGCTCTGAGGATGGGACAAAGCCACCAGCATGTGTTGGAAGCAGACTGTTATCAGTTACCTTCTTGCTGCTGGGATAAACTACCTGACCAGAGCAGCTTTTGGGAGGAAAGGGTTTATTTCAGTTTAGTTTCAAGGGGGAGTCTAATAAAGAAAAAAAGAGCATGGCAGGAGAGGACAACTGGCATCACATCTTTATATCAGCAGAGAGAAAGTAGGAAGCACAAGAGCACCAAGTGTGGCTGGCCAAGACCACTTCAAGGTCTGCCCCAGTAACACCTTCCTCCAACAAGGGTCCACCTCATAAAGGTTCTACCAACTTCCCCAACAGCACCACCAACTGGGGATCCGCATTCAAGCACTGAGTCTACAGGGACACTCCACATCCAAACCACCACATGGGCCCTTCCTTGGGAAGCACTGAGACACTGGTCAAAAAGGAGTTCAAAGTTGATTCTGATATCCAGTTCCATAAATCCAGAGACTTGCTTGACATGGGACTACAAGAGATATAAGTGACTCTGAGGGAGGGCAATAAGTGTTGTTTCAGATCCCTGAAGTTTGAGGGTCCGTGATATCCAGATGGTACATGTTAATCAGTGAGCAGCATAGATGGCAAGCCATTCCAGCCAAACAGATAAGAATAACCCTTGGGGTATGCAACAAGTGACATCATTTCCACAGCTTTTAGAAAAGCAAGGTGGGGGGCTGAAGAGATGGCTTAGTGGTTAAGGCACCTGCCCGCTAAGCTTAAGAATGCCGGTTCCAGTCTCCAGGTCCCACGTTTAGCCAGATGCAAAGTAATGCAAGGGCACAATGCTACACTTGCCCACAAGGGGGCGTGTGCATCTGGAGTTCGTTCACAGCAACTGAGAGGCTGCTGGAGCTCCCATTCTCTCTCTCTGCCTCTGTCTCTCTCTCTGAAAAGAAGAGGAGAGGAGAGGAGAGGAGAGGAGAGGAGAGGAGAGGAGAGGAGAGGAGAGGAGAGAAAAAAAGCAAGGTGGGTATCTCTACAGCCAGGAGCAAGCCTCAAATTCATTTCAGACCTGCTCCAGCAAGGAACCCCTTGATAATACCACTACAGACAGACCTGTGTTCATAGCCCTGGCTTAGACCTCTGCTCCCACAATATTCCCATGGTCAAGAATCTGTATGTGGCCACCACTGCCATTTTCACTGGACAGACCCTGCATGGATACTGCTTCTGCTGACAGTCTGCATATGTGCTTCTGACAGGTAAGGCCAGGGCTACAGTCCTGTGCACTAGCAGCCAGCTCTAGCTGCATAGGTGGGGTGAGCCTCTGGAACAGAGCATGCATGGGTCCTGCTTTACAAGGCCATTCTGATGCTGGGTCACAAGTAACAAGTCTATGGCACTAGATTCAAAAGGGTTGGAATAAGGACCAGTAATGCCAGCTCCCGCATTTAAACACTTACAACATGTCAGGCCTGATACAAAATTTTAAACATGCTTTACACTGTTTAAATTACACAGAAAGTATTACATGGGCATAGTGAAGAAAGCCAACGAAAACATCGATTTCCAAGGATGCCAACTGCCCCAGTCTGTTCAGGAATAATGAGTTTTCCAGTCAACACAACTAACTGGGGGAGATCCCTGGGAAACTAGGACAATCAGCTGGTCACTTTAAACTGGTCATGCTAATCTGAACCCAAGTTCTAGCTTGTTCACCTAAGATGACTGACTGAACTTCTTTGAACCTTGGTTTTTCCACTTCTAATACAGGTTTAATGGCATTAAGATTACCGTAAAAGATTCGAGATTATAAAGCACTTAATATCAGCAGGCATAAATCAAGAGATCAAAAACGGTCAGAAATTATTAACCTCAGAAAACTTGCCTTTCCCACATCATAACAAATGGTATGACCAAGATTTCAATCTAGGACCAGACAACTTTAAGCCCATTATGTTAAGTTCCCAGACATTCACTCTACCTCCAACTAGAGTGTGGCTGACACTGCAGGAGGATGAACGAGAAGCAATAAAAGGAAGAGCTGAGTGTGTTGTGACATACGCCTGCAATCCCAGCACTTGGAGGTGGAATGAATGATAAAGGCCAGAATGCAGGGAGGGGTGGAAATCCAGTGCGTAAGCCATGTTAAATAATGGGATATTACTTCAAGAAATATGTAATAAGTTCATGAATCATTTTTGTAATAGTTAACCTCTGACAGGATTTAAAATCACCATATCAAAAAGTCTCTGGTCATGTCTGTGTGGAATTTTCTAGACTAGGTTAGTTGAGGTGGCAGAACCCACTCGAACTGTGGCACTGCCATCCCAAGGGCTGTGTTCCTGGATGGTACAAAAGGAAGAAAGCTAGGCGAGTATTCAGTACCTGCGGCACTCTACTTCTTCCCTGTGGTGATGAAACACTGGTTTCTTGCTTTCCTGGAATGATGGAGTTCCCCTTAAAACTGAAAGCCCCAAAATTAACGTTCATCTTCCTTAAGCTGCTTCTGGTAGGGTATTTTTGTTTTTTTCGAGGTAGGGTCTAACTCTAGCCCAAGCTGACCTGAAATTCACTATGTAGTCTCAGGATGGCCTCGAACTCACAGCAATCCTCCTACCTCTGCTTCCCAAGTGCTGGGATTTAAAGGGTATGCCACCATGCCCGGCTGGCAGGATATTTTGTCCCAGCAACAAGAAAGGTAACAAATACAATGTTGTAATCCAGACGTGGTAGAATGCATCTATAACTGCAAGGATTTGAGCCCAACCCATACTATATGATGAGTACCAGGCCAGACAGGAATATATAACAAGACTTTGCCTCAAAAACAAAAACTGAGTTGGGCCTGGTAGTGCATGCTTTAATTCCAGAGGCAGAGGTAGGATGATCGCCATGAGTTTGAGGCCACTCTCCATCTGGGGATCTGCTTGTCTCTGCCTCCCCAACAATGAGATCACAGGTTCACACCACCACACCCAGCATTTACATGAGTGCTGGGGATCTGAATTCAGGTCCTCACACTTGCATAGCAAGTGCTCTGCTCACTGAGCCATCTCCTCATTCCCCAAAGAACAACCTTCATAAATGAAAATCCAAGGGACATAATGAGAAAAATATCTGCAAAGCATATTTGATAAAAGATACAAAATAATCTGGGAATGGTGGCACATGCCTTTAATCTCTGCACTTGGGAGGCAGAGGTAGGAGGATTGCCATGAGTTTGAGGCCACCCTGAGACTACATAGTGAATTCCAGGTCATCCTGGGCTATAGTGAGACCCTACCTCAATCAACAACAACAACAAAAATATACAGAATATATACAATGGGATAATATTCTGCAATAAAAAGGTTAAAGATCCTACCATTTGCCACAACATGGGTTAAGCTGGAGGCCATTACACTAAGTGAAAAAGGAAGACACAAAAAGGCAAACTATCCATGACCTTACTGGTATACCTCACGTGTATACACTCTGTGCAACAAAGAAGTGAAAATAAGAAGTAGAGGAGTAGAGGAGCTGGAGAAATGGCTTAGTGGTTAAGATGCTTGCCCGTGAAGCCCAAGGACCCAGGTTCCTCTACTCCTTGAAAACAAAGAGATAACTACATATAATGAACACATTGTTCATTTTACTATACCATCTTATTGGATCTTGTAACATCATGTTGTATTCCTTAAATAAAATTTGTCTTTCAAAACAGGTATATACAACGGCTGGGAAGACAGCTCCATCAGTAAAGTACTCGCCTGGCAAACAAGTACCAGAGTTCAATCTTCAGCCCACACTAAAATAAAAGCTGGCTATACTGGTATGTGCTTACAGTCCCGGCACCAGGGAGGTGGGGATAGGAGAATCCTTGTGGACCACTGGCCAGCCAGGCTAGCCTACTTGGTAAGTGTCAGTCAACGTAAAAAGCTGGTCTCAAAAAAAAAAAAAAAAAAAAAAAGGTGGATGACACCTAAGAAACAACACCTGAGCTTATTCTCTGACCTTCACACATACATACATGCTTTTACATGCACACATGAACACACACACAAGTAAAGGTACACACAGAGTAACAACTCTTACAACTCAACTACACGAAGAAATAATATGAAGAGATAAAGGAGACATTTTCTTTAATGTCTTACTGTTAAACTGAGCATGTTAAATTCATGCCTGTGTTCCCTGCACTTGGGAGGCAGAGACAGGAAGAATCACCACAAGTTCAAGGCCAGCTTGGACTAGATAGCAAGGCCAACCAGGGCTATTATAAAGACTCTGTTCTCACAAAACAAACAACTTGGTGTTGGAGAGATTGCTCAGTGGTTAAGGTGCTTGCCTGCAAAGTCTATCAACCCAGGTGTGATTCCCCAGTATCCACGTAGAGACAGATGCACAAAGTAGCACATGCATCTGGAGTTCATTTGCAGAGGCTAGACATCCTGGCACACCCATTCTTGCACTCTCTTGTTCTCTGCTTGAAACAAACAAACAAACAAATAAATAAAAAAATATTTAAAATAAATAAGCAGGGCATGGTGGTACACACCTTTAATTCCAACACTCAGGAGGCAGATGTAGGAGAATTGCAGTGAGTTTGAGGCCACCCTGAGACTACATAGTGAATTCCAGGTCAGCCTGAGCTAGAGTATGGCCCTACCTCAAAAAAAAAAAAAAAAAAAAAAATCAAAAAATAAAGTATTTTTTTTTAAACGACATGAAAAGCAGCTATTGACAGCAAATGAGCTCAGTGAGTTGTCACAGTGCTCTGCCCACTGAGCTTGATGAGAGTACAAAATGGTACAGGCACTTCACAAGATACATTGGCAGCTCTTTTGTTTGTTTTTTAGACAGAGTCTCCTGTAGCCCAGCAGCCTTGAACTCCTGATCCTCCTGCCTCCACCTCTCCATCATGAAGAATACAGATGCACAGCACCACAACTAGCTTGTTGGCAGCTTTTAAATAAAATTAAGCTTACACTTAACCACATGACCCAGAGATCCCATGCCTAGGTATTTACCCAAGAGAAATAAAGCCAGCTCTACCAGACTTGCATGCTAATGGTCATGGCTGCTTAAGTCACAATAGCCTAACTCTGGAAACAACCATTCCTCCAGTCCACAGGCAAATGAAGAGGTATATTATGGTATGTTCACACTGTATCCACATTACAATGAATGAATTACCAATACCCACTGCAACATGAATGAAACCCAGAGCATCCTGGTTATGTGAAAGAAGCCAAAATACCTACTGTGTGCTTTAATTTTTTTTGTTTGTTTTTTGTTTTTCGAGGTAGGGTCTCACTCTAGCTCAGGCTGACCTGGAACTCACTATGTAGTCTCAGGTTGGCCTCGAACTCACGGCGATCCTCCTACCTCTGCCTCCCGAGTGCTGGGATTAAAGGCATGCGCCACCACGCCCGGCTCTGTGTGCTTTAATTTATAAACAAGTCTAGAAGAGGCAAACTAGTAACAGTGATTAAAATTTTAAAAAAAAAACAGATCACCTAGTTGCTAAGTGCCAGGAGTAGAGGTAAGGGATTAACTGGAAAGCAAGATGAAGGATGCTTGCAGGATTATACAAAGGTTTTATGTTGTGTTGGGATAGGAGTTATAAGACTTTATATTAACTGGGTGCCATAGTAACTATTGGTAATCACAGGATTTGGGAGAAAAGAGCAGGAGGACTGTGAGTTCAAGGCCAGCGTAAACTACACAATGGGACTCTATCATTAAAGAAAGAGAGAGAGAGAGAGACTATACATTTGTTTGAGCTCATTGAATTAAAATTGATTGCATTGCCTTAGTAGCTCGATAAAGCTGACACAAATAGAGGGTACTGAAATGAGCAGGTGGGTCCAAGAAACATACAGGAAACTATCCATTAGAAAAAATATTCCAACTTCTATGTTTAAACCATCTTTTAAAATATTGAGACCAGAGCTGCTGTTCCCCCCCCCCCCCACGGATAGATATCACCTATTTAAAGCACTTGGGGGCTCTCAGTTGCTACAGTAAGCTCAGCAGAACAGCTTCAGGGTGTGGTGGAAGCAGAAGCCAGGCTGTAAGAGTTACTGAGAAGTGGAAGTAACAAGAGAACTTCATGATATTAAGTGGAGGCAGATGGACGGGGAAAAGCTGAGGGAAGAATGATCGTTTTCAGACATTGGAAAGAAGGAGTCAGAAACAACGTATTAATAATAAAGTTGAAAGAGAAGAAATATTGTGGCTGAAGTACCCAGAGTTTACAGTGAAAGATGGTCCTGGATTCTCAGAGAAGAACTTAAGACAGAGAAGGTGCAAAGTTGTCTTTTTAATTTTTTTTAACAGTTTAACTTTGTAGCCAAATTGGCTTGAAATTCATAATCCTCCTGCCTCAACCTTCAAAGCGCTAAGATGACAGCACACCTGGCTGATGGTTTCAAGTCTTAATGGCATGGACCTTAGAGCATGAAAGGTGGAGGGTACAGTACAGTAGAAATCATCTTTGGGGGCTGGAGAGATGGCTTACTGGTTTAGGTGCTTGCCTGTAAAGCCAAAGGACCAGGTTCGATTCTCCAGGACCCATGTAATCCAGATGCACAAGGTGGTGCATGTACCTGGAGTTCGTTTGCAGAGGCTAAAGGCCCTGGTGTGCTTATTCTCTTTCTCCCTCCCTCCTTCCCTCCCTTCCCCCTTTATCTCTGCCTCTCTCTCTCTTAAGTAAATAAAACTTTTTTAAAAAGAAAGAAAAAAAGAGAAAGAAAGAAATCATCCTTGGAAGGACCAGCCAGGGTAGTAACGCCCACAGGGGAGGGACTAGGCTCCCCACACTTACAGGAACGCAGTTAAGCATCTACCTTCAGTCATCTTTATGCCACTTGTGTTCACTGTATAGTCCCAGTCACATTCCTGACCTTGCAGGTGCGTGGTGGGCTCTGGTGATGAAGAAAACCTTCCGAATGCCTACTAGCACCCAGGGCCAAGTAAGAGAAACATGGTGGGAATTTATGTAGAAACGATCACGGGCTCCGTGGTGATTCAATGTAGATCAAGACTCCCACGTTGCCTCAGAAGCTAATTTTGGCCCCATTGGTCAGCGCTGACCTGGGTGTGGTGGCTGTGTGGGCGGGACCACCGGGAAGTAAAGGAAGTGGGACTGGTGAATCAGGTGGGAGCCTGAGTCACCCGGCACTATGGGAAATGGGGGACTCTGACGCTGGTGGCCTCATCTCTGAGCAGCACCAAGGCCTTAAGAGGCATCATTAGTGGTTGTGAATGCTTGCCTAGCGCTTCTCACAGGATAGCTTCCAGGCCTGCCCACATGCCATTTAGGTCATTATGTCCCACTTACCCTCCTGCTGATTCAGGGAGCTAGCCATGAACTTCCGGATTCCATCTCCCTGAGCAAGGCAGCAGCGGGACCTGAAAGATGTGTTTCTTGGGGATGGGGAGATAGCTCAGTCAGTAAGGCACTTGGCACACAAGTATGAGGATGTGAGTTGGGGTCTCCAGCACACATGTAAATGCTGAGTGTGGTGGTGTGTGACTCTAATCCCAGGGTTGGGGAAGCAGAGGCAGGAGGGCAAGTTGGCTATCCAAATCAGCCAGTTCTGAGTTCAGTGAGAAATTATCTCAATAAATCAATGTCTAAAAAAAAAATTAGGGCTAGAGAGATGGCTTAGTGGTTTAGGCCCTTACCTTTGAAGCCTAAGGACCCAGGTTCACTTCCCCAGATCCCATGTAAGCCAGATGCACATGGGGGCACAAGCATCTGGAGTTCGTTTGCAGTACCTAGAGGCCCTAGTGTGCCCACTCTTTATCTCTCTCTGTGGAATAAATAAATAGATAATAAAATGTTTTTAAAATTAATGTTGGAGAGCTATTTTAAAAAGACACCTGTCCAGGTCAGCCTGGGCTAGAGTGAGACCTTATCTCGAAAACCCCCTCAAAAAATAAAATAAAATAAATAAAATGAAAAATAAAAATAAAATAAAAAAGACACCTGATATCTATTTCTGACCTCCACATGCTTGCGCACACCCATGCCCACACATATGAACACTCATACCCACATAAATGCACTTCTTCCCAAACATGCAACCCTTTCCCTAATTACTCTGTGCGAGAGACAGCAAGAATCGTCGCATGGTCTCATTTATCTGTCGCTCCTAACCTGAATCTACCTGAGATGCTGCCAAACCTAATAAGCACTCTGAGGACCAGACAATAGGGAGGGTGGGATGGAGGGAGGGTAAGGGTGGGAGGAATACAAGGGTGGGGGATACAAATATGGACCCAAAAGGAAATGATACTATAAAACCCTTTATTCTGAAAAACAGGCTAAAACATCATCCTTCAGCAGGCCCGCAGAGGGAACACCCAAACCACCGGAAACTGGAGAGAGCATCATGAAGACCAACCTTAACCTTTTCCTGCTTCTCCCTCTCTTCTCTCTCTCTTTCTCTCCCTCTCCTCTCTATACTCACTTTCTCTTTTATATTACCTATCTTTTTCTCCCTCACCTTCCTAGGTGCTGACTTATAACTCCCAGTGCCAGCACGGGGTTAACTTCCACAATGAGCTATTGATCCGAGAGACACCTACAAGGTTTCCCCAAAAAGACAGGTTTCTGTCAGAGTTCTTGATGACCCACCAAAGGTTAATGGTAAGACCCTACTGTCGAAGACAGCATACGTGTGTGAAACCAAACATGGAGAGACCTGGCCAGAATCTGGAAGAGGGTCAGTCCCCAGACAGTTAGCTAGTCTAGTGCCAGAGGGTGCTACAGGAGCAACTGGGGGAAAATGTCCGACATTGGTCCAAACAACCTGCAGTCTAAGATACCCAGCAGGAAACAACCTGACGTAATGTTCAAACAAGTGCAGTAGTGACACACAGCCATGGTGGGTAACCAACTGCTCTTGATTTGGCTAATAGATCCACTCAGTGGAATGGAACTCATTGCTGGAACTGGGAAATAAGTCAAAACCAACTACAAAAAATGAGCTGTCTCCAAGATCAAAATACCACCAAATATGGGCTAGAAGAGGGACTACACATATAAAATTCCCTCCAAGATATCTGTGGCCATCCCTTCTATCTAGTACTACTCCATTGGAGAATTTTCTTATCTTTTTCAGATGGACAATGAACCTGAAGGGAGGATCCACCAATCACACCTCACTAGGGCCCCAGATGAAACCATAGAGCAATGCAGGGGACAGGCAAGAATACAGCGTTCTTGGCAATCACAGCACCAGAAAAAGGCTGAAGGAGATAACCACAGAGAACATCCAACTCCAACTAAGCCAGATATCCAGAGACACAGAGGCTCCCAAAACCTCATCACTGAAGCAGAACTAAAATGACCTCAATGTGGCTCAGGGAAATTCGCAGAAGAGGGGGCGGAAAGAATGTTAGAGTCACAAGTTGGGGCATTATGCACAGAGACTTGGCCTACCCTCCCCCCCAGAACTCTTGACTACACCCACAATGCATGACCTACATTCCCCATTGATGAGGGTCCCTTTGGAAGAGGGAGGACAGGGAGGAGGATAAGAGAGCCAACACTATGAATGTAAAATCAGAATAATATAAATAAAAATAAATTATGGGAAAAAAAGAAAAAAAAAAAAAAAGAAAGAGTGGCAGGGCTTCTGTGGCCTTCCCACTGAGTTCTCCATTGCAAGACATCTTCCAGAGAGATCCAAGCAGCCTCTCTGGTCTGGTCTGGGGGCGGCACTCTTAGAGGGGCTTCTCTGGGTTCCCCCCACACTGTAACAACTCTACCTGGCCCCTCATCAGTGAGCATGTGACCCAGAGGCAAGACCCAGGTTTTTCTTTTTTTTTTTTTTTTTTTTTTTGAGGTAGGATTCGCTCTAGCCCAGGCTGACCAGGAGTTCACTCAGTGGTCTCACGCTGGCCTCGAATTCAGTGATCCTCCTACCTCTGCCTCCCGAGTGCTGGGATTAAAGGTGTGCACCACCATGCCCGGCATGACCCAGTTGTGAAAGCTCTGTGGGGCTCGTGGGAAGAGATATGTCCACCTATACTCATGTCCCTGAGAACAGACTACAGACTAAAACACTAATGGATTTTTTTAAAGATGAAATTAAATGACCCATATGCTAAGAACTATCTCAAGTTTTGATTTATAACATCTCATTTAATTCTCACATCAACTCCATGAGCTATGAGCTCTATTAAGTGAGGTGATGGAGTTCAAAGGTCCATAGTACTAACTTTGGAATCATTCTGCCTGGGTTTGAATTCTGGCTCTATTCTTACTAGCTACATAGTGCACAGTAGTTAAGCATTCTGTTGTTGAGCAAATAGTGAGCGGAGCATGGAAAGAGCTGAGAGGAATACAGTATACTCAACAGATAACACATTTTAACTAGACCTAGTAGCCTCAGTACCATTTCCAACTTAAAGACAAGGAAACTGGGGTCGAGACTATATAGCTCAGTAGCAGAGCACGTGCTTAACAGATACAATGTAACATACTAGATTCACTCCCCATTGTGTCCAGAAATAGAGAAGCAATGAAAACAAACAAACAAAAAAAAAACATTAAGACAACACAACTGAGGCACAGCAATGTAAGTGCCTTGCCTGTGGAATAGTACAACTGGTTAGCGATGGGCTGACCAAGTTACTGAACCCAAAGCCATTTCTAGTTCCACAGAGTTTGTTCTTGACCATCAAACACTATATCCTTTGCCTTGGCCATGCTAGGGGAGGAATCTCTGCCTGAAAATAGCTGAAACACAGCAGAGCAGAACTAAGAGAGACTAAGGCTGTCCCAAGGAACCGCCTGAGTGCCAAGAACCAGCCAAGCAAAGCTAAATCTATTCCGGGTTTCAATAATGCCTGTGTGAGAGGATATGGTGTGTGTGGGGAGGAGGGTGCGTGTGTATATGCCTGCACGTGGTGGACAGAGGACAACACTGGGTGCTGTTCTTCAGGAATACCATCCACCTTGTTTTTTTTAAACCCGCTCTCTCTTATTAGCCTGAAGTTCATCAATAAGGCCCAATCGGCTGGCCAGTGAGCCCCATTCACCTGGCTCTGCCTCCCCAGAGCTGAGATTACAAGCACAGGCCACCACACCCAGCATTTTTATGTGGGTGCCAGAGATTGAACTCAAATCCTAGTGCCTTGCAAGAACTTCACCAACTGAGCTATCTCCCTAGCCCTTTACAAAACTTAATCAACAAAATTCCTTCCATCTCAATCCAGTTTGAATGGCAGTATTTGTCTTTTGCGATTAAAATTCCTTGCAGACTTGACCAGCATAGCAATTCGACTCTTATCCCCTCAAACCCTCCATATGTCCTGTGCCTGCATGGCCAAGGACATGAGGGACTCTATTCCAGGGTTCTGCAAACGAAGCTGTTCATGTTTTGGCATTTACTCTCTCTTCCCTCAAGCACCTTCTACATGCCAGGCACTGTGTTAGCTGCCAACATACTCTGGGTGGGCTGGGCTTAGGGCATTGCTGCATGAAAATATCAGGAGTGCTTCCCCTGGAATACCAATTAGAGCCAACTGCAGCCTCAAGCGGAATTTGGGTGCTCCCATATGACAGAAAAGTCTCTGGCATCTTGTAATCTATGCCACCTTCCCCAAGCTCCGCATATGCATACTTGGACTCTAACTTGTCTTCAAACGGTAATAGGGAATTTCTGTGCAACCTAAATTATTCATCTCTATTGAGCAACATAAACTACATTCCATCTCCATCTCTGGACACAGTCTGCCCAAATCAAAATACTTCAATGCAATCCAAACAGGAAATGCAGATACATAATGGGTGATTTAGGACACCAGGGTAAAGCCTCCGGGCCAGTAAGGTAGCTTGTTTCTTTTTCTGAATCAGATCTACTTAGAGTCCTGGGGGAGCTGGAAAGACTTTTGAGTTTTCTATCACAAGCATCATAGAAAATATACAATGAAACCCTAATGACTCCTTGGGGAGCACTGCCCTCCCTTGTCTCCTTTGATTCCCATGCCTCCTCTCCACATCTTTTGAACTTCTAAGACTACACTTTGAAGGCATGTCAGAGATCAGTTATTCATTCATGCTCCTCTTTGATGATCTTGCTATTTGTCGGAACTGTAGAGTCCACAGGATGTCGGCCAGGAGAGCTGAAAAGCAAAAGGAGGCTGCAGCAAGACCTGAGGAAGTGAGACAGAGTTTCTGGCCATTCTTGGATGCATCCTCTTCAGAGGGGCAACTCACAAGAGAGGTGAGAGGTACAGAGACCAAGGCAGCTCTCAGCCTGGAAGTGCTTTGCTGAGACACTTCCTGCCTGCTCTGACCTCCACTGCTGGAGCTCTCTGAAAATCTTCAGGCTTCTGTCATAACCCTGCTCCTACTTGGGGATGTTTCCACTCCCCCCGCCCCCGTGTTCCCTGGTGAAAGATCACTCACCTCAGTGCCAGTGTGGTACTATGGTGGTGAGGGGAGTGATAAAGAGTGTGCTGAGGGGGAGACACTGAACAAATACTTGAGAACACTTTTTATAGTTGACTCTAGGTTACTTAGGAAACAGCCAGTGGCTTTCAAAGCAGCAGCACCAATCCCTGGCCTAGTGATTGGGGCAAGGGCAGCTCAGCTTTCTGGAGCCAAAGTGCTGCAGACCCAGACAAAACTACAGCACATCATTTGAAGCCGGGTGTGGTGGCGCACGCCTTTAATCCCAGCACTTGATAGGCACAGGTAGAAGGCTCACTGTGAGTCTGAGGCCACCCTGAGATTACATAGTGAATTCCAGGTCAGCCTAGGCTAGAGCAAGACCTTGCTCCCGAAAACAAAAACAAAACATCACTTCATTTGTGATACAGTGAATCTGAAGGGTGCTAATGACATGGTTGTGAGTATCCGGGATGGGGAAAAAAGCTTTCATGCAACTGTAAGTATTAACTACAGTAGATGCTGCAGCGGTTTCTGGTGTCAGCAGGAAGGGGAAAGAACTCATCTGCTCACGAATATTTCCTGATAGCCTAGTCCTATGCCACTTAGAGGGGAGGTGAGCAAAACAGATAAGACTTCTACCCCAAGCAAGGCCTTAGGGAGAGGTCAAATGTAAACTGGCTCTACACAGAATTATAAATTGAGACATATGCCTTGAAGGAGAAGAACAAGGTGTGACAGGAACATACAACATAGGACACAGTGTGGATATGAAGGAGAAACTACAGGGAGTACCAAAGGGGGACATTCAAGCTCAGACCTGAGAAGGGTAAGGAGCTAAGCAGGCAAAGAGGAGGAACACCACAGTGTGAGGGGCGGAATGGCATCTTGTGTAAGAGGAGCACTGTATAAAACGGAATTGAGGGCTGGAGAGATGGCTTAGCGGTTAAGGCGCCTGCCTCCTAAGCCTAAGAATGCTGGTTCCAATCTCCAGTGGTTCCAATCTCCAGGTCCCACATTTAGCCAGATGCAGTGTTGCAAGGGCGCAATACTGCCACTTGACCACAAGGGGGCGCATGCACCTGGATTTCGTTCGCAGCAGCTGAGAGACTGCTGGTATTTCATCTCTGTCTGTCTTCTCTCTCTGTCTCTCTCAAAAAATAAAAATAAAAATATTTTTAAAAAATAATAAATAAGCCGAGCGTGGTGGCACACACCTTTCATCCCAGCACTCGGGAGGCAGAGGTAGGAGGAGCACCGTGAGTTCAAGGCCACCCTGAGACTACACAGTTACTTCCAGGTCAGCCTGAGCCAGACTGACACCCTACCTCAAAAAGCCAAAAATAAATAAATAAATAAAAAAAATAAATAATAAATAAATAAAAATAAAAAAATAAACAGAAGAGGAAAGAGAGTGGTGGGATCAGTAACACAAGCAGGGAGCCTGGCAGAAGACCCAGTGAATGAATACTAAGTGCCACCACACCCAGATGCAGTTCCTAGCACCAAGAACACAGCAGAGGACATGGAGCACAAAGCTCCCAGCTTCCTGGAGGTTACACTCCAGGTGTTAACTTAGCTGGAAACCAGATCCCCCACCCACAGGGCTCAAACTGCAGAGGTGCTGTGAGGGCAGCGTGGTGTCACTATACACGCTCATTAGAAGGTCCACAGCCTGAGCCTCCAAGTTTACAGAGAACAGCTCTCAGTTCTCATGCACGTGGGTGAACAGACTGCGACCACCCGTGGGAATGCAGCAGATGACGGACAAATGAGTCAGACACAATCTATGCTGAGAATCCTGGCCTACCAGGGCAAGTGGTCTGGAAGTGACTGCCAGCTCTTCCGTGGGCCAGTGGGAAGTGTGAAGCTCATTCTAGTACACAGCATTCTGGTGTGAGGAATGAAATCTTTGAGTGAAATAATCCAAGCTTCTTGTCCTAGCTCTGTCCCTCACCAGTTGGATCTAGCATTTAACCTCTTTGACCCCAAACTTCTTGGCCTAGTCAACAGGGTCCGGAAGGACCTTCATTCCAGGGAAGGTGTCAAGACTCAAAGGCACGTGACACTCATGGTGTCCTGCAAGGCACAGAGGGAACGCTAAGTCCGTGTTAGCAACTCTGACTGCTCCGACTGATAGAGCTCACCCCCACATGGAGGCGCCTGGCTTAATGTAATTTTCATAAATCACAGAATTACAAGTCGGACAATTAAGCACCGTTCACAACCCTCTTCCCTTTATTCATCCATTGCCAGGGAAACCAAGGCACCGCTCAGCATCCACCCGGCATAACCCCAGCACTTCAAAGTCAGGAACGCTCACTTCTGAGAACGGTGGGGCAACCACAGGAAGCATGCTGCAGAAGGGAACAACGGGCTGAATGAGTCCCACAGGAATCACTCGGAAATATCTTCCATTCACAAAGACTTTGTGAATTTTCCATTGCAAATATTTAATATCGAAGTGGGTTCTCTCTTCCGCCTCTGTCAGCGGAGTGCTCAAAATAATTTTAATATTAGCCTAAGCCAAGGAAAATTAGGGAAATAAATCTGCAACATTTCCTTCTCTTTCTCCTGCTCTCTCCCTGCCCAAAACATATCACAAAGCCAAAATTCAATAGCATTGCAACAGTAGAGGAGTCACTTTATAAACAGATGACATGGCTCACAAGCTAACCCTGCTATTTATACATCTTAGGGTTCTAGGCAAATCAGCTGCTCTTTGAGCCTCAGCTTTCTGCTCCTTAAGACAGGAGGAGGAGAGCACTTTCCTCCCTGGCTGACTGGGAATGCAGCGATAACATGTATGAAGCATGCCTGGAGGCTCCACAGCTCAGCATTAGGGACTCTTCCTTCTACTTAACCTGTCCTATTCCCAACTGTGATGTAGATGGGTCTGGGCACAGCTGGGCCAGTGGTTCTGAGTGGGTACCAGTGGGCCAAGAAGAAAACATCTGCAGCCCAAGTGGAGTGAGCAAAATTGGCCTCTTCCTTGGAAAGTCAAGATGGAAGCAAAGATGCATATAAAAGTAAGAGATTCTACCACAAACCAAGTTGAAGTACACTGGGCCAGCTGCTCTGCCATCCCGGTTCTCATGGCTTCTACTCCCCAAATCAGCCTGCAGGACACGTTACAGCACTAGACCTCCCAGTACATCCAAGGTTCTGTCTAGCATTTTCTTTTCTTCCCTTCCTTCTTCTTTCTTTTCTCCCTAAATTGAACAATGCCAAACTTCCAGTCTTGTGGAGTTTATAGTCTGGGAGGAAACAAAAGGGATGGTGAGACAAGAATGGCTAAAGGGGCTGGAGAGATGGCTTAGTGGTTAAGGCATTTGCCTTCAAAGCCAAAGGACCTCAGTTCGATTCCCCAGGATCCACGTAAGCCAGATGCACAAGGGGGCTCATGCATCTGGAGTTCATTCACAGTGGCTGGAAGCCCTGGCGTGCCCATTCTCTCTCTTTCTCTCACTCTGCTTTTTCCCTTGCTCAAATAAATAAATAAAAATAAAAAAATGTTTTTTAAAAAAACAGAATGTCTAGAGTATGCCCCTGATGGGGCAGTCAGGGAAGGCTACCCCAGGAAGGCACATGTGACTCAAAAGGTTTCTTTCTCTCCCCCTCCCTCCTTCTCCCTCTCCTTCCCTTGCTTCCTCCCCCTCCATTCCTCTCTCCCTCCTAGTCTTTCTTTCCTTCCTTCCCTCTCCTTCTCTCCCTTGCCTCTCTTTCTCCCTCCTTCTCTCTCCCATCCCCCCACAGTTCTCTTCCAAATTTTTTTAATCTTTAGGGTGAAAATCAAAAGCAACAACAACAAAAAAAGGGTAACACTGTCTTTCCATTTAATTAGTCTCTTCTCTCCCCTCACCCCTTACCTATGTAAGAGGAGCTGGTACAGTATGGATTCCCCCAGGGATCTGCCATACCTTTTCACAGATGAAAACTCTACAGCATTACAAGAAATACACATATTTCTGGGTTTTGCCCGAATCACCACAGACTAAAAACAATTGCAACAGCATGTGTTCTGCATCAGGTCTCCGTCTATATGCCTCCTGTGGACACCTCACTTAATCGCCAAAGCAATGGGGATGGGGATGTTATTATCACTCTTTGAATGTCACTCAGTTCACAGCTGGTGGGATAGGGATCCCACAACTCTGCACTGTACACACATGCTCTGCACACACATTCAAACTTGTAAGACATACAGAACAGACAGACATGACAGGCTTTCCCAGTTTGGTCTAACTGGAAAGCTAGAGACAGCACAAATTTATACACAGAAAACTTATTTCTAGCAGGTAAGAGGAGCCTGAGGTGTGATGGGAGTCAAGAAAAAGGAGTCTCAGGAGCTCAGCTGAGGCAGACACCCAGGGGAATGGGGTTGGCTGGGGAAGAGGGGACATCACATGCCAAAGATGAGGAGCCACAGTAGCAGAGGTCCTGGAAAGAAGAGGACAAGCAGTAGGGACTAGGGCCCAAGGTGAGGACAGGGAGGTGGGGCAGTGGGAGTGACTCTGCAGAATCAGGAAGAAAGTAAACACACAAAGGAATGGAGGCTGGGTTGCAGGGCACTCAGGAAGGGCAGGCTGGGAAGTCCCACGCCACCATTTAAGGCATAGAAATACTGCCTCAAGCAGAGGCACAGCTCAGGAAGACGGGGTTAGAGGCAGCATGGGGAGAAGCCGAGCTGGTGATGTGGAAACTGCACACCGTCTAGGTCAAAGGTAGTGAGTGTGGGGACTGTGGCTGCGAAAATAAGAAGGCAGAATTCAAGAGACAAGAGAAAGATGTGGAGCAGGACCCAGCAATGCCTCGGGCTTATGGGCTACTTAGACGAGCCGAAGTGGTGAGCTCTACATTCAGTGAGAGATACTATCTCAAAAAATAATGAGGTGTAGAGCAACCACAGGAGGAAGACAACTGACATAGACCTCTGACTTCCACATGCACATATACACGTGTACAGACACATGAACACACATATACATTCACCTACCACACACTACACACAGATGCCTCACAAGCATGAGGATCTGAGTCTAATTCCCAGAACCCACATAAAAAATACGGGGTGTGGTGGTGACTGTGTAATCCCAGCACTTGGAACGTAGAGAAAGGCAGATCCCTGGGGCGTGCTGACCACCCATTCTAGACTGATTGGTGAACTCTGGACCAATGAGAGACACTGTCTAAAGAAAAGGTGGATGATGTTCTTGAAAAATGACAGTTGAGGCTGACCTTTGGCCTCTACATGCAAGTGCACACACACACACGTGTACACACACATATGCTTTTAAAAAAAGAAGTCTGGGGCTTGAGAGATGGCTTAGTGATTACGGTCTGCAAAGCCTCAGGACCCAGGTTTGATTCCCCAGTACCCAGATAAGCTAGATGCACAAGGTGACACATGCATCTGGAGTTCATCTGCACGGCTACAGGCCCTGGTGTGACCCTCTATCTGCCTCTTCCTTTTCCTCTCTCCCTCTCTCTCTCCCTCAAATAAATAAAGAAAATATTTTTTTATAAGAAGTAAATTACCACCAGGCATAGTGGCTAGTGCCTATACTCCCAGCCATGTGCACATGCATGCATGCGTACACACACACACATGCACACGCACGCACTGTGGCGAGGGGGGGAGGAATTCTCTGATAACAGTGGGCCCACATCCTCACATGACGTAGCCTCAATCACCTGGATTTGAAAGTAGATGCCCCCTTAGGTGAGCACAAGCTTCATAGTTTACCATAGTCCCTTACCCCAGACATCTAACAACCAAAACAGACTCTAAGATGTGTGATCATCCAGCAAGTCTGTTCTTAAAGCTAGTATCAGCTGGGTGTAGATATGCATGCCTGTAATTACAGCACTTGGGAGGCTGCAGGAGATGGACTGCCAGGAGTTCACAGCCAGCTTTAGTTTCATAGCGAGTTTCAGGGTGGCCTTGGATACAAAGAGACTCTATCTAAAAAAACAAAGCCAGGCATGGTGGCATATGCCTTTCATCCCAGCACTGGGGAGGCAGAGGTAGGAGGATCGCTGTGAGTTCGACCCTGAGACTCCATAGTACATTCCAGTAGTCATCTGTACTTTGAGGACAGTAGGGAGTGCTGGGGACAGTGGCTAACTAGAGGGTAGAGCTTTCAGGAAGCCACCTTGCTAGTTTGCAGCATTTGAGTCTCTCACCTCTGACCATAGCTGCTGCGATCTGATTCTCGTAGAAAGGTGAGGAAGGCAGGCTAGGGGACACTGCACTTGAATTCTGGTTTAAGGCCACCCAAGAGTGTACCCTCTGCAATCCCACCCAGCTCCTGAGCAGTCTACCTGCTGATTCTAAGCTGTAATTCAAAAGGTTGTTCAGCTGAACACCCCAGCAATGTGGGGTCCCAGCAATGCATTTGGAAATAACACACCTCACGTGGACCAGGGCTTACGCCGAGGCTGGCTCGGGTCTTCAGTGGTGTTCTGTCACAGCCACATCCTAAGAGCTGAGAAGGGAAGGGACTATAGCACTTCCTCTGGCTGAGGTGAGGTTTACAACAGAGAAATCAAACACGCCCCTTGCCGGGCGTGGTGGCTCATGCCTTTAATCCCAGCACTCGGGAGGCAGAGGTAGAAGGATCGCCATGAGTTCGAGGCCACCCTGAGAATACAGAGTGAATTCCAGGTCAGCCTGGGCTAGAGTGAGACCCTACCTCAGAAAACCAAAAAAAAAAAAAACACGCCCCTTACTCCTCCCCAACATGGAGAACTGGCCCTAAGGCGTAAAAAAGGAGAGTGGGAGATATCACCAGAAAGAAGAGGATGACTCCTTGAGCCTGCTCTGCAGGAAGGTGGAGGCTTGCTTCCGGAGTCCTGGGTTCAGATGTTCCTTCTCTCTGAGCACTCACTCACAGCGTCCCAGCTCTCAGGCATTCCATCTCCCTACATTCTCTGGCAGTGCCCAGGAAGGCCCAACAACAGCAGGCTAGCCTGTGCTCACCGTAAAGAGGCCTGAGCCTTCCACAAGTTACAGAAGCCACCACCACCTCCCAACACCCGCTGTCCCAGGCACATGCTTCCATCGCTTTCACAGATAACTAGTTCTCTAGAAAGCTCTACTGTGGAATGGTTAGGCACAAGACATAGTAGGGCCACAAAATGGGAGACTACAGACATGTTCCAGAACTCTTGAGTTTGCAGCCAAGTAGGAGAGAGACAAACAGCAATCAAATACTCCCATGCTCAGGTGCACGTTATTCAAAATGGCCCTGTGTGCAGCCCTAAGCATGCTCAGATCGTGGTTGTCAGGCCATCAGGACAAGCAGGGATGGCGCAGGGGCAGCAGATGGCTAGTTGAGAGAGCTGTGGCAGGACATCACTGCAGCCCTGGGAACAAGAGGTGCTGGTCCTAAAGAAGCAGGAAGAATGGTACATCCTAGTTCTGAGAGAGGGCAGCTGTGGCTTGGGGTAGACGAGGAGAAGGAGTAAATGACACAGAAGCCAATGTCTAGGAGGAGGCCTCTGGTGAGCATCTTTGCACACTGTGACTGCTCCAACCATCAGGACTCTGGAGCCCTCAGCTCTGTGCACAGGAAGCACTCAGTCAGGACAGGCTGCATGGCTTATGAGTACAGGGAGGAGGGCATGCTTCTTGGCCAGCATTCACTGTGGAATGAGCGCAGGTTTGAATTAAACATGTGACAAACAGGGCTTCAAGTCTTGCCCAGAATACAGTGCTAGCCTAGCATGTATGAGGCTGTGGGTTAGATCCCTAACACAGTAAGCATAAATAAACAAATAAATAGTGCAACAACACCCCTAAGTCTGGAACTACCAGATGAAGGTAACTTTAACTGTAGTATAACCTACCCCTGGGGACGGACTTCTGCCAGCCAGGAGTCTTTTCTCCTGCCTGTTTCTGAAGCTGAGCATCCTAGTGGCCCTCATGCCCCTGAAGGATATCCCTGATCTGGCTGGCTAATCAAAGGCCCTAGGGCAACATGCTACAAGGTGCACAAGGCCTCCCCAGAAATAGGCAGGCACTGCCCTGGGTCTGCTGACCTGCTTCCTCTTCAGCTTTTGACTGTGGCCTGAACAAGCTGTAATAAGGTGGGTGACTCTTCAGGAGGAGACTTCGGGGAGAGCAGATGGGAGGCAGTAGCTCCACTATGCCCTGCGTCCACCTCAGGATTCACCCCCAACCAAATCATGAACTGCACAGGAAGCAGTGGGACTTCCAGGATGTGATGCGGTGACAAGGGGAATAACCCACGATAAGATAAGGGAGTAAAAGATGTACGAGTAAAAGCCCCTCAGGAAGGAGGAGACCATGCCTTAGAAATTAGTCAGTGTGGTTCCAAATACAAACATCGGTCAGGAACTTTGAATCAGCATTGAATTCCTTCAAAGGCGACCCTGGATTTATGCTGTCCTCTTAAACATGAGGAAGACATTCCACGGCACTGTCCTCAGCAGTACTTCAAATGGCATCTGGTTATGTTCTTAGATCATACATCAGTCCCCTTTACCCACCCTCCAGGGACTTCCCATCACACCTAAAATTCGATAAAAGCCACAACGTAGCCTCTGTCAAGGATCTACGTCCCACCCTCTACGCACCATTTCGACAGGTCAGCCTGGCCATTTCAGTTCCTCAGTCAGACCAACATCCAGCCTCTGGACCATTGCCTGGAATGCCATCGTGCTACACCCTGCCACCCTCACCCCTTTTGGTCCTTTCTCACTCACTGGACCTCAGTGCTTCAGAGAAAGTTCTTAGTGAGCCCATCAAACGTAATAAGAACCTCCCTCTGCCCTGCTTGATCTGAGGCCCAAGTTTACTGGGTTTATTGTTTGGTTTTCTTCTTGGTTTTTGTTTGTTTGTTTGGTTGGTTGGTTGGTTTTTTGAGGTAGGGTCTCCCTCTAGTTCAGGATGACCTGGAATTCACTCTGTAGTCTAAGGGTGGTCTCAAACTCTCAGCAATCCTCCTACCCCTACCTCCTGAGTGCTGGGATTAAAGGTGTGCGCCACCATGCCCGGCTCCTAGTTTACTTCTTACAACAGATGCTTGTCCAATCAGGAATTCTCTTCCATCCCTCACACTAGTTTCCACTTTTCTGTAATTTATTTAGTTACCCAAAGACTCTTTTCCTAGACTTTGAGCACCAAAAGAAGAAGAGCCACCATGCCTTGATTCTGATATGTCTGGGGCTAAAGCACAATGCCTAGCATGATCCAACACACCTGCTAAGAAGTCTGCAAAATGACCATTCAGGACAACTCAAGTGTCAATTTACAAGCCAGGAATGGTGGTGTAGGCATATAATCTCAGCACTCAAGAGGCTGAGACAGAAAAATCATGAGTTCAAGGCAAGTGTGAGCTACACAGTGAGACCTTGTCTAAAAAAAAAAAGGAAAGAAGGGAAAGGAAGGGAAGGGAGGGGAGGGAGGAAGGGAGGGAGGGAAAAAAGGAGAAGGGAAGGGACAAAGGAGGGGAGAGAGGAAGGGAGAGACAGAGGAAGGAAGGGGAAGAAGGGGAGGGGGAGGGAGACAGGGAGGGAAGGAGACAGGGAGGGGGAGGGAAGGAGAGAGGGATCAAAAATCAAATTGTGAATGAAAAAGGAAAATAGGCTAGGGAATCCTTCTGGATTAAATGACACAAAAGAGACAAAACAGCACATAATATGTACCCTTGATTGGCCTGGATCAAAACCAGAAAGCAAAAGGCATGATGGGGACCCAGAGGAGAATACTTCCTATGGACTGCACATTGAGAAGAGCATTAGGCCCATGCCATCTTTCCCAAGTGTGGAGCTCAGCCTCTGCGGGACAGGAGAATGCAAAGACACGCATTAATGGTCATGTCTACAGCTCACCTGCAAAGGGCTCAGCAGAAACAGTACATCCATACACACCCACATATGGCATTGTTCTTACGATCATTATGTAGGTCTTTAATTTTTCAGATCAAAAAGCTAGGGACTCCACAGTGAACTAGCAATGCCACTAAGAAGGGCCCTCAGTGGAGTGGCGGAGAGGAGGAGGGAAATGATAGTACCAACACATGATGTGTCCACACAAAGTTTCTACTTAATTTTAAAAAAGATAGGGCCAGGCTGGTGGCAAATGCCTTTAATCCCAGCACTAGGGAGGCAGAGGTAGGAGGGTTGCTATGAGTTCAAGGTCACCCTGAGACTACATAGTGAATTCCAGGTCAGCCTGAGCTAGAGTGAGACCCTCCTTCAAAAAAAAAAAAAAAGATAGGGAAAGTAAAATATAAATAAAAGATAAATGAATGGTATAGTACTCTCATTTTTGCCTGAAAGGAGCTCTTTAAAAATCATATGGAGGGCTGGAGAGACGGTTTAGCAGTTAAGGCACTTGCATGCAAAGCTTAAGGACCAAAGTTCAATTCCCCGTGACCCACGTAAAGCCAGATGCACAAGATGGTATATGTGTCTGGAGTTCATTTGCAGTGGCTAGAGGCCCTGACATGCCCATTCTCTCTTTCTCTCCCTCTCTCTCTCTCTCCCCGCTTTCTCTCTCAAATAAATAAAGAAAGAAGGAAGGAGAAAAAAAGTAGTTCTCTAAAAATAAATAAATAAATAAAAAGTCATGGAGCTGGGCAAGATGGCACACGCTTTTAATCCCAGCACTCAGAAGGCAGAGGTAGGAGGATCACTGTGAGTCTGAGGCCATCCTGAGACTACATAGTGAATTCCAGGGCTGGAGTGAGACCCTACCTTGAAAAAAAAAAAAAAATCATGTGGATATTCTCTGGCTGAACCAAAGCTATGCTCTGAAATATCCAAACTCTCAGATCTTTTCAAATTTCTACCACATAAATCAACTTACTTTGAATGACAGCCTCATACAAGTCCCTTCTGGGACCCCAAAATAAGTTATTGGCTGACTAAGCATCAGCTTTAAAAATCTAAACCTGTTGGGCAATGTTAATTTGAGATTCGTCTTTTAAATTTATTTCTCCGTGTGTATGTGTGCGCACGTGCGCATATGGGCATGCCAGGTTCTCTTGCCACTGTGAACGAACACCAGATGCTTACAACCCTTTTTGCCTCTGGCTTTACATGGATGTTGGGGAACTGAACATGGGCCAGCAAGCTTTGCAAGCAAGCATCATTAACTACTGCTAAAGGTACTGCTTCTCACTTTCATATACTTCCCCCGAGACAGTCTAACAGCCCTGCCCACATGCCCCTCACAACGTGAATGGTACAGCTATTAGTGAAGAGGAGCTAGGGGCCTTCGTGGCAGAGAGGATGGCTGGATAGGAAAGAGTAGCACTATAGTTTTAATATTCTACTTGTTAAAATTCTCAAGTGTAAGCTTTGCTGGGGGCCTAACTCAGAGGTGGATCCCTTGCCTGGCAAGCTCAAGGGCCTAGGCTCAGTTCTCAGAGGAAAACAAACAAAACTCTATACTTTCCTTTTCTTTTCAAACTAGAACCTATGAAATTGCATAATGAAACTCCTATACATCCTATCAGTCCAAACCTAGACTCTTCTTCCTCTAGGAGATTCCCTGACCAGTGTAGGAGCCCTTCCTCCAGGCACCTATAGTCCTGCTATCTTTGCTATGAAAAATGAAGCCTCAGGCTAGAGAGATGGCTCAGTAGTTAAGACACTTCCTTGCAAAGCCTAATGACCCAGGTTCAGTTCCCCAGGACCCACGTAAAGCCAGATGCACAAAGTGGCACATGCATCTAGAGTTTGTTTGTAGTGGCTGGAGGCCTTGGCATGCTCATTCTGTCTCTTTCTGTTTGCAAATAAATAAATAGTTAAATAATTAAGCCCCAATATACTGATTTGTATTGCATGCCAGCTTGCTTGTCTGTCTCCATCATTGAGTCATACCCTCTATGGGGGCAAGAAATGAGGGCTAGGTGATAAGCCTACTATTGCTCTCAGAGGACACAGTTAACACACAGCACTGAATGAACTTCATTGAAATAGCTGACCCAATCCTGTTCCTACCAAAGTCACCCGTGCCCTCCACAATGCCACGAGCACGCACACACACTGGCAGTGGGGAAACTAAGCAAGCAGCCTGCGCATGCTAGTCTAGCATTCCACCTCTGTGCTCTGCCTCCAGCTCCCAACCCTTACACAGCTGCTGGGGAGGGCAGGCGGCTGTAAGTGACAAAAAGCTGCTCTAGTGAAACTTCTCTTCTGCCTGTTGTTTCAGGTGTCCTGTATCGCATGCCCTTTGGGACAGGAAGTGTCCTGTGTCACTGTTTTCTCCTCTTGTTCTGGTATCAAAGGCTTGACTAGGGAGTTTCTGAGTGAAGACCAGGGGGCCTGGTCCCAGCTACCCACCACCTGCTAGAGCAGCAACTTGGCCCTACTGCCAAGAGCGGAACAATACGCTTTTGATTAAATAATAACGGAATCCGCACTGCTCACTCTATCGGGCCTGCAGCTCAGGGGTCAGCTTTAAAGTCTCACCCGGGTGGGATGAGAAAAATGGGTCTCACGGGCAGCAGGAGGGACAGAGGTTTTCAGAAAGCAAAATTGTTTGGATTTTGGATTTGATTGTGAACAGGGTTTTGTCTGTTTTGCTGTTGTTACTTTGGTGGTGTTGGAGATTGAACCCAGGACTTTGTACATGCCGGGCAAAGAGATATTTGCATTGTCTTCGTCCTTCCCAGGAAGACTCCAAGCAGAAACTGTATCCTAGCCCTATTGGTATCCTGGATGCCATATGTGATTTCACATGAGAAAAAAATGTGAAAAAAAAGAAAGAAAAAAATGTGGCTTAAGGCAGAAAATCCAGGATAGATTCCCAGCTCCTTTCCTCCAGCAGCCTGCTTAAGCATTTTAACCTCTTTTACCCTTCCTTTCTCTGCAAATGGTGACCTCCTTTATCTGCAAGGACACAGCCCAAGATTGTTGGTGGACACTTAATATCACAGTTTATTTCTAATTCTATATACACTATGCCTTTCTTTATCTACACACCTAGAATAAACTTTAATTTATAAATCAAGGCAAAAATAAGAGATTAACAATAATAACTAATAAAGTAGAACAATTCTAACAATATACTATGTCACAAGTGATCAACAATGTACCGATCATTATTTTCTAGAAATTTCCATTTAATATTTTTGTGCTGAAGCTAACAGCAGGTTAGTGAACCTGGGTAAGCAAACTTGTGGTAAAGGGAGAACTTTATCAAGCACATAGTCTTATGATGCAAACAGGGCCAAACTTTAAGCACCAAGTGCTGTGACACAGTACTAGAATGCAGGAAAACCACCCCTGGGATAGAGGGAGGAACAGGAAGACCAGCCAGGGGACTGCACGCTTCACTAAGGAAGCAGCACGCAGACACTCACTGGAGTTCAAAATGTACTCAGTCAAGGGCATTAGGCTTGGTCTATCGGGCAAGACATACCCAGAGTAGGGGGCAGACACTGCTTCTCATCTTCTGCATGTCCATCCCTCACACCTGGACCCCAGGTTTTCAAAAGTAAGTGATGCCAGAGTAAGTAGGAATAGCGTAAGGCATGGTGTCACTGAAGCTTTCATGACCCCACAGTGAATACCAGAACCCACTAAGGAGGGCCCCTGGGGTAACGGGAGCAGGGGTGAGGGGATAAAGAGGATAACTCGTTATATATATAATTTGTTTCTGAGGTAGGGTCTCACTCTGGCCCAGGCTGACTTGGAATTCACTGTGTAGTCTCAGGCTGCCCTGGAACTCACAGTGATCCACCTACCTGGCTCTAAAATTAAATTAAATTTTAAAAATAGCTGGGTGTGGTGGTGCATGCCTTTAATTCCAGCACTCAGGAGGCAGAGGTAGGAGGATGGCCATGAGTTCAAGGCCACCCTGAGAATACATAGTGAATTCCAGGTCAGCCTGGGCTAGAGCGAGACCCTACCTTAAAAAACCAAAAACATTAAATTAATTAAATTAATTAAGACCCTACCTCGAAAAAACAAAAAAATAAAATAAAATAATAAAAATAAATAAAAACTAACTCCACAAATGGCTAATGGAAATATAACTAGAAAAAGTGAGTGATGCGGGGCTGCTCTTCTACAAGGGTGCAGTAGAGTGGAGAGGACAGCTGCACGTTTGTGCATCCTAAACTAGGATAATCCTCCTGCCTCAGCCTTCTGAGTCTTGAGATTACAGGTATGACCCAGTCGTTCATGTATTTTTATTTTTAGGAATTATTGACCTAACTCACTCTGCCAAACAACCTGTATACTCCATGCAGGGACCACCTCAAGAGCTGCCCCCCCGCTCCCCCCCACCAGCTCTTCATCTTCCACCTCTGGACTCAAATGTCACCATTTCAAGTGGGCCTTGCTTGATGACCCTCTGTAGGCTTCTCCTTGCTTCTCTGTCACTGTGTCCCTTACTGAAGGGTGCCCAGAGTGCAGGCACCTGGGAGAGTTTCACATCTTAATGACCTGTCTCCATGGACCATCAACACATGAGGGCAAGGCCTTGCCGACTGTGCGCACCCAGTGCTTGCAATTAAATGTTCAATAGATGCTATGGGCTGAGCGCCACATAAGTGAGGGAATTACCTAATCAAACAAAGGAGGGAAGGAAGAACTGAAATCAGGGAGGAGATGTGGTCCAAGGCTTCTCAGTACTGGGAGACACATAAGCAGTTACAGTAGCAGTTTTCTGATGGGAAATTTTAAAAATATTTTTATGGATTTGCAAGGAGAGAAGGGGGAGAGAGAGAATGGGCACACCAAGGCCTCTAGCTACCACAAACTCCAGACACATGCAGCACTTTGTGCAACTGGCTTTACATAGGTACTGGAGAATTGAATCCAAGTCCTTAGGGTTTGTAGCCAATATCTTAACTGCCAAGCCATCTCTACAGCCCATCTGGTGAGAAATTTTGAGACTAATCTTCATGATTATAAATCCACATGGGGTTTTTGTTTGTTTCTAAAGTATGTATGTGGGCTAGAGAGATGGCTTAGTGGTTGAGGTGCTTGCCTGTACAGCTAAGGACCCAGGTTCTATTCCCCAGTACCCATGCACAAGGTGGCACATGTGTCTACAGTTCATTTGTACTGGCTAAAGGCCCTGGTATGCCCATTCTCTCCTTCCCCCCCCCCATGCCTATTTCTTTCTTTCTCTCATAAATAAATAAATAAATAAATAAATAAATAAATAAATAAATAAATAAATAAAAAGTGTGTGAGTGTGATATAAGGGCATATGCCATGGCATATAGGTGGAAGTCTGAGGGCAACCTCAAGGGTATATGACCTCTCCTCTACCCTGCTGGGGACAGGGTCTTCCTAAATGTTATTTTGTTTTTGTCACATTACTTCATGTGTGTCACTCTAGCTGGCCGGGCAAGCTTCCAGATTCTCCTGGCTCCTGATGTCAGAGGCATGTTAGGATTAAGTGAGGTGTATACCACTTTGCATCTAGCTTTACCTGGGTGCTGGGGAATTGAACTCAGGCCAGCAGGCTTTAATTTCTGCCTTTAACTTAAAGACACTTTAAGTGCCTTTACCTGCTGACCTATCTACCCAGCCCCATAAATCCATGTTTTTAACCTGTTTAAAAAAGTAACATAGGGCTGGAGAGATGGTTTAGCGGTTAAGGCGCCTGCCTCCTAAGCCTAAGAATGCTGGTTCCGATCTCCAGCGGTTCCAATCTCCAGGTCCCACGTTTAGCCAGATGTAAAGTGAGGCAAGGGTGCAATGCTGCACTTGCCCACAAGGGGGCGCATGCATCTGGATGTCGTTCGCAGCAGTTGAGAGACTGCTGGTGCGCCCATCTCTATCTGTCTTCCTCTCTCTCTCTCTCCAAAAAAAAAAAAAAAAAAAAAGTAACAGAGAATGCTCTAATGAATTCATCTGCTCTGGTAGATTACGCAAACTTGAACTTTGCCTTCTACAGCGGCAGTCCTTGGAGAAGACCATGGAGCTCACCAGGCCTTTGAGGAAGGCTGGACAGGCAAATATCGCCATTCATGTTTGCAACCTCTCACCCAAATCCAGCAGGGCTAGAAGGGCCTAGGCTTCCAGAGGGAGTCCTGGGGGAATGAGCTCACTGACTTACTGTGCCTCAGATGAGCATCAAACCTCTACACCCAGGCCATCCACACTCAGGGCTCTGCTCCACCATGCAGAACGGAGGCCATGGTGCAGAAACGGGGGCATGCAGCACCCACAAAGAGAAGAAATCAGGCCCCAAACACAGCTACCAAAGCAAAAGAAAAAAAGAGAAGTTTCTCTTTTAAGATGGAAGTGACCTCTGGGATGATTCAAAAGGGCTGAGAAGAAGTGACAGAGGAGTGCTCAGCACTGAAACATCTCTCACACCTTCCAAGGCTCAGGGTCCATTGCAGAAAAGGTGGTAGAAAAGGAGTAGCCAAAGGAAGGGTAGGACTCCTTACAACGTGCTCTTCCAGACACAAAATGGCCTGGATATCCATGACCTCCCACTGCCTGGCACTACCTACACAAGACCATGATAACAGGAGGAAAAAATGATGACATCAAAATAAAAGAGAGAGTCGGGGGGGGGGCGCGGTGGCGCACACCTTTAGTTGGGAGACAGAGGTAGGAGGATTGCCGGGAGTTTGAGGCCACCCTGAGACTACGTAGTGAATTCCAGGTCAGCCTGAGCTAGAGCAAGACCCTCCCTTGAAAAATAAAATAAAATAAAAATAAATAAATAAATAAATGAAAGAGACTGGTTGGGATTGGGGGGGGATATGACGGAGAGTGGTTATGAAGGGGAAAGTGAGGTGAAAGAGAATTATAATGGTTTATTGTGTATAATTATGGAAGCTGTCAATAATAAAAAATAGGCATTTTTTTAAAACCAGCCTCAAAAAGGCATTAAGAGCCAGGTGTGGTGGTGCACACCTTTAATCCTAGCATTTGGGAGGCAGAAATAGGAGGACCACTGTGAATTCGAAGCCAGACTGGGACTATAGAGTGAGATGCAGTTCAGCTTATTTGTGACAATAAATAAAAATTTTGAAACCACTCCACCTTGAAGGGCAAACACATCTGCCGCCTCCCCTCAGCCTGAGGGAAAGGTCTATGCGGAGAAGCATGGGAGGGGGAGTGATTATTAAAACAGGAACAAGAGCCACCGGGGTGGAAACTTCTCTGCTCACCCCTCCTGCCCGTCACTAATGTGGAGGAAAAGAGTACCACTTTAACAGCACCACCCTGGAAGGAGGACATGCGGGGGCAATAAAGGAGACTGGGGAGGGAAAAAAATTAGTATTGTTCTTGGAGTAAAATTATTCTGTAGAGATAAACCTCACTGCAAGCTGCTCTCTCGGGTCTAGAGAAATCTCTTCCTGGTACGTGTATTTTTCTGTAGCAGTTAAGAGCAGGTTTTCTGAGTGTCTCTCTCTCTTTCCCGTTTTCCTGTGATCCTCTCACAGGCCTCCTACACCTCCTGGGTCCCAAGAGCGTACTGAGGGCATTTACCAGTGGGAAGCCGGGCAAGGAGGGAACTGACACAGTCATTAGGTGACATAAGCCTGTTGACAAGCAGCCAACTCGGTCTATTGAGCATGCAACTGAAAAGCCAGCCTTTCCCTCAAACTAGGTCACCTCCAAGTGCTGTGGATGTCAGCTGGGAGCACACCATAGACCCAGAATGGGGAAGCCAAGTGGTTAATGGTTTCCCTTGAGAACAAGCTGAGGTGGTCACACAAGAAGATGAATACTAGAGGGGAGTAGGGGTGGGAAACAGCCATGGGCAAGAGAGAATCCAGAAGCAAGCTGTGGAAACATGGCTGTCAAGGTGTGGGCGGTCTGTGGAGGCAGAGCCTGTGCCATTCCCGTGCCATCTGCCATCTGCTCTCATGCATTCACTTCTCTTGGCTTGATAAGTCTGTGTCTTCATTAAGCTAAAATAGGAATCTATTTTGTTGGTGCCTTCATTTTCACTGAGCACTTTGCCAGACCCAAAGCTGACATTAATAAATGCCTAAAGATTGTGTGGTTGTGTAAAAAAAAAAAATCCTAACAGTGAATTTGTCGAGTACATGGTCCTGGAGTCAGTCACATTTGAATTGAACACTCGGTTCCATTTCCTGTTGGCTGTATTGACTTGTACTTTAGTAACTCTTCTTGGCTCTGCACGTTCAGCCTCCTTATGTGCAATATAAGGTTATTGTGAGGAGGCCAAGAGGAATGACATGTGACGGCACAGAGTCAAAGGTCAGTAACTGTGGCTGGACTGGCAAAATGGCTCAGTGGATAAAGCACTTGCCACTCAAGTTTAGATGACCAGAACCCATATAAATGCTAAACACAATAGCACTGGTGTTTCTAATCCCAATGCACCTAATGGCGAGATGGTATAAGTAAAATACAGGAGGATGTTCCAGAAGCTTGATGAATTCAGCAGTAAACAAGGTGGAAGGCAAACGCCAACACCCAAAGTTGTCCTCTGACCTCCACATGTGCACCATGACACATATGCATACACACCCCAAAAGAAATATCTGTGAGTTATTATTATGTTTCAATTCTGCTATTACTGTGAGTGGTCACAGGCAGCCTTGGGGTTTCCTGGGACCCTGCAAGTACATCTGAGTTTTGCTCTTCACACACTCCCTGAAAAGGACTCACTCATGGTGAGTGGTTCCTGACTGTAATTCTAGCACTCAGGAAGCCAGGCAGGAAGATCACTGGGTATCTGAGGCCAGCTGATGCTAAATAGTGTGAGCTCTAGTCCAGTATAGGATATAGTGGCAGACCTTGTTTCAAAAACAAAAACAAGCCAGGCGTGGTGGCGCACGCCTTTAATCCCAGCACTCGGGAGGCAGAGGTAGGAGGAGCGCTGTGAGTTTGAGGCCACCCTGAGACTACATAGTGAATTCCAGGTCAGCCTGAGCTAAAGTGAGACCCTACCTCAAAAAATAACAACAAAAAAAAAAAGATCAGGAGCCAGGTATGGTGGCACACACCTTTAATCCCAGCAGAGGTAGGGGATCACTAAGTTCGAGGTCACCCTGAGACTACATAGTGAATTCCAGGTCAGGCTGGGCTAGAGTGAGAACCTACCTCAAAAATCAAAACAAAACATGGGCTGGAGAGATGGCTTAGCGGTTAAGGCACCTGCCTGCTAAGCCTAAGAAGCCGGTTCCAATCTCCAGGTCCCACGTTTAGCCAGATGCAAAGTGACACAAGGGCGCAATGCCGCACTTGCCCACAAGGGGGCGCACACATCTGGATTTCGTTCACAGCAGCTGAGAGACTGCTGGCGTGCCCATCTCTATCTGTCTCCTTCTCTGTCTGTCTCTCTGTGTGTCTCTCCAAAAATAAATAATTTTAAATTTTATTTTTAAAAATCAAAACAAAACAAACAAACCAAAAAGAAAGATCAGGACCATAATCTAATGTCAATGAAAAGAGGAAAAAGGTATGGGGGGAGAATCCTTTGTAACCATGTCTGAACTTCTAGATTATACCTTGCTTGAAGCCTGTTCCCAACCCTGTAAATAAACTGCTGAATGTCTCCCCACAAAGTCTGTGTGTTAAAGGCTTGGCCCCTGGGATGGCACTATGGGTCTTTAGAAGGAAGGAGGGTCTTAGGTCATTGCCCTTGGACCAGAATCTGGAAATGGGTGCCTGGAAGGCTAAGGCAGGAGGATCATGAATTTGAGGGCAGTGTGAGCTTACACCAGCCTAAAGTACATAGTGAGAGACTGTCTCAAAAAGAAATAGTCAAGGCTGGAGAGATGGTGTAGTGCTTAAAAGCACATGCTTGCAAAGCCTGACGGCCAGTTCTATTCACCAGTATCACATAAAGACATATACACAAAGTGGTGCATTTATCTGGAGTTTGTTTGCAGTGGCAAGAGGCTCTCTGATGCACCCATTTGCTATTTCTCATTCTCTATCCTTGCAGATTAATAAAAATTTGTTTTTAAAGAAATAGTCAAAATAAATGTTTCCTCTTTATAAGTCTAAGAGCTCAGGTATTTTGTAACAGTGACAAGAGTTAGCTAATACAGAAATCAACTATTCCCTTTAACTAATTCTGAAAGAAGGAAGGAAGGAAGGAAGGAGAAAGAAAGAAGAAAAAAGAAAAGAAAGGAAAGGAAGGGAGAAAGAGAAAGGAAAGGAGCAAAGCAAAGAGGAAAATGTCTGTGTAGATGGCTCACAGTTAAAGTACTCAATTCCAAAGTCTGCCTGTCTGGGTTCAACTCCCAAGCTACCCACATAAGCTGGATGCAAAAAATGGTGCAAGGACTGGAGAGATGACTTAGTGGTTAAGATGCTTGTCTGCAAAGCAAAAGGACCCCGGTTTGATTCCCCAGGTCCCACGTAAGCCAGATGCACATGGTGGTGCATGTGTCTGGAGTTCGTCTGCAGTGGCTAGAAGCCGTGGGGCACCCATCCTTCCTCTCTCTCTCATTCTCCCCCCCATCTCTGTCTCTAATAAATAAATAATAAATGAAAAGAAAATTCTAAAAAAAAAAAAAAAGTGGTACAAGTATCTGGTATTTGCTTACAGTGGTGACAGGCCCTGGCTTGCCCATGCGTGTGCACACACGTGTGCACATACATATAGAAAATTTTTTTTAATTTTTAAAATATGGAATGCTTCATGAATTTGTGTGTCATCCTTGCACAGGGGCCATGCTAATCTCCGAATCATTCCAATTTTAGTAGATATGCTGCCAAAATGAGCACTTTTAATTTTTCTTAATTTTTTTATTTATATGAGAGAGAAAGAGGAAGAAAGAGGGAGGGAGAGAGAGAGAATAGGCACGTTAGGGCCTCCAGCTCCTGCAAATGAACTCCAGAAGCATGTGCCACCTTGTGCATCTGGCTTATGTGGGTCCTAGGGAATCGAACCTGGGTGCTTAGGTTTTGCAGGCAAGTGCATTAACTGCTAAGCCATTTCTCCAGCCCCATAAATAATTTTTTTAAATTTCTGCAACATTAAGTTCATGCCTATATTCCTGGCACTTGAGAGGCTTCTGAAGTAAAATCACAGCAAACTGGAGGCCATCCTGAGCTACAGAGAAACAATGTCTCACTCTAGTCCAGGCTGACCTGGAATTCACTCTGCAGTGTCAGGGTGGCCTCCTACCTCTGCCTCCCAAGTGCTGGGATTAAAGGCATGTGTCACCACACCAGGCCTCCCATTGTCATGTTGGAGGAGAAACAGCAGTAAGGTAGATTGCAACAGGCAGTTAGGGACTGAAGCCCAAAGAGGGAACAAGGAGAGGCCATTCCGTCAATCCTGGCAAAAATGAAACTTGTGTCAGATCCTGTCCTCACCAAGATGGCTGCCAGCAACATTCCTCAGCAGGAACTTCCTGCTTCTTCCTCAGCTCAGCCTGTCTGGGTCAGTCCCCCAAGCCCATGTCCCAATCAGATCTTAGCCCTTCCTGGGTCAGCCTCCACCCTGTGTATACAAACTAATTAGGTCTCTTTTTACATATCAGAGTCTGATATCAGGGCTCACCCTAATTGGATGTTTGATATCTAAAGGAGGTTACTCATATGGGCCAGCTCACTCTCCCTGTGATCTTGCCTGTCTGAACATGTATATAAGTCTGTCTTTCCTCTACCCAGCTAGACTGGGAAGGGAGAGCACTTCCCTCAGCCTGGATATTTTCTCACTTGCCTTCTATCTGTGTCATGCTTTGGGGCTTTCTCTCTTTGATTGTATGCATGAGTTTTCTTTGATCTCTGAGTCCTTCACTACTTCTTAATCCTCTCTGGTCTTTTGTGTGAAGGGGACCTTTTGGTTCTTGTATTTTGCCTTCCACATGTGGATAGGTGTGTCTCCTTCAGAGCCCTTTTGCTTCCAGAGATTTCTCCTTGATGGACATTCCCTCAGTCCAGCCTCTCCTTTCTCAGCAAGGAGCAGAACTATCTTCTGGCTTGAGTCTTTCAGCTAGCTGCCTCCCTGGATCTTAATTCTCCCTACAATAAACCTCATACGTCGTGTGTTGTTTTACTTAAATAAACTTGATACTTCATACTTTACTCTTCTCCAGTCCATTATACCAATTCTTGTTAAATAGGATAAGGGCCCAAAAGTTAAGGTTTATAGGCCTGGGGTACCCCTCCTAAACCCCAAAATATTGCATTAATAGGGATTCTAGGACCACAGATGCATGCATTACCTGGCACCTGGTTTTACATAGGTGTTGGAGAATTTAACCTGAGCCAGCAGGCATTGCAAGCAAGCATCTTTAACTGCTTTAGCCCAACGTATAGCACTTCTAGAAAGAGCTGAAAGAAGTCTCAGGTCAAAGGAATGACAGCTCTGTCATCCTGTCCTATGACTTGAGTTGACCTTGTATATGCTTCCGGGGTTGAGAGAGACAAAGAATACTAGGAAAAATTTGTCAGGATGACAAAAAGTACCCAAACCATGTTCCATAGAGAATTACCTAAAAGAAAACAGATAAACAGATATGAGATACAAAAACCTGGGAGAGACTCTCCTTCCAGACAGATTTCGTGACAACAGTCCATGGGGACTTCAATGCTACTTCAAGACTCCCCGGAAAAAAATGACTGAAAAGTATGGGAACTCCCCAAGAAGACATACAAAGCAAATTCTACAAATATTTTCAAAGATTGCTGCTCCTCCCCAACTGCTATTGAAATCTATTCATGGATATCTTCCACAGAAAACCAAGGGGAAGGAAAAATGCTGACTGTCGGGCAAAGAAATGCAGTTGGATGCTTACAGGGAAACACTGTCCACTCATAAAAGAAGCCTTGCCCATCTTCCCTGGTGCCCGGAAACAAAGGGACGCCTGGCCAGGAAGGAGCTTCATATCCAAAACCTGGCTAAGTAGTTTCTTGAGGAGGGATTTCCACCCACTGTGCCACTGTCACATGACTCAAGGCTTTTTAGGACTTTGCAAATTGAAATATAGTCTCGGAACCAGAAACATCAGCTTCACCTGGGATCCTGCTAGAAATGCAGGAATGCCAGTGTTGAAGAAGCACTGCCCGAGGTTCCCCAAGGGGAGAAAAATTAAGCATCTACTAGACTCCCAGCAGCAAGTCTCCCACCTGTGTCTTCAGAGAACACTTGTCGTTTCTGAAAATCTGGATCTCAAGATCATGGAAGTGAATGAGCCTGCGCTAAAAAACTCATGTCACCTCTACCCAACTGAACGAATAAGTTCTGTGTTCTTTCTAAAGTTGCTGACAGGCTGGGGAGATGTCTCAGTGCTTTAGTTGCCAATGAAAAACTCAGAACTAAGAGGAATAAGGAAAACTTAAAACATTTATTTTCAAAAACATCTTTTCTCTCCCCCTCTCCCCCCCCCCACCTTTGTGGGAAGTGATCACAGGAACCTTGCTTTACTAGATAATGTTCTACCACTGGGCATAACCGCAGCCCACGACCATATTATTTAATAATAGATACACTTATCTTGTACCCACATGTACCATATACACTGTGAAGTGCTTTCTTTTCCATCTCTTATCTTACTTAATGCTCACAATGACCCTGTAGTATGAATACTATTACTTCCTTCTCTCATTTTACAGAAAAATCTGAAATTGGGCATATAAGTGGCTTGAGTCCATGTAGCTGGTAAATGAGGGCAACAGGTCTTATGGTCAAGTTTAGATTCTGGGCTACTAAGTCCCATACCTCTCCTTTAGAGAAAATCACCTGGCTCCTAATATTTTCAGTAAGCAGTTAAGGCAATCTGAGGCTGTCACGTTTCCACAGAGCTCATCCAGGTATCCAGGGATAGGGCCAGGCTGCTGGCAAGCTCACTCAGGTACAGGTGTACCCAGGGCTCAGATCTCAGCCCTCCATTATGTTCTGTTCATTACACAGGAAGACTTAGAGGTCACGCTTTCAAACCCTGGCCCTTTTCTCATTATCTGCCCCAGCATCAGCATTCTCCCAAGTCCTGTATTGACTCGCATTGCTCCTGGCTGCTGGCCCATCTCCATTAGATCCAAGGCATTTGAGCAAAGTACACAGCTATCCAGTTCTGACTGAACCAAATGGACTCGCTATCCCTTCTCTATAATTTGGGACAGAGTCTGAGAGGATTTAGAAGGTGTCATTGACTTGGAATTATAGTCCTTTGTTACAGAATGAATTTCCGGACTATGCCGAAGAGAGACGGGTGCTCCCCCTCTCACTGACACAAGCAGTTTTGTTCCCATCAAAGTATCCCTCTAATTGCACTGTGCACCTTGGCTCAGAACTATGCTGCTTCTCCAGGAGGAGCTGTATCCAAGCAAAGTCGACTTCCCATGGTGCTCCACAATGAAGTTTCCCATGGAAGTCATTCTCGGCTGGCACAACCTCACTCCTACCTACTGTCATTAACTTTTTAAAAATCACCTACAGCTATTAAACTGCACGATGTTGTCTAACACACCCTAAGCAGGTCCCTTAAGACAGGACTGTAATTACTTTTCCCTGTTTGCAGTGCAGCAGCCTAACACACTGGCCTCCATGTGTGATGTGGATGACCACAGAATGGATCAGTAACAACCGAGATTTCCATATCGCCATGCACATCTGTTGCATGTCCAGAATGAAGTCACGATTCCAAATACAGAATTCATTTGGAGGGAGAGACTCACGGGGGGTGGAGGGAGGGGGAACTCTAAGCATACTGAGATTCTGAAACAGATGGTGGTGTGTAAAAAAAATAACATTATAGCTTCAGCCTCATAAGACCTAACAATACAACTTGCTCCCATGAGATGGGACTTAGCCACTAATCCCCTCGGTACAGCTGGAAACACAAAAGCTTCTTAAAGTTCAGGAACCTCAACTCACCTGGTTAGACAATAAGCAAGGCAAAGCCTCATTTCTCAGCTGCTCCTGTGATTACTTGCCCCAACTCCCAAACCACTTATGAAGAATACTGGGGGTTTTCAAATCCACTTGCCTGAGAAATGGGACACAACAAAACCAAAGCCTTAGTGACCCTGACTAGGAAAAGTAAGGCATTTCCTACACATAGAAATTTATAAAGGCTCTATAAATAAAATGAATTTTAGCTTCTACGACATGCTTGATTCTACTACATGATTCACTTTGTAAAATTGCGTAAGAGCTGAGCATGGTGGTACATACCTGTAATCCCAGGCCTCAGAAGTGGCAGGATGATGATGAATTTGAGTGGCCAACCTGGGCTGCATAAGAAGATCCTGCAGACTCTGAATCAAAAAGGACCAAAAAAAAAAAAAAACAAGAAATCCCAGATGACCGTATTCTCACTGGCCAGAACCTTCACAGTGCAGACACAAGCCCATGGGAGTCATCAGTTTGCCTTCTAAGCACATGCTTCTCTCAATACTGCAATTTCTTCTGCTCCAATGGACCATTTCCCACTACAGTGTCTAACGGGGCCTCTGGCAGGGTCTCCCCAGACCGTACAATAGGAAAATAATGGAGCACCTAAGCACAGCCCGAGGATGAAGCAAAGTTTACAATCTCTTATGCTGCGGGCCCTGTTGCATGCCTCACCAATCTCACTCCACAAATGGGGCTGAAGTTACAGTCAGAAAGGAGCCCGAAGCTCTGCGTACTATTGCTCAATCCACAGACTGCAGAACAGTAATGTGCTGCATGCTTCCAAAATCCAGTGGCAAGGATTCTGAATGTTCTCAACATACACAAATGATATATGTCTGAGAAGATATGTATGTGTAACCTGTTGTAAATAGTAGACAAAGTACAGGTATTGAAATACCACATTACCCCACAAATATACAAATATATATATATTTTTTGTTTTGCAAGGTAGGGTCCCACTCTGGTCCAGGCTGACCTGGAATTAACTATGTAGTCTCAGGGTGGCCTCGAACTCTCAGAGATCCTCCTACCTCTGCCACCCGAGTGCTGGGATTAAAGGCGTGTGCCACCACGCCCAGCTTCAAATATACACTTTTAAAATCAGTGCTGAGGATCAAACACAGGCCTTTAAACATGACAGGCAAGTGCTCTACTGCTGCACTAAACACCCCCAATGCAATATATACAATTTAAAAAAATTATTTACAAACAGACAGAGAGAATGAGTATACCAGGGCCTCCAGCTGCTGCAAACAAACTCCCAATGCATGTGCCACTTTGTGCATCTGTACTTTGTGCATGGGTACTGGGGAATCAAACTCAGGTTGTTAGGCTTTGTATGCAAGCGCCTTAACCACTAAGCCATCACTTCAGCCTAATTTTTTGTGTGTGTGAGGTAGAGTCTCGCTCTAGCCAAGGCTGACCTGGAATTCACTATGTAGTCTCAGGCTGGCCTCAAACTCATAGAGATCCTCCTACTTCTGCTTCCCAAGTGCTGGGATTAAAGGCATACATCACCATGACCAGCATCAATATATACAATTTGGTTATTATGTTATTAAAAATAAGTGTAATTGGGCTGGAGAAATGGCTTAGTGGTTAAGGCGTTTGCCTGCGAAGCCAAAGGATCCTGGTTCGATTCTCCAGGACCCACGTAAGCCAGATGCACAAGGGGCACATGCATCTGGCTAGAGGCCCTGGCATGCCCATTCTCTGTCTGCCTCTCTTCTCTCTCTCTCTCTCTCTCTCTGCTTGCAAATAAATAAATAAAAAATAAAAAATAAATTTAAAAAAATAAGTGTAATTTGGGCTGTAGAGATAGCTTAACTCTTAAGGCACTTGCATACAAAGCCAAATGACCCAGGTTCAATTCCCCAGGACCCATATAAGCCAGACGTGCATACATCTGAAGTTCACTTGCAGGGGCTAGAGGCCCTGGTGCACCCTCTCATTCCTTCTCTCTCTCAAATAAATAAAAATTTTAAAAATAAAATAAATAAAAATAGAAATAATGTTAAATTTCTTTTTTTTTAATGTAATTTTAAAAATTCAGTATTGGGGAAATGTGCCTTACTGCTTTATATATATATTTATATTTATATAAATTTATATATATCTGTAAATGTTATTACATAACTTTAACTCAGGGACTGAAAAGTAATGCGCCTGTAGAAGCAGAGCTGGGCTGGGGTTCTGTACTTGCACACTTGCCTAGTGTACATGAGGTTCTGAGCTCAATCTCCGCAACTAAAAAGAAAAAGCGGGTGCAAATGGACGTGGGCACCTGGCCACGTTGGCAAGGACTTGCTCAGCAATGAGAAGACTATGGGTGCTGAGGTGTGCTGAAGAACACTCCCACCAGGAGATTGACCTGATGTGGCACCAGCCAAAGGTGACCACAGGGGACGCTCCCTGGTGTCCTATATTCAGATTTTTCAAGAGCAGCAAGGGCTCATATTTTGACATAAAAATCTCTCAATTTTAAAATGTAGGCCGAAAAAGCATGAAATTGAGTGCAACAATGAACAGCGTGGATGCCACAGGCTCACCAGCAGGCTTTTCAATCTGGTTCTGTATTTTTTTTCTTTTTGAAAATGACCTTGGACCCCTTGCTAAACCTTTTGATGGCTTTTTTTTCTCATCTGAAATACCGAGATATGTCACCTCTGTTTTAGGGCTATTATAAGCCATTTATGCTATATATAAACATATACATATGCATTTATATGTGGGTAGAACAATGGCTGGCAATGAAAACACAACTGAAGCTTTTAACTGTTACCATCATTACTTTTGCAAGGATCCTATGCAACAAAAGAAAGGCTTCTCCTCAGAAAGCACCTGGAAGGCGACACGAGAACCTTATATGTGCTACCTTAGCCTTTAACATACTCATGAGCCACACATCTCTCTATGGCTGTGAAGACTAGGTAAGAACTCTGTGTCCACCTGCCAGCAGCTTGACCCATGTAGAATGCTAGGTATGACCATTCTTGATGATACACCCAATGCTTCCTACTTCACACACACACACACACTGCTGGGCATGTTCAGCCACACAGGCAGAGCATCTCAGGGTGCCTTCTTAGTCAGTATCTTTGTGCACAGAGATGTGCTGGGCACAAGGAGCCCACAAAAAAGGTTGACTCTAGGGTGTGGAGGCACAGTGTGGAGTGAGTAGGCCAGATCCCTGTTTCCCAGCTCCCGTCAGTTCCCTGATCCCGATTCCCTGCGCCAGACAGTGTGTGGGCAGGCGTGGCATGGAGTGGGTAGGCCAGATCCCTATTTCCCAGCTCCTCTGAGTTCCCTGGTCCTGGTTCCCTGGACCAGACAGTGGGAAGGTGGGTGCTTCATGGAGTAAGTAGGCCAGATCCCTGTTTGCTGATTCCTCCCAGTTCCCTGGTCTTGTAGGTCCCATTGTGCCTTGCTTAGGGAGGCCTTGTCTCTGTGTGGGCTGTGGAATCAGGCCTTTTGCTCTGGTCTCCTGACTGGCCACTGGGTACCAACACCCCTGCTCACCTGAGTCAGAGGGTGAATGGGCCAAAGGACAAAAACTTGCTTCCTCCTCAATAAAATAGTCTCCCTAAAATAGGTAGGCTACATTGCAAAAAAGCCCACGAAAATCAGAAAACAGAGATCTCTACCAAGGATGCCCAGTGCTACAATGGAAGCCTCCAATGAAATCATAGAAATATCAATAGAAATTCAATCCCAAAATGAAAACACAACAACTAATGAGACCTTGGTCAAAAGAATCACTGAACTGGAAGCAAACCATCAAGGAACCAACAATTGTACCAATGAAATTGGACAGAATCATCTCATACAGCATTCAACTTTTGACAGTAGGCTTAACTTGATTGAAGAAAACATTAGAACCCTCAAAAGAGATATGAATGAATTGAAGGTGAGTCAAGAAATGGAAGATCTCAACAACCAACTGATTAAGCTTACTGAAGACTTGATTAAATGTAAGAATGAATCCAGGAAGCATCAAGAAAGTCAGAACTCAACCTGAAGTCGTACCTCAAAAAAGAGATGGACACAATGCAAAATAACAACAGAAAACAAAAATCAAATAGAATTTATAAAAACCTCTCTAAAACCCCTCACTAACAGAGTTACTTATATGGAAGACAGAACCTCTGACCTGGAAGACAAGACAGAAGAAATTGATCAGGAGGCCAAAAACCTTACTAAGTTTTTAAAAAATCAAGTGAACAGAATACAAAGGAACTGTGGGATACTCTAAAATGACCAAACATCTGGATCATGGGTATACCAGAAGGAGAAGAAATCCAGACCAGTGTGGGTCCTTGGTCACTGACGTCCCAAGCACAGGAGGAGCTGAGGGGAAGCAGGATCCTGGAGTGGGTGAGTGCGGAGGGCAATGAACCACCCAGGAGACGTTCTGATGGATAGCACATTCTCATTTATTCAAAAGGGGAGTGGGTTTATAAACACTTGAGAAAGGTTGAGAAGGCACATACAGACTATAAGGTAATTGGATACATAGGTTTATAGGTTGCTATCTAATTGGCTGGTGTTGGAAGGCAGAAGTTGTGAGGGAGAAACTGCAAGGGAGATAACAGAAGTGGCAGGAAAAGCTACATGACTTCAGCCACATATTGGATGGCTGCAGCTGCAGGGAGACTGTTTACTACCATATAAAGGTCTCTTGGGCAGCTAGCCACAAGGTCAGGAACCGTGTGGGGGAGCAAAACCTGACTATGGAATGTTCAAGTGCTTTTGGGATAAGGGAGGAGGGCCCGCTGGTTCTGCCCACTCTGGGCAAAGATGGGGCACTCTACAACCTTGAGAAGGGAGGGCCAGCTCCATCACCAGAGTGGGTTCCTGACTATAAAGCCAGCTGCAACCCCCAAGCCTAAGGTCTCTGGCCATGTCCAACAGCCCAGCCATCTTCCTCACAGTTCCAACCCACGTTTAGTAATGCCCAACAGACCAGAGGCATAGAGATCATATTCAACAAAATTATTGAAGAAAATTTTGCGAATCTCTCAAAAGAGAGGCCCATCCAGATACAAGAATCCCACAGAACACCAGACAGACAGGTCCAAAGAAGAAACTCTCCAAGACACATCATAGTTAAAACTCTTAATAATGGCCAGGCATGGTGGCACACGCCTTTAATCCCAGCACTCGGGAGGCAAAGGTAGGAGGATTGCCATGAGTTCGAGGCCACCCTGAGACTACATAGTGGATTCCAGGTCAGCCTCAGAGTGAGACCCTACCTCAAAAAAAAAAACAACAACAACAAAAAAAAAAACTCAACAATGAAAACAGAGTGTTAAAAGCAGCAAGAGAAACAACTCACAACACACAAAGGTAATCCCATCAGAATTACATCAGAATTCTCAATGGAAACCCTGAAAGCCAGAAGGGCCTAGAATGGAACACTTCAAAGTCTAAAAAACTATGGCTTCCAACCCAACCTACTCTACCCAGCAAATGTATCCCTCATAATAGATGGTGAAAGGAAAACTTTCCATGAAAAAAGTCAACTCGGGCTGGAGAGATGGCTTAGTGGTTAAGGCGCCTGCCTCCTAAGCCTAAGAAAGCTGGTTCCAATCTTCAGCAGTTCCAATCTCCAGGTCCCACGTTTAGCCAGATGCAAAGTGACGCAATGGCACAATGCTGCACTTGACCACAAGGGGGCGCATGCATCTGGATTTCGTTCGCAGCAGCTAAGAGGCTGCTGGCGCACCCATCTCTATCTGTCTTCCTCTCCCTCTGTGTCTCTCTCCACGCCCCAAAAGAAAAAAAGTCAACTCTATGATTATATGAATACAAAGCCAAACCTACAGAGAATACTTCAGGGAATACTCTGCACAGAACAGTCAAATAACCAATCTCAAGAGCCAATAACCAAAAATAGACCAGGCTTAGCATAGTACAAAACACAACAAAGCACCAAGCCCCGTAAAACACCTCATCATGGCAGGGATTAATTCAAACCTCACAGTAATAACCTTAAATAATAATGGTCTTAACTCACCCATCAAAAGACACAGGTTATCAGGATGGATCAAAAAAAAAAAAACCGGACCCTTCTATCTGCTGTCTTCAAGACACCCACCTCACAAGTAAAAATAGACACTCCCTCAGGGTGAAAGGATGGAAAATGATATCCCAAGCAAATGGAAATAAACAAGTGGGTGTTGCTATATTAATATATGATAAAATAGACTTCAAACAAAAAGTAATCAAAAAGGACAAAGAAAATCACTTCTTACTCATCAAGGGAATGATCCAACATGAGCATACCACATCATAAAAATATATGTGCCAAGCCAGGTGTGGTGGTGCATGCCTTTAATCCCAGCATTCAGGAGGCAGAGGTAAGAGGATCACTATGAGTTCAAGGCCACCCTGAGACTACATAGTGAATTCCAGGTCAGCCTGGGCTACAGCGAGACCCTACCTCAAAAAAACCACACACAAATACATACATATATATATATATATATACACCAAACACAGGTGCACCACAGTTTATAAAACAAAATATAATTGACAATAAAACAGAAATAAGCACCAACACCATCATAGTTGGAGACTTCAATACTCCACTATCATCAATAGATTATACAACAGGGAAATAATAGAGCTCAACACCACCATAGATCAACTAGACCTAACGGATATCTACAGAATTTTTCACCCCAACATTACAGAATACACATTCTTCTCAGCAGGCCATGGAACCTTCTCCAAAATTGACCATATATTAGGCCATAAAGCATGCCTCCATAAAGTCAGGAAAACTGAAGTGACTTCCTGCATCATGTCAGATCACAATGCTTTAAAGCTAGAAATTAACAAGAGACACATCAAGAACTCTACCTACTCCTGGAGACTAAACAACACACTTTAAAACAATGAGTGGGTTGTGGAAGAAATCAAAAAAGAAAATGTAAAATTGCTAGAATTGAATGATAATGAAAACACAACCTACCAAAAGTTATGGGACACACTGAAGGCAGTCATAAGGGGAAAATTCACAGCACTAAATGCCTTCATTACAAAGAAAAAGAGATCCCAAATTAATAACCTGTCTACCTAAAGGCACTGGAAAAACAAGAAGACTCCAACCCAAAGAGCTCCAGATGGCATTGGTGGTATAGTGGTTAGCATAGCTGCCTTCCAAAGAGCCCCAGGTGGAAAGAAATAATCAAGATTACAGCAGAAATTAATGAATTGGAAACTAAGAAAACAATTTTAAAATTCAATGAACAACGATCCAGTTCTTTGAAAAAATAAACAAGATTAACAAAGCCCTGGCAAAACTGATCAAGCAAAAAAAAAAAGAAGTCTCAAATTAACAAAATCAGAAATGAAAAAGGAAAGATCATAGCAGACATCAATGAAATTGGAAGAATCATCAGAGCATACTTCCAAAACCTCTACTCCATAAAATTGAATAATCTGGAAGAAATCAATGAATTCCTAGACATATACCACCTACAAAACTAAACTAAGAGCAGATTAATGTCCTAAAGAAACCTATCACATCCATGGAGATTGAAAAGGTAATCAAAAACCTCCCCAAAAGAAAAGTCTGGGACTGAATGGCTTCTCAGCCAAATTCTATCAAACCTTCATTGAAGAACAGAAACCAATTTTTCTCAAACTGTTTTGTATAATCAGAGACCAGGGAATCCTCCCCAACTCCTTTTATGAAACTAGAATCACCCTAATACCAAAACCAGACAGAGATGCAACAAGAAAAGTATAGGCCTATATTCCTGATGAACTTAGATGCAAGGATTCCGAACAAAATCCTTACAAACCAAATTCAACAACACATCAAAAGCATTATCCACTTTGACCAAGTAGGCTTCATTGCAGGGTTGGTTCAACATATGGAAATGGGTCAACGTAATACATCACATATATAAACTTAACCATAAGAACCACATAATAAGGGACTTCTGGGTAAGATGGCAGCATACTAGCCACACCAAAGCAGCCTGGGGAGGGAAATAAACAGAAACATAGCAAAATACACTCTTCTATTGAACAGTGAAGGTGTATAAGTTATTATAAATCCACAGCAGAGAAGGAGGAGAGACCAGATCTTCCAAAAAAGGAGGAAACTGGCCAGAATCCTGCCAAGGCACCAGGAGCCCCGATCTGTGAGCCCACCCAACTAGCAGCACAGAGTAGCAGAAGCAAAGTGAGGGGATTTTCCACTGACATCAGCCTCCTCACAAAGGCAAGAAACCTGAAAGGGAAGACAGCAGAGACCAGCTGAGCAGCTGCTGAAGAATACAAATGGGACCAGCCAAGAAGATCTGGTATGACTCCAGGTACCCTGAAAAGTCTCCCATCCCCCAACTGTCAGGGCCAGGGAAGATCCAGAGAACTCATTCACACCCAGCCACCTGGCAACCAAGAGAGATCAAGGAGGGCACTCAGCATTGGTGAGACTGGAAGCCATCCCAAAAGGTAACAGGGCCTACTTAGACAAAGCCAGATACATAAGCCTGCACTGGAAGTGTTTATCTCTCTTTCCATGTTGGCAAAGGTTATGTATTACATTTTAATGATATATTCTTGGTTGGCTTTACGTTTCTCAAATAAGCTGTATTTTTGCATTGACTATTGTTGCCTTTGACATTTCCTGATTTTTAGGGCCTTTGTCTTTCCCTTCTGTCATTACTGGGGGCAGGGACTGACTGGCCCTAGGCTGACTTGGAACCCATTTCACACTAAAAATCTCAGCTTCCTAGTTGACAGGATTAAGGTTATGGGGCAATACACACCCTCAGGGACTTTGGTTTTAATAGATTATCTGTTTAGTTTAATCCCCACACTTGTACAAATACTCTGTGCTGGTTTTGATTGAATGTCTGCATTACTCAGTTGAATTTTAGAATTGCCAGTAATTTGCTTTACTCAGTCTGCTACAATACATTAATAACAGGCAAAGTCAACAAAATCTCTACATTATTATATAAGAAACACAAAAACTGCTACACTGAAGATATATAAAATCGGATTTACACAGCTAAGAACACTGCAGATAATTACAAAACCCATGCATCAAATTAACTAAAGATGCAAAATCTCTACATTATAAAACAAGAAGCACAGGGTTGGAGAGATGGCTTAGCGGTAAAGGCACCTGCCTCCTAAGCCTAAGAATGCTGGTTCCAATCTCCAGGTCCCACGTTTAGCCAGATGCAAAGTGATGCAAGGGTGCAATGCTGCACTTGACCACAAGGGGGTGCACACATCTGGATTTCGTTCACAGCAGCTGAGAGGCTGCTGGCGCGCCCATCTCTACCTATCTTCCTCTCCCTCTCTCTGTGTCTCTCTCAAAAAAATAAAAAATAATAAAACAAACACAAAAATCAAGACAGCACAATCTCACCAAAAATTATAAATCTACCAGAAATGACCTCCAGTGAGACTGCTTTAGATGAAATCCTGACAAAGATTTCAAAATAATGATTATATCTATGTTCGAAGAAATCAAAGGAATAAAGAAGAAAACCAACTCCTGAAGGAATCCCCAAAAACACAAGAAACCAACTTAATGAAATAAGGAGGTCAATACAAAATATGGGTAAGAAAATAGAAATAATGAAAAAATATCAAACAAAAATACTAGAAATGAAAAACAGAGTAAGTCAAATACAAAACTGTAGAAAGTCTCACCAATAGAATGGATCAAGGAGAGGACAGAATATCTAAACTACAAGAACAGGTGGCAGATCTAATACAGACCAACAAAGAGAAAGACAAACTAATAGGAAGGCATGAATGGGAATTTCAAGACATTTATTATTTGATAGAGAGAAAGAGGCAGAGAAAGAGAGATGGAGAGAATGGGTGTGCCAGGGCTTACAGCCTCTGCAAACAAACTCCAGACACATTTGCCACATTGTGCATCAGGCTTATGTGGGTTCTGGGGAATTGAACTTGGGTCCTTTGGCTTTACAGGCAAGCTCTTTAACTGCTAAGCCATCTGTCCAGGCTCCTCAACACAAACTTTAAAAGCCAGAAGGGCTTGGAATGATGCGTTCCAAGTTCTGAAAGATAACAACTGTCAACTAAGACTACTTTATCCTGCAAAGCTATCCTTCCAAATTGATGGAGAAATAAAGACATTCCACAACAAAAATAGGCTAAATGAGCTGTTGATCAGAGAGACTTACAAGGTCTTCCAAAACAAACAAGACAGACTTCTGTCAGAGGACTTGATTACCCACCAGAGGTTAATGGTAAGACCCTACTGCTGAAGACACCATATGCTGTTGGCACAGACCAGGGAGAGACCTGGCTGAAATGCAGAAGAGAGCCAATCCCCAGACAATTAGCCCATCTAGTGCTGGAAGGTGCTACATGAGCTTACGGGAAAAAGTGGCCAAGATCTGTCCAAGCAACTCAAAGTCTATGTGACTCAGAAGCAAACAACCTGACATGATGATCACACAAGTGCAATAGTGGCACACAGCCATGGTGGGTAACCAATTGCTCTCGGATTGACTAATGGATCCACTCAGTGGAAAGGAAACCATATCTAGAACTGGGAAACAAGTCAGAATCATATCCAGATAACAATTTTGCTGTCCAATGTCAAGATCCCACTAATCTTGGGCTATAAGAGGGTCTACACCCTTTAAATTCTCTCAAAATTAATAATGGTTATCCCACTTAACCTCTGCTGACTTCACTCTCTGTTGGAGAATCTGCTTCTCTTTTTCAGATGGGATGGGATCTGAGGAGATAAATGACCCAGCACACTTCACCCCAGCCCCAGCTGCAACCATAGAGGAATTGAGGAAATGAGCAAGAGTGTTGCTTTCTTGGTGAACCTGATATCAGCACAAGGGAGAAGCAGACAGATACAGAGGACACTCAACACCTACCAAATCAGAGATCCAGAGGCCCTTAAATGCCCATCACTGGAGTAGATTAAAATGCTCCCAGCATGGCTCAGGGAATTCTGCAGAAGGGGCAGAAAGATTGTTAGAGCCACAAGATAGGACATTATACACAGAGACATTGCCTCTCCACCATAACTGACTGCTGCCCCCACAATGCATGACCCACAATCCCCATGGGGTTGACCTGCATCCCCAACGAGGAGGGCCTCTTCAGAAAAGGGGTGTGGATAAGGGAAAGGATGGTACCAACACGTGTTGTTTACATACTAAGTATGTCCATATCTAATAAAAATAAATTTCAAATAATAATAATAATAATAAATGTGAAAAAAAAACTAGAATAAAAAAAAGAAAAGAAAGGTTGACTCTGCTTGGAAATCCATGGATCTTTTGAACTTAAGGCTGATGCAAGAAGTCCTTTGGGTAACTGATCTCTGTGTGTTTGCATGACCAACAGTCCCACTCAGGCCCTGGCTTTCTGGGTTGCTGCATTTCTACAGATTGTCCAAGGCCCCTGGACTACAGATGTTTGTCACCAGTCCATGTAATTCCCCAACCTTCCTAACAATGAAAACATTTTCCCCAGTCCTTCCTAACAATTCCGACTGAGCTACAAGCTACCACTTACACATCTGCTAGCATTTAGCAACATGAGGCTTAATTAAAGAAAAAAAAGTTGGAGGAGGAGGAGAAGGGAGACAGCAACATGGAAATGGAATTGTATCTTCAACCCATATTAAACTCTTCCTTTTCCTCATTTGATTTCCTTTAATCTAGCCTAATTTCTTTCAGGTGTTGGACTGCCCATCCCCATATGTAACAACAAAAGCTAACAGTTACCAAGTGCTGGGTCTTGGACCCTTTACATCCATATGTCCTGGCAGCCCTATGACAGTTACTACCAGAACCCTCATGTTACTGACAAGGAACCCATACTCAGAGAGGTTAAGAACCTTGGCCAACATCACACAGCTTGTACGTAGTAAAGCTCGTTGTCAAAACATTAAAACAGAAACTGACTCCAAACCCACATCCTTTAACTGAACCACTGAGCCACCTCTCAGCCTCAAAACCCATGTCCTTAACCATCGAGAGGAGTAAGGTGCCTTTCTCCATCAGGGTAGTTGAGCTTTCCTAACATGGACACTGGCCTTCTCAGAAACCAAGGGAATGAATCCCCAGCACAAACTCAGATTCTGGCTGGATATAGCAGCTTCCCTTACTAGACGTAAGTTTCTGCCCACTCTGCCTCCCCTAAAAAGACACTTGAAATATTAATCTGCTGGGTAATGGAGTGCAGCCCAGTGGTAGTATGTGTGCTTACTATATGTGAGGACCTGGATTCAATCTTCAATGGAAGGAAGGAAGAAAAGAAAAGAAAAGAAGTAGGGAGGGAGGGAGAAGGCACCTGAAGGTTTAAAAAAAAAAAAAAAAAAGAGCCAGGCGTGGTAGCGCACGCCTTTAATCCCAGCACTCAGGAGGCAGAGGTAGGAGGATCGCAGTGAGTTCGAGGCCACCCTGAGAATATAGAGTGAATTCCAGGTCAGCCTGGGCTAGAGTGAGACCCTACCTCAAAAAGCCAAAGAAAGAAAAAAGAGAGACCATAAAGGTTGAAGAGACTTGTAATTAAAGAAAATGCTATATAAATCTAAAATGGTAAAAAATCATCCTAAGGCTTGATTTTTAGAGTTATCCAAAATACATTCATTCAATAAATGGGCCTTTATGGCCATGTATTTATTTTTTAGTCTCCATGGGGGTCTTTTATTATGAAAATAAAACAAGCTATAAGAAACAATACTAAAATACATAAAGTAAAAATAAAGTTTCCTCTTCATTCTAATTCTCTCAGGCATCTTTCATATTGGTTGTTTTGTTTGGTTTTCCTTGTGTGTTGCTGAGCAATTTAAATCAAGGTCTTTAACATCCCCAACTCCAGGCCCAAGTTTTCCTAAGAACCTATCAACATGTTATGCATATATGTATGCATATATACATAGATACAAATGTCCACCTGAACTTGCAGCAATCATCTGGGAGGCTGAGGCTGAGGCAGGATGGTTGACAGTTCTAGGCCAACCTACACTCTGTCTCAAAAAAAAAAAAAAAAAAAAACCAAAGTATATCTATCTGTATCTAATTTTTTCCTTCTTCAACTCAGAATCATAATCTGTAGGATTTTTTGTTTTTGTTTTTGTGCTTTTTGGTTTTTTTGTGCAGTGTTGGGAATCAAAGCCAGAGCTTTCCTCATGCCAGGCAAGCACTCTGAGAAATAGTCCTGCCCATCTTCTGTGGTTTTAAAACTTCTCATTTTGCTGAGCATTGTATTTGTTTACACATCTCCACATCAATCCATATAGAACATCTGTCTTTTAAATCAGCTCAAATAACTGCATCATATGAATGAACTGAGATATATTTAGCCAGTTTTCTGTTGAAGACCATTTGACTCATGACACTTTTTGATGCTGTAAGGGTCATAGATAATGTTAAGAATTACTAAAGGCAGTTTATGTGAAAATGAGAGAATATTTGCAAACCACATATCTTGAAGCGAGCTTAATTTCCACAAGATATATATATATTAAAAAAAAAACCAGGGCTGGAGAGATTGCTTAGTGGTTAAGGCATTTGCCTGCGAAGCCTAAAGACCTAGGTTCGATTTCCCAGTGCCTGAGTAAGCCAGATGCACAAGATGGTGCATACATCTGGAGTTCATTTGCAGCGACTAGAGGTCCTGGTGGACCCATTCTCTATATACATCTCCTTCTCTCTCTCTGTCTCTCTCAAATAAAGAAAAACTATTATAGGGCTGGAGAGATGGCTTAGCAGTTAAACCGTTTGCCTGCAAAGCCAAAGGACCCTGGTTCAATTCCCCAGGACCCATGTAAGCCAGATGTACAAGGTGGCACATGCCTCTAAAGTTCACTTGCAGTGGCTGGAGGCCCTGGTGTGCCCATTCTCTCTGTCTCTCTCTCTCTCTCCTCTCTCTCTCTCTGTCTGACTCTCTCAAATAAATTTTAAAAATAAAAAAATGTAATAAAAAAAGAACTATTATAGCTCAGTAACAAAAAAGTAACAACCCAATTTTACAAATGACCTTGAGTAGCCATTTCTCTAATGGAGATATAGAAATGGACAACAGATGGGCATGGTAGTGTGTGTGTGTGTGTGTGTGTGTGTGTGTGTGTGTGTGTGTGTATAAAAAGTCAGTACTCAAGTATGGCAGAGGCAGGAAGATGTCAAAATCAAGACCATCATGGCCTATACATAAAGACCTCATGAAGGAAGGAAGGAAGGAAGGAAGGAAGGAAGGAAGGAAGGAAGGAAGGAAGGAAGGAAGGGAGGGAAGGGGAAAGGAAAGAGAGGGGAAGAAAAGAAGGAAGAAAGGAAAAGAGGAAGTAAAGGGAAAGAAAAGAAAGAAAGAGGGGAAATGGGAGAAGGAAAAGCAAAGCAGAAAATAAAAGCTCTTTTCCTTAGGACTCCGTGTGCTGGGCTGAGCTAAAAACCTCCCATATGTCGACTAGCTGTCAAAAAGCTGGAAAAGCTACGCTGCATGCAGCTCCATGGGAGAGAGAGAAGTCATCAGTGAAGACAAACAACAGTGGACACTGCAAGCCTTAAGTTTGACCAGCCAGGCCAAATGAGCCAATGGGTACAATTGGGGCATGTCTGTTATGGGAAAAACCAACCACTCGCTAGTTGGACTGGAGGCCCGCTCCATGGGAGGGAATACATCCCTGATACTGAAAATCCCTGACAGAGAAAGTCATGAGGCTTAGATGTAACGTCTGCTGGTGTCTGGCTAAATGGATATAGTATGCTCACCAAACTGCCTGGTAAGCACTTCTCTTAATTTTTTTACCCATATATTAATGCTACCCTCAATTTTGGTTAGAGAAGCTTCTCTTTTCAGGTGGCAGTGACCACTGGGATGACTCAAAAGGTACCATAGTGCTGAGTGCTCAGCACTGAGACATGTCTGTCACACCTTCCAAGGCACAGGGTCCACTGTGGAAGAGGTGGCAGAAAGAATATAAGAGCCAAAAGAAAGGCAGGACTCCTTATAATGCACTCTACCAGCCACAAAATGGCCTGGATATCCATGACCTCACAGTGTCTGACACTACCTACACAAGACCATCATAATAGGAGGAAAAGATGACAACATCAAAATAAAAGAGACTGATTGAGAGGGGGAAGGGATATGATGAAAAGTAGAGTTGCAAAAGAAAAAAATGGAGGGGGAGAGAATTACCATGGTTTATTGTGTATAATTATGGAAGTTGTCAATAAAAATAATAATTTTAAAAACAAAAGCTCAACCTCACCATTGCCCTGGGAAATACAAATCACACTCTCACTAGAACATGTCAGACTGACTATTAACAAAATAACAGAAACAGGGAGCAAGTGCCAGTGTGGGGCTGGAGAACCTGCAGCGCTGCACCGTTGGTGAGGAGGGTGTAGCCACAATGGGAAACTATGGGTGGGGTGAGGAGGTAGTCGTAGAAAGCTGGGCATGATAGCACACACCTTTAATCTTGGTACTAGGGAGGCAAAGCAGGAAGAGTAGGGGTCTGAGACTAGCATGGATTACACAGTGAGATCCTCTCTCAAAAAATCAAATCAAGGTCTTGAGAGATGGGTTGGCAGTTAAGGCACTTGCCTACAAAGCCAAAGGAGCCAGGTTTGATTCCCCAGTATCCACATAAAGCCAGATGCACAAGGTGGTGCATGCATCTGGAGTTCATTTGAAGTGTCTAGAGGTCTTGGCATGCCCAGTCTCTCTATCAAAACTAAAAACTTTAAATCTCACCAGGTGTGGTGACATACTCCTTTACTCCCAACATTCAAGAGGCAGAGGTAGGAGGATCGCTGTGAATTCGTGGCCAGCCTGAGAATACATAGTGAGCTCCAGGTCAGCCTGGGCTAGAGAGAGACCCTACCTCAAAACACATGCACACACACAAAAAATTTTAAATCTCAAGCTGGGGAGATGGCTCAGAGGTTAAAGGCACATGTTTACAAAGTCTACTTGGCCTGGGTTTGATTCCCCAGTACCCACATAAAACCAGATGTATAAAGTAGCACATATATCCAGAGTTTGTTTGCAGTGGCAAGAGGCCCTGGCATGTCCATCTCTCCTCTCTGTTTGTAAATAAATAAATAAGTTACAACTTTTGGTATCATTGCTAAAATGGGACATATATTCAGTTTAATAAAAGATTCAATTCATTTAAACCATCCCAGCTGCGGTAATAACTAAGTAGTTAAACATAAAATTCAATACCATTTCTTTCTTTCTTTCTTTCTTTCATTCATTCATTCATTCATTCATTCATTCATCTACTCAAGTCCTTATGCTCCTCAAGCTATATGCTAAACCCAAAGGATTAATAAAAAGAAATCATCGGGGGCCGGAGAGATGGCTTAGCAGCTAAGGTGCCTGCCTGCGAAGCCTAAGAATGCTTGTTCAAATCTCCAGGTCCCACGTATAGCCAGTCGCAAAAGTGACACAAGCATGCAATGTCACATGTGCACAAGGGAGTGCATGCATCTGGAATTCATTCACAGTGGCTGAAAGCCCCCCCCCCCGCGTACCCATTCTCTCTCTCTCTCTCAAAAAAAAAAAAAAAAAATCAGGCTGGAGAGATAGCTTAGCAGTTAAAGCATTTGCCCGTGAAGCCAAAGGATTCACATTCAGCTCTTCAGGTCCCAGGTAAGCCAGATGCACAGTGATGCAAGTACACAATGTTGCACACGTACACAAGGGGGTTCACACATCTCTCTCCACTCTCAACATCTAACATAAAAAAAAAAAAACCAGGGACTGGAGAGATGGCTTAGCAGTTAAGGCACATGCCTGCAAAGCCTAAGGACCCTGGTTTGATTCTCCAGGTCCCATGTAAACCAGATTCTCAAGGGGGCACACACATCTGGAGTTCATTTGCAATGGCTAGAGGCCCTGGTGCACCCATTCTCACTCTTTCTCTCTCTCTCTCTCTCTTCTGTCTGTCATAAATAAATAAATAACAAATATTCTTTTAAAAAGCCAGACTGTTGGGCTTGCCTCAAAAAAAAAAAAAAAAAAAAAAAAAAATCATGGGGACTAGAGGTACAGCATTTAACTAGCATGCCCTGAGTTAGATCCTCGGCACTAGAGAGAGAAAATAAAAAAATCCCAAATCCACGGAGCAGGCCTCATTTCTGGCCTTGAGGAACTGATAGCTCTGTTAGCAGACATATTCATGAATGAATTCTGCATCATGTTTAAGAGCTGCGGTAAGGTCGCCATGAAGAGCGAGAGCTAAACAAGCCCTGAGAAGAAGAATGTGAGCTGGACCTGAGGAGGAGTTAGTAGGTGGACACAAAGTAGCCAGGACACTTCTGGAATTTAAAGGGAGCACCCAAAATAGAGTGAAAAAGATGTGGAATGACACCTACAACAATGCCACTTATAATTAAAACTTTCAGACACCTACGCACATATTTTCTACACTTTAAGAAATACACAGAAAAGAGTACACATTGCACACATCACAACAGCCGCCTCCGAGAAGGAAAAAATGACGGTAGGAATGAGGCAGGATGCAAAGTAATAACATCTCAGGAGAGGAGCCTGGTACAGAGGGAAAAGTGGATGTAACTCATTCCTCTGCCCCTGAGGCCAACTGTTGCAGTCAGGTTCACATTGATGGCAGAAATCACCCAACCTGGTACTAGCTACAGAAGACCATCATAACAGGAGGAAAAGATGACAACATCAAAATAAAAGAGACTCATTGAGAGGTTGAGGGGATATAATGGAGGGTGGATTTGTGAAGGGAAAAGTGAGGAAGGGAAGGGCATTATTGTAGTTTATTGTCTATAATTATGGACACTGTCGATAAAAAAAGTAAAAAATATTTTTTAAAAGATGGTATGGACACTTTAATCCCAGCACTGGGAGGCAGAGGTAAAATCGCCGAGAGTAAGAACATAGTTTTCCAAACCATGAGACCCTACCTTGCAAAAAAAAAAAAAAAAAAAAAAAAAGATGGTATTGCAAGTAAAGATTGAACCAATGCAAGATCTAAAACAAACAAGGCAAACATTAAATCCTGTTACAGATGTCCAACTCCAAGTTGGACATCTATAACCAGTAACAAAGTCTCTGGAGTTCTAATTCCACCCCTCCAGCTGGACTGTCCACAGCTCAGGGAAAATTCCATCCTCAGCCAGCAGCTCTCCTTGGCAGCCATTCTATAGTCCTGGTATCTCAAAAATCCTAGACGTTCCATTGCAACCCACTGTCCATCCTTATGGCTCCATCTTGCCACCACATAGGAATGCCCAACAATCCTGCTTCACATTGCTCAGTGGCCAATTCCAAAAACCAAACATGTTCCAAATCGAATGACTCTTTCTTTCTGCATTTGTTATACTAGCAAAACTAATATTAGGTGGGCTTTTCCACCAACTTGTTAATATAGGGGAGGGGGAATAAAGATGACTCAAAGAGCAGGAAAATGCCTTCATCATTCTTCTTAAGGCCCTCTACTTTCAAAAGAGTCAGCATTTGCCCTACTGTCCCAATACTGAACAGCTGACCCAATCTCAATGTGGTAATATTTCAAACAACTGCAACTGAAGCAGGATGCTGTCTCCGGCCCCAAATTTTCATTCCTTATTGGGTCATACATTTCTGCTCTATGTTCAGCTATTACTTTTTAAATGTAGTTTTGCTGAAGTTCTCAGGACACAGGAAGAGCGGAGCCAGCTTCTCATATAAACAGCCTCTAGCCCAGTCCAGACAAAGTTCTCTTTTCCCTCATAAACCAAACCTACAGTTCAGTTGTGTTTCTGCATTTAGGTCTTTGAACTCTGACCAAAATGGCCCATCAAGCTTTGCTTATTCACTACAAGTTGTCTCTTAGGCCAAGGTTTCAGATCCTTCCAAATTCCTCCCACAAATCAGTTCCAAAAGGCCAAAAGCTACACAGTCAGGTTTCTAGCAACAACAACCCACTCCTCTGGTACCAATTTTCTGTTGTAGTTATCTTCTCATTGTGGAACAAAACACTCAACCAAAAGCAGCTGATAGGAGGAAAAGCTCTCTCACGGCAGCAGAAAGCATAGCTTAGGCAGAGGTTGTGTATCACTTCTGCCAGTAGCACGGGAGTGAAAAAACCTCTACAAGGAGAAGCTGGCTATACCAACCCTAAGCCTGATCCCAGCAGCACACCTCCTACAGCAAGGCTCCACCTCACAAACTGACACTAGCTGGGGACCAAGCATTCAAAACACATGACTTTATGAGGGGACATCTAATTATAACCATAATAGCCAACAGCCATTGCAAGCAAGTACCTTTAACAGTGGAGCCATCTCCTCAGAGCCGCTGTAGTCCATTTTTTAGATTCCATTTTTGCTGGGTATGGTTGCACATGTCTGTAATACCAGCACTCAGTAGGTAAAGGCAGAAAGATTAGGAGTTTAAGATCATCCTCAGCTACACAGCAAGTTCAAGGCCAACCTGGACTACATGAGATCCTGTGTCAAAAAAAAAAAAAAAAAAAAAAAAAAAAAAAGTTGGCTCAGAGGTTAAAGGCACTTGCTTGCAAAGACTTACAGCTCAGGTTCAATTCCCCAGTATACACATAAAGCCAGATGCACGAATGCACGAAGAGGTGCATGCAGGAAGTGGCACATGCATCTGGAGTTCATTTGCAGTGACAAGAGGCCCTGGCATGCCCATTCTCACTCACTTCCTCTGTCTCTGTCTCTCTCTCTCAAATGAATGAATAATTTTTTTAAGTTATCAAAGGGTTGGGTGAGGTAGCACATGCCTTTAATTCCAGCACTTAGAAGGCAGAGGTAGGAGGATTTCCATGAGTTCAAGGCCATCCTGAGACTAAATAGTGAATTCCAGGTCAGAATGAGCTAGAGAGAGACTCTACCTTGAAAAATAAATAAACAAAAATGTTATTAAAGGGCTAGAGATGTACCTCCATGGCAGAGCATTTGCTTATCATGTGTGATCCCTGGATTTTATTTCTAGCACTGAAAAAAATATGTAATACAGGGGCTGGAGAGATTGCTTAGTGGTTAAGGCATTTGCCTGCAAAGCCTAAGGAGCCAGGTTTGATTCCCCAGTACCCACACAAAGCCAGATGCACAAGGAGTCGCATGCATCTGGAGTTCATTTGCAGTGACTAGAGGCCCTGGTGTGCCCATAAGGAGAAAATATATATATATGTAATACACATACACACATATGCCAAAGATGTATAAGGGCCCCAGACTGACTGACTACCTACCTACCTACCTACCTACATACATACATACATACAAACGTACATAGGGAGGGAGGTAGATAGATAGATAGATGATAGAGAGATATAGATGATATAGATATATAGAGTGGAGTTATGTCCCTTAGCCATATACACCTCGTATGGGGCATGACACAGAGTAGGCACACAACCAAAAAGCAGGTCAGGGAAAAGGAGATTCATGGTCACTGTTGTGCCTGGGCAACCTGTGTATATGGAGAGAAACACATAGATCTTGGAAGGGAGAATGGGATTATATTTTATAAATATCTAATGCATTACACACCCAAGAAGGTGAAAGATGCAGCAAAAAACATCAGGACAGGAGCACTCAGGTGTTTGCTCCTGAAAGAAAACAAGTATACTGGTTAATCTTTGTTGACTTGACTGGATTTGAAATCATCTAGGGGAAAGTCCTATGGGTGTTTCTTGAGAGCATTTCTAGACAGGTGTACACGAAAATGGGAGACCCACTGTAAATGCGGGTGACACCATCCCAGAGGGCTAGGATCCATCCCAGACTTAGTTTAAAAAAGGGGAAAATGAGAAAACATAGCAAGCATGAGCATTCACCCTTCTCTGCTTCCTGACTATGAATACAATGTGATCCGCCTGTCTTAAAATATCTAAGCAAACAAGTAACAAATAAATAGTTATAGGGACTCTATCAAAAACTTAGTAAATTTATAAAATCAAAACAATAAATATACCATAATCAATCACATTTCTACAGGCTAGCAATAACTAGAATATGAACATTAAAACAGGGCTGGAGAGATGGCTTAGCAGTTAAAGTGCTTGCCTGCAAAGCCTGACAACCCAAGTTTGATTCCCCAGTACCCATGTAAAGCCAGATGCACAAAGTGGTGCACACATCGTAAGTTTGTTTACAGAGGCTAGAGGCCCTGGTGTGCCCATTCTCTGTGTGTGTATATCTGTCTCCGCTTAAAAATAAATAAAGCCAAGCTGGGCGTGGTGGCGCACGCCTTTAATCCCAGCACTCGGGAGGCAGAGGTAGGAGGATCGCCATGAGTTTGAGGCCGCCCTGAGACTACATAGTGAATTCCAGGTCAGCCTGGGCTGGAGTGAGACCCTACCTCGAAAAAACAATAAATAAATAAATAAATAAATAAATAAATAAATAAATAAATAAAGCCAGGCATGGTGGCACACACCTTTAATCCCAGCAGCTGAGAGGCAGAGGTAGGAGGATCGCCGTGAGTTCAAGGCCACCCTGAGACTACATAGTGAATTCCAGGTCAGCCTGGGCTAGAGCAAGACACTACCTTGAAAAAACAAAAAATAAATAAATAAGCTGGGCATGGTGGCACACGCCTTTAATCCCAGCACTCAGGAGACAGAGGTGAGGTAGGAGGATCGCCGTGAGTTCAAGGCCAACCTGAGACTACATAATGAATTCCAGGCCAGCCTGGGCTAGAGCGAGACCCTACCTCGAAAAACTAAAAAGTAAATAAATCGGGCATGGTGGCACACGCTTTTAATCCCAACACTCGGGAGGCAGAGGTAGGAGGACTGAGAGTTTGAGGCCAGCCTGAGACTACATAGTGAATTCCACATCGGCCTGGGCTAGAGTGAGACCCTACCTCAAAAAACTCGTATTTAATGAAAATTAAAACAATATCACTTATATGTAGCATTTTTTTAATGCCCTTAAAATCCTTACAGACAAATTTAACAAAAAGCATGCATGGCTTGTATACTAAAAAACCAAATGACTGCCAAGATCTGGCTAAATGGAGATTCACTGTGTCCATGATTCTAAAGGGGTGTGTGGGGGGTGGGGGTTAAAGTCAAAAGTTTCATGTAGCATAGGCTGCTTCAAACTCACTATGTAGAGATCTGAGGCTGGCCTTGAACTCTTGATCCTTCTATCTGCCTGCCTCCATGTCTCATGGGCTGAGATCACAGGTGTGTACCACTATACCCGGCTGAAAGATTTTTTTTTTTTTTTTTTTTTTTTTTTGGCTATTTGGCACTGGTGATTGAACCAAAACTGCAAGCATGCTGCCGCCACTGAGCTACACTTCTACCCTCAAGATTCTGGTGTTTGGGGTTTTTTGTTTTGTTTTTTTTCTTGGTTTTTCGAGGTAGGGTCTCACTCTGGCCCAGGCTGACCTGGAATTAACTATGTAGTCTCAGGGTGGCCACAAACTCATGGTGATCCTCCTATCTCTGCCTCCCTAGTGCTGGGATTAAAGGCATATGCTGCCACGCCTGGCGTTTTTTTTTGTTTTTTGTTTTTGTTTTTTTGTTTTTTTGTTTTTCCGAGGTAGCTCTAGCCCAGGCTAACCTGGCATTCACTCTGTATCCTAAGAGTGGCCTTGAACTCATGGTGATCCTCCTACCTCTGCCTCCAAGTGCTGGAATTAAAGGCGTGTGCCACCATGCCCGGCTTAAGACTCATTGTTTAAGTTGAATCTATCACTAATTTGTCTATATGAATTCACTTGTTAGTTTAAATGTATGTTATAGGGCTATAGTGGAGGTCAGTGGTAAAATGACACTTGCCTAGCATGTAAGAGAGCCTGCCTTTGATCACTGGTACTATGAGAAAGAAACTCTGTCTTGGCATTTCATATGTGGGGCACTATTTCAACTGCCAGGACGCAACAGTGAGGAAGGTGTGGTAGCGTGCACCTCTAATCCCAGCCTTGGGAAGCAGAGGTTGAAGGACCTCCAGGAACTCTGACAGGAAGCCTAAACTTCTTAGGAAGACCCAGTCTCAAAAAAACAAGACAAAACAAAAAATAACAACAAAACACAAAAAGGAAGAACACTAGAAAATTCCTGCCTCCCCGCCCCCCTTACCTTTTAATCAGGAAAGATAAGCAAAATAAACAAATAAAATACTAGTGTATCAGATGGTGATAAGTACTAGGAATTTTTTGTTAAATGCAGGGAAAGAGGTAAGGAGTGCTTTGGGAAGGGAATATCAGTTTAGATGGAATGAAGGTTCTTTAACAAGACCTTATCAAGAAATAGAATTAAGGTGTGTGTGTAGAGAGGGAATGTCTAGGCAGAGGTAACAACAAATTCTTTAAGGTCCTTTTGGGGGTGTAGCTGCAGTAAGAGCCTTGTTTAGCATACTCAAGGCCCTGTTAGATCCACAGAACCACAATAAACAAATTCTTTAAAGTAGCAAGTGTAGAATATTCTAGAACACATATCCCACCCCTCCCCGCCCCCATGTGTGTGGGGGGCCTATACATGTGCATATGTGCATGTCTGGGTAGAGACCAGAGGACAAGCTCTGGCGTCCTCCTCTATAATGTCACCCATCTCTTTCTTTTGTTTTTTTCGAGGTAGGGTCTCACTCTTGCCCAGGCTTACCTAGAATTCACTCTGTAGTTCCAGACTGGCTTCAAACTCACAGATATCCTCCTACCTCTGCCTCCTGAGTGCTGGGATTAAAGGCATGCATCACTATGCCCGGCTTCATCCATCTCTTTTTGAGACAAGGTCTCTCAGTGGCCTGGAGCTCACCAATCAGGCTAGACTAGCTAGTCAGCAGGCTCCGAGGATCCTCCTTGTCTCTACTTCCCCAGCACTGGGGTTACAGGTGCCTGCCACCATGGCTGACACTTGTATGTGTAATGTCAACGTAACTGGTGCTTTTGAGGCAAGCACCTTGCCCACCGAGCTATTTCCCCCGACCTGTAAAATAGTATTTAAAGCCATGAATTGACAGAGAGGAAGTAGACAAAAGAGATCCAAAGACAAAGCCTCAGAACACCTACCATGTGAGATCAGAAGGAAGAGGAACAAGGCGGCAGGCTGGGGCACAGTTGCTAGGGGCAGGCAGAGGAGCGTAGTGCCCTGTGAGCCAAGTGAAAAAGTGAATGGTCAATTGTGCCAAATGCTGCTGACAGGTCAAATAAAGTGAGCTTGAGAGGTAACTGTTGGATTTGGCAAGGACAGAAGGCAGCAGCAGGGCTATTTATTTAGGAAGGTGTGAGGCAGAAAAGGCTCACGGGGACCTCTCACTGCTCCCAGGGGCTTTTGCCCCTCCTTTCTCTTGGCTTGCTTTTGCACACTTCCCGCCCCTCTTCCCCGAGTTGCCACACACTTTAAATCCTGACTTCAGTTCCTCTGGGAAGCCTTCCCAACCAGGCCACCTCACAGCACTGAGGGCTCACACTCCCAAGCCTGGGGCCTGTCTCCTTCCCAGGACAGATCCCAGCAGTGTTTTCCTTTGGTCTGTGTGATGACGCAGATAGCATGTTAATCTACCTTCTGTACTGTGGAGGAGGAGGTCCTTTCTGTTGGGAGTGCATCACATCCATCGTGTGCTCACACAAGGCCTGGAGCTGGGTAGAGACACGGCAGGCAAGTAGCAGGTCAGGGAAATGGACACTCGCTTGGGCACCTAGCGTGACTGTGAGCTGGAAGGATGAATGGGATCTGGACTCCAAGAGGAGCCAGGAGGAAGTACTGTAAGGATAGGAACGAAGTCCTCGATGTAAGACACACAGTTGGGAGGAATGGAAGTAGACTGGAGGGGAGAGGAGGAGGTGACAGGGACAGTGACAGCAGAGGGTAGAGTACCGTGGACTTTGTGATCAGAGGTTGGGAAAGATCCGAGGTGGCCACTGCAGAAAGGCAAATGTCAAGCTGAAACAGCAAGGAGGGAACGTTCTGTTGGGGGACGGAGGGGATGTCAACTCCTGTTCAAATGCAAAGGCGGTAGAGAGGCAGTAGATAAAATGTTCATCTGCAAAGAATAAACAAGCAGTCTTGTACTAGGTGCTATCTGGAGTTATGTAATCCTAGACTCCCTCACCACCCTATCGAAGGTCACTCCCTGCTGTCATTGTTCCTTCCCTTCAGAGCACTGATCTCCAGTCATCCTGTCTGTGTGTTGCTTTACAAGGTGCAAAGACAGCACGTTGTCCTGAGGTCACAGCCCTTTGCTAGAACAGCACGCACCAAAGCCTTATCAAGACAGCATCCCAACGCCTCCCATCTGACAGATAACGATTCTTGCTCATCTTCAGTGCTTCCTATCTCAGTATTACAATATTGCAAGTTGTTTTTGTCTTACTTTACTTTCCATAGTGTTGGGACTCAAACCCAGGGTCTCCTATATACTAGGTAGACACGGGGTATGGCTCAGCAGAGGTAGCATGTTTGTTCTTAGGGCAGCGGAGGCCTGGATACACCCACTGCTCTGCTGATTCATTCCAGCAACAACAATCTGGACCCATGGGGCCTTGGATTTCTCTCCAGACAGCAAAATTCCTCCCTTCCCTGTTTAAAATCAAAGAAGATTGGGCTGGGGAGATGGAGACATGAGATCAGCCTGAGAAGGCCTGATTTGTCCTGAGTTTGATTCCCTAGTACCCATGTAAACAGCTGCTCCAACCTTGGCCTCCTTGCCTCACCATCTTCTCATCATATAAGGACCCCAGTCATGCTGGACTAGAGGCCCAGCCTACTTCTGTATGACCTCATCTTAACTCATTCCATTTGCTATGCCCCTGTTTCCAAGTAAGCTTCATATCCTTTGGTGGGAAGCACAATTCAAGCCACTCCGAAAGACCGAGCCACTTCTCTAGCTGTTCGCAGCCTCTATCTTATTTATCCCCCTGTGCTATGATTATTTTTTCTAATTCTTTCCTGTTAACCACATGGATGACAAATCATCTTAATGTGCCAACTAAACTATACTTAGTGGGAAACTTTTCAATTGACTGGTGATGTCTGTCACAGATGGAGGATTGAGGGGAGCACTGTGAACTCAATCAGGGCTTCTCGAACACTAACAAGCATCAAAGCCCTGGCAGAGCCAATGACAGTGCAACAAGACCCAGGTTTTGGCATTCCTAACATGCTCCCAGGGCTGTGGATGGCGCCAGGCCATAGATCATCCTTGAGGACAAAAATGAAGCCAGAGACACCTTTGTATTATACACAGTGGAAAGTGCATAGGATGACAACTGGTTAAATTGCTAAGGTCTACTTAAAAAAATAAATTGAGCCGGGCGTGGTGGCGCACGCCTTTAATCCCAGCACTCGGGAGGCAGAGGTAGGAGGATCGCCGAGAGTTCAAGGCCACCCTGAGACTACCTAGTTAATTCCAGGTCAGCCTGGACCAGAGTGAGACCCTACCTTGCAAAACCAAAATAAATAAATAAATAAAATAAAATAAAATAAAATAAAATAAATAAATTGAGCAACTCAGGCTGGGGAGAGGGCTCAGTGGATAAAGCACTTGACTCACAAGCATGAGTACCTGAGTTTGGATCCCCTGCAGCCTGGAAAAGCTGGAAGCTGAGACAGCCTCTTGTTGCCTAGGCAAGATGGGAAGCAGAGACAGACTTTCCCGGAGTCTCAGGGACTAGCTCACCTGGAAAATGGAGTGGTGGTGAACAAATGAGAGACCTTGTCTCAAAACAAGGTGTTAGGGGGCTGGTGAGATGGCTCAGTAGTTAAGGTTCTTGCCTACAAAGCCTAATGACCATGGTTCAATTCCCCAGTACCCACATAAAGCCAGATGCATAGAGTGGTGCATGCATCTGGAGTTCATTTGCAGCAGCCGGAGCCCCTGCACACCTACTCTCTGAGATCGCTCTCTGCTTGCAAATAAATAAAATTAAAAATTAAAAATAAACAGGTGTAAAGTGGGGACTGGTCCCAAAAGTTGTCCTCTTAACTCCATACATGTGCACACACACATGAACATGCACACACACATCTCTCACATATACACCAAAAAAAAAAAAAAAAACAGAGCAACTGAACTGCTTATATTTTCTTCCTCCAATTACCAGTTGGGAAAGCCCTCTCTGTCAGGCACCTGTCACCTGCTGGCCTGCAAAATTCTCTCCATTGCTTACCCATCAGCACAGGTAGAAGAGCTACTAATTCCTGCATAGCAGAGATCTCAGCTGATCTCTGGGAGCTAAGGGAGGGTAGGTCTAAGGGGGGGAGAGGGCTAATCCTCTCTCTTCCCCCTCCTCCCAGGCCTAAGGGAAACAAGTGATTGATACCAACTTCTCAGGGGCCCATTCAGGTCACAAGGTGCTCTCACACACGTACACATACACACAATTGCCAAGGTCAAGGGCTGGGAGTATGGCTCAGTGGGTAGAGTACTTGTCAGATCCCCAGCACTCATATTAAAAGATTGGCTGTGGGGCTGGAGAGATGGCTTAGTGGTTAAACGCTTGCCTATGAAGCCTAAGGACCCTGGTTCAAGGCTCGATTCTCCAGGACCCACGTAAGCCAGATGCACAAGGGGTGATAAATAAATTGAGCAACTCAGGCTGGGGAGAGGGCTCAGTGGATAAAGCACTTGACTCACAAGCATGAGTACCTGAGTTTGGATCCCCTGCAGCCTGGAAAAGCTGGAAGCTGAGACAGCCTCTTGTTGCCTAGGCAAGATGGGAAGCAGAGACAGACTTTCCCGGAGTCTCAGGGACTAGCTCACCTGGAAAATGGAGTGGTGGTGAACAAATGAGAGACCTTGTCTCAAAACAAGGTGTTAGGGGGCTGGTGAGATGGCTCAGTAGTTAAGGTTCTTGCCTACAAAGCCTAATGACCATGGTTCAATTCCCCAGTACCCACATAAAGCCAGATGCATAGAGTGGTGCATGCATCTGGAGTTCATTTGCAGCAGCCGGAGCCCCTGCACACCTACTCTCTGAGATCGCTCTCTGCTTGCAAATAAATAAAATTAAAAAATTAAAAATAAACAGGTGTAAAGTGGGGACTGGTCCCAAAAGTTGTCCTCTTAACTCCATACATGTGCACACACACATGAACATGCACACACACATCTCTCACATATACACCAAAAAAAAAAAAAAAAACAGAGCAACTGAACTGCTTATATTTTCTTCCTCCAATTACCAGTTGGGAAAGCCCTCTCTGTCAGGCACCTGTCACCTGCTGGCCTGCAAAATTCTCTCCATTGCTTACCCATCAGCACAGGTAGAAGAGCTACTAATTCCTGCATAGCAGAGATCTCAGCTGATCTCTGGGAGCTAAGGGAGGGTAGGTCTAAGGGGGGGAGAGGGCTAATCCTCTCTCTTCCCCCTCCTCCCAGGCCTAAGGGAAACAAGTGATTGATACCAACTTCTCAGGGGCCCATTCAGGTCACAAGGTGCTCTCACACACGTACACATACACACAATTGCCAAGGTCAAGGGCTGGGAGTATGGCTCAGTGGGTAGAGTACTTGTCAGATCCCCAGCACTCATATTAAAAGATTGGCTGTGGGGCTGGAGAGATGGCTTAGTGGTTAAACGCTTGCCTATGAAGCCTAAGGACCCTGGTTCAAGGCTCGATTCTCCAGGACCCACGTAAGCCAGATGCACAAGGGGGTGCATGCATCTGGAGTTCGTTTGCAGTAGCTGGAGGCCCTGGCGCACCCATTCTCCCTCTTTCTCTCTCTCTCTCTCTCTACCTGGCTATTTCTGTATCTCTCTCTTTCAAATAAATAAATAAAAAATAAAATATTTTAAAAAAAAAAAAAAGATTGGCTGTGGTGGCCTGCACCTGCAATTCCAGCACTGGGGAGGTGGAGACAGTGAATCCTGAGTCTTGATGGCTAGCTTGTCTAGCTGACTTCATGAGCTCCAGATTCAGGGAAAGATCCTGTCTCTATGAATAAGGTGGCAAAAGACTAAAGAAAACACTTGCGTCAATCTCTGCCATCTACATGCATGTGCCCATACAGAAACCCACACACGGCCTACACATACAAAAAAAACATGCCAGGGATTTCTGAAGTGGGCAATGGGGGTCTGGAGAGCAAGGCTCTGCCCACAATGCTATAAAAGCTTGGGCAGAACCACTTCAGGGGTCAAACAGACATGGCCCTGACTTCTTTTTAAGAAATATTTTATTTATTTATTTATTTATTTATTTATTTATTTATTTATTTGCAAGAGAGAGAGAGAGAGAGAGTGCCAGGGCCTCTAGCCACTGCAAACAAACTCCAGACACATGTACTACCTTGTGCATCTGGCTTTACTTGGGTACTGGGGAATCGAACCTGGGTCCTTTGGCTTGGCTGGCAAGCACCACTAAGTCATCTCACCAGCCTGGCCCTGACTTCTTAAGCAGGAATATTAAATCACACACATCCGCTTTGCTCCAGCACTGTGTGCTTTTTACAAAAGGAGACTGGGTTGGCATGTACAACCATGAACCCAAGTGGAAGAGAGAGGCTAGTCAGGAGGAGACAAAAACGGCTGAAATGAACTAAAACACCATCCTTCCCACTAGACAGGACTTTGGAGAAATTTTATCTCCTGGATCTTTCCTACACACAGGACTTCTCCTTTTCTTTTTGCCTTGGCCACTAGCCATCAGGATAGGGGTGGGAGGATGAGAGAGGCCCAAGAAGCCCCATGAGGGTGAAGTCCATCCAAGGGTCTCAGGCTAAGCCCACACTGCCCAAGTGAATGCAGGGCCAGGTGGCTGGGAACTGGGCAAACAGACAACTGGAAGAGCATTGGAAAGAGACAACCAAGACAACGAGAAGAAGATTTATAGGAGAGCATGGCCCAGAGCCCCGGGGCCTGGGCCAACACAGAACACAGCAGATGGCCTCTGAGCTGAATGAGGAGCTGGGCTAACTGCCCTGAGCTCCAGCTCTAGCAGCCTCTAGTCAACAAAATGAAAGTCAAAATGAACTATCTGTGTACAGTTTGTGCACACATGAATTCACACAAGTACATTTACGTTCACAGCCTCAGTATAAAGGCTCACAGAGGGAATCTTAGAACGAGAGGAGTTATGTACCAGCTGCAGGTTTACAAAAGTCATGGGAGCCAGGCATGGTAGCACACACCTTTAATCTCACCACTCAGGAAGGGAGACAGAGGGAGGAGGATCACTGTGAGTTTAAAGCCAGCCTGAGACAACATAGTGAATTCCAGGTCAGCCTGGGGTACAGCAAGATCCTACCTTGAAAATAAAAAGTTGTTGTTTTGTTTTTTGAGGTAGGGTCTCACTCTAGCACAGACTGAACTGGAATTCACTCTATAGTTTCAGGCTGGCCTTGAACTCACAGGGATTCTCCTACCTCTGCCTCCTGAGTGGTGGGATTAAAGGTGTGCAGCAGCATGCCCAGTATGACTGACTTCTTTTTCTTTTTTCCAGTGCTGGCTAGGTATAGAACCAGGGCCTTGCACATAAGCTCTATACAACCAAGCTGCAAGCCCAGCCCTCAGCAAATGACTCAGCCTCTATAGAATGCAACCATTCTAAGCTGAATTGAGCTAAGAGGCTAGAAGGGAGGACCAAATGAACCTCTTCCACTTAAAGACTCCTGTCCAGTTAATAATGAAAAGCTAGATTATTGTTAAATGTGGCATATTTTATGTTACTTTACTTTAAAAATACTCGAAGGCTGGGGAAATGGCTCAGCGGTAAAAGGTGCTTGTTTGCAAAGCCTGCCTGGGTTCAATTCCCAGTACCCACATAGAGCCAAATGCACACAGTGGGCACATGCATCTGGAATTCCTTTACAGTGACGAGAGGCTCTGCTGTGCCCATTCTCTGTCTTTCTACTTGCAAATAAATAATTTTTTAATTTTTATTTTTATTTATTTGAGAGAGACAAAGAAAGAGGCAGAGAGAGAGTGAGAATGGACATATTAGGGCCTCCAACCACTGCAAACGAACTTCAGATGCATGTACCACCTTGTGCATCTGGCTTATATGGGTACTGGGGAATTGAGCCTCGAACTGGGGTCCTTAGGCTTCACAGGCAAGCACTTAAATACTAAGCCATCTCTCCAACCAAATAAATTTTAATATGTTAACATTAAGGGCTACAGAGCTGGCTCAGTGGTTAAAAGCACTTACTGCACAAGCCTGATGACCAGAGTTTGGATCCCCAGAGCCCATGGAAAGCTGGACACATGCATCTGTAATGCTAACATGCCTACAGCAATGGGAGATAGAGTCAGGAGAATCCTAAAGCTATCAGGCTAGCTAGCATGATGTTTACAGCAGCAAAAACAAGAGAGGCCATGTCTCATGCAAAATGGCAGATGACCAACACCCTGTGGTTGTTCTCTGACCTCCACATGTACACTGTGGTATCTGTGAGCCCATATATACACATGCACCACACACAAATAATAAAAACATTCTAACATTAACATATAACCTGAGCTAGTAGGTAATACAAATGTCCATTTCCTGGCTGTGATAGTACAGCAATTATTTATGCTATCATTGGAGAAGATGTGTGAAGGGAACGGGGGAATTGCCTATACTAATTTTTCAACTTACTATGAGTCAAAATATTTCCAAGTAAGATGATGTCTTAAATATTAACAAATAGGGCTGGAGAAAAGATGCTTGCTGGCAAAGCCTGATAGCCTGGATTTGATACTCCAGTTCCCATGTAAAGCCAGATATACAAAAGTGGCACATGCATCTGGAGTTAAGCAAGAGGCTCTATCATAACCATTCTCTAAAATAAAATTATTTTTTTGAAAAATTAACAAAACCAACATATTATTTCACATATAACTTTGTTTGACAATAAGGTCAAATATCTAAATTTGAAGTTTTACTGAAATGAGACGTCCTAATTAATTTCCCCATTCCTCCCAAATGTGTTCTCTTAAAAGACCCAAATTATGGGTGAACCTTGCATTGGATAAGAACGCATTAGAAAAGATTTCAGTGTTTGTGATTTTTAAAACATAATCAGGGGCTGGAGGGATGGCTTAGCAATCAAGGTGTTTGCCTGCAAAGCCAAAGGACCCAGGTTCAATTCCCCAAGACCCACGTTAGCCAAATGCACAAGGGGGCACATGCATCTGGAGTTTGTTTGCAGTGGCTGGAGGCCCTGGTGCACCCATTCTCTCTATCAAATAAATAAACAAAAATAAAATATAATCAGGACTGGAGAGATGGCTTAGTGGTTAAGGTACTTGACTGCAAAGCCAAAGAACCTAAGTTCGATTCCCCAGGAACTACGTAAGCCAGATGCACAAGGTGGCACATGTATCCAGAGTTCATTTGCAGTGGCTGGAGGCCCTGGTGCACTCATATTCTCCCTCTCTTCCCTCCCCCACTTCCTTCTCTCTGTGTCTGTCACTCTCAAATAAATAAACAAAAAACATTAAAAATATATAATCATAATTATTATTACTTAAAAATGCCCACAGAGAAAACAAGCATTGTATTATTCATTCAATTTTGGGAATGTATCACAGCAAAATCACTTATTTATCCATCAGTCATTTATTCCTTCATCCATCTACTCATTCATTTACTGCAATGCTGGAAATGAATCCAGAGCTTTTCACATGAGTAGGCAAGCACTCTCCAATCCCCAGCCTGTGCCCTCAGAACCATATTGAATTATACTAACTCATATGAATGGGTTTTTACTGTTCTTCTGAAAGTCAGTACAGTACGTGCTTGGTAGCACAGGCTCTGGAACTAGATTGTCCAGGTTCAAATGTCAGCTGGAAAACCTGGGCATGCCAGTGCATATACCAGAGAGGGGAGACATCAGGTTCCCTGAGGCTTGCACCTAGGTTCAAGAGGGCTAAGCGCCTGTCTCCAAAAAGAAGGTGGAGAGTGATTGAGGAAGATACCCGATGTCAACCTTTAGACCCTATGCACATTCATACACTCGTGTGCCCACACACAAACATGCATACACACACACACAAATCTCAACTGGACCCTTGAGAGGCGAGGCTAGCCACAAGTTGTCAGGATGGCCCTTGAGGGGGGACCTCATGTGACACCCTGGCCACACCCATCATTATCTCAGCTCATCCCGCCTGTTTTAGTTGTAGGACTCAACTCATCCAATCAGATCTTTCTCCAACATACACCCTGCCCAGGTGTGGGGGGACACCTCCTCTGAGACCAGGTTGAGATGCCTGGTACAGGTGTACCCACCTCTTCCTGAGCATAGACTCTAAAATAGATCTTATTTGGGCCCTCAAGCTACACACAGCTCAGCACCTGGGTCTTTGCAATGGTAAAATTCTCTCTCTCCCACCCCGGCTGCCAGGGTGGGAAGGGACATTTTTTTACTACTGTTTCTACTTGTTAATCTCTTTGGAACCTCAGGCTTTTCCAGACCCCTTCTTACACTTCTTTATCCAAAGTCCATGTTCATTTACATGGGTTCCTGGACCTCATAGTGTATGTATCCCCCTTCCCTCCCCTTCCCTTCCCTTTCCCTCCCCCACATCCCTGTGATATTTGAATACAATGTGATGATTTAAAAATCATTCTTTTTATTCTGGATTGCCAATTGTTTGGTTAATTAACAGACATGAACTTAGGACTAGGGGTTCCAGAAAGCACTCTGGTCCCCCAAATTTGCCTGTATCACCCTTACCTACACCTTTTTATTTTTGAGAAAAGGTCTTTTGCTGTAGTTGCTTTTAGTTATGTTTATGCCCATACATAAATGCCGTTCTCACTTTTGTTAAAGCTTCTCTTTTCAGAGGGCAGTGACCACGCAGAATTCAAAGAAACGCTGAGAAGTGACAGTGGGGTGTTTAGCACTAAATGAGACATTTCTATCACACCCTCCAATGCTCAGGGAGCATTGCAGAAGAGGTGGTGGAAAGAATGTAAGAGCCAAAGAATGAGGAGGAGTGTTTTGGATGTTGTTTTCCAGACACAAAGTGGCCCGTTGTGTTCATGACCTTGTAGTAGTAGATGCTACCTACACAAGATCTGCATAATATGAGGGCAAAAAATGATGACATTAAAATAGAAGAGGGACTATTTGGAGAAAAGGAGGTTTGGGTAAGAGAGATACAGGAGAGGGGACAAAACAGGGTGATAGGAGGAGATTATGATCAAGGCAAATGTATGGAGGTTGTCAATAAGGTTTTAAAAAGGGCTGGGTGTGGTGGCGCACGCCTTGAATCCTTGCCCTTGGGAGGCAGAGGTAGCAGGTTACCATGAGTTTGAGGCCACCGTGAGACTACACAGTGAATTCCAGATCAGCCTGGGCTAAAGTGAGACCCTACCTCAAAAACCAAGAGGCTAGAAATGTTGTTCAGTAGTGAGTAACAGCCAAGCGCAAGGCTCTGGGTTCTATCACCAGCACCAGCACATACACCGTAACATTGTTTCCAGATAGCATCTAGGTGAAAACAGCGCAAGCAGGAAATCCTACCTTCGTCTAGAAATCTTCTGAGCTCTGCTAGTGTCTTAAAGCAACTAGCTGGGTGCCTCCTCCAATCTGTGGCTCCCCAAAACACTGCATAACATACCCACATGGGTCACTAACATACTACATGCATGTTTTTAATGCTATACCTAATCTCACGTCCAAATATACTTCACACACATATATACATATTACCAAAGAGAAGAGAATATAAGTGCAGGTAAAATCTAGTCATGGAAAGTGCCCTGGGCCAAGACAGCACAGGGCACAAAGACCTTTCTGTGGATTCCCCCACACTGGGGTTCCTGTGCAGTGTTAGACAGCATGGACTAGGGCCTTCCTTCCTAGAGTGGCTGCCTTCCCACTGCTGCCTGCCACCTCCTCTATTGGCACCAGCTAGAAAAGCACCTTTGGTTTAAGAACTGTGACAAGCCAAACAAGCATGCAGAGGAGGCCCTGAATCCTGCTTCCCACCTTTCCCGCCCTCCCTGCAGCCTGCTCCGGGATCCAGGCAATTCCCTGGATCCATAGCAGAGCCCCAGGCAGGTCGCTCCTGGAGAACTGCCCCTGGTCCACTCGGCTTTGTTACATGGAAATGAAACACCAGCCTGTTCAGAGGTTGCCCAGCACATTACTGGGAGGAAGCAATAAAATCTGCCAACATAGGTTACCTCAAGCATTTTCCTTCTTACACAGGCAGGGAGTGAGGTGCTGCCTTCCATTCCCCCCTCCCTGAAGGCTCCCTGTGTTTATTGACATCTCAGCCTCTTGGCCATCCCAACTTCGCCAAAGTGATTCTCCATCCTCACCATTCAAAGTGGCCCCTGTTCCGACCCACTGCCCATAACGTGCTCCCAGACCGCACGGCCCACTGGCTTCTCAAAGTCTGGCTCGGAAACCAAATAAAAAGCTTTTCATTGACACTCAAGTTTATGTACAGCAGCTCAAAGGCCTTATTTTCATGTCTTACACAGCTCCCACCTGAATAAATTCATTTTAAGTGCCACTTTTCCATTTGTGGAACATGAAGCTCTGAGGAGGGCCGAGGAACAGCCCTTCTAGCTCCGTGACAGGCAGGGATACAAAGTGACCCTTAGGGACCAATGGAACCCAAGGATGCCAAGACCCTCAGCAGTAGCCCCCATGTCCTAAAAAGGGCAGGCACCGCTGGCCCTCCTCCAAGCAGCTGGAGGCCACAGTGCACCCAGCCTGTCGGAGTTGAAAGTGGGGCCCAAAACGGCCTTTCTCCCAACCTGGCTCTGCAAGTTCCTACTGCTTTATCCGGAAAATGGGAACAACATCTTGGGAAGGGGGCCTGATGGGACAAATGAAGGGAACTAATGAAATAGAAGGCACAGGAAACATGACTGAGCAGTTAAAGTGCTTGCTTATCAAGCCTCATGGCTTAGGTTTGGTTTCTCAGGACCCATGTAAAGCCAGTTGCACAAAGTAGTGCATGCACCTGGAGTTGGTTTGCAATGGCAGAAGGCCCTGGCGTACCCATTCTCTCTTTCTTCCTCTTTCCCTTTGTTTACAAATAAATAATTAAAAGAAAATGAAATATGGAGAGCTGGGTGACGGCTCAGCAGTTAAAGGCACTTGCTTGCAAAGTTTAATGGTTCAGGTTCAATTCCTCAGCACCCACATAAAGCCAGATGCACAAAGTGGCACGTGCATCTGGAGTTTGTTTACAGTGGCAAGAAACCCCGGTATGCCTGTTCTCTTTCTCTCTCCCTCCCCCTTCAAATGTGGTGCATGCCTTTAATCCTAGCATTTGGGAGGCAGAGGTAGGAGGACTGCCAAGAGTCTGAGGCCACCCTGAGACCACATAGTGACTTCCAGGTCAGCTTGAGCTAAAGTGAGATCCTACTTTGAAAAACCAAATAAATAAGCCGGGCGTGGTGGCGCACGCCTTTAATCCCAGCACTCGGGAGGCAGAGGTAGGAGGTTAGCCGTGAGTTCGAGGCCACCCTGAGAATATAGAGTGAATTCCAGGTTAGCCTGGGCTAGAGTGAGACCCTACCTCGAAAAATCAAAAAAAAAAAAAAAAAAAAAACCAAATAAATAGGCCAGGCATGGTGGCGCGCAACTCTAATCCCAGCACTCAGGAGGCAGAGGTAGGAGGATTGCCATGAGTTCCAGGCCACCCTGAATTAACTACATAGTTAATTCCCAGGTCAGCCTGGGCCAGAGTGAGACCCTACCTTGAAAAACCAAAAAAAAAAAAAAATAAATAAATAAATAAAAGAAAGAAAGAAAGAAAGAAAGAAAGAAAGAAAGAGAGAGAGAGAGAGAGAGAGAGAGAGAGAGAGAGAGAGATAGATAGGCTGGGGAGGTGGCTCATTTTTAAAGGCACTTGCTTGCAAAGCCTGGTGGCTCAAGTTTGATTCCCTAGTATCCACATAAACTGAGATGCACAAAGTGGCAAACATATTTGGAGTTCATTTGCAAGGGCAAGAGACTCTGGCATTCTCATTTTCTCCCTCCCCCCACCGTGCTTGCAAATAAATAATAAAATATTTTTATTAAAAAAAGAAATGTGGGACTGGAGAGATGGCTCAGCAGTTAGGGCACTTACCTGCAAAGTGTAATGACCCAAGTTCAATTCCCCAATACCTACATAAAAACAGAAGCTCAGAGTGGTTCATGCATCTGGAGTTTGTTTGCAGTGGCTGAAGGGCCTGTTGTGCCCATTCTCTGTGGCTGTTTCTCTTCTGTATCTCTCTGCTTGCAAATAACAATTTTTTTAAAAAAACAAATGTAAGATACCTCACCATCATGACTGAAACACTGAAGCCCCACCCCTATGACCAAGATTCATGTGTCACCCCATGCTGGTTCTGAAAATCAGCAAAACAGACACAGCCCCTGACTCAAAGAGCTTGTGGCATGATGGTAAAACAGACACACGGTCCCTAACATGGTGAGGTCCTTCCTACCACAGCTGTGTATGCATATGACACAGAACAGTACAGAAGACTGAGAGGCTAAGCTTGCTTAAGAGAATCTAGAAATAATGGCTGTTTAGAGTAATAACATATAAAAGGCCTTATGTGATCTGGTAGCTTCCACCTACCCTCTTCCTCATTTGTATGAAGGGAACTTGTGATGCTAGATTTAGTCTTACTTTGGGGCCTCTTTCTGGAGCCTTCTGCCCTCTACATGCTCATGACTCCAGCTTGCTTCACTAGGGTCTCTACTCCCCACACACCTCACGGGAAAAATCTTGCTGTCTACCCAAGGCCTTTTCTTCCCCTCCACTGCCTTATGGTCATGCAACATTATCCTCGAATCTGCTCATTTACAAGTGTCTTGTCCATCTTCCCCACAAGGAAATAACCTCTATGAAGGTGAGGACTTAGTTCAAAACTGTGACCTATGAACCTAAAGCAATGCCTGGGGCTGAAGGTTATAGCTAAATGGCAAAATGTTTGCCTAGCATGTGTAGGACCCTGGGCACCATCCCCAGGATAACAAAACCAAAACCAAACCAATGGTTGAGTCAACGACAACAAGAAAAAAATCAGTTAAAATATGGACACTCTAGCCAGGCGTGGTGGCAGACACCTTTAATCCCAGCACTTGGGAGGCAGAGGTAGGAAGATTGCCATAGTTTGAGGCCACCCTGAGACTACATAGTGAATTCCAGGTCAGCCTGGGCTAGAGCAAAGCCCTACCTCGAACCCCCCCGCAAAAAAAAATATATATATGGACATTCTGCAGGGAAGACATTGCGCTGGGAGTTTACGGGCACTTATCCTCGAGGAGAGGCAGATGCTGAGTTGTGGTAGCCTGTATCTCCCTCACAGGGTAGACAGCCATGTCTCTGGAGGATTCAATATAAGAAACCGGGTCCACTTTAGACCCCAGAAGAAAAGGTTCAAGTGGGAGACACTAATAGTGCCTCCAGCAGCTGGGTGGGCTCCTCGTAGAGACACATTCCTACCTGGGAGACTCATCCCCCAGAGCACCTTCCCACTACGGAACCACAGCAGCCACCACACCCAGGGCCTGTGCTAGAATTTACATTTTTTGTTTGATTGATTGATTGATTTTTCAAGGTAAGGCCTCACTCTAGCTCAAGCTGACCTGGAATTCACTATGTAGTCTCAGGGTGGCCTCGAACTCATGGTGATCCTACCACCTCTGTCTCCCCAGCGCTGTTTAAAGCCATGCGTCACCACACCCAGATGAATTTACACACTTTCTACACCACTCTCCCTGTGTAGTCAAGACTCCCAACTAGCAGAGGGAAGACCAAGAAGTGAAAAGATTGTCACTTCCACACATGCAGCTAAGAAGTGGGCCAAGGCAGGATTAAGGCCCAGTGTGTCCAATTTCCAAGGCCATATATTTATCACCCACCCTGTCTGGTACCTCAACTCTGCCCACACAGACGCTATTGGGCCTGTCTCCTTGGTCAGCCAGGGAGCATAGACGAGCAGAAAGCATGGGCTCTGGGCTCCAGTCCATGTGGTGCTATCTGCCATGGGTCTAGGTAGGTAGTTGTCTACCAGGAGCTATGATTCCACCTACATAGCAGGGTAAAGGTTCCTGCCTTGAGGTATTTGAATAACTGAGACCCCCACCTGCCAGGCACACAGTGAATGCTGCATGGCCAGGGAGAAACATCTCTGGTAAACCCAGTAGGAGCTGGTGTCCTGGCACATTCCTAAGTTGGGTCCTACCCATTGGATACTGAGGGTTGGTTTCCATCTCCTCTGAATCACAGTGCACTTGCTCCCAGGACAAATACAGGGGTACACCAACACCTTGAAATAGGCAGCTTGCCACCACCAAAGAGGGAGCCCCTAACAATGCCTGCTGGGCTCAGGCCTGCCAGAGTGTGCCACTTGCTTACGCACACGTGCGCGCGCGCGCACACACACACACACACACACACACACAGTGTGGTTTGAATAAAATGCTTACCCACAGGCTCTTGTGTTTGAATATTTAATCCCTATCTGGTGGTGCTGGAAGGTTGTGGGAGCCTTGCCAGACAAAATATGTCACTTGGGTGTGGAAATTAAGGTGTTACTGTTCTCTACACTTCCCCTCTCCTGCAGGTACTCTGCTTCCTCCCTCTCTGTCTGCTTCTGTTAGGTCCTCAGCTCCGCCCCTCCTCCTTGGCAGGTCCTCCACACTCCCCTCTCCTGCAGGCCCTCCACTTCCTCCCCCCCCCAGGTCCTCCACTCCTCCCCCTCCTCCTGCAGGTCCTCCACTCCCCGCCCCCGCAGGTCCTCCACTCCCCCCCCCACAGGCCCTCCACTCCTCCCCCTCCTCCTGCAGGCCCTCCACTCCCCCCCCCACAGGCCCTCCACTTCTCCCCCTCCTCCTGCAGGCCCTCCACTCCCCCCACTCCTGCAGGTCCTCCACTCCCCCCTCTCCTGCAGGCTCTCTACTTCTCCTTTCTGAATGTTCTCTACTTCCTCTCTTGTGGATGTTTAATGCGCCTCTCCTGATGTGACACTGGCTTCCTGTTCCTGCCATGCTCTCCCCACCTTGGACTTCACCCTTGAAGAACATAAATCAAAATAGTCTCTCTTTCCCCAGGTTGATTCTATTCCAGTATCTGTTCGCAGAAACAAGACTGTAACAGACACAGACACACACCCCTCTTGAGAATAAAAATGTTTAAATCTACTTATCAAATAGCCAGTAAGTGGCAAACCCATTTAAGTACATAAATTCCAATCTGTAACTGTATGTTAGCATTGTGTGGGGACAAATTGCATGGTCTACTAAAGCCTTAGTTTCCTCATTTATAAAACAGATTACAATGTACCTCTAAGTTTTGGTGAGGATTAAATGTATCAGGGCTGCCGATGTAATTCAGTTGGTAGAGCACTTGCCTGGCAAAACTCTGGGCTTGTTTCCAGCACTGCATAGACCACGCACAGTGGCTCATGCCTGAAATCCCAACACTTGTGAAGTAGAGGCAAGATGATCAGAAGTTCAAAGTCATGCTCAGCTACAAAACTGAAATCAAGGCCAGCCTTATCTATATGAGAACACATCTTTTAAACAAAAATAAGAAAGCCTGGCATGGTGGCGTATGCCTTTAATCCCAGCACTTGGGAGGCAGAGGTAGGAGGATCACTGAGAGTTCGAGTCCAGTCTGAGACTACATAATGAATTCCAGGTCAGCCAGAGCTACAAAAAGACCCCACCTCCAAAAAAAAACAGGGAAGAAAAAGATAAGAATATAATGCTAAGCTCTGACTTCCTCTCTCCTGATCTGACACTGGCATCCTGCTCCTGCCATGCTATCTTCACCTTGATGGACTTTACCCCTGGAGCCTACAAGTCAAAACAAACTCTTCTTCCCAGGCAGCTTCTACGCTAGTATTTGTTCTCAGCAATGAGAAACACACACAAACACACACACCCTCTTGGGAATAAAAATGTTTAAGCAGTGCCTGGCACAAGAGAAATACTCACTAAACATTAGCACAAGGCCCTCAAATTACTCTCATGGTTAGGGAGATATCCAACCTGCCCAGCGTCTCATAGCTGGGAAGAACGCTTCAGAAATTGGAGCTCAGGCCTAGCCATTACCATTCCACCTTCCTTCCTGACCATTCACTGTATTTACTCAGTGACCTGTGTTGAAATTATACAGAGAAACTTTATAGTTCAACAGAAAACTATACCACACCCTTGTGGGTTCTAAAATTCTACTCTTGTTTGCTATCTTTAAGCTATTTTTCATATTCTGGTCAGTTATATTTCACTGATTACATTGTTACTACCTATAAATCAGACTGGCTTATGCCAACTTGCACTTTTGACAGTACTTACCAAATTCTCATGTTGTAGTTTCCCATCTTTTTCCCTGGGAACTGGAGGCTGATTTCTCAGATCCTTAATGGAACCTAAGCTATTCTAATAAGATCTATGGATCCCAAGAACCCTGAATGTTTTAGGTGGACTCAGCACCACAGCAGGCCAGGAATCCCTACTGACCTTCCTTCACGTTACCATGCAGTTCTATCTGAGAAATAAACTAGCAAAGAAGTATGTTTACCTCAGGGCTTGGGAGGTTCAACCGACAATTGATTGGTCCCATGTCTCCGAAGAGCCGGCACCTCACAATACTAACCATTCAACAAGACAGGGACAGACTCCTACACTTACTGGGGAGAAAGCTGCTGCCCCATTGAAAATCATTAAGGCACCTTCAGAGAACCATGAAGATCACAGAGTCACTTTAACTCACTCTTTCACCTAGACTAAACTGAGCATGCCCAACCTTCCTGTCTGCCACTTTTCCTTTTGAAACATGTGGTCTACGGCCTTTAACTGATCATGCTCAGAAATGCAGACTTTACACTAAGCATGCTCAGAAGCGTGCCAGTCCCTAGATGCTATATGAATACATACGTACTCCTCAAATCAAACCCCATCCTTCCCTTACTCCGGGAGAGCTCTGCTTGCAAATAACTGCAATGCATTGCTAGGAGCTGCAGGGAATAAAACTTCCTCCATCTTTTACCTCCTTAAGGAGTTTCAAAATCAAGGAGGACACACACAGTGGAGCCACTCACCTCATGAGGCAGGAAACAAAAGAACAAGAGATTTGGTGGGGTTCCCCCAATTCTCTTCAAGGACACATCCCAATGACCTGAGGACCACTCCCAGAGCTCTCATCATCTCTAATTGTGTCACCCTGGAGACCAAGCCTTTACTATATAGGTCTCTGGGAGATAATCATCCAAACCAAATGTCTGATGATTCACACCACCTCTTCTTTCCACGGACAAAAAAAGGCACTGAAAAAGACTCCTTGACCAAGCTTTAGTCAGCCTTTTTCTTTTTTAAAAAAAGATATTTATTTGAGAAAGAGCTATGTGAGTACGAGCATGCCTCTTGCCACTGGAAACAAACTCCAGATGCATGTGCCATTTTGTATATCTGACTTTACAGGGGTACTGAGGAATCAAACCTAGCCTATCAGGCTTAGCAAAGAAACACCTTTAAGCTGAGTCACCTCTCCAGCCCATGGCATTTTCTTTTCTATTTTTCAGCACTAGGGATCAAACCAAGGATTTTGTGCATATTAGGTAAACAGTATACCACTATGATAATCTGTAGCCCTAGTCAGGCTCTTCTGAGATCTCTCCTCAAGTAGGCATCAACCTCACTTTCCAAGTCCCTCCTGCCCTTGTTAGGCACAGCCCAGTCTCAGCAAGAATGCTGTCATGTTAGAGAGAACCCTGCCCCTGATCCCTGAGCAAGTTCTTCAGCGCTGTCTGAGACCAGAATCCTCCTGAGCCTGGGGTCTCCTTTTAATAACTTTCCATCCAGTGACCCATTTGCTCCACTCCTGGGATATCAGTCCACAGCTGTCTTTGCTGTGCTAAGAAATGGGCCCAGTCACCCTCCTCTGCTAAGAAATGGGCCCAGTCACCCTCCTCTGCCACATTACAGAAATTGCACTAATTTGGGACAGTCTTCCTTACTATATCAGTTCTTCCTTATTGCTGGGGCAAAATACCAGACTGGAGAAGCTTAAGGAAGGAAAGGGTTTATTATGGGCTTACAGTTTTGACGGGAAGTTCGTCATAGCAGGGAAAGCATAGCAGGATCAGGAAGCTGGCTCACATCATCACATCAGCAGGGAGGAAGTAGCAAGATAATGAATGCCGAATGCTCAGCTGGTTTCCTCCTGTTTATAGTCCAGGAACCCAGCCCATGGGATAGTGCTACCCACAGTTAGGGTGGGTCTTCCCACCTCAACTACTCTAGAAAATCCCTCACAGACACAACCAGAGATTTATTTCCAGGGTCATTCTAAATACTGTCAAGTTGATAGCCAGAGATTAACCATCACATTTACCATTCTATTTTAACAAATGTCAGAATGGCTTTTTATTTGTATGTGTATATTTATATTGTGTGGTATGCGTACAGATGCATATGCATGTTGGTATGTGTGTGAGTGCACACACATGTGTTCAGGTGCATGTGAAAATGTGTACACATGAATGTGGAAGCCAGAGGTGGATGACAGGTGACTTTATCACTTCCCACCCTTGCTTTATGAGACAGAGTCTCACATTAAACTTAAGAGTTCACCAATTCAGCTAGACTAGCTAGACAGCAAGCCCTGAGATTCTTCTTCTATCTCTGCCTGTTGCCTGCTCAGTGCTGGGATTACACTTACAAGTGGCCATACCCAACTTTTTTTTAATGTTTTTATTTGCAAGCAGAGAGAGAGAAAGAGAATGGGCATGCTAGGGCCTCCTGCTACTGCAAATGAACTCCAGATACACATGCCACTTTGTGCATCTGGCTTTAGATGGGTACCAGGGAATCAAACCCAGGTTTTACAAGTAAGCATCCTAACCATTGAGCCATCTCTCCAGCCCCTGTGCCCAACTTTTATGTGGGTTCTAGAGATCTAAACTTAAGTTCATGCTTGCGTGGCAAACCCTTTAAAACTGAGTCATCTCCCCAGCCCAGTGATGTCTTCTTTAACAAATGCCAAGGCTAGTTTCAAGTAGGAGTGGTCTCCCCTATCTGAAAATTCTTCATCCATGTCCTTCCTAGTCAAACACCATCCCCAGATCTCTTCTTACAGCTACTTCTCTCCCCTCTCTACCATAAGCAAATATGTGACAGTGACTGTACTGGTTTTCCCACCACCACCGGGTGGATCTCTGACTCTCTCAGCTGCCTGCCAGACCCTGATCTGTCCTAGCAGCAGCCGGCTCCCAGCTTCACATGTCCATTCATGCAGAGAGCAGGACTATGAAAACACAGAAACACATTTCCATTAGGTAATGCCTCAGAACTCAGTATTACGTAGGATGGATGGTGTGTGCCTACCTACAACATGGGAAAGCTAAGAAACAGTAAGCTACAAGGAGCCGCTGCAGGAGAGGCCCGTGAGACAGCAGCAGCTAAATTTAGCAACCCGAGCCTCTAACTTCATTCTTTCAGGGAAGAAAACAGTAGGAGAAAAACAAATGAACATATTTAAATTAAAAATGATTTTGAAGCCTGGCCTTAATGCCTAGGAGGCAGAGATAGGAGGATGGCTGTGAGGCTACCCTGAGACTCCATAATGAATTCCAGGTTAGCCTGTACTAGAGTGAGACCTTACCTTGAAACAAAAACAAAACAACAAAACAACAAAAAAAAAAAAAACAAGACAACAACAACAAAACAACCAAGACTTTGAGAAGGTGTGGGATCTGTTGCTATTTTGCAGAAATGACGGTGGAGTTATTGAGATGTTGTCTTGAGGAGTTGGCCCTCAGGTCAGGAGGGTTTTGCTCAAGAAACCACATTCCCAGCAGATGGTCCCTTTGGGCCCAGTGACTGCCTGGTGCACAGGAAGCTGCCAATTGGGAAATGGAAATGGTGATTGCTGGGCGGGAGCAAAGGAAGCAGGTGGATTCTATAAAACTAGAAATTCGACAAAAACCTGTAACGCAGCTTTCAAACATATTTTGGTTTAAAGAGGAGGGTTGGCAAGCATCACCCAGGCAACCAAACACGTGCAGTGTTCAGAAGGAAACCTAGGGAAGAGACAGAAGTCCCACGGAGAGACAAGTGATGCTGCATCCGTGCCCCTGTGTGGACCCAGGCTCCGAGCACAGCTCTGCCCACACCTCTAGGGACCTGGAGGAGTTAGCTTCCTCTGAGCTACACACAAAAACAATGGCAATGACCCTATGAGTGACAGTCTTAGATCAAAGATCATTTTAGCCGGGCATGATGGCACACATTTAATCCCAACACTGGAGAGGTGGAGGTAGGAGGATTGCCGTGAGTTTGAGGCCAGCCTGAGACTACAGAGTGAATTCCAGGTCCACCTGGGCTAGAATGACACCCAGCTCGAAAACAAACAAAAATAAATAACTAAAAGATATCATTTAAATACTAGAATACTACATGGATTTGGATTTATGGGTGGGGAAGGAAGAGAGCATCTTACCCCTCACCCTTCGAATCAAGACTTCTGCCTTGTTCTCAAAAACAGATCCAGTAGTAAAATAATTTATCTGACTTTTTAAGAAGCAATGCTACACAAGAAGGAATAATTGTTAAAAATGGAGTCTGCATAAATAAGAAAAATACTAGCAACCCCAGCAGGAAAATGAATAAAAGACATAAAGAGCAATTTACAGATAGCATTTATTTGAAAACATGTTCAACCTTACTGGTCATCAGAAGATGGATTTATTAAAATAAAAATGAAGATCTTTTCCTACATATCAATTGGCAAGCTTCTAAACATCCAATACCACCTCAGTACTCCCCACACTCCTTCACACCGTTAGTACAAGGGCCAAGTGTAACTACTCAGCCAGGCCAGGTGACAACAACCTGTAATCTCACTGTTCAGGAAATCACTGTTAAATTCACAGCCAGACTGATTTACGTGGCTACATAGCAAGGCATTGTTTCATCAAAAAACAAATGAATAAAATACTAAAAAAGAACTTCCCTAGGACCAATTTGGCCATATGAATGCAAAAATTATCAAATGGATGTCCCAGTGATGGGCAGTATAACTCATGATAGAGCCCCTGCTACCAGGTACAAGGTACTGGATTCAATCTCCAATTCACAACAAAGGAGGCGACATCTAATCAGGCCCAGGAATTCGAAAGCTCAGTCTTACAAAATCATTCAAGGATGTGCACAATGATATATCTTTAAAGATTTAATTAATCATGATGTTTTTCTAAGCCTAAAAAAAAAAAAACCCAGGAACAATCTATCCAATAAAAAGGGATATGGCATATATGGTGAAACAATTAACACTGTTACATAACAGTGAAAAATCAGGCTACACAAACTGTAAAGATTTAGGAAAATGTTTATATTATATAGCAAGTAAAAGTAGAATCTGAAACTACAAAGGAATCAAAACTTTCTGATAAGCCATTTGTTGTACATAAACTTCACATAGGCATGATGAATTAAATACTATCAGGAGGGAGATGCACAAAAATATTATTGTTATCAAGAATACTATTGTTGGAGCCGGGTGTGGTGGCACACGCCTTTAATCCCAGCACTTGGGAGGCAGGGGTAGGAGGATCTCTGTGAGTTCGAGGCCACCCTGAGACTACATAGTGAATTCCAGGTCAGCCTGAGCTAGAGAGTAAGACCCTACCTTCAAAAAAAAAAAAAAAATATATATATATATATACACACACACACACCATTTTTGGGCTAAAGAGTTGGCTTAGCAGTTAAGGCACTTGCCTACAACACCAAAGGACCTCAGTTAGATTCCCCAGAACCCACATAAACCAGATGGACAAGGGGGTACATGCATCTGGAGTTTGCAGTGGCTGGAGGCCCTGGTGTGCCCAAGCATTCCCACCCCTTTCTTTCAAATAAATAAATAAAAATAAAACTATTTTAAAAGCTTTAAAAAATAATATTGTTAGTGGTTTTTCAAGGTAGGGTCTCACTCTAGCTCAGGCTGACCTGGAATTCACTAAGTAGTCTCAGGGTGGCTTTGAACTCCTGGTGATCCTCTTATCTCTGCCTCCGGAGTGCTGGGATTAAAGGCATGCGCCACCACGCCCGGCTTTTGTTAGTGGTTTTGACAGTCATGATATTACAGAGGCTGATAGTACCTACACAAACCTGCATAATAAGAGAGGAAAAATGATAACATCAAAATGGAAGACAGATTAGTTAGAAAGAAGGGATTCAATGGAAGGGGAATTTGGTAGAGAGAAAAGGAAGGGTGGTAGGAGGGGATTATGATCATGGTATATTATACTTATGGGCATTGTCAACAAAAATTTTTAGAGAGGGTCAGGCATGGTGGTGCATGCCTTTACTCCCAGCACTTGGGTAGCAGAGGTGGGAAGCACAGGTAGGAGGATCACCATGAGTTTGAGGCCACCCTGAGACTACACAGTGAATTCCAGATCAGCCTGGGCCAGAGTGAAACCCTACCTTGAAGAACCAAAAATTCTGGGCTGCAGAGATGGCTGAGTGGTTAAGGTGCTTGCCTAAAAGTCTAAGGACTCATGTTCAACTCTCCAGGTCCCATGTAAGCCAGATGCACAGTGATGCAAGCACACAAGGTTGCACATGTGCAAAAGGGGACACACGCATCTGGTGTTTGATTGCAGTGGCTAGAGGCCCTGGGGCACCAATCCTCCCTCCCTCCCCCCTCTCCCCTCCCTCCCTCCCTCCCTCCCTCCCTTTTACATTGGGGAGACAAAAAAAAGTCCAATCTGTTGGACTTGCCTCAAAAAAAAAGTTTATAAAGAAAACTTTATTGTTATATCTGTAAGTTAATGGTTGTGGTGGTTTGATTCAGGCATCCCTCCCCTGGCCCCATAAACTTACATGTTTTGAATGCCAGGTCCCCAGCTCATGGCAATTTGGGAACTGGAGCCTTCTGAAGGAGGTATGTTGTTGTTGGGGGCAGGCTTATGGGTATGATAGCTAGCTCCCCCTTGCCAATGTTTGGCACACTTTCCTGCTGCTGTGTCCACCTGGTGTTGGCCAGGAGGTGATGTGCTGCCTCTGCCATGATGGAGCTTTTCCTCAAGTTTATAAACCAAAATAAACCCTTTCTTCCTCCAAGTTTTTTGGTCAGGTGCTTTGTGCCAGCAACAAGAAGCTAACTTCAACAATAATCACAAAGTGGTTTGTATTTCCTCTCATGGATTTTCCATATCCTCAAAAATTCTTAAGCAACTATGTGGCTTTATTGCATTCGAAAAGTTCTATATCCTAGGAAAGAAGAAAGGAAGGGAGGAAGGAAGGAAAGGAGAGAAGGTGGGAGGAAGGAAGAGACAGAAGGTGGGAGGAAGAAAGGGAGGGAAGAAGACAGGGAGGGAGGATGGAAGGAAAGAAGGGAAGGATGGTTGGAGGAAGAAAAGGAAGGGAGGGAGGTTCTTTCTGTATTTCCAGCAAATAAAAGGTAACTGAGCTAAGAATTCAACCAGAACCTACCCTGCCCCGCCATCCTTCAGGAAACCCCCATCCTCATCCACCACTGCTAAGGAACGTGCAATCATGAGCCCCACATGTGAAGCTTCCTCTTGTGGCCTTCTGACTCAAGATCTATAGTCTGCAATGCATAAAAAGAGCAGCAGATGACTGCCAAAGTCACACAAGACTCCTGAGGGTCTTTCTAGCCCTTGTCTTGTCTAGTGCAGCCTTCAAGTACAAACAGTGAACATATTTGCATAACAGTTTCAGAGATGCATCAGCTCCTTGCACAAACTCCTGAAGTGGGCAAGCTGCCATTAACACTTTGGTTTCATGAAAAGGAAAATGAGGCCTAGGAAGTCATGCAGAAAAACAGGGCATGAGCCTAGAGCTGGCCTGCCCTTGGGAACTCTCTCCCATTCAGTTGCCTGCTGACTTCAGGCCCTCCTAAGCCATTGACAGGGGGCCTGGCATTCTCGGCCTCATTTGGCCAAGGCCATGCCTGTCCACTCACTTTTCGGCCTACAAAGTTCATGTCCATTTCTACTCTCTGCACCTGCTCCCACTCCCACAATTAAAAGGTCCCAGGTAATTCAGAGAACCCCCAAGACTTATTAATTCATCTGCCTAATCTAATCTTGTCATCTTATAGGATAAGAAGTTCTAGTTTTAAATTGAAATTGTATAGCATACAGAATCCTCCTACTTTGCAAGCTAAATAAATTTTAAAAAAAAAAAAAACATACTTTAAAGTTTGAACAAAGGTATACTACATGGGTGGATAAAGCTGCTCCCAGAATCTAAAAGTTGCAGGACATACAGAACTCAAGCAGGGATAGAGCCGGAAGCTCCCTCCCTTCTGGCTAGCTTTTATAGTGTTAGAAGGTACTATACAGGCTATTGAGGGAAAACAGTCAACAGTACCCACCTGTGTACCCTGCATACAACTGACCAGCCAGGTAAGATGCACTCAATGGCATAATAGTGACATGACTGAGAGATAACCAATTGCTTTCTGACTGGACGGGAGGCTTGCTCCACAAAAGGGAATTCATGCCTGGTACTGCAGACCTGGTCAAAAGCCCATGGCTGGGGAGGGGGTAGGCTCTAGTGAGGAACTTACTACTGTTGCTATGCTAAATGGACACGTTGCCAAACTGCTTCTAAATATTTACGCTTGTACCTACAGGTTAGTGCTGCTCTCAGCCTCAGTTGGAGGAGCTTCTTCAGCAGTAGGCAGAGGTTAATGTAGAGATGCAGAACTGGCCAAAGTGTCAATAAGTGACTATTATGTGCTCAGTCCTAACCAGAGCACCTGAATCACCCCTCCAAGGTTCAGGGACCACCGTGGAAGAGGGGATGAAAAGAATGTATGCTGGAGGACAGAGAGGAGTGCTGTGGAATGCAGTCTTCTAGACACAACATGGCTGTTATACTCATGAGCTCACAACAGCTGTGGCTTCCTGTACAAGACTGAGCCCGTTACCATTCATGATGGATGTGGGAGAGGTTCAAAAGCCCCCATTCTCCCAGAAGAATGACTGGAAGTTAATGGTTACTGGGGGAGGGAAACCATGGTCTTCAGCAAGCTGCAGATGCTTCTGCACATCACACCTCAGCCAGGGTCATGCCAGCAAGCCGAACTTAACTCAGTGGGTCACCAGAAGAAATTTAAAAAGGGCCTGGAGAGATGGTTTAGCAGTTAAGCACTTGCCTGTGAAGCCCAAGGTCCCCAGTTTGAAGGCTCAATTCCCCAGGACCTATGTAAGCCACATGCACAAGGTGGTGCATGCATCTGGAGTTCGTCCGCAGTGGCTAGAGGCCCTGGCACACCCATTCTCTATCTATCTGCCTTTCTCTCTCCCTCTCTCTCTGTCACTCTCAAATACATACATAAAAAATAAACAACAACAGAAAAGAAATTTTAAAAAGACATGAAAGTAGGAAGGGGACTAGTTAGGAAGAAAAATGGGTTTAAACTGGGTGTGGTGACACATGACTTTAATCTCAGCACTTGGGAGGCAACTAGGAGGATTGACCTGAGTTCAAAGCCACCCTGAGACTACATAGTGCATTCCAGGTCAGCCTGGGTTACAGCAAGACTTTACTTGAAAGAAAGAAAGAAAGAAAGAAAGAAAGAAAGAAAGAAAGAAAGAAAGAAAGAAAGAAAGAAAGAAAGAAAGAAAGAAAGAAAGAGGGAGGGAGGGAGGGAGGGAGGGAGGGAGGGAGGGAGGAAAAGAAAGAGAGAGAGAGAAAGAAAGAAAGAAAGAAAGAGAGAGAGAGAGAGAGAAAGAAGGAAAGAGGGGAGGGGGAAGAAGGAGAGTTTAGCAGGCATGGGAGGGAAATAAGAGAGGGTAATATGATGAAAATAAATTATATATATATGAATATTTTTAAATAATTCTTTTTTTGTTTTTTCGAGGTAGGGTCTCACTCTGGTCCAGGCTGACCTGGAACTAACTATGTAGTCTCAGGGTGGCCTCAAACTCTCGGCAATCCTCCTACCTCTGCCTCCCAAGTGCTGGGATTAAAGGCGTGCGCCACCATGTCCGGCTTAAATAAATTTTTAAAAAATTGGCCATGGTCAGGCATGATGGTGCATGCCTTTAATCCCAGCACTAAGGAGGCTAAGATAGGAGGATCACTGTGTGTTTGAAGCCAATCTGAGACTACATAGTAAACTCCAAGTTAGCTGGACTTGAGCAAGACCCTACCTTGGGGAGCAGGGGTGGGAGAGAAAGAAATTGGCCAAGTATGGTGTTACATGCTTTCAAATCCTAACACTCGGGAGGCTGAGATATAAGAATTGCTGTGAGTTCCAGGCTACCCTTAGCTACAGAAGCAGCTCCAGGCCAGCCTGGGCTAAAGTGAAACTCTGCCTCATAACTGCCTTCCACAATAAGAAAAAAGAACAAATTGTGTAAGTCAGAACTTGCACAACTGAAAATGACAGAAATCCAAATCCAAGTCAAGGAGACTGTTGAGACAGCTCATCTGTTAAAAACACTTGCCTGGGGCTGAAGAGATGGCTTAGCGGTTAAGGCACCTGCCTCCTAAGCCAAAGAACGCTGGTTCCAAGCTCCAGCGGTTCCAATCTCCAGGTCCCACGTTTAGCCAGATGCAAAGTGACGCAAGGGCGCAATGACGCACTTGACCACAAGGGGGCGCACGCATCTGGATTTCGTTCACAGCAGCTGAGAGACTGCTGGCGCACCCATCTCTATCTGTCTTCCTCTCCCTCTCTCTCTCTCTTCAAAAAAAAAAAAAAAAAAAAAAACCACTTGCCTGCAAAGCTTCCCCCTGTACCCAAACCAGTCAGGGATGTAGACCCCTGTCATGGCTACTCAGAGTAGGGAGGACAAGGCCAGCCTGGCTCGATCCCACTCCTGCCGCATTCCACTGCTCCCAGACCAGACATGCATGGAGCCTGGGCTGTGCAGTTACACAAGCAGCATGCAGACTTGCATGCAGAACACCTACCCACTTGGGTCCAGAGCAAGGTGGACCAGGCCCCTCAACCCAGGCCCCTGTGGGGTCACTTTTGCTGCATTCTCAGTAAGATAACAGACAACCCCCAACACAAAACGAATACCACAGGAGACCACAGCAAGTTATCCCCACCAAGAATGCCTTGTTCCACACGTGAATCCCTCGGTGACAGCCACTTCAAGGACATCCCAGACAAAAACATTCCAAAATACAACTTTGCTAAGCATCCAAACAAAATGAAGAGGACATGAACAAAAGGGAATGATAATCAACTAAAATAACTGATGGTCAGCTGACTGCATCGAAGACGATGGGAATAAACATCCGAATGAACACTAATATAATGCAATCCACTAAATGCAATGACAAAAGCAAATTGAGAAATGAAAATAAAGCACAATAAAGAGAAACGCTGAAGAAAAACCTAATGGAAATCAAACATGAAATAACCCAATTATAAGGCTCCCTCACCAACAGAATACATTATATTGAGGACAGACTATCAGGACTTGAGGACAAGGCAGAGGAAATAGATTAGGAGGGGAAAAAAATCAATCACAAGTTCACAAAAATATACGAGGGCTGGAGAGATGGCTCAGTGGTTAAGGCACTTGCCTGCAAGCCTAAAGAGCCAGGATCAATTCCCCAGTACTCGTGTAAAACCAGATGTACAAGGTGGCATATGCATCTGGACTTCATTTGCAAAATATTTTTTTAAAATTCATCCTTGAGCTGAGCAGGGTGGCACATGCCTTTAAACCCAGCACTTGGGAGGCAGAGGTAGAAGACTCATTGTGAATTCGAGGCCAGTCTGAGACTACATAGTGAGTTCCAGGTCAGCCTGGGCTATAGCGAGACCCTCCTTCAAATATATAGATATATATACATACATACATACATACACACACATTTATACCATACTTGATCAGATAGGTTTCATTCCAGGGATGGAGATGACTCGACATAAAGAAATCAATTAATATAATTCATCATACAAATAGACTTATGGACAGAAACCATGTTCATGTCAATAGATATAGAAAAGGTCTTTGACAAAAAATAAAATTCATGATAAATAACACTGGGGAGACTAGGGATGGAGGGATCATAGCTCAACATAATAAAGTCTACATACAAACCTAAAGTCAGTATCATACTAAATGAAGGAAAATTTGAGGCATTCCCACTAAGTTCTGGAACAAGTCAAGGATGTCCAGTCTCCTCACTGCTATTTAACATAGGACCTGAAGAATTACCTTAAGTGAGAAAGAAATAAAAGGAATACAAATTGGAAAGGAAGAAGTCAAACTAGCCTCATTTTGCAGATGATATTATTTTGTACTTAAAGACTATCACAAAACTACTAGAGGGCTGGGAGGAAGGGATGGCTCAGCAGTTAAAGGTGCTATCCAGCTAAGCCTGCTGGCTGGGTTCAATTCCTCAGTACCCATGTAAAGCCAGACACACAAAGTAGCAAATATGTCTGGATTTCAAATGCAATGGCAAGAGGCACTGGTGTGCCCATTCTCATTCATTCATTCATTCATTCTCTCCCATACACACATATACACAAATAAAGTATTTTTAAAAGCTACTAGAGCAGACAAACACTTTCAGCAAAGTGGCAGGATATAAGAATAACACACAAAAATCAGTAAGCTTCATATATATCAATGATAAACATACTGAGAAAGAAATCAAGGAAATAGTCTCAAAAACTTAAATATCATAGAATCTCCCTAATCAAGGAAGTAAAAGACCTCTACAATGAAGAATACTAAAACACTGGAGAGAGAAATGAGGAAGATACAAGATGGAAAGATTTCCCATGCTCAAGGATTTGGAAGACTTAATTCATGAAAATGGTTAACCTGCCAAAAGCATTATACAGACCCAATGCAATTCCAGTCAAAATTTCAGCACCATTCTTTACACAAATAGAAAAAATAATCTCAAAATTCACATGGAAGTATAAGAGCCTCAGATAACAAAATGAAATGTCCTTAGCAAAATGAATACTACTGCAGGCATCACATCATCTGATTTCAAGATATGTTACAAAGCCACAATAATAAAAACAGCATAGTCCTGGCCCCAAAACCTACATACAGATCAGTGGAATAAAACAGAATATCCATGGGCTGGGTAGATGGCTTAATGGTTAAGGTGCTTGCCTGTAAAGCCAAAGGACCACGGTTTGACTCCCCAGGACCCACATAAGCCAGATGTACAAGGTGGCACATGCGTTTGGAGTTCATTTGCAGTGACTGGAGGACCTAGTGCACCCATTCTCTCTCTCTCTCTCTCTCTCTCTCTCTCTCTCTCTCTCTGTGTCTGTGTGTGTGTGTGTGTGTGTGTGTGTGTGTGTGTGTGTGTTTCTCTCTCCCAAATAAATAAATAAAAATAGAAGATCCAGGTATAAGTTAAAGTACCTACAGCCACCTGGATCTTTGACAAAGAGGCCAACACACACTGGAGAAAAGCAGCATCCTCGACCAATGATGCTGGAAGAACTAAGTAACTACATGTAGAAGAACAAATCTGGACCCTCTTCTCTCACACTGTACAAAACTCAGCTCCAAATGGATCCAGGACCTCAGTATAAGCCCTGAGACTGGGAAACAAATAGAAGAACAAGGGAAACACCACAAGAGAGGCCAAAGAGATGGTTCAGCAGTTAAAGGTATTTGCTTGCAAAGCCTGAATCTTGGGTTCAATTCCCCCATACTCACATAAAGCCAGATGCTGTCATGAATTTAGCTGTCATGAATATGTAAATTAAAACTATACTGAGATTCCATTTCACTCCTGTCAGAATGGCTATCAAAAAATCAAATGAGAAACTAGGCATGGTGGCGCACGCCTTTAGTCCCAGCACTTGGGAGGCAGAGGTAGGAGGATCGCGGGGAGTTCAAGGCCACCCTGAGAATACAGAGTGAATTCCAGGTCAGCCTGGGCTAGAGCAAGACCCTACCCTGAAAAATGAAAAAAAAATAAAATAAAATGAGGGATGGAGAGGTGGCTTAGCAGTTAACGCACTTGCCTGGGAAACCTAAGGACCCATGTTTGACTCTCCAGGTCCCACATAAGCCAGACATACAAGGTGATGCAAGCACGCAAGATTGCACATGCACACAAAGTAGCGCACACATCTCAAGTTCAATTGCAGTGGCTGGAGGCCCTGGCATGCCAATTCTCTCGTGCATGTGTGCTCTTGCTCTCTCTCTCCCTTCTTGCTCACTGTCTCATTTAAAAAAAAAAAAAAAAAACGAGTCTGTTGGGCTTGTCTCAAAAAAAACCCAAAAACTAAAAAAGTAGATCTAGCATTCAGCTATATCATTCCTAGGCATATACCCCTAAATATTCTACACCTTAGAGACACTTGCTCAGCTATATTTATTGCCCCTCTAGTCCTAATAGCTATGAAATGGAATCAGACCAGATGCCCATCAACTGATGAATGGATAATGAAGATATGGTACAATGACACAATGAAGTTTTATTCAGTAGTAAGGAGCAATGAAATTATGGAAATGGATAAACCTGGTAGAAATTATACTATGTACAGTAACCCATGCACAGAAACAAATACCACATGGTCTTTCTCCTATGGGGATCCTAACAGAATAGTTGGATTTGTTTGTAAGTCACAGCAAGCATTTGTAGCACTGGTCAGATATCTAGAATGAGGTTTGGAGAGAGGAGAAGCAGGGAGGGATTCAAGGAGGAGATAGTAGACAGGCAAGTGGAGGAACAGAACACAGGGGTTGAAGGTTCTAGAAAGGGCAACAGTAAGGGAGGGAGGGGAATACACAAAACTAAAGAAGACATAAATTTGAACTATAGAAATCTACTTCTTTGATATAATTCTTAAAAAGAAAGAAGGGGGCTGGAGAGATGACTTAGCAGTTAAGACGCTTGCCTATGAAGCATAAGTACCCACACTCAATTCCCCAGTACCCATGAAAGCCAAATGCACAAGGTGGAGAATGCATCTGGAGTTCATTTGCAGAGGCTGGAGGCCCTGGCATACCCATTCTCTCATTCTCTATCTGCTTTCTTCTCTCTCTCTCAAATAAATAAAATAAAAAGTAAAATAAAAAGAAAGGGGACGGGATAGTTTGGGCAGGAGTACCTGGCCAGAATGGAGAAAATCTTAACTTAAACCATAGGCTTCTTCCGGTCCCTGGCACTTCAGAAGCCTCAGGTTGCCGTGCAGACATGACCAAGTCCAAGAACCACACCACGCACAACCAGTGTGGGGAAATGGCACAGAAACGGCATTAAGAAGCCCCAATCCCAAAGATATGAATCTCTTAAGGGGGTCAACCCCAAGTTCCTGAGGAACATGCAGTTCGCTAAGAAGTACAAGGGCCTGAAGAAGATGCAGGCCAACAATGCAAAGGCGACGAGTGCTCGTGCCCAGGCTAGCAAGGCCTTCGTAAAGCCCAAGCCGTCTAAGCCGGAGCTCCGCAAGCGTCCCAGCTGCAAGCTCAGCCGACTGCCTTCATCGTCCCAGCTGCAAGCTCAGCCGACTGCCTTCATCGTCCCGGCTGCAAGCTCAGCCGACTGCCTTCATCGTCCCGGCTGCAAGCTCAGCCGACTGCCTTCATCGTCCCGGCTGCAAGCTCAGCCGACTGCCTTCATCGTCCCGGCTGCAAGCTCAGCCGACTGCCTTCATCGTCCCAGCTGCAAGCTCAGCCGACTGCCTTCATCGTCCCGGCTGCAAGCTCAGCCGACTGCCTTCATCGTCCCGGCTGCAAGCTCAGCCGACTGCCTTCATCGCCGCCCCAAGCTTGGGAAGCGTGTTCGTACCTCCATCACCAAGAGCCGCAGGCTCTGCCAAACAAAACCCAAGGCCCAGGCTGCAGCTCCAGCTAAGGCCTAGACCCAGGCTGCACCTTCCGCTCCAGCTCAGGCTCCCAAAGGTGTGAAGGCCCCACAGTAAAGCTCTCTGTCCACCAGTGTAAAGACAGACGGACTGGCATGACCCCTTGGCTGTTTACAAATGACAGGTGTCCCGTGCAGTTTCTACAAATAAACTTGAGGCAGGATCTGTTAATTGGAAGAAAAAAAAAAAAAACAACCATAGTCTTCTGCTGGTCAATGCCAGTGCAGGGACTGGAGCACACCCTCCCCACAGTAAGCTGTTGGTAAGGGATGCCGATGAGGCCCCCAAAGCAATGCAGGACATTGCCAAAGCACTTGGATACCCATCAGAAATAAATGGTAAGACATCATAGACTGTGGTTATAGGACATTGTGAAATCAAGCTGGATCTAAGCTGGAAGCCAGTTTCTTGCCATCTAGCTATCATAGTGCTGGAAAGCACTGCCAGCCTTTAGGGTTAAAAGTCACCAACAGTCTGAACGAGGAGTGGATCCTCCAAGCTACAAAATTAACCAGCCAGGTAAGAGGCACCCAGTGGGAGCAATAGTGGTACATATGTCATGGGGTTATCAATTGCTTTCTGATTGGCTATGAGGCCAGCTTAGTGGGAGGGAACTCATGCCTGCTACTGAGAACCAAGTAAGAAGCCTATGGAATACGAAGATCCCACCTTTTTTGGGGGGGGGCTTCTAAAAGCCTTCTAGGGGCTAGGGAGTTGGCTTAAGTGTTAAAGGCACATGCTTGCAAACCTACCAGCCTGAGTTCAATTCCCCAGGAATCAGCTACCTATACAGTGGGGGGGGGAACCTTCTAAATGAGTGTTCATCCCCTTTGATCAATGCTGCTCTCACTCCTGATTAGAGAGCCTGTTTTTTATAAATGGTGACAAATACCAGGGAGTCCAAAGAACCATCAAAATGACAAGAGGAGAAAGCTGAGTCCCTAGCACAGGAAAAGTCATCTCCATCACACCCACTAGGCCACAGGAAACATTGCAGAGGAAGTGGTAGAGCAACTGAGTGCTGCTCTCACTGCTAGCCAGAGCCATGTCTCCAGAAAGATGGCAGTGACACTGAAGAAACTCAAAACTCATCAAAGCAGAAAAAAAGAGACTGTCATGAACTCAACACAAAAGGAGACTTCTAACAAGGCCTCCAAGGCTCAGAGAATAGTGTGGAAGAGGAGGTGGGGACAGAAACAATGAAGAGCCATGGGGTGGGAAGGCCTACTGTGAGGCATGGTCTTCTCCACAGAAACCTGCTGGTCCATTCAGGACTCCACAGTGACTACGGATACTCCCACGGAGGTGGGCCTTCAGTGGAATAGGGCAGGAAGATGGGACAAACCCAATGGGAACACAACCAATTTGCAGTGTATTCATATATTAAAGCTTCCAATAAAAATTATAAAAATAAATTCAAAAAATATAAGGTCTGGTAGCACACATCTGTAATCCCAGCACTTGGGAGGTAGAGGCAGGAAGATCAAGATCTCAAGGACAGCTGTGACTACACAGGGAGCTCAAAGTCAGCTTGGGCTACATGAGAACCAATTTCAAAACAACAACAACAACAAAAAAGAGGAGGAGGAAGAGGAAGGAGGAGGACGGGAAGGAAGAAGAGAAAGAATCAGGCTTTGGGCACAGGTCTTCATTGGCAATGGTAAGAATGAATGACACCAAAGGCTTGATCACTTTGTCACTTGGAAAATGATGTATTAACTATTAACGAACTTTCACAAGAAATGCCCAAATTCTTCTATAATAATGTAAAAGAAAATGGACTGAGGGCTGGAGAGATGGCTTAGCGGTTAAACGCTTGCCTATGAAGCCTAAGGACCCCGGTTCGAGGCTCAATTCTCCAGGACCCACGTAAGCCAGACGCAAAAGGGGGTGCATGCATCTGGAGTTCGTTTGCAGTGGCTGGAGGCCCTGACGCACCCATTCTCTCCCTCTCTCTCTCTCTCTCTACCTGCCTATTTCTGTATCTCTCTCTCTCAAATAAATAAATAAAATGAAAAATATTAAAAAAAAAAAAAAAAGAAAATGGACTGAGTCAAATTCATTGTGGTATGATGTGCATACAGAAAATTCACTTTTTGGAAAGAACTCTATGAATTTCAGATGAGATTGGGTGTGTTCAGGGTGAACGGCCGGTAGACAGAACGCTATGAATTTCAATAAATATCTACTAATCCACCATGGCAGTCAAAATGGAGATTATTTCTATCATATTAAAAATTTCACTCAAAGGGCTGGAGAGATGGCTTAGTGGTTAAGGCACTTGTCTGCAAAGCCAAAGGACCCAGGTTTGATTACTCAGGACCCACGTAAGCCAGATGCACAAGGTGGTGCCTGTGTCTGTAGTTCATTTGCAGTGGCTGAAGGCCCTGGTGTACCTATTCTTTACCTCTCCCTCCCCCTCCCTTTCTGTCTCAAATAAATAAATAAAAATAAATTTTGGCCTGGAGATATGGTTTAGTGGTTAAGGCACTTGCCTGCAAAGCCAAAGGACCCAGGTTCAATTCCCCAGGACCCAGATAAGACAGATACACAAGGGGGCGTATACATCTGGAGTTCATTTGCAACAGCTGGAATGCCCATTCTCTCTCTCTCTCTTCCTCTCTTTTTCTCTTTCAAATAAATAAATAAATATAAAGACAAAAAGAAACTTAAAAATAAATAAATTTCAAAGAATTTCACTCAAGGGATGGAGAGATGGCTTAGCAGTTAAGAAGCCTGCAAAGCCTAAGGTCCCATGTTTGACTCTCCAGGTCCCACATAATCCAAATGCACAAGGTGATCCAAGAACACAAGATGGCACACTTGTCTGGAGTTCAACTGCAGTGTTTGGAGGCTCTGGTGTGCCAATTCTCTCTCTCTCTCCTCTCTCTCTCCCTCACCCTCCCTGTCACTCTTGCACTCAAAAAAAAATAACTTTTCACTCAAGCTGGGCATAATGGCACACACCTTTAATCCCAGCACTCAAGAGGCAAAGGTAGGAGGAGCACTATGAGTTTGAGTCCAACCCAGGAGTACAGAGTGAGTTCTAGGTCAGCCTGGTCTAAAGGGAGACTCTACCTTGAAGAAAAAAAAAATAATGGAGCCGGGCATGGTGGCGCATGCCTTTAATCCCAGCACTCGGGAGGCAGAGGTAGGAGGATCGCCGAGAGTTCGAGGCCACCCTGAGACTACATACTTAATTCCAGGTCAGCCTGGACCAGAGTGAGACCCTACCTCGCAAAACCAAAATAATAATAATAATAATAATAATAATAATGGGGCTGGAAAAATGGTTTAGCAGTTAAGGAGCTTGCCTGCAAAGCCAAAGGACCCAGGTTTGATTCCCCAGGACCCACATAAAGCCAGATGCACATGGTGGCGCATACGTCTGGAGTTCGTTTGCAGCAGCTGAAGGCCCTGGCACGCCCATTTTCTTTCTGTGTATCTGCCTCTCTCACTCTAATAAATAAGTAAAAATATTTTTTTAAAAAAATTTTAAAGAAAAAGAAAAAAATTTTTTTAAAACCTTCATTCAAGGAAGAAGTCAAGTTGTTTGCAGGAAGATGGATGCAACCAGAGATAATCATGATGTGAATTAAGCCAGTCTCAGAAAGTTAAGTATGTTTGCTCTCATTTGTAGTTCCTAGATTTTATAGATACATAAAACCAGGGATGTACATAGGGCATGAAAAAAAGAAGAAAAACTATCTAAAGGACAAAGAAGACAACTGGGAAGAAAGGGAAAGGGGAATAGAAGAAGGTGGAGAGGAATATGCCCTATATACTCTGTATGTGTGTGTGTACTCTACAAAAACTTTGTTTTTTTGTTTTTTTGTTTTTTAATTTTTTCAAGGCAGGGTCTCAATGTAGCCCAGGCTGACCTGTATTTCTCTATGTACTCTCAGGCTGTCCTCCAACTCACAGCAATCCTCCGACCTTAGCCTCCCGAGTGTTGGGATTAAAGGCATGTGCCACGTCTGGCTATAAAAATTTTTTAAAACATTTTTCTTATTAATTTATTAGAAAACGGGGGAGAGAGAATGAGAATGGACACGCCAGGGCCTCCAGCCACTGCAAACAAACTCCAGACACATACTCTACCTTGTGTATCTGGTTTACATGGGTACTGGGGAATTGAACTTGGGTCCTTAGGCTTCACAGGCAAGTGCCTTAACCGCTAAGCCATCTTTCCAACCCACAAAAACCTTTAAAATAATTTTTTTTTAAGTTCATGGGCCAGATGTGGTGGCACATGCCTTTAATTCCAGCACTCAGGAGGCAGAGGTAGGATCACTGTGAGTTCGAGGCCACCCGGAGACTACGTAGTGAATTCCAGGTCAGCCTGGGCTAGAGCAAAACCCTACTTTGAAAAACCAAAAAAAAAAAAAAAAAAGTTCATGAGCTGGAGAGATGGCCCAACTGTTAAGGTGCTTGCTTGCAAGGTCTAAGGGCCTGGGTTTGATTCCCTAGTACCCACCCCACATAAAGCCAGATGCACAGAGGGCACATGCATCTGGAGTGTGTTTGCAATGGGAAGAGGACTTCCTAGAGCCTGTGAAACCTCTGTAGTCACATCTCCAAGCAGCAGGATAACTTTCAGGGCCCAGTTAAGACAGACAGAGCAAACACAGGATGTCTAGTAAAATCTGAATTTTAAGTAAAAAAAAAAAAAAAAAAATGCATAATTAAAAAAAACTATTTGTATTTGTTTATTTACTTGAGAGAGTATGGGTATGTCAGGGCCTCTTGCCACTGCAAATAGACTCCAGACATATGTGCCATTTTGTACATCTGGCTTTACATGAGTACTGGAAAATTGAACCTGATTTGGCAGGCTTTGCAAGCAAGCTCCCTTAGCTGCATAGTCTTGCATAATTCTTCAATTCAATATATCTTGAATATATATGGGATAAACTTGCACTAAAAAAAAGATCCCAGGGCTGGAGAGATGGCTTAGCAGTTAAGGCACTTGCCTGTGAAGCCTAAGGAGCCAGATTCAATTTTCCAGAACACACATAAGCCAGATGCACAAGGTCACGCATGCATCTGGACTTTGATCGTAGTGGCTAGAGGTCCTGGTGTGCCCATTCTCTGTCTCATAAATAAGTAAATAAAAATAAAATAGTTAGCCGGGTGTGGTGCCGTATGCCTTTAATCCCAGCACTCAGGACACAGAGGTAGGAGGATTGCCATGAGTTCAAGGCCACTGTGAGACTATATAGTGAATTCTAGGTCAACCTGAGAGAGTAAGACCTTACCTCAAAAAAAAAAAAAATGTATTAAAAAACTCCCAAATGAACAGGGCTCGGAATGTAGCTCAGTGGTAGTGCAACTTCCTAACACATACCAGGTTCTGGGTTCAATCTCAATTATCATAAAGACAGATTCTCTAGTCAGGCAGCCTGAGTTCAAACCACAGCTCTAGCACTTCATTTCCTATACATATGACCCTAACCTTTCTAAAAGCTTCAAATTCCTTTACAAAAATGAGAAAACCAGGCAGGTGCCCACAATCCCAGCTACTCCAGGACTGATGCAAGAGATTAATGAAGCCCACAAGTGTGAGACCAACCTAGGCTACATGGTTCAAGACCTCATCTCAGAAAAAGGCAAACTAAAGAGACAGTAATGGGCTGGAAAGATGGTTCAGTGGTTAAGATGCTTGCTTGCAAAGCCTAAGGACCCAAGTTCAGTTCTCCACTGCCTACATAAGCCAGATGCACAAGGTGGCACATGCATTTGGAGTTCATTTGCAGTGGCTGGAGACCCTGGTGTGCCCATTCTCTCTATATATCTGCCTCTTTCTCTCTCTCAAATAAATAAACAATTTTTTTAAAGATGGTAATGAAGTAAATGTGTCATGAAAGCAGAACAGGAGACTACTGGGGTGGGGGGTGCACCAGCAAGATGAGTATAATGAGGTAGGGGGATGAATAAGAACAAAGTATAATGACATATATGTATTAAAATGCCATGATGAGGGGCTGGAGAGATGGCTTAGTGGTTAAGGCACTTGCCTGCAAACTCAAAGGACCAATGTTCCATTCCCCAGGACCCACATAAACCAGATGCACAAGGTGGCCCATGCGTGGCTCAGTGAGTCATAAAGTGCTTGCCATTCCAATATGAGTGCCTGAGTTCAGACCCCCAACACCCACATGAATGTCGGGTGTGGTGACACATACCTGTCACCCCAGTATTTGGGAAGCAGAGATGAGCAAATCCACAGGACAAGCTGGCTAGCTAGACTCGCTGAACTGGTGACCTCTGGATTTAGTGAAAGACCCTGTCTCAATAAATAAGGTGGAGATGACTGAGGAAGACTCAGCATCAACTCCTCACCTCCACACACATGTGTATATACATGGATATACATATAACTCTGAACATACATGAACATCATACACATACAAAAAAAGAGGGGCTGGAGAGATGGCTTAGTGGTTAAGATGCTTGCCTGTGAAGCCTAAGGACCCAGGTTCGATTCCCACATAAGCCAGATGCACATGGTGACGCATGCATCTGGAATTCTTTTGCAATGGCTAGAGGCCCTGGTGTATCCATTCTCTGTGTGTGTGTGTTTCTCTCTTTCCTGTATTAGTGCTTGCCTATAATCCTAGCAATTTGAAGGCAGAGGCAAAAGGGTTGCTCCAAGCTCAAGGCCAGCCTGGTTAACAAAATAAGTTCCAAGACAGCCAGAGCTAAATAGCAAGCCTCTCTCTTGAAGAAACAACAAAATAATCAAGATAACCAGGCATGGTAGTGTACACTTGGAATCCCACCAGCACTCGGGAAGCTGAGGCAGGAGGACTGCCAGTATGAAGCCAGCTGGCTATATAGAGTTCCAGGCCAGCCTGGTACATAATGATACTGTCTTTAAAAAAAAAAAAATAAAAAAAAAAGCCAGGTATAGTGCACACCTTCAATCCCAGCACTCCCAGAGGCAGAGGAAGAAGGCAGTGAGTTCAAAGCCAGCCTGGGACTACATAGTGAAATCCAGGTCAGCCTAGACTAGAGTGAGACCTTACCTCAAAAACAAACAAAAAAACAGTAGGGATCATTGCAGAGATGTCATTGGTGAGCTACGCAGCCATTCCCCTTCCAAACTAACAGAAGGGATTTTGTTAAGAGGCCATGGGCTCACTCCAAGGAACGAATGTCCCACCTCTCATCCTACATCCTCAAAACCCAAAGGAGCTGCGTCCACATGAAAAGGCGGTGACCAGCTGCTGCCATCACCATAGAGCAGCACTATCATGGAGCAGGGAGCATTTGAGTGGCAGAAGCACTCAGGTTAACAAAAGGCAAATCGGGCTGGAGAGATGGCTCTGTGCTTACAGGTGCCCGATTGCAAAGCCTGATGGCCTGGGCTCCATTCCCCAGGACCCACGTAAGCAAGATGCACAAGGTAGTGCATGCATCTGCAGTTTGTTTGCAATGACTGGAGGCCCTGGTGTGTCCGTTCTCTCCCTCTCCCTTCCCTTCTCTCTCTCTCTCTCTCTGCCTCTCTCTTTGTGTCTGTTGCTTGCAAATAAATAAATTTGAATAAACAAAAAAATGTGAAATTTTGAAAAAAACAAAGTCTTTCTTCAAGCCCAAACGTGACACATTCTTACAAAATGAAGTTCAGAAACTCCAGAATGCCAAGTATGCGATATCTTGCTTCTACTCCAATGAGTTACTGTTTTCTTTGGTGTGATAAGATACCTGACAAAAGAAACTTAGGGAAGGATTTGTGTTAGCTCACAGTTTAGGGGGAAACAGTCCAGGTAGAAGTCCCGGAGTGTGAGGGCCTGGTCACTTTGCATCCCCAGGCAGGAAGCAGAAAGGCATGCTGATGCTCAGCTCACTTTCTCCCCTGTCCTGGCCCACATGATACTTTTTGTTTGATTGTTTTTCTAAATTTTACGCATGAAAGAAAACATGTACCAGGTATGGTGGTACATGTCTATAATGCCAGCACGGAGCAAGAAAATGGCAAGTTCAAGGCTTCTTGGGCTACAGAGTTAAGTGATTGTAAAGTTGACCTTCCCTACAGCCCACGTATCTCATGAGACAAAGAGGTGGGTACAACAATTTTTGTTTGTTTGTTTGTTGTTTTTCGAGGTAGGGTCTCACTCTAGCCCAGGCTGACCTGGAATTCACTCTGTAGTCTCAGGGTGGCCTTGAACTCATGGCAATCCTCCTACCTCTGCCTCTCGAGTGCTAGGATTAAAGGCGTGTGCCATCAGGTCCGGCTCTGACCTGGAATTCTCTATGTAGTCTCAGAGTGGTTTTGAACTCATCGATCCTCCTACCTCTGCCTCCCAAGTGCTGGGATTAAAGGCATGCACCAGCACCCCCAGCAAACCACAAATTTTTGTTCTCCTGTCAAACCTGTGCAGACCTCACTTGAGGATCCTGAGCACACAGTCACCTGGTACCTTTCTCTTCTCCTTCCTCACTCAGTGTGTTCAGGTTGCCTCTGTCTCTCCAGCGGCCTCTCAGAAGCCCCTGCACAGCCCGAAAGAGCCAGAGCTTGGACTATCCATCTCCTTGACTAGACTCCAGCCAAAAATCTCCTTCCAAGAAGAGAAAAGTCCTAAGCCAGGCTATCAAAATAAAAATAAAAAAATAAAAGGAAGGAAGGAAGGAATGATATAGAAAACATAAAGCTGCTTCCTTTCCTCCCTCCCCCTTCCTTTTCAGTTGAGTTCACCCACATTCTCTTTGGGGAACATCAAGCAGTTAGATGGGCCCACCTGCTAATTTCAGCCAGCCAGCTCCATTGGCAGATACCTTTCTGGTTTCAAGTGACATAGATTCTGGATATTCCTCAGCAAAACTGTCCATCTACCTGGAGACACAACCCCACCAGAGACACAGCTGCAGCCAGTGAAACACTTATGGACTCCATACCCGTGAGGGTTGTCTGAGGCAAGGTATTGCTATATGGCCCAGGCTGGCCTTGAACTCTATCCTCCTGCCTCAGTCTCTTGAGTACTGAGACAGATGTGTGCCCCACCATGCTGGCCGCCACACCCCAGTTTTATAGCTTTCTCTAGTTCACCCAACCTGACAGAACACAACAAGTTAGAGGCCAAACTCTATACTCTCAGCATGGTCCCATAAGACAGTACATGAGTTTTCTTCTCCCACATTGTGTATCCAGGATTACCTTTCTAAAGCAGACAGCTTTTCTCCTCCATCTGTTTAGGGATCCTTTCCCTCTCATTCCTACCATAGATGCCATGTGCAGCAATAACACCTAAGATGAAATTTTGAGTTATTTATCTCTGGACCTAAAGAAAAGCTTTGTAATAAAAACTTAATCATTTCTGGAACCTTGCAGATATTTCTCCCTAACTCCTGATTCCATACTTGCCTAATCAACAGATTTCCCCCCCTTCTTTTATTTCACTGGAGGGGCTGGGGGTTAGTTATATTCTGTTTGTAAGGGGGAAAGTCGTGGTGAAACAAGCAAACCCAGTGAGGCTCTCCTGGTCCCCATCTGTTACAAATTCATCCCCTCACAGGATGTCATGTCTAAAAAGCAAGAAAAATATTCCTTCCTCTTCCAACATTCAGCAGAATCTTGCATGCAAAAGAAGAATGTCTGGTTACTCTGTGGGTTTCATCTGCTTTTTAACTCACATGTTGCCAAATTATACCAGCCCTTCAATCCATTTCCCCCCTCGCTCCCCAACTTCACTGGTGGCTGACTCACCAGCAAGGGGGACCATCCCAGCACACCTCCCCTCCTGTTTCAACAGCCCCTTGGCACAAAGGATTAGTTCTCCTAAGGCATGTCAATGACTTTTGCAGATTTCTTAGCTGAAGACCAGCCAGAGAGCTCCGTGGGCCCCCAGAGGAAGTAAGACAAGCCCCGGGGAGTAAAGGGAGCGGATTCAAAACAGCCACCTTCTGGCACTGTGCTGCCCTAGTACTTTGCACACACGTGTGTGCAGGCTGCCAGTCCTGGACATTGGATCAGGAAGGATGTTTCCCAGTGGCTCCCAACAGCCTTGACCACTGCATTTCCAGGCCTGGGAGGCCAGTATTTGTAGGACAGGCAACCAGCCAAGCAAGGCTAGCTCCAAGCTTATTTCAGCTAACCCTCTTTTGTCTTCTGTCAATTGCCTTCAAGTTAAAGCATTCCTTTCTTTATGGCTTGATTTTTTTTTTTTTTTTACACAGGGATTGAAGGCTTTCATTAAAATGATGGTGAAACCCTGCCTGAGAAGATGGAGAAAGACCTGTGCCCTGTCCCTCTGTTTTGGGTGGTGATCTTCCCTCCTCTACCCACTAGCCACCTTCATCCCCTTCCTTCTCACACAAGCTCCCTGGCACACATTTCTTATGTCCTCTGCCACAGACCCTTGTGGTCCTCTCTTACTCCAGTCCAAAGAATCCTTCCCGGGCCTTTCACCCATTCTCATCCATCCTACCAGACCTTGCAAGATCTACCTTCCCCATATTCCCCCTCCAACTACCTCACTCAGGCCTTCCCTTACAAACTACCTCCTCCTTCCAGTTGCTCTGACACACCTTCAGGGCCTTAGCTCAGGCTATCCTGGAAACCTTGAACTCTGACCCTCTGGAGTATTTAAGTCTCTTACATCACCAATTTTTGCTCAAACAGACCTTGCTAACACTGCCTATTAATAAGGCACCCCTGGGCTGGAGAGATGGCTCAGTGGTTATAAAGGTCCTTGGGGCTTGTGAATACTGATGGCCCGGGATTGATTTTCCAGTAGCCATGTAAATCTAGATACACAAAGTGCCACATGTGTCTGGAGTTCCTATGCAGTGTTAGGAGGCCCTGGCACACCCATAGTCTCTCATTCTCTCTCTCTCTCTCTCTCTCACCCAAATATATAAAAATATTTTTTAAAAAAGAATCTTGGGCAGGAGAAATGGCTTAGCGGTTAAGGTGTTTGTCTGCAAAACCTAAGGACCCAGGTTCGATTCCCCAGGACCCACGTAAGCCAGATGCACAAGGTGGCGCATGCATCTGGAGTTCATTTGCAGTGGCTGGAGGCCCTGGCGTGCCCATCCTGTTTCTTCTCTAAATAAGTAAAAATAAATATATATTTTTAAAAACAGAACCTTAATGCTGAATTAACTCAGTAAGTGGAAAAGTTCAAATTATCTTAAAAAAAAAAAAAAAAAAAGTACCCCTGAGCCACATGTGGTGGCTCATGCCTATAATGCCAGCACTTGGGAGGCTGAAGCAAGTGGACTGCCACAAGTTCAAGGCCAGCCTGAATACAGAGTGAGACTCTGTCTAGGCATGGTGGCATACTCCTCTAAATCATAGCACTCAGGAGACAGAAGGGGGAATCTCAAGTATGAGGCTAACCTGGGCTACATAAAAAGCTTCTGACTCCCCCCACACACACACACCCAAAAAAAGGACTGGGGATACATACAGCTCGGTGTTAGACAGCTTGCCTAGTATGTGCAAGAACCCGAGTTCAATCCACAGTGCCACAAAAGCAGCACCTCTATTACTTTGGGACCTCACCTGCCCTGACTTTTGTTTTGGTTTTTCGAGGTAGGGCCTCATTCTAGCTCAGACTGGCCTGGAACTCACTGTGTAGTCACAAGCTGGCCTCAAACTCACAGTGATCCTGCTATTTCAGCCTCCCAAGTGCTGGGATTAAAGACGTGCGCCACTGCGCCTGGCTTTGGCTACTTTCATCCCAGCATCCACATTCCTTGGACAAACTTTCCTTTGGTTTTGTTTGGTTTTTACACTGTTGGGGATCATGCAAGTGTTCACCACTGAGCTAGCCCTTGACCAAACTTCAGTTAAGCTCCTCTGAGTCCTCTTTTCTAGCAGATAGAACCCTGGCAGGTCACTCACACCCCTGATACCTGATTGAATTCCTTATCCCCTATCTAGATATATAAGTCTTTGGCCTGCCTTCCACAGAATCCTGTTGAGTTGACTGAGCAGACACTCTTACCTTTTTTTCTTCTCTTCATTCCTTTTCATCCATTAAACCTCTCACTCTAATTATTCATAAGTCCTCAGCTGGATCTTTGCTGTGCTATATGCAGAAATGAGTTTAATCTCTCCCCTACTGCAAAGGAATTGACCCCTATTGCAATAATCATTTTTGTTAGTTTTTGTATGGCACAATGCAGGTCAGGCCCTAGCCAGACCGCATGCTAAAAGAAACCAGGAAGTGTGGATGTGGCATCCTGCACAGGCCTGGCGTGACAACAGCTACAGTCCCATGCTAGCGAGAAACCTGCTACAGCAGCTCGCCCTCTGCCTGCTTCCACCCAACTCCCGGAGTCTGTGTCGTGACTCCGTGACTCTCACCCCTTACCCCGCGGAGACCCTGCCATCCCTCCTGGGCTGGCCCTAGGAGGGACCCAACAAGTTTTGGGTTTTTTGTTTGTTTTTTTTTTTTTTCCAAGGCAGGGTCTCACTCTAGCCCACATTGACCTGGAACTCATTCTGTAGCCCCAGGCTGACCTTAAACTCAATGAGATCCTCCTACTTCAGCCTCCTGAGTGCACCACCATGCCCAATTTACAATAGTTTTGAGTAACGTCTTCCTGACCATTTTAACAAGTGTCCAAACAATTTTCTTTAATACCCCTGACATCCTGATTGTGTGTGTGTTGCAAGGGCCTCATACATGCTAGGCAAACACTCCACCACTGAACTATATCCCCAACCCTCTAGGACCTCTCTGGTACTGTCTCCTTCCACTGGACTCTCAGTTCCACAAGAGCAGTTTATGCTCTGCTAGATGCCTAGCTTCTAGAACAGCATTTAACAGCAGCAAACAGTTAACACATACTTGTCTCTGGACCTTAGGTTTACCTGCCATGTCTTCTGGGAAGTCAGCCTTGAATCTTCCAGGCCTTGACCCTAGACCCCAGCACTGACCTCAAGGGATAATTCTATGGCTTAATATACATTCTGACTTATTAAATATCTAATACATTCATACACAAAAGCATGAACCATACATCCTTCTACACCTACACAACACCTATCTCAGTCTTCCATGTTCATACATCCATGCATACATTACCACCACCACACATGCACAGATAGCCTGGGCCCTCCCAGGGCTTATTTAAAAGTGGGAGAAAGAAGAGTCCTGAAAGGATTGAGGGCCAACTCTATGTTATTCAAAATCAAGCAGGCTGAGGCAACAGACAGCCCTGTCAATAAAGTTCTTTCACAAGCATGAGGGCCCATTTGATCCCCAGAACCCACATAAAATGCTGAGAATGGGTGTACTCCTGTAATCCCAGTGTTGGGAGAGGTGGAGACGGGTGGGTCCCTGGGGCTCTCTGGTAAACCAGTCTAGCCTCATCTACTGGTAATCTCCAGGCCAAAAATAAATCAGACGGCCCCTTAGAGGAATGACACCCAAGGTTCTCCACCGGCTTCCACACACATGTGCACATTCATGACCATGAACACACACTCACTTATCACATGTACACACATGCACGCTTGTCTTATGTATTTTACATCCAGTACTGGGGTGGAAGGCAAGTCCAGCTTCACTCTGTCTTGCATTTTTCTCCACCCGCAAAAAGAAATCATTCCTGATGGCTGCCACACAAGAAGCAAGTGGAGGGGCCAGGGAGATGGCTCAGCAGTTAAAGGGTTCAGTTCCCCAATACCCACATAAAGCCTTTGCAGCATCAAGAAGCCCTGACATGCCAATCCTTCCTCTGTCTTGGTCTCTCTCTCTCCCCTCAAAAATAAAATTAAAAAAAATGAAACCAGGCGTGGTGGTGCACGCCTTTAATCCCAGCACTCAGGAGGCAGAGGTAGGAGGATCACCAAGAGTTCAAGGCCACCCTGAGATTACATAGTTAATTCCAGGTCAGCCTGGACCAGAGTGAGACCCTACCTCACAAAAACCAAAAAAAAAAAAAAAAAAGAGTGGAGGGCTTGAGAGATGGCTTAACGGTTAAGGCCCTTGCCTATAAAGCCTAAGGATTCATGTTCGACTCTCCAGGTCCCACGAAAGCCAGAGGCACAGTGACATAAGCAATGCAAGGTTGCACATGCGCACACAAGGGGGGGTGCGCACGTCTGGAGTTGTATTGCAGTAACTGGAGGCCCTGGCACCCCAATTCTCTCTCACTCTCACATTAAAAAAGAAGAAGGCAGTCTGTTGGGCTTGCATCAAATCAAACAAACACCAAAAAAAAAAAAAAAAAAAAAAAAAAAGTGGAGTGACTGGGCCTCCAAGAGAGCAGATGGCAGCTGCTCCAGAAAGCCATGGTGGGCTGCTAGTTGGTGGATGGGGGCTGCCTGGAAGCCTGGGGAAGGTAGCACACTGGGGGAGGGGCAGCTGGTTGTAAAAACAGCCCAAGGAGGCTCCACATAAAGGAAAAGTAAACAGACCAAGGCTCTTCCTCAGCCTTTGAGCCTCTCAAAGGAGGGCAAAGCCTCAAGTGTTTGTTGAAACGTTAATCCGATTTAAAAATGCTTTGAAAGAGCTGGAAGAGGAAGTTACTGGCTACCGGCATCCCCTGGCTTGTGTGGTCCCTCTCCGCTACCCCCCCCCAGCCCCCCAGCCTAGGTCTTGGGATAGTGAACCCAGAGATGCAGAGCACAGGAAGGTGGCTGGGGTGGGCCAGGAACTAGCAGCCTGACTGCTCTTCCTAGAGGGCTGAGTCTTAGGGGAAGGGCTTCCTGGGAACAGCAAACTGGCCATGGTGAGCAGAGCTGCTTGCAACCACGGTCCCCCCAGTGCAGCTGGCTCTCCACCGCTTAGGACTGCGGGACATACTCACTGATCTTGCTCTTCTGAGAGGCACTTCATGAAGTCCCTGCCTGAGGTGGTTTGATTCAGGTGTTCCCCATAAACTCATGTGTTCTGAACGCTAGGTTCCCAGCTGATGGCAATTTGGGAATTGGATCCTCCTGGAAGCAGTGCATTGTTGAGGATGGGCTTATGGGTGATACAGCCAGCTTCCCCTTGCCAGTGTTTGGCGCACACTCCTATTGCTGTTGTCCATCTGATTTTGGCCAGGAGGTGATGCCCAGCCTCTGCTCATGCCATGCTTGCCCTTGTCATCATGGAGCTTCCCCTCAAGTCTGTAAGCCAAAATAAACCACTTTCTCCAACAAGCTGCTTTTGGTTGGGTGCTTTGAGCCAACAACACTAAGCTAACTACAACCCTGCCACAGCCCACCCAGGTGGGTCAGATTTCTGCAGCTGATCCATCCCTGAAGGTGCGGGCAAAAAACTGCTTCCACGTTGATCTGTCAGTCAAAGGAAAAGCGCTCTGGGGGATGACTTTACCAGATCCTGTCACCATGGTCACTGGCCCTCCTGCTTTCCTAGGGACTGTCCACGTTTTACTCCTGAAAGCACTACTGCCCCCGTTGCAGCCCTCCCCCTACCCCATCACCATTATCTCACTCTCCTGGGGTTAGGTAGGTACATACTTTGGAAATGTACCCCAGCACAGAGGTGGGCTTCCTCCTACTGCTTCCTTACATGGCTTGTTCCTGGTGTTGGTTTAAGAGCAAAGTGTAGCCAGGTGTGGTGGTGCATGCCTTGAATCCCAGCACTCTGGAGACAGAAGTAGGAGGACTGCTGTGAGTTTAAGGCCAGCCTGAGACTACACAGTGAGTGAGACCCTACCTTGAGGGGAAAAAACAAAAAGCAAAAAACCTGGGGGCTGGAGAGATGGTGATTCTCCAGGTCCCACATAAGCCAGATGCACAAGGGGGTGCACGCATCTGGAGTTCATTTGCAGTGGCTAGAGGCCCTGGTGCTTGCTCGCTCGCTCTCTCTCCCTGTCCCTGTCCCTCTATCTCTAATAAATATATAAAAATAAATACATAAAATCTAAAAAACAACCTGGGCCACATGAGACCCTGTTTCAAAAGAGACATATGAAAAGCCAGGTGTGGTGGTGCACACCTTTAATCCCAGCACTGGGGAAGACAGAAGTAGGAGGATCACTGAGAGTTCAAGGCCACCATGCGACTACATAATGAATTCCAGGTCAGCCTAGGCTAGAGCGAGACTATGCCTCGAGCACCGCCCCCCCCCCCAAAAAAAAAACATATAAAGATCCTAGCTTTTTTAGAATATATATTATGAAAGTAGCATGAGCTTATAGGGGGTTTTGGTTTTGGTAAGGGTTTCACTATGTAGGCTAGGCTGGCCTGGAACAATCTATAGAGCTCAAAGAGTGCCTCAAACTGGCGATCCTTTTACCTCTACAATTCCCTACCTAGGAATCTCTATTTCAGGACACTATTCCCCTGAAGTAGGGCATGATCTTTTAAAATGACAAGAAATGGTTACCATGATGACAGTGAAGATGGTGTTAGTAAAGCAAACAAAATAGGATATAAACATTTTACTTACCCTCTGATGACCAAATTGATTTTTATAGTTTCATTTCCATAAGGCAAAGGAAATAAACCTAAGTTGCTAACAGCATTTAGGGAGCATTTAGAACATTTGAGTAATTGTTTTTTTCTTAATATTTATCCCTTGGATTTTACGGACAGGTAGACAGACATGGGTGAACACTCCATCTCCCGCTTTGCTCCTGTGTTAACGTTAAGAACTTTCTGCAATTTCCTTGAGCTTTAGGTTCTTTATATAGATGAAAGGGTTTTTTTTTTTAAGATTTTATTTTTATTTCTTTATTTATTGGAGACAGAGAGAAGGAAAGAGAAAGAGGGAGAGTGAGAATAGGCACGCCAGGGCCTCTAGCCACTGCAAACGAATTCCAGATGCGTGTGCCCCTTGTGTAGATGGAGAATCAAACTGGGGTCTTTAGGCTTCACAGGCATGTGTCTTAACTGCTAAGCCATCTCTCCTCTCCAGCCTGAGAGTTTTTTTTTTTTTTTTTGCTCCAAAACTTGCCGGGAAAATAAAGAGTAAAGGGAAGCACAGGTGGTTGTGAGAAGAGCTGCTATGGTTTCTTTCCCATGTTCACTGTGGCAGGGCACTTCACAAGGCAGTGTGTGAGCACTAGCTTTTAACAGTGGGGCTTGGTGGGGACAGGGTTCAGGGTGCAATTCAATGGCTGAGTGCTTGCATGGCATGCACTGGGACCTGGGCTCAGTCCTTTAGCATGACAAAAGTGGGGGAGAGGGAAGCAACATTTAATTTTAGATAGTCTTCATTTTTCTCATCCTAAACTCCTGTATGATGGGTTGACTGTGAGAGGCTGTCCAAAGTGCAGTAATATGCCAAATCTCATCCCTGGCTAACTGAAATAATGAATGGGAATAAGATTTGTGAAATGTAAAGAACTTATAAATGAAATGCATGGCCAGTCCATTTTCACTGAGTGACCCTGAAAGAGCAGGAGTTTAAACAAAGGCTAAGTCCAGTGTATGTAATGTATAATAATGGAATAATACATGCAATGCAGTGGGTGGGGGGAGTGCAGATGGAATATGCAGGACTGTGTGGCCAAAATCCCCATTACTCTTCCCTATCAGGGCCAAGACTTCAGGAGGAGACAAAGCTTTGGAGTGTAAGGACAACAGTTATTAGCTCAGATGCCTTCAGCCAATCAGAAGAGCAATCTGTCTCCATGTGACTTACCACAGCCCCTCCACTAGGCACAGCTCCATAATTTTTACTATGTGGTTAGTCATAAGTGTCACTCTAAGCCCATGATTATACCAAGTGTCTTCATTCTAAGGGACTATTTAAAAGTGGAACCTAAATTATTATTTTATTGCTATTATTATTGTCTGGGTAGTATGTTCAAGTACACGGAGAGCTGGAGGCATAGCTTTCCCAGCATGCATGAGCACTGCATGAATAAAAAGGATGAAAGAAAACATAAAACAATGTCTACTTACATTTTTAAAAAATCCTCAACATAGCCCAGCTCACCTCTCTCTACAGAGAGAATTGCTAAGTAGATGTGTAGTCTCTCATATGCTGCCTTTTTATTTACTTACTCTCTAGCCCCGACCTGGAACTCACTATGTAATCCAAGCTAGCCTTGAACTCATTGTGATCCTTCTACTTCAGCCTCCCAAGTGCTGGATTATAGGTGTGAACCACTGTGCCTGGCTCAGACTGTTATTTTTTTACAAATAAAAGTGACATAGTCATGTGTACACACAATTTTTAAATGCATAAATCATGCCCTCTCTCCCTGGTACCTGCATGTTTCTCTTCACAGTAAGTCAATGGCATGGCTGTCTATAGGTGCTGGATGATCAAACATGACCCTGAGGCCAAGAGCGTGGGCCCAGTTCCCCTACTCAATAGTGATGGAACCCTGGCCAAGTTATTTACCATTTCTCTTGCCAAATAAAAAATATTTACGGGCTGGAGATATGGCTTAACTCTTAAGATGCTTAACTACAAAGCCTAAAGACCCAGGTTCAGTGCCCTAGTACCCACATAAGCCGCCAGAGACACAGTGGTGCATGCATCTGGAGTTCATTTGCAGTGGTTGGAGACCCTGGTGTGCCCATTCTCTCCCTCCTTCTCTCTCAAATAAATAAATATTTTTTAATATTTAATAACAAGCTGGGCGTGGTAGTGCATGCCTTTAATCTCAGCACTCGGGAAGAAGGTGGGAGGATCGCCACTGTGAGTTCAAGGCCACCGTGAGACTACATAGTGAATTCCAGGTCAGCCTGGGCTAGAGTGAAACCCTACCTCAAAACAAACAAGAAAAATTTAATAATAGAAATCAAAAGATTCTTTCCTTTTTTTGGTGTACATGTGTGTAGATGTGTGTGCATGTGTTGTATGCATGTGTGCGTATAGATGCACACGCCCTTGCACAAACGTGTGCAGGCCAGAGGAGGACATCCGATGTCCTCCTCTCTATCATTCTTGTGCCTTACTTCCCTGAGACAGAGTTTCTCACTGAACCTGGAGCTCCCTGTTTCACACCTGGACTGGCTGACCAGGGAGCCCCAGCGATCCTCCTGTCTCCATTCCCCTCATGCTGGAGTTCAACTACGCCTGGCTTCTTATGTGGGGGCTGACGATTGAACTCAGGTCCTCACGCTTGTGCAGCAAACCCTCTTACCAGCTGAGCCATCACCTTAGAACTGCTGAGAAGGCTGAGGTAATACTGTGAGCATACCAGCATCCTAAATGCAGGGACTGTACACACCAAGTGCCATCTATATGTCGGCCACTGTTATTATCTCCCTGTTTATCTTTCTTTACTGTCCATATAGCACTTGTATTAGTCAGGGTTTTCTAGAGGAACAGAACTGCTAAAATGAATTGTATTAAAAAGGGAATTTATTCGATTAACTTACGGTAGCCCAATAGCAGTTGCAGGCCTGAGAATCATAACTGCTCAGTCCACATAGCCAGCTGGTCTTCCGTCCACATGGGGCTTCAGTTGATGCTGGTCTTCAGTCCGCGCTGGGCTTCCATCCACACTGGAAGGCAGCAAGCACTCGGGCAGCCTAGTGGAAAGAAGGGGCTCTTTTCACCCAGCGCTTCCTTATATAAAGCCCCCTCGAGAGGGGCCGCCCACTCTGGGGGAAGGGTTCACCCTGGGGGAAGGACTTCCTTCCTGGGAGCAACCTCAGAGACCCACCTGAAAGGGTTGTCTGTGGATTACTAAACAGATCAAATTGACAACACCTTAACCATCATAGTACTTGTGGTTTCAATGAGATATCTCCCATAAACTCATGTATTCCAAACACTTGGTACTAGCTGGTGGCAATTGGGGAGGTGGAGCCTTGCTAGAGTGGGGCTGGGGTGGGGGCCAGCTTCCCCTTTGCCCAAGGTCAGCTTGCTGTTCAGCCTGTGCGTGCGCCATGCTTTTCCCTGCCATCATGAAGCTTCCCCTAGAGACTGTAAGGCAAAATAAAAACTTGCCTCCCATGAGCTGGGTTTTTTTTTTTTTTTTTTTTTTTTTTTTTTGGTTTTTCGAGGTAGGGTCTCACTCTGGCCCAGGCTGACCTGGAATTAACTATGTAGTCTCAGGGTGGCCTCAAACTCTCGGCGATCCTCCTACCTCTGCCTCCCGAGTGCTGGCCTTAAAGGCGTGCGCCACCACGCCCGGCCCCATGAGCTGTTTTTGATGGGGCGTTTCATCCCAGCAGTGCAAAGGCATCTGCAACAGTGGTGATCTGCGTTTTCTTCATTTAAACTGGGGCTTGCACTCAAGGCTTTACACAGCCTAGGCAAATGCTCTACCACTGAGTTACATTCCCAGACTTGCAGTGAGCAGTTTTGAACGCAGGTCCTTGCCTACATGCACAGCTATTACAGTAGAACAGTTTCCAAACTGTGGAAGTGCCGCATCAAAGGTCAGGCTCATTTGTTATGAAAGATGTTGCCAAAGTTCCTTCCAAAAGGCTTCACTAATTCACATCCCTGCCAACAGCTTATACGTGCCCATCTCCAGGCATCTCCACAACACTGGCAGCCCGGATCTCTGGCATCCTCCTTTCTGCATTCGCCTTCCCTAAATGAAACCTACATCAAAACCACCAACAATGCATTGGTTAAAGTCCCAGGGACACCTAATCCCTTTGTCTCTTCTAAACAGAATTAGGCTTTCAGCTCTTTGACAGGCCTTCAGTTGCCTGGACACAGCTCTAGGATGACTTTGAAAAATATAAATAAAACACACTTGCTGTTTCCTAACACCCTCCAGAGAAGCTTGAGTAGGCCTGTGTGAGGCCCCGCTGTCCTGCTTTCTATCACATGCAAAAAGATTTGCAATAGCAGCTGGTGTTTTCCTGAGTGGAGATCAGAGCCAGGATTTGTATATAAATATTATCCCAGGGCTTGAGGGAAAATCAGGCTGGAGGCAGAGGCTGCAACTTCCCAGTTGTGTCATTAAAGGATGCTTGTTCCAGAGGTCTTCATGGAAAGGAGAGGCATCTTTTCCTCAAGCCCACCATCCGGGTTGTGTCTAAGCAAAAGCCAACAAAGCTGGAAGCTAGTGCCAAGCTCAGCTGGAGACCTGCACTAGGCAAAAGAGAAGCTGAACAGAGATGTGGTGTCTGGAGAATCAGGCTGAGGTTTTGTCCCCTGTTCTGTAGTCGGCAGCCACCTGGTCTCCTGGACCATGACACTCCTGTCATGGTGACAAGATGATTACCAAAGGTAGAACACGCTGGCTATTTTCTGTGGTTCTGAGACACAGAGTGACCTCTCCCTCCCTTGTGGTTCCCTTGGAATGGAGGGGAGCTGAGGAGGTAGGGGCTCTGCTGGTGAGGGGCTCTGACGTTCCCAAGAAGGAATGTCAGTAATCCCCAGAATGGCCCCTGCTAAACCCCACAGACCCAAAGCCATTCATCTTCCAAACTTGTTTTTCAGGATATTTTATGGCTCAAAATCATTCACTTTTGTTCTTCTGCTGTCTCCTAGCCTCACACAAGCCCAGGACCCAGGTTGGGGAGGGGAAGAATGCAGAGAGTTTCTGGAATGATATATTCCAGGAACCCCACACATATCCCAAACAGGAAATAGGTCAGATGATCACCCTGGAACTCACACCTGGATTAAATTCTCCCTTCTTGCCAGGCATGGTGGCACACACCTTTAATCCCAACATTCAGGAGGCAGAGGAAGGAGGAATGCCATGAGTTCGAAGCCACCCTGAGACTATTTAATGAATTCCAGGTCATCCTGGACTAGAGCGAGACCCTACCTCAAAAAAACAAAAATACATAAATAAATAAGTAAAAAAATTCTCAGGTTGGAAACATGGCTTAGCAGTTAAGACACTTGCCTGTGAAGCCTAAGAACTCATGTTCAAATCTCCAGGTCCCACATAGCCAGATGCAAGCACGCAATGTCACACATGCACCACGTGGTGGCACATGTGTCTGGAGTTCGTTGGCAGCAGACTGAGGGTCCTGGCATGCCATTCTCTCTCTCTCTCTCTCTCTCTCTCTGTCTGACTCTTTCTCTCTCTCTCTCTCTCTCTCTCTCTCTCTCTCTCTCTCTCAAAAATAAAATTAAATATTTAACAATAAATAAAGAAATAAATTCTCCCTTCTCATCAGCTGGAGTCTGACTGCACACAGCCCCAATCTACCTCAGGGCTGAGGAAATGGTTCAGCAGTTAAAGGTATTTGCATGTAAAGCATGATGGCCCAGGTTTGACTCCCCAGGACCCATGTAAAGCAAGACCCACAGAGTAATACATGCATACATACATCTGCAGTTTGTTTGCAGTGGCAAGAATCCCTGGCACACCCATAACTTCACTTTCAAATAAATAAGTTAAACTATTTTTAAAAACAGGTAGTTAGCTCGGTGTCTTTTTCTCTTTTCTTTTTTCTCTAAGAGCTTGGGGCTGGCCTGCCAATACTTCCCATGTCACATGCTAGAGTGAGGACTTCTTGTTTTAGACACCAAGGGCAGAACAGGCAATCAGACCAGCAAGTCCCTCAAGGAGCTTACACTCCCAGTGAGGGAAATACTGTTTTGAGCAGCATGTTTACTATGCTGAGGAATCCACATCCCAACAAGGCCATGCTCCACTGCTCTCTCAAAAGACAGCATGGCCAGGCACACCTGAATCCACTCTGGAGGCTGAGGTAGGAGCATCGCATGTCCAAAGCCAGCCTGAGCTATGTAAAACCTGTGTCAGCACACATCTTTAATCCCGGTGAGCTCTGGAGGCAAAGGTAAGAGGATCACTGTGAGTTTGAGGCCAGCCCAAGATAACATAGTGAGTTCTAGGTCAGCTTGGGCTAGAGCAAGACTCTACCTTAAATAAAAACCAAAATAGATAGATAGATAGATAGATAGATAGATAGATAGATAAATAAAAGATACTGCTCATAACCATGGATAACTAGGTTAACCTAGCTAACTAGGTTCGCTGGGCAGATACAGTGGTGAAGTTGTAGGGCCCTTTCTTTCAGTGGCCCCTTCCAAGGCACTGGAAAGGGAAGGCCTGGGGGGGGGAGGTGCGGTGGGAACTGTGTTCACACAGCCTTAGGCTTCTCTACATGTTTAACAACGTCAAGTCTTTTGGGCACAACTGGAAAGACCTCTGTCTCTCTCCACCCTGGTTTCCTTTCTGTCACTCCTCCCTTGCTGTTGTACAGCAGCAGAGTGGCCAATGGCATTGTGGGAAAGGATGCACCTGGGGACCGTGCTGGTGACAGCTAGACTTTAGTAGGTTTTATCTGTGTGGTTCCGTCACCTCCACGGAGAGTTGGGTAACCAAGAACTGTCTAGAACAGGCACAACTCCCAGGAATAAGTACCTGCCTCAGAGTCCTGACACCACCTTCATGGCGTATTGCTATGAAAATATGGCAGTACCATGTGGTGAAGGAGGAGAACGATTGAAGAATGCAGTCAAATGATTCCTGGGAGAAATGCTTCCACTCATCACACCTGTGAAATTTTAAGTAGAGGAATCAATGTGTCCTTAGTCAGAATAGAAGCCTTCTTAGGTTAGAGTAAGGTGCTTGCTATGCAAGAATGAAGACCTTAGTTAGACACCCAGCACCCACATAAAATGCCAGAAGTGGTAGTATATGCCTATAAACTCAGCTCTATAGAGGCAAAGACAGGATCCCTGAGGCTTCTGGCTAGCTTATCTGGACAAATCAGTGAGTTATGGGTTCAATGAGAGACCCTGTCTCATAAAAATAAAGTGGAGGACTGGACAGATGGCTTAGCAGTTAAGGCACTTGCCTGCAAAGCCTAAGGACCCATGTTTGACTCTTCAGGTCCCATGTAAGCCAGACACACGAGGTGACACAAGCATGCAAGTACACAAGGTGGGGCACACGTCTGGAATTTGATTGCAGTAGCTAGAGGCCCTGGCACACCAACTCTCTCTCTCTCTCTCTCTCTCTCTCTTCTCTCTCTCTCTAAAAAAATAATTTCAAAAAAAATAAATAAATAAGGTGGAGGGGGCTGAAGAGCTGGCTCAGTGGTTAAAGTGCTTGCTTCTAAAGCCTAGCAGCCTGAGTTCAATTCCCCAGTACCTATGTAAAGCCAGATGCACAAAGTGGAGCATGCATCTGGAATTTGTTTGCAGTGGCTGGAGACCCCGGTGCACCACCTCTCTCTCTATCCCCACAAATAAGAAAATAGTTTTAAAAAACAATGTGGACAGGACAGAGATGGCTTAGCCATTAAGGTACTTACCTGCAAAGACAGAGGACTCAGGTTCAATTTCCCAGTATTCACATAAAGCCAGGTGCACATGGTGGCACATGCATCTAGAGTTCATTTGCAGTGGCTAGAGGCCCTGGCATACCTATTCTATCTGCCTCTTTTTCTCTCCCATAAATAGATAAATAAGTAAATAAAATATTTTTTAAAAAATAAGGTGGGGCTGGAGAGATGACTTAGTGGTTAAGGTACTTGCCTGCAAAGCCTCAGGACCCAAGTTCAATTCCTCAGTACCCACGTAAGCCAGAGACACAAGGTAGCGTAAGCATCTGGAGTTCATTTGCAGTGGCTAGAAGCCCTGGCACACCCATTCTCTCTCTCTCACTATATGCCTCTTCCTCTCTCTCTCTCTCCCTTATTCTCTCTCTCAAAAATAAATAAGTAAATAAAATATTTTTTAAAAATAAGGAAGAAAGTAATTAAGGAAGATATACAGGGCTAGAGAGATTGCTCAGTGGTTAAGGCATTTGCTTGAAAAGCCTAACGACCCAGGTTTGATCGCCCAGTACACATGTAAAGTCAGATGCACAAAATGGTCCATGTATCTGGAGTTTATTTGCGGTGACTAGAGGCCCTAGCACACTCATATTTATTCATTCTCTCTCTCTCTCTCTCTCTCTCTCTCTCTCTCCATATATATATATATCCTTGAAAATCATTTTTTTAAAGGCAGGGCAAGAGAGATGGCTCAGAGGTTAAGGCACTTGCTCATAAAGCCTAACGACCCAGGTTCGATTCTCCAATACTCACATAAGCCAGATGCCCAAGGTGGTACATGAGTCTGGAGTTTGCAGTGGTTAGAGGCCCTGGCACACCCATCCTTTCTCTCTTTCTCTGCCTTGTTCTGTCTCACACATTGTATCAAATAAATAATAAATAAGTAAGTAAAAAAATATTTTTAGGTGCTGTAGAGATGGTTTAGCGGTTGAGGTGCTTGCCTGTGAAGCCTAAGAACCCAGGTCTGATTCCTCAGAACCCATGTAAAGTCAGATGCACAAAGTGGTACATGTGTCTGGAGTTCATTTGCAGTGGTTAGAGGCCCTGGTGTGCCCATTTTCTCTGTTTCTCTCTCTCTCTCTCATACAAATAAAATAAAATACATATTTAAAAATTTTTTAAAGACAGCCGGGTGTGGTGGTGCACGCCTTTAATCCCAGCACTTGGGAGGCAGAGGTAGAAGGATTACCGAGAGTTCAAGGCCACCCTGAGACTAGTTAATTCCAGGTCAGCCTGGACCAGAGGGAGACCCTACCTCGCAAAACCAAAAAAAAAAAAAAAAAAAATTTTAAAGACAATGTTCCCTGGCCTCCACATGTATGCACATGCATGTGCACCCCCCACACATACCCACACATATGTACACCATACAAAACAAATAGAACTTCTCATCTATCAGAAATATACTCACACAACATCACATTGTACTATAAATTCTCCTTTCATTTTCAGCAGGAATTGAACAAAGCAGAATTTACTAAAATTTTGTGACTACACAAATGCAGTAACACTGCAAACAGTGCTTGGATACATGTAAATTTGATCGTTGTTTACATCTAAACTGTCAATATGGGGCTAGGGAGATGGCTCAGCAGTTAAAGGCACTTGCTTGCAAAACCTGTCAGGCCAGGTTCAATTCCCCAGCATCCACTTAAGCTGAATACATGTAAAGTCCTACCTAGCTCAATTTTGCATTTGTTTGAAATACTGTCCCCATGGTGTGGGGGTGTATTTCAATTGGCAGAGTGAGTACCTAGTATACACAAAGTCCTAGGTCCCTCTCCCAACACAGTATAAACTGGGTGTGGTAGCACCTGTAATCCCAGCAGTAGGGAGGTAGATATGGGAGGATTAGGAACTCAAGGTCATCCTCAGCTACATAGAAAGTTAAAGGCCAACCTGGACTACATGAGACCCCATCTCAAAATCAACAACAGAAACCATGGGAACACAGCTCAGTTGGTAAACTGCTTGCTTTGCATGCATTAAGGCCTAGGTTCACTAGCACTAAAAAAAAAAAAAAAAAAATAAATAATCCCAAGAACTGACTGGGGCTAGGGCTGGGGCTAGGAGCAGGCATCCACTGTTACTGGTGTGCAAATAGGGAAACCAGGCACAGAGAGCTTAAATAACACACCCAAAGTCACACAGCTAATGTGGCAAAAGCCAATTCACACCCAAGCCTGGTATCTCCAAAGCTTAAATACAGAATGGCCTCCCTAAAAAGCTAGGTATAACGGTGCTGTAATCCCAGTGCTTGAGAGATGGAGGCAGGAAGGTGAGGAGTCCAAGGGTATTTTTAGCTATATAGTGAGTTACATGAGACGGGGCCACATGAGACTATCTCAAAAGAAGAAAAAGGGCTAGACAGTTGGCTTAGAGGTTAAGACACTTGCCTGCGAGACCTAAGGACCCAGGTTTGATTTCCCAATACCCACATAAGCCAGATGCACAAGTGGCACGTGCATCTGGAGTTTGTTTGCAGTGGCACATAGTTGCATACAGCAGGGTAAACTCTGAACCCTCAGAGGGCCCTGGTTTCCTAGAGATCTCCCCAGTGAAGCATATTTCCCCTCAGAGACAGGGCAATGACCAGCACCATGACATACTGGGCCCAGGACTAGGGGCATCTACAGGGGACGAGTCAGGTTTAGAGTCTGCTTGCATGTTCAGGAGCATACAGCACACACCCTGAAAGGATTTGCCAACCAGCCTCTGGGTGGCCTTGACCTTCATCTGCCTGACACGGAATAAGCCAATTCATAGAAGTCTTGGACTACACACAGCTAAGAATAGCAGTCTTGTCACACCAGGGCCTTATGACACTGAACAAGTCATCTCACCTCTTTTAGTCAGTTTCCTTATCTGTAAAATGAAGATTGAGACCTGATAAGTGTTTAGGTCATAACACATGACTCTCTCCCCTTACACTAGAAGGCCAGTACCTGGAAGAGAGGGGTAGTGTGACCTCAAGACGCCTTTCTAATAGAATGCCTTACTCAAGAGAAATGGCTAAGTTAGGGCAGATGAGGGAAATGTGAAGCAAATGTGTCACAGGTCATCGGGACCTGGATTTAAATCCCATCTCTGCCATTGACTTCCTGTTAGGCAACCTCTCAGAGTTTGGTCAGTAGTGTTGGCAGAAAAATAACTCCTCCAGGTGCCTGGTGTCCCAAAACTCTGGGGTCAGCTGTTGTCACAGTGTATTCCTAAACTGACAAACACAGGAGCCTTAATTGAGGGGGCTTTTTAAAAATATTTTATTTTTATTTTTATTTTTTTGGCCAGAAACTCAGAGATTCTCCTGAGTTAGCTTCCTGAGTGCTCAGGTTAAAACAAAATAGATGTGTGCCCCACCACACTCAGTTGCACAACCCTTTTAGGCCCCTTTGCATCTGGCTAACGTTTTTTTTGGAGATCAACCGCTGGAGATTGGAACCAGCATTCTTAGGCTTAGGCTAACCTGATGCCTTCACTATGTATCTCTCAGAGTGGCCTTGAACAGACATTAAATCCTCCTAAACTCTGCCTCCTGAGTGCTTCCTGGGCTATTATAGGTGTGTGCCACCACACTCAGTTAGGGGCCCCTAATTTCAAAGAGGGATTGTGGAGGGTGTCTGGGAATATACATCAATATATAGGTTAGAAGAGGCATAGATTAAAAGATGGAGCCAGGCACAGTGGCTCATGTCTTCAATCCCATCACTGGGAAGAAACATTTCTATAAATTCAAGGTCAGCTTGGACAACAGAATAAGTTCCAGGTCAGCCTGGGAGAGAATGAGACACTGGCTGAAAGAAAAAGAAAAAAGAAAAGAAAAGAAAAAAAAAGAAAGAAAAAGAAAGAAAAAAGAAAGAAAGAAAGAAAGAAAGAAAGGAGGGAAGGGGGGAGGGAAGGGGAGAGAGGGAGGGAGGGGGGAGGGAAGGAGGCTTAAAAAAAAAAGAATATAGCAGCAACTGGGGTTCCCAAAAGTGAAAGCTAAGCCAGGGGTGGTGGCTCATGCATTTAATCTCAGAATTAAGGTAGGAGGATGATTGTGAATTCAAGGCCAGCCAGAGCTACAGAGTGAGTTCCAGATCAGCCTGGGCAAGAGTGAGACTCTACCTCAAAAACAAACAAACAGGGCTGGAGAGATGGCTTACCTCAAAAACAAACAAACACAAGGGCTGGAGAGATGAGAGACTGCTGGCGCGCCCATCTCTATCTGTCTCCCTCTCTCTCTGTAAATAAAATTAAAAAAAAAATTTTAAAAACAGGGATTGAGAGATGGCTTAGTGGTTAAGGCACCTGCCTGCAAAGCCAAAGGACCCAGGTAAGATTCCCCAGTACCCACCTAAGCCAGCTGCAAAAGGTAGCACATTTGTCTAGAATTTATTTGCAGTGGCTGGAGGTCCTGGTGTGATCATTCACTCTATATATCTACCTCTTCCTCCCTTCTTTCAAATAAATAAATATTTAAATAATATTTAAAACAAATAAACAATGGCTAGAGAGCTAGCTTAGCAGTTAAGGCACTTGCTTGCAAAGCCTAAGAACCCAGGTTCAATTCCCCAGTACCCACGTAAGCCAGATGTACAAGGTGGCCCATGCACCTGGAGTTTGTTTTTAGTGACTAGGACCCTGGTGCACCCATTCTCTCTGCCTCTCTCTCTCTCAAAATAAAATAAATAAGGCTGAAGAGATGCATAGCGGTCAAGGCACTTGCTTACAAAGCCTAAGAACCTAGGTTCTACTCCCCAGAACCCATGCAAGCCAGATAACGCAAGGTGGTACATGTGAACAGGTGGCGCACACATCTGGAGTCCTATTGCAATGGCTAAGGCCCTGGTATACCAATTCTCTCACTCTCTCATTCTCTCATTCTCTCAATTCTCTCTCTCTCTTGTCTCATAAATAAAAATAAATAAAATATTTTTTAAAAACAGAAAAGTGAACATTTAAGTAATGTAGCTAATCTGAAAAGGAAATACTATACATTTGTATTTCAGAGTTACCTTTTTCTGTTTATTTCAGGAAATATCTTAGGAGTTTTCATTTTCATTGAACATGTAGAAGTGGTTGCATTAGCAAAGATATATGAATTTTTTAACAACCTCTTTCCTAAAAATGATCTATTCACATAAATGAATCTAACCTTCATTTATATTGATAAACTGCAGAGCTGGCAGGCTTTTGGCTTTTGGTTTTCTTTTAAAACTGACTTGTCATTCTAAGACATAGGGACTTTTTGCAAACTCCCTTTGGAGTTTTTTACTATGAAAGAAAACGTGCTGTATGCACTGCAAACGTGTGCCGGGCAGCCCTGAACTTCAATGCTGGAGGTTCAGTGATCTCTTCAGACCTTGAAGATTAAGGAGGTGATGTGTCCACTAACTCCACCCAGGACCACAGACCAGAAATGCACCCTTTGCTGAGAAATTTGTAGGGAATCAGTTTTGATTTTCTCTGAGAAGTATTTGCCTTTATCAGAAAGAATCCAAGTGAATTGAGTGTGGTGGCTCACACCTTTAATCTCAGTACTCACTCAGGAGGCAGAGGCAGGAGGATTGCCATGAGCTCAAGTTCAGAATGAGGCCTTATCTCAAAAAAATAATAAAATAAAAAATAAACAAAAAATAAGTCAATGTAATAAATTCCACTAAAGAAGAGCAAACAGAAGAAAAGTATTGCTTACCACAGGCTAACCCTGCTATATTCCATCTGCTCCTGCGCAGAAAGGTGCACTGAAGGAGAAGCGAGTTCTGAATGATGGGAATCAGAGGAAGAGACAGACAAAGATGATGGAGACCAGCCAAGAGGAGCACATCAACACTGCGCTTTGCCTGGCCTCTTCAGAGCCAAGCTTTGGCAAATTTTCTTGACCACCATGAGTCTCAGTTTCCTTATCTATAAAATGGTGATAAAAACACCTCCTCTGGGGGCTGGAAAGATGGCTCAGCAGTTAAAGATGCTTGCTTGTAAAGCCTGACTACCCAGATTCAATTCCCTAGCCACCCATGTAAGCTGGATGCAAAAAATGGTACAGTTGCCAGTGGCACACGCCTTGCCTTTAATCCCAGAGGCAGAGGTAGGAGGATCACTGTGAGTTAGAGGTCAGCCTGAGACTATGTAGTGAATTCCAGGTCAGCCTGGGCTAGAGTGATACCCTGCCTCAAAAAACCAAAACCAAACAAACAAACAAACAAACAAAAAGGTGGTACAATCATCTGGCATCCACTTGCAGCAGCAATAGACCCAAGCATGTGCACGCACGCACGCACGCACGCACGCACACACACACACACACACAATTTTTAAACGTTTTTATTGACAACTTCCATAACTATAGACAATAAACTATGATAATTCAGTCCACTCCCCCATTTTCTCCTTCACAAATCCACCTTCTGTTATATCCCCTCTCAATTAGTCTCTCTTTTATTTTCATATCATCATCTTTTCTTCCTATTATGAGGATCTTGTGTAGGTTATACAAGACACTTTGAGGTCATGGATATCCAGGCCATTTTGTGTCTGGAAGATTGCATTGTAAGCAGTCCTACCCTTCCTTTGGTTTTTACATACTTTCTTCCACCTCTTCCACAATGGACCCTGATGTGTGACAGAGATATTTCAGTGCTAGACACTCCTCTGTCACTTCTTCTCAGCACTATGGCTCCTTTTAGGTCATCCCACTGGTCACTGCCATCTGAAAAGAGAAGCTTCTCTAACCAAAAGTGAGAAGAGTAGCATTAATATATGGGTATGGACATTAAGAAAAGTGCTTAATGAGCAGTTTGGTGAGTATAATATATGCATTTAGCCAGACAACAGCAGATGTTACACCCCTAGAGCTCATGACTTCCCCCACCATTGGTTTTTGACCAGATTTTCAGAACCAGGCATGTATTCCTTCCTGTGGAGCTGGCCTCCAGTCCAATTAGAGAGCAATTGGTTTCCCCCATAACAAACATGCCACTATTGCATCTGTTGGCTCAATTGGCTTGGCTGGCCAAACTTAAGACTTACAATTCCCACTGTTTTTTATCTCCACTGATGATTTCTCTCTCTACCATAGAACTGCATGCAGTGTTGCTTTTTCCAGCTTTCTGTTAGCTGGTCGACAAGGAGGAGGTTTCAACTCAGCTCCAGATTGGTTTCTCAATGATCCTGCAGCCCAAGCATGGGCAGTCTTCAGCAATAGGGTCTTACCATCTATTCTTGGTGGGAAACCAAGAGTCTTGACAATGGCCTGTAATGTTTTGGGGGAATCAGGGACCTCCCTGGGCAACAACTCACTGGAAAGTATCACATCCCTGGCACTGAAGCAAATAAAACTTAAAAAAAGAGCTGGGTGTGGTGGCACACCCCTTTAATCCCAGCACTGAGAAGGCAGAGGTAGGAGGATCACCATGAGTTCAAGGCTACCCTGAGACCACATAGTGAATTCCAGGTCAGCCTGGACTAGAGTGAAACCCTACCTCCAAAAAAAAAAAAAAAAAAAAAAAACTCTTCTATCTACCTCAAGAGAATTGTCTGGCTAAATGGATATATTATGCCCACCAAACTGCCCTTTAGCCACTTATGCTTATTCCTATATATTATTACTACTCTCACTTTTGGATACAGAAGCTTCTCTTTTCAGATGGCAGTGACCACTGGGGTGATTCAAAATTCACTAGTGCTAGCCAGGCGTGGTGGCACATGCCTTTAATCCCACCACTCAGGAAGCAGAGATAGGAGGATTGCCATGAGTTCAAGGCCACCCTGAGACTACATAGTGAATTCCAGGTCAGCTTGGGCCAGAGTGAGACCCTACCTCAAAAAAAAAAAAAACCTCACTAGTGTGAGAAGTGACACTGGAGAGTTCATTTCTAAGACATCTCTATCTACACCTTCCAAGGCTCAGGGTCCATTGCAGAAAGAATGTAAGAGCCAAAGGAAGGGTACGACTCCTTACAATGCACTCTTCCAGATACAAAATGCCTGGATATCCATGATCTCACAGTGCCTGACACTACCTACACATGACCTTCATGATAGGATGGAAAAAAATGATGACATCAAAACAGAAGAAAGACTAATTGGAAAGAAGAAGGGATTCAATGGAGGGTGGATTTGGGAGGGGAAGTGGGAGGGAATTATCATGGTTTATTGTCTATACTTATGGAAGTTGTCAATAAAATTGTTGTTTTTTTTTGTTTTGTTTTGTTTTGTTTTTTCGAGATAGGGTTTCACTCTCGCCCAGGATGACCTAGAATTCACTATGTAGACTCAGGGTGGCCTTAAACTCACAGAGATCCTCCTACTTCTGCCTTCGGAGTGCTGGGATTAAAGGCGTGTGCCACCACGCCTGGCAAAAATTCTTTTGAAAAGAGAGAATTATTTCTTCCCTACTTCACCAACCCAAGCAAAGAGGCTGCTGCCACTCCCACTGTGCCCATTTTATACCACTCCAACAGTGACCAGGGTGGTAAACTCCTGCCTAATATAAAAAGGAATGAAGGTATGTGAGCCACCATCAGACACTCGCCTTTGGAAGCCACTGAGCTTCACTCACACCCCCAAATCTCCACAGCTCAGCACACCTTAGGCAATGACTGGCCTCCCTCCTGAACAACCCCGTGACTCTCGTGAAGGTTTGAAAGGACTTTGCCTCACATAGAACCTTCCTTGGGATTTTTCTTTTTCAGGGACTGGTTCCCTCAATCCAGACTTCTCCTGGCTCAGTATCTGCTCCTGGGTAATACAGTCCCACATGCCACACCCAAAAGGGCAGCTACTGCCTAACACCAGCTTATCCACGTGAGGACTTTAGGTTCAATGTTGATGTTTGAAGAGTCCAGACATGCACATTGTTAAGTAAACCACAACATTTTTAAGGTTTTTAATTAATTATTTTTAAATTTTATTTATTTATTTGATGCTGGCTTAGGCTACATAATGAGAACATGTTTCAACAAAAGGCAGTGAAGTTTGAACCCAGGAACTTGAAAATGCTCGGCAAGCATTGTATCACTGAGTCACATTCCTCAGCCTAGAGAGCTGGTTTTCAAAGTCAGTGCAGTGTGACTGCAAACCCTGAGCTCTGAACCACTGAGTACTCTCCCTAAAGAGGAACCGGAAACTTGGCCTGAAAAATCAGCCAACATGGGATGAGAAGAGGAAAAGTGGGAGCAGAGGAAAAGCTTTAATTAATCCCCAACAGTAAATTTACAATGTAACAGCAAGTGATTTTAAAAAGCATAGCTGGGTGTGGTGGCACAACCCCACAAGAGGGTAAGGTAGGTTTCAGGCCAACCTGGGCTACAGAGTGAGTTCCATGTCAGCTTGGACTAGAATGAAACCCTGCCTAAAAAAAAAAAAAAAAAAGCCGGGCGTGGTGGCGCACGCCTTTAATCCCAGCACTCGGGAGGCGGAGGTAGGAGGATCGCCATGAGTTCGAGGCCACCCTGAGACTACATAGTTAATTCCAGGTCAGCCTGGGCCGGAGTGAGACCCTACCTCAAAAAACCAAAAAAAAAAAAAAAAAAAGCAGACACGGGCTGGAGAGGTGGCTTAGTGGTTAAGGTGTTTGCCTGCAAAGCCAAAGGACCGCACTTCTATTTCCCAGGACCCACGTAAGCCAGATGCACAAAGTGGTGCATGCATCTGGAGTTCATTTGCAGTGGCTGGAAGCCCTGGTGTGCCCATTCTCTCTCTCCCTCTTTCTCTCTCTCAAATAAATAAATAAAAATAAAATATTTTTTAAAAAGCAGACACTGTAGCCAGGTGTGGTGGCACACACCTTTAATCCCAGCACTCGGGAGGCTGAGGTAGGAGTTTAAAGCCATTTTGAGACTACATAGTGAATTCCAGGTCACCCTGGGCTACAGCAAGACCCTACCTCAAAACCATCCCCCCTAAGTAAGAAAAAAAAAAAAAAAGACACCCCTTGAAAAGTTTAGGCAAGGCCAGTCTGGTCTACATAGCCAGATTCTCTACAAAACAAAACGAAGGAGCACTAAAACCACAAAGTTGGTTGACTCTAGATGGATAAGACCTGAGTCTGAGTTTGAGTCTGAATTCAGCTCTGCTAACCATGACTGCATGACCTCTTAGAGCCTCAGCTTCCTCATCACTGGACTAGGGATAATTCCTTCCTTCCAGATTATGGAAAAGAATCAGTTAAAGACATGTAGAAGATTTAGCACAATCCACATTCATTGTGAAAAGTTTAGCCTTACGTGCATATGTATGAGGTCAAAGATGATAATGGATGCCAAGTAAAAGGCAAGGTCAGGTTGGGGAAATAGCTCTGTGGTTGAAGATACTTGCCTGCAAAGCCTGCTGCCTGGGTTTGATTCCCCAGTACCCACTTGTGGGGGTTTGATTCAGGTGTCCCCCCCTAAACTTAGGTGTTCTGAATGCTAGGTCCCCAGCTGATGGAGATTTGGGAATTAACACCTCCTGGAGGCAGTGTATCATTGGGGGTGGTCTTATGAGTGTTATAGCTAGCTCCCCCTTGCCAGTATTTGGCACAGTCTCCTGTTGCTATTGAACACCTTATGTTAGCCAGCCTCTGCTCATCCCATTGTTCTCCCCTGTCATCATGGAGCTTCCCCTAGAGTCTGTAAGACAAAATAAATCTTTTTTTCCCACAATCTGCTCTTGGTTGGGTGATTTCTGCCAGCAATGCGAACCTGACTGCAACACCACTTAAAGCCAGGTTCACAAAGTGGCACATGTGTCTGGAGTTTATTTGCAATGGTAATAGGCTTTAGTGTGTTCATACTTTCTCTTTTTCTTCCTCCCCTTCCCCCCGTCTCTCCCTCTCCCTCTCTCTCTCTCTCTCTCACACACACACATTTTTTTAACTTAAAATATTTTTTAAAAAATATTTTATTTAGCCGGGAGTGGTGGCGCACGCCTTTAATCCCAGCACTCGGGAGGCAGAGGTCGGGGGATCGCCATGAGTTTGAGGCCACCCTGAGACTACATAGTGAATTCCAGGTCAGCCTGGGCTAAAGTGGGACCCCACCTTGAAAAAAAAAATTTGAGGGCTGGAGAGATGGCTTAGCAGTTAAGGGGATGCCTACCAAGCCTAAGAATGCCCGTTTAATCTTCAGGTCCCATGTTTAGCCAGACATAGTGATGCAAGCACACAATGCCGCACTTGCCCACAAGGGGGCGCATGCATCTGGAATTCGTTCACAGCAACTGAGAGGCTTCTGGAGTGCCCATTCTCTCTCTCTCTGCCTCTTCCTTGTCTCTCTCTCTCTCTCTCTCTCTCTCTCTCTCTCCATATATATATATGTATTATATATATATATATATATGTAATATATATGTAATATATATATATATATTATTGAGAGGGAGAGAATGAACACACCAGGACCTCTAGCCAGTGCAAATGAACTCCAGACACATGTGCTGCCTCATGCATCTAGATTACATGGGTACTGGAGAATTTAATCTGGGTCCTTAGGCTTTTCAGGCAAGCACCTTAACTACTAAGCGATTGCTCCAGCCCCTTTTTTAAAAAAAAGGCAAGGTCATCTTAGAGACAGCAGATCAGAGTAAAATGGCTCCAAGTCTGGGGGTATAGCCCAAGGGAAAAGCACTTGTCTAGTGTGCAAGGGGTCCTGATTTCCCTCCTCAGGGGGTGTTGTGGGCTTCTTACAATATCTTAAAATAAGCAAACATGAATGTAGAATTTAGACTAGATTACTCTAACTAAGAAAGTTTCCTGAATCTATAGTGACTCAGGCCAGTAGCTAGAGTTCTTAAGGCTTAGGATCTACACTTGGGCCAATTTACATAGAAATCAGAAAAACAGATCCGCAACATTCTTCACCTCAAGCTCTCACACCTCTTCAACCACACCTGTTTGCTCAATGACTGTTTACCCACATGAAACAGAACAGGCATCAAGCATGGTAGCCCATACCTGTAATCTCAGCTCTCAGGAGAGAGGAAAGAAAATGGCTACAAATTCGAGACCAGCCTGGTCTACACAGAAAGTCCCTTATCAGCCAGGGCTACATGGTAAGACCCTCAAGCAAAAAAAAAAAAAAAAAAAAAAAAAGGGGACAGGCCGTGACACCCATGCCAGGCTGGGAAAGATGCCTACCAAGCCTAAGAATGCCTGCTTAATCTTCAGGTCCCATGTTTAGCCAGACATAGTGATGCAAGCACACAATGCCGCACTTGCCCACAAGGGGGCGCATGCATCTGGAATTCGTTCACAGCAACTGAGAGGCTTCTGGAGTGCCCATTCTCTCTCTCTCTGCCTCTTCCTCGTCTCTCTCCCTCTCTCTCTCTCCCCATATATATATATATATATATATATTATATATATATATGTAATATATATGTAATATATATATATATTATTGAGAGGGAGAGAATGAACACACCAGGACCTCTAGCCAGTGCAAATGAACTCCAGACACATGTGCTGCCTCATGCATCTAGATTACATGGGTACTGGAGAATTTAATCTGGGTCCTTAGGCTTTTCAGGCAAGCACCTTAACTACTAAGCGATTGCTCCAGCCCCTTTTTAAAAAAAAAGGCAAAGTCATCTTAGAGACAGCAGATCAGAGTAAAATGGCTCCAAGTCTGGGGGTGTAGCCCAAGGGAAAAGCACTTGTCTAGTGTGCAAGGGGTCCTGATTTCCCTCCTCAGGGGGTGTTGTGGGCTTCTTACAATATCTTAAAATAAGCAAACATGAATGTAGAATTTAGACTAGATTACTCTAACTAAGAAAGTTTCCTGAATCTATAGTGACTCAGGCCAGTAGCTAGAGTTCTTAAGGCTTAGGATCTACACTTGGGCCAATTTACATAGAAATCAGAAAAACAGATCCGCAACATTCTTCACCTCAAGCTCTCACACCTCTTCAACCACACCTGTTTGCTCAATGACTGTTTACCCACATGAAACAGAACAGGCATCAAGCATGGTAGCCCATACCTGTAATCTCAGCTCTCAGGAGAGAGGAAAGAAAATGGCTACAAATTCGAGACCAGCCTGGTCTACATAGAAAGTCCCATATCAGCCAGGGCTACATGGTAAGACCCTCAAGCAAAAAAAAAAAAAAAAAAAAGGGGACAGGCCGTGACACCCATGCCAGGCTGGGAAAGTGACTCAAAAGTACCCAGGAGGCAGACGTGGTGGCACACACCTTTAATCCCAGCACTCGGGAGGCAGAGGTAGGAGGATCGCCATGAGTTCGAGGCCACCCTGAGACTACATAGTGAATTCCAGGTCAGCCTGGACCAGAGTGAAACCCTACCTCAAAAAAAAAAAAAAAAAAAAAAAAAAACAAAAAAAAAGCACCCTAGGGCTAGAGAGATGGCTTAGCAGTTAAAGGCATTTGCTGGCAAAGCCAAAGAACCCAGGTTTGATACCCCAGTACCTATGTAAAGCCAGATGCATGAGGTGGCACATGCGTCTGGAGTTCCTTTGCAGTATCTGGAGGCCCTAGTGTGCCCATTCTCCCTCTCTCTCTCTCTCTCTCTCAAATAAATAAATAAATACAATTTAAAAAAGAAGATTTGGGGCTGGAGAGATTGTTCAACAGTTAAGGAGCTTGCCTGCAAAGCCTAAATTCTCAAGTTTGATTCCCCAGTACCCACATAAAGCCAAATACACAAGGTGGGACATGTGTCTGTTCATTTGCAGTGGCTAGAGGCCCTGGCATGCCCTTTGTCTCTCTCTCTCTCATGAATAAATAAATAAAATAAATATTTTTTTAAAACTCCTTAATTACAGGGCCTGATAGTGCTTGCTGATGATCCCAGTACTAGGGAGGTAAAGGTAGGAGGATCAGGAGTTTAAGGTCATCCTTGGCGACATAATGAATCTGAGGCTAGCATAGGCTACATGAGACCCTGTTTTTAAAAGAACATAGCCAACATGTTGCATCCATGCTTAGAGGCACTGGCAGAGGTTTTGCTCCTGGATCCCAGAACCATTAGACACCCTTCAATCTAGTATGAGGCCCTCCCGTAGCATGTCTGTCACCTTGAGAAACATACACTGTGAAACATACATGCAGCCTATGGGCTCTGGCTGCTGGGGTAAAAGAGCCAGATCCCGCAGGCCCATTTGCAGTGGCTGGGGTCCTGTAAGTGTAGGACTCATTCCTTCCTGAACAGTGTTCTCTAGAGACAGTCTCAATAATTCTCATTATATACAGGTAACAATGATAATGATTCAGTCTCAGTCAATGAGAAGGGAAACTGGGGAGGAGGGCTCCCACTGAGTTATGAGGGCAAGCTAGCGTGGAGGACGTTCCTCTGGCCCTCCTCTGCTGGACCTAGAGGACAGACTGCATCTCCTGTGTTGCTGACTATAGAAGCTCAGGTGGACCAAGGCTTCATCTAGCGCCACATCATGGGAAAGACTGCGGTGACCAGGGGCACTCTCACCTCCCCCAACCCTTTACCCAGTTTACCTCCTTTCCTCTCTAATAATAGCAGCACCATAATTAAGGTTCCCTAAATGTCAGGAACTATTAAACACATAGCACACATCTTATTTCTTCTCTCAACAGCCCTGTGACTTAGATACTACAATCACCTCATGAGACAAATGAGAGAAGTGAGGCTCTGAAAGGTGATGTGACTTGCCAAAGCTGATAAGCTGAACCACCAAGGCTGGTACTACCTGGCTTTAGGACCCAAGCTCACCATTCTACATTTTCTTCCTTCTCGTTCCCATCTTCTCTTTTACTCCTCCTCTGTATATCAAAGTCTCTCTGATCTCCTCTCCTTCACCCTAGAGCAGCTGCTGAACCTCTGGAGGGGGGACTTGAGCCACCTGGAAGGCTGGTGGCCCCCAGGTAGAGGAGGTTGTTTCTGAGATTTCTGCAGAACAAGAATCTTCCCTCACTGTCTGCAATTAATCCAAGCCTCCCTTCCTTTGTGATTTCACCCCAGAGCAACACTCCAGCATGACTCATCGCTGGCCAGCAGGAGACCTCCTCAGGAGACTGGAGGTGACCCTGGCAGGGCACTCATATCCGGTGCCTGTTTTCCTGTTTGTCAAGTGGGCAGCACCAGCTTCTCATTGGGCTTGCTATGGACTATCTGAATACAAAGCATGTGGAAAGTAATTTTGAAAACGGAATGCAAAATCCTGACAGTTCTCTAGTCCATCCTACATCCTACATCCCAAGCCAGTATCAAAATCTGCTCCAATCGAGATTCTGTCAAGTGAGATTCCCCATACACTACTGCTGCTTCTTGACGTATGGTCACACCAGGGACACTGGGGGAAAAGGGTTCCAGAAAGGCAGGCCACAGGAACAAATACCCCATCTTCTGACTGTAGCCAGTCACTCTGTCAGCTCCCCAACTGCCCCATTAATAATACTTAATAGAAATAACAGCTAACATCCAGAGATCCCTGATTGTGTGCTTTCTATTTGTTCTCATTTATCCCTTTATGAGAAAAATAAGATTCAGACCAGTAAGTTCCTGAAACTGAAGCCGGTAGGTGTCATGGTCCAATTTCAATGTCGGTCTCAACCGCACTAGGCTGCCTCTGAATGGGCACATAGAAACTACTTTGGCTGAATAGCACTGAGTCCTTACTTGGGTCCATGGGTAATTTAAGCAGGACAAGAACCAGGCATCTTTGCCTTCATTTTATATTTATTTGTCTCTTCCACTTTGGGTCCATCATCTGCTTCCTTCTGCAGATAGGCCTATGATTCACTGGCTGTGTCTATCTGAAAATCAGTGGACCTAACCCATCCCAACCTCCTCCAAGGCTGAAGTCACAAAGATAAGAGTAACAGAAGCATCTCACTGTCCTGTTCCAGCCTCCCAAAGGCACCCAAAGGTCTCTTGTCCCATAGCTGTCTCCTGTTTGCCCTCCCCCTCCTCCTACCTGGTAATGTTCAGACTAGATCTGGGATTCTTGAACCACCTCCTTTTAAGGGAATTGAGGACACCTAGAAGTAAAAGAAGGAAGGCCACCTTCCCCAATACCCACCTCAGTGACACCCCCTCACTGTGTAGGTTCCATCCTCTTCCCATAATTAAAAGCCCATTCCCTCCCTTACGCAGGATTCGGATGTTTCTTTTTCTTTCTTTTTTTATTTTTATTTTTCAATATTTATTTATTTGCAAGGAGAGAGAGAATGAGAATGAGCACCCCAGGGCCTCTTGACAGATGCATGGGCCACTTTTTGCATCTGGCTTTATGTGGGTAGTTGGGAATCAAACCCAGACTGTCAAGCTTTACAAGTGATTTTAAACATGGAGCCGTCTCTCCATCCCATTTTGTCTTTTTTTTTGAAACAGGGTCTCACTCTAGCCCAGGCTGGCCTTGAGCTCATGGCCATCCTCCTACCTCATCCTTCCAGCTGGTGTTCCTTTGTTTTTTTTAGATTTTTTGTTTGTTTGCTTGCTTTTTTGTGGGTGGAGGGAGGTTGAGGTAGGGTCTCACTCTAGCCCAGGCTGACCTGGAATTCACTATGTGGTCTCAGGGTGGCCTCGAACTCATGGTGATCCTCCTACCTCTGCCTCCCAAGTGCTGGGATTAAAGGTTCCACCATGCCTGGCTGATGTTCCTTTCTCTACAGCTTCTGAAGCCATCAGTTTCTCCTAGTGTTTAAAAAAAAAAAATCTTAGGCTTGTGAACAGAGTTTGTCTCCAGTTCCTCTCTATCCTGAACCCAGAACCTGACAAACCTGCAGTCACCTTGGATTCCAGAAACAGCAGACATCACAGGCTTATCACCCTATGAGATCAGCCTCTGGAGCAGAAATAATCACCTGAGGGAGACCAGATAGACCCCTCAAGCAGAACAGGTCAGAGATAAGGATCAACAAGCCAAGACTGTTGAACTCTGCATACCTTTTCTCCCCTCCCCAAGTCTTCCTGTAAGTGAACATAAAACTCATGTCAGTGCCCTGAAGACAAATTTGGGGTCACTGAACTCCTTCACATTTCCCAGTGTGGTCACACTGAAGAAATGTCTTTTCTCTGCCTTTCACCATCAATTGGCTCTTTACTTGGCACATTGAGAGGGGAATCTGGGCTGAGCCCTGGGGCTTTAATCTTAACACCCTGGTATCTTCACTTAATTCTGAAAAGGGCCAGCCCTGACACTTCCCTGCCACCTCCCTTGCTTCATTTTCCTATAGTATTCCTATACTATAGCAACAACAACCTCCACATCCTCTCTTATCCAGTCAAAGGTAATCCATTATGGGCAAAGAGGGATTTTGGGTTTGTGTGTGTGTGTGTGTTTTTGGGTTTTGTTTGTTTGTTTACTGTATCCCTTCATTGCCTAAACCCAGAACAATATACATCACCATGTAATATGTCCTCAATTTTTTTGGCCCAAACAAATTAACATGACCAAAATTTCTCATCAGCCATTTCCTTGCACTGTATGGTAAATTTGGTGCATTCTATTCATCTCAGTCCCCTTTTCTAGAGCTGAAAACAACATTCTGAAAACAGTACTATAATACAGCACTTGGTTTTGGAAGGTGCTTTGACGGCTATCTGGGGAATTCACCCTCATGAGAAGCTGTGTTGGGAGTCTGGGAAAGTCTGGAACCTGCTCACCTTGCCCTGAGCTCAGCTCCCATTCCTGCCTCATGGGCAGTGCGCTTGGATGGCCTGAGGCTGTGGATGTGTCTGACTCACATTTCCCTGGGCTGTGGGACAGACAGCATCTAGAGTATGGGCTTCACAAGCCCTCCGCAATTCCTGGAATGGCTGGGAGAGGTGGGGTCTAATTAAGTAGAGTAGGTGATAGTGTCAGCAAGAAAATGCAAGCAAGTGGCAATTTGGATATCTGCCTGCAAATAAAAGAGATGGCTGTCATTTTCTCCTCTGGCTCCTGTTTGCCCTATAAATCTCAGCCCACTAATCCGAGTGTTTTAATTATCCCTGTATATTACAGCACGTTGTGCTGAGCCTATCAGGAGGAAATTAAAACAAATGCGGGAAGGCAGCAGGATCTGGGCTACCCCAGTTTGCCTATTTCTCTTATTTACACTAATACAAAAGTGTTTTTCCCTCTTCTGCCATAAACACAACATGGGGTTTTTCAGCATCAAACCTATTACCTTCCCCCATTAAAAAAGGAACGCCAGGCCCTGAGATCTTGTCAACAATGCTAACTCTGGTGCTAGGAATCTCCTTGGCCACTGTAATGCCTTGTCCTTAAGAAACCAGAAAAACAATTTTTTTATTTAAAAAGAAATCAATAAATAATAAAAAAAATTTAAAACAAAAGAACCAGGTCATGAATTCAACTCTAACTTCAGTTGCAAAAGGAGAGCCCCAGTGGGAGACTGGTATTTCAGAGAGCCAGGCGGCACACATCTGTAATCACAGAGTGCAGGAGGCAAGAGGATCAAGAGTTCAAGGCTAGTGTAGGGAGACCCTGTCTCAAAAAAAAAAAAAAAAAAAAAAAAAAAACTACAAAAAAGCCGACATCTATCAGCTCTACCTACTACCGGTTTCATACTTCAAAAAATACAATAAGATTAAGTATAGAATGTCATAAAGTACTTGGCACAATGTCTGTGACACATAGCAGGTGCAATGTAACACACTCCCAACTCCAGCCTTTTCCGGTTGTCATCCCAGCTGCCCACAGCAAGCTCCTTTCTGAAAGCCTGAAAGCTGTGTGGCTTACTCCCTCAACAACACATGATCAATGAGGCTTCCTGAGCATCTTAAGGCAACTATCTGTACCCATACACATACACTGCAGCTCCCCTTCATTCTTTTTAAAAAAATATTTATCTTTTTGGGAAAGAGGAGGGAGAGAGAGAAACTGCAAATGAACAACATGTGTGCGCCCTTTATGCATCTGGCTTTACAAGGGTACTGGGGGATCAAAGCCAGGCTGTCACACTTTGCAAGCAAGCACCTTTAACCACTGAGCCACCTCTCCAGCCTCCTCCTCTCCATTCTTTTCAGATCTGTCCATGACCCAAAGCACAGCTTGCCATTTTATATACACTGGCACCATGTATGGAATGGATATTTAATAAATACTGACTCAATGAGTGTACACCAGAGTGTACTATGTGTTCCTAGGGTTGCTGAAAGGACTATCCTAAAGTTCTCCACAGGCCAGGAAACTGAGAGCAGGAGACATCAGACATCCTATCCTTGGGTTTCCACTTGCCCATTAAATGCATAGCAGAGGGTAGGAACTTTGACTCCCGGTGGCTTTGTTCTGCCTTAGGTCAGCCTACTCAAGGCTTCCAGAGCAACTGTGGAGCCAGCTGATGATGACCCGCAGGCCACATCATAGGAACAGAACAACTCCCAAGTATTTGAGACTTGGATGCCAAGGTGATTGGCATTCTATCAAAGAAAAAAAAAAGACAAGTGGAGACATCGAAACCCACTGGAAATCCAAAAACAAATGTGCTCTGAGCTGAAGGACAGAGAGCTGTGGCACACAGGAGTCAGGCCCCTGGCACTTTGCTCCGCAAGCCCATCAATACCAAGTGACTGAAAGTGAGCAACTGCAATCGCACTTCTGCGGCACCTGGGGGCCCTTGCGCATGCATACACCCAGGCGATTGTTGGGTACAAGCCTCACCCCAGCGCCACCATTACTAGGCACACAACCTCATGGGGTATCAACTTTTCATCTTTTAGGATCAAACGAGAAAACAGAGGAACAGCACTTGTTTGTCATAGTGCGAGGCACACGACAGATAGGTGACATTAACTGTTGGATGAAGTCATACCTCATCCACCCCACCATTGCACTACGGCTGAAAATCTTAATGAAGGCTCCTGCAGAAATTGTGTGCTATTTAAGACCTGGAAGCTCAATACCAGGTGTTTAAAGGACCTCATTTTCCCACTCAAGTGGAGTGGAGATCTGGGGGGCGTGGCTCAATGTAGGGTGTTTGCTCAGCATTCACAAGCCCAGGTTCAATCCCCAGCATCACCCTCAAAGATAAGCTCCAGTGGTAAATGCTCACATTCCACTCCTGGCCCCAAGTCACTAAAGCCTCCTATGGCTGGTTAGTACTCAGGAGACCTCATACCAAGTCCACCAGCTCCCAAATCTGTTCTGAGGTAGAGCTTGGCCCAGAGCCCCCTACAGGCTGAGAACACAACAGACCATAAAGATGTGCCCCCTTCAGGGCTCCATCCAACTAAATAAAAGCACTGCGGAGGAATACCACCAGCAAAACCGCAATGTGGTGACCAAAGAAGTCCCGTGTCTTTCACTGAAACTGGGTGGGCTGATCCAGTTTCTCAACTCTGAACCTTGGTTTCCTCTTTTGACAACAGCAACATCTATCTCTTGGCGTTCATACAAGGTTTAAGACAATTTGACTCAGAATAGTGCCCAGGCAATCAGCTCCTGCTTTTTAATATTCTAGAAGGCAGTTCCGGAATAAGCACTTGATTGCTCCACAGGAACAGTCTGTCCAGCAAAAGGCAGTCCTTTCTTCGACCACAGCCCAAGCAGGACCACTCCACTACAGGCCAGGCCACAGGTTGACAGCAAGCACTAACCTCATCAGAGGCTTCCAGAAATCTTAAAAGTGACTTCAACGGGGTTGGGGGAGAGGGGGCTCCTACGGAAGAGGATGAGGGCTGTGGAGCCGGGGCTGGGGGTAGGGGGACTGCTTTGGTGGAGATTGCCATCACTGGAATTCGAAAACGTTTGCGCATCAGTATAGTTCACAGAGATGAGGTGCATAACCTCTGGTGAGACACAAGCCTGGGGCGGGCTGGTGCTTCTCAGCCTTCCCCACCCCCCACGCCCACCGCCAACGACCGCTGCCTCCGCAGAGCTGGCACTCGGCGGGCAGTGCACGGAGCGGCAGCGCGCGGGCCGCGTGCGTCCCGGAGCCCAGGGCGGCGCGCGCACCGAGCCGGGGACGGTCCTGCGCTGCAGCTGGGGAAGAAAAGCCAAGAAAGCAGCCAGACTGCGGAGCCCGCCGGCGGGGTGGGATGCTCCGGCAGGCTCCGGGAGGCCGCAGCCCCGGCCGGCCGGCCGTGCAGGCGGGGGGAGCCCGAGCCCGAGCCGGAGCGGGCGCCCCGCGGGAGCGCCGAGGCCCCGCTGCGCAGGGCCGGGCGGGGGCGGCGGAGGCGGAAGCGGGGGCGGCCGGAGCGCGGTGGGGATGTTTAAAGGAAATTTACAATCATTTCCTCTCTGTGGTTTGGTGACAAATCAACAACATCCTGTTCTTTTGTGAGGCTCCGGGCGCCTGCAAGGCGGGGGCAGCGCTGGGCTCTTAAAGAGACACACACAGACCCCTCCCCCAACCCCCTCCCCAAATCTATACAGCCAACTTCTCCACCCCCCAAGGCTCCACCTCCGGGTGCTGGAATGCCAGGGCTACTGTCCCTGCTGCCCCGGGCTGCGACCCGGATCCCGTCCCACCCCCACCCCCAGCGGCCCCGCAGGACTCGAGGGCCTGGCGTCCCACCCCACTGATGGCTGTCATAGCCTGGGGCCATCCGGGGCTGGCTCCTGCCGAGGGGGCGTGTAGGGGCCGAGGGGCGCCCACCTCACAGTTCCCCTCACCCCTTGTCCGGCCCAGGGTCAGCACAGCCCAAGCTTCGGAGCTCAGTTTTTAACCGTCTTCCCTCCCCAACCCCCTCAGCCCCGAATTTTCCATCCCCAAAACTGCGGATTTATGGTTTAAAAAATGTCGACGTGCGCACACGAGGTTTATAAAACACCAAAGCAAGAGAGACTTCTCGAGCTGTATAAGTAATGAAAATCAGATGCTTAGGACCAAAAAAAAATTTTTTTAAATCAGTTGTCCTCCTGGGACTTCGTTCATTTGGTCATTTAATGATTCCTTTTCACTAAGTGCTTCACCACGCTGGGCCTCTGTATGGCAGGAATGTGACAGTTTCGGTCCACGCCCCCGCACCCCGACTTAAGATATCTAGCAATGAATGGACAGCATATAACATTCTGGGTGAGAACTGCGTTGAATGACCCAAGCCATATGGACAGTAAAGATGCTGAAGTGGAGGCAGTGCTCCTGCCCACCCCCAACAGCAGAGCATCCCCAGGCCCAGACATCTCTATGAGGACAAGAATGACCTAGGCAGATCTCTCCTCCTCTCCAGGCCTCTTAGCGGCCCTATCAAAAATGAAAACCAAATGCAGTAACTCTCAATTGGGATGCAATTTAGGACTCCCAAGGCTTCCAAATTCATGGGCCCTTGGGCGAAGATATAGGTCAGAGATGGAGCACTTGCCAAGCTTGGGTTTGATCTCTCTACAGCGTTTCAAAAAACAAGAACACTGACCCACACTGATTCTCAGATCTTGCGAATCAGAATCCCCCTTAATAAGGCTTGGGTACTGCCATTTTGCTAAGGCTTCAGGGATGTGTTTAGAGGGTAGCCAAGATTCAGAGCCTAGGTCCTGGCAGCTCTGTGTAGTGTAAAGGCAGGCTAGATATCAAGTGCTCAACACCATACAATACCCTTTTAAGCAACATATGCATTTCAACTAGTGTTAAATTACAACGAAAAATCACCAAATAATACTACCTACACAAGACCCTCATGATAGGAGGAAAAGATGATGACATCAAAATAAAAGACTGATTAAGAGGGGGAAGGGATATGATGGGAGTGGAGGGAATTATCATGGTTATTGTCTATAATTATGGAAGTTGACAATAAAACAAAGTTTTTTTAAAAATCACCAAATAAGATAGGTATGATTTTTGTCATGCTGATACCAGGTACAGAGAGGATGTGGACTTTGGTCAAGGGCAAGAAGGAGGAGTACCTAACTAACTGGGCTGATAATGTGCACACAGAACGTCTGCCAAAGAGCTGGTGCCTCAAGCCTGGGCACTTCCTGCATGCTGGACAGAGACACAGGGCTGGCCTGGGTGCCCAGTGTTGGAGCGGGGCTGGCCTGGGTGCCCAGTGTTACGCCCTCACGCTGAGCCTCTTGGTCATTTTAGAGATGACTTGCGGACGTGTGAGTTTCTGCTTTGGTCCCACAGAGGAACCATTTGGCAGAGCAGGGTAGGGAGAAGTGGGGAGGGAACAGAACTGCCTGTGTGCCCCTGGATAGAACTTTCTCTCTGGCTCTACCACATTTTCCCATGGGAGGCCACTCCTGCCCTTTTCACCTTGTCATCACCTTCCCATTTGTGCAGTTCCTCCGAGGCAGGACCCAGAGAAGGGTGTGGTGTAAGTGTGGGTTGGAATGAATTCCCTAGGAAAGAAAAGGATCCCTTAAAAACAGAGATTAGAAGAAGGAAGATTGTCTGAATTGACAATAGAATACTGTGCTACTGTAAAAAGGAGAAGAGCGGGATGGAGAGATGGTTCAGTGGTTATGGGCACTTGCTTGCAAGCTTGCCAACCCATGATGGCATTTGAGACTCCTCAGCACCCACATGAAGCTGCTTTGCACAGGCATCTGTAACCCCATTGTATCTATGGTAATGGGAGGTGAGCCAGGAGAATCAGCAGAATACAGACTTGGAAGCAATGGCTAAAGTGGAAGGAGAGGAGAAACTCCTTGTTGCCCTATGACCTCCACATGCACACAGAAGCACCTGTGTGTGCCCAGACAAACACGCACACACACAAATAGCAAAAACATAGAAAAAAATTTTTTTAAAAGAATAAATGGCCGGGCGTGGTGGCGCATGCCTTTAATCCCAGCACTTGGGAGGCAGAGGTAGAAGGATTGCTGTGAGTTCGAGGCCACCCTGAGACTACATAGTGAATTCCAGGTCAGCCTGAGCTAGAGTGAAACCCTACCTTGAAAAACCAAAAAAAAAAAAAAAAAAAAAAATAAATGTATGGATCAAAAGGAGCCTATGTCAGTGTAAGATCATTAGTTCAAGTCCGCCTGGACCACATAGGGCATAGGATAGGCTAGGAAGGATGAAGGAGGGAGTCTATGATATACAAAGCACAGAACAGGATTTTCTTCTCCCCAATATTTACATACGCACTACAGTGAACAAGCATGAAGACAGGCACTCATAAGTACACAAACATCAAAACTGTTTAGAAGGACAGATTCCACACTGACACGGTGACTGGGCAGATGCTGGGGGGAGAGGTAAGGAAGAACAGGCAAGAAGTGTGTGTTGTTCATGGTATACATTTACTGTTATCTCCTTTTTTTAGGCTTAGAAAGACTTTACTAGATTAAGAGAAGGAAAGAGGAGAGACTATAAAGAGCTCCTGCCTATGAGACAACCATATATTTAAAAAAATATTTTATTTGGGGGGGGGCTGGAGAGATGGCTTAGCAGTTAAGGCATTTGCCTGCAAAGCCAAAGGATCCCAGTTCAATTCTTCAGAACCCACGTAAGCCAGATGCACAAGGGGGTGCATGCATCTGGAGTTCGTTTGCAATGGCTAGAGGCCCTGGTGTGCCCACTCTCTCCCCCTCTCTCTCTCAAATAAATAAATAAAAATTAAATATTTTTTCAATATTTTATTTATTTATTTATTTATTTATTTATTTATTTATTTGATAGCACCCAACAAAAAAGCAGCTTATGAGAGGAAAAGGTTTATGATGGCAGGTGAACATATGGCATGAGCAGAGGCTGGACATCACCTCTTGGCCAACACCAGGTGGATAACAACAGCAGGAGAGTGCCAAACACTAGCAAGGGGAAACTGGCTATAACACCAGAAGCTGGCCCCCAACAACACACCTCCTCCAGGAGGCTCCAATTCCCAAATTACCATCAGCTGGGTTCCTAACATGCAGAATTTATGAGTCTGTGGGGGACCCCTCACTCAAACCTCCACAGGAAGCATCAAACAGAGGTAGGGTCTGGTAACACTATGAGGAACGGACCCTGACCTGCTATTTTTCAGGGTTTTTCAGCTGAGGGCAATCGTTCCATCACTCTCCTACAGTTGCTTCTCATCCAGCCTTCCCAGCAGCAGTCTTTGACCCGGACCGTGGTCTTTCCTCAGTGCCTCATGAGATTTCTGGGCTCTAAATGGCAGATTTGGGAGCTACAGGTTCCAAATGAGATGACAAATATTCGTGTGAAAGGGAGAAATGTCACACATGCTCAGAACCCAAAGGCTAGGGGCTCTGCTTATAACATTGCATATAAGGACAGTCTCCTTCAGTAAGCAGCCAATAATTCTCAATCTGGGCCACCAGCATACACTTCCATGATGTGTTTGGAGAGAACTGTTTGCTTCCTCTCATTTCTGCTTTCTTAGATTTTTGTAGGTTATGAACAGCAACACTTCCTGGCTCAGACCAGTTCAGATCACGAGCTAAGACACAGAACCTAGCTTTACCACCTTCTCTAAGCTTCTCTTTCCCTTTTTTTTTTTTTATTTCCCGAGGTAGGGTTTCGCTCTAGCCCAGGCTGACCTGGAATTCACTATGCGTGGCCTCGAACTCATGACAATCCTCCTATCTCTCTTCCTCCTGAGTGCTGGGATCGAAGGCATGCGCCATCATGCCCCGTTCACTTTCTTTCTCTGTAACATGAGAATGGTCATACTACTTACCTCATAGAGTTGGCAGTGAGAATTAAATGCACAGAGAAGGAAAGTCCTTAGCACTATACCTGGCACACATACCAAGTGATAACTACTAGGTTTTGGTTTTTCAAAGTAGAGTCTTGCTCTAGCCCAGGCTGACCTGGAATGTACTATTTAGTCTCAAGGTGGCTTGGAACCCACAGCTATCCTCCTACCTCTACTTCACAAGTGCTGGGGCTAAAGGCGTGCACCAACACACCTAGCAACTGCTACCTTTATAAGGAATGCTACAAAACTCAAGGCAGTCATTAACCTCGCTGTGAATTAGTGGGGGGACACCTAATTCAAACCTCCACAGGAAGCAGCAAAAGAGGTAACCTCACCTAACAACTGAATAAGGAAAGTGACTGAGTTCATTGGCTCATCCCTGTTCACACACCTACCAGTTTATCCAGAAACCTAAAGCCTGGCCGGTGGGATTAAAGGTCTTTCAGAGACTTATTTTTGCCAAAACCCTCCATGATTTAGTTTTTAGTTTATTAAAACTTTATCACCTTTGAGCTGAGAGTATAGCCCATTGGTAGAATACTTGCCTAGATATAGAAGCTCCTGGGTTTGACATATACAGTAAGTCCCTACTCATAGCTCACATATCTCATATATGCCCATGAGCTAGCTGCTGCATAGACAGACTTGAACAGATGAAATTCCTCGCCCTCCCACAGTGGCTGACCACCTTTGAATCCTCCCCAACCTTTCAAATAATCATATTTTTCTTTTGTTACTTTCCTGTTTTTATTGTTACTTCTACTCCCTCCTTCACCCATCTAGTTAGGAGAAAGTTTCTGGGGATAGGAGATTTAAACTGATGGGCTATTAACTGCATAACAAAGCAAAAGGAATTTTCCAGGTCACCAGCCAACAACTTTGGAGCAGTACTATTTAAAACTGTGCTTAGGGGGCAGGGATGAGTCTGGTAGTGGAAGAGGGGGTTAGACAGGGGGAGGGTTGCTCCTTGTCTTTGGGGAGCTGCAGAAAGCCCTCTTTTATGGTCAACAAAACATCATTACATATAGCCTGGCTGGCGCTTAGATCTTTCATCATTTTGCTAGAAATGCAGAGTTTTAGAAAGAAAATGTCTATTTGCTGAGATCATAGCTAAAGATTCTCTCTGGCTTCAATTTAGGGAACCACCTGGATCCTTGCTCTAGCTTCAGTAGTGTTCTGCTAAAATGTAATGTGCTCATAAATTTTATCTAACACCACTGAAAACCTACACACACACACACACACACACACACACCCCACGGCCATGGCAAAGTTTGGCAGGAGTATGGCCATACACTGTTTCCCATGTCCCATGATCAGAGTGCCTGGCAAAAGACGATTTGAGGACTTAGGTGAGCAGACCATTCTCGTAGAAATGGTCTTCCAGTCAGAGACTGATCAACAAAGTGTTGCTGAAATTCTGTGGCAGAGAGGTCTTATCACCTCTGCACCTCACTCTTCTGTATATTGCTCTAGGGACTTCCATAACCCACAACCACTTACACACATGCCTTCAAACCTTAAAATTCTCTCTCTCTCTCCCCTTCTCTGTTTTTAGACAGGTTCTTACTATGTAACCCCAGAATTTACTATGTAGCTTAGGCTAGCCTCCATATTACAACCCTCACAGTGAAGGGCTTACTAGCACAGGCCTCCAAACCCCAGCATCTCCCAGGATTCTGCCACATTGCACAAGGCTGTTTAAGGAGTACAGATGGCCCAACTTATGATGGTCCTGGTGTAGGGCTTGAGGATGACACAGCTTTTCTTTGCTTTTGGTGGGCTATAAAGTTAATGGTCACCAAAGCCCTGCTCCAAGTCAGTGACTCTCAAACACTAAAGAAAAATTAAGGAGCTGGAGAGATGGCTCAGATGATAAAGGCACTTGCTTGCAAAGCCTGCTGGCCTGGGTTCAATTCCCCAGTACCTATGTTAAAGCCAGACACAGTGAAAGGCCCTGGTGGGTTCATTCTCTCCCTTTCTCTCTCACACATGCACAAATAATTTTTTTTTTAATTGCACATTTGAAAAGACGAATTAAGGAATGTGAACCAGTAGTGAGCAAAGCAAAAGTAAACAAAGGTAATAGTGAGAAGGGATCCTGAGAGAGCTGGGAGGGTCCTCAAAAGAGAGGGCTACTATTGAGTGGCTTGGTCTCCAGTGGCAGGAAGTGCTGGAGACTGAGACTGGGCGTTCTTCCTGCACCAAACCTGTGAGGGGCCCACATGCCTGATGCATGTCTCCTTGGTCCAACTGAAATGCTGATCAAGTGTTGCTCACCCAATCAGAGAAGCAGTCACACCTGGTCACCTTGTCCGCTTGCTCTCCTAAGTGGCTGTACTCTTTCTGAAGGCTATCAGCTGAGTCATTTTCTGCTTTGTCCTTGAGCTACATAACTATGGCTTGTAACAGGTTATGTGACTGGCTTGTAATTCACCATGACCCCTCATTCTTACTGCCTCGGGGAACTCCTATCTCAATTTTGTTCCAGCTTCCTAAAGTTCCAAAGCAGAAAGTTTACTTCATTTTTTTTATTATTATTATTATTTCTTTTCAACGTAGGGTCTCACTCTAACTCAGGTTGACCTGGAACTCATTCTGTAGTTCTAGGAGAGCTTGGAACTCACAGTGATCCTCCTACCTCTGTCTCTGGGATGAAAGGTGTGTGCCACCACATCCGGCTACTTCTCATTCTGAATTTAAGCCTCTATCTAGGGATAAGCAGTAGGAGCCTGTCTCACCATGGGGGACAGCACCAACGGCAAACACAGCTCACTAAAGCGGATAGCGCTGCTTAGCTGTGAACGCCATATGTTCAGTGTATTAAATGTGTTTTCAACTTCCAGTGGGTTTGCCAAGATTTCTGTAACCCCACCAAAAACTGAGGACAATCTTGCAATTATAGAGATTTTTCAGTTTTTCAAGTTCTGTGGTTTCCAGACTTAGAAGTAGACTGCTTTTCAAAGAAATGAAAACTAAAAAAAAAAAAGGTTAAAGCTATAGCATCTTCTTGTAGAAGTAAGTAACAATGTTGCTCAAAAGGACCACAAATACTCAAAATTGGAGAATATCTTAGAATATCATTCTATTATTACTTTAAGTAATTCTGATATGATAGGTGGGAAATAGCTCAGTAACAATTGCCTTGCATACACAAGAACACACTCACACGCACACACACCAAGCATGAAGACATTATGACAAAGTCCAAACCATGCCAACCCAACCCTTTTGATGCATCCTTGCCTACCTGAGCTCATGCAGTTTTTCTTATAGCTCATCCATGTTGATTATTTACTCCTTCCTTTTCTTGGTGCAAGTCCTCTACTAGGCTTCCTGGAAAGAGATACAGATAGTAAATTATTCTGACTTTACCTAACTAAACATTTCTTTACATATATATAAAATTTGTTTAGTTAGTTAGTTATTAGAGAGAGAGAATGGGCATGCCAGGGCCTCCAGCCACTGTAAACTTCAGACACATGCACCACCTTGTGCATCTGGCTAACGTGGGTCCTGGGGAAATCGAACCTGGGTCCTTGGGCTTCATAGGCAAATGCCTTAACTGCTAAGCCATCTCTCTAGACAGTTCTTACTTTTATTCCTTCATATTTAGTTTGAGAGAGAGCGAGAGGGAGTATAGGTGCACCAGGGCCTCCTGCCACTGCAAGCGAACTCCAGACACATGCATCACTGTATATCTGGTTTATGTGCGTACTGGAGAATCAAACCAGGGCCATCAGGCTTTGCAAGCAGGCACCTTTTAACTGCTGAGCCATTTCTCAAGCCCCAAGATGTGCCACTTTTTGCATCCGGTTTTATATGATTGCTGAGGAACTGAACCCAGCTGGTGGATTTGCAAGTAAGTGCCTTTAACCACTGAGCCATCTCCCCAGCACTGAATTCTTCAGATTTTGATTGACAGTTTCAATAGGTAGAGAATTCTAGATTATAAATATGCTTCCAGTCCTACCATTTCTGATCCCAACAAGTATAAGCCAGTGTCCAGGTCTTTGAATGAGAAGTTCCATGCACATAGAACACATAACCATATTCTTACTCCTACTCCATGTAGCTAAGAACTATACCAATAACCAGGCTAGGACTGGGGAGACGGCCCAGTCAGTAAAGTGCTGCCTTGCAGGTATGAGGACTTAAGTTCAATTCTTAGAATCACATTAAAATGCCAGGCATGGTGGTGTATGGCACAATACAGGCCTGGTCCTAGCCAGACCGCATGGCAGAAGAAAACAGGAAGTGGCTTCTGTGGAAATGGCGTTCTGCGCAGGCTTGGTGTGACAACAGTTACAGTCCCATGCTCGCGAGAAGCCTGCTACGAGATGTCCTGTCCAGAGACAGGCTGTCATTGGTCACAAAAAGGGGGACCACCCCACACAAGGATTAGCCAGCCAAGCCCCTTAAAACCCACGTGCACTCCTCAATAAACGAGTTGGCGGAGTCTCGCTTCCCGCTTTCACCCAACTCCCGGAGTCTGTGTCGTGACTCTGCGCTGCTCACCCCGACTCGGCAGAGACCCTACCGTCCCTCCTGAGCTGGCCTTGGGGGGGACCATAACATGGTGGTATGCACTTGTAACCAGGACTGGGAAGGCAGAGAAAAAAGTTACCCTGGGGCTCACCGCCAGCCAGTCTAACCTACTTGAAGAGTTCCAGGCAAATGAACAGTCCTGTCTCAAAGGGGGGTGGGGGTGGGGGTGGTGGCTGGAGAGATCGCTTAGCGATTAAGGCACTTGCCTGCAAAGCCAAAGGACCCAGGTTCGATTCCCCAGTATCCATATAAACCCAGATGTTCAAGGGGGCACGTGTATCTGGAGTTCATTTGAAGTGGCTAGAGGCCAAGACATGCTCATTCTCTCTCTCTCTCTCTCTCTCTCTCTTTCCTCCCCTCTTTCTCTCTCTCTCAAATAAGTAAAATAGTTTTTTTTAAATGTCAGGCATGCTGGCACCAGTCTTTAATCCCAGCACTCAGGAGGCAGAAGTAGGAGGATCATTGTGAGTTCAAGGTCAGCCTGGGACTACAAAGTGAGTGCCAAGTAAGCTTGGGCTAGAATGAGATCTTACTTTGAAAGAAATAAATTAACAACAACAGCAAAAGGTGGACAGCATTCTGAGGCACAACACCCATGGTTATCCTCTGACCCTCAAGTGCATGTGCAAGCATGGTGCTCATGTAGACACACACACACACACACACACACACACACACACACACACACGAAGAAGACAAAGAGGAAGCCTGAGGAGGAGGAGCAAAGGAACTTATTTTCATCAGGGCAACTTCCTACCCAGCCACTGATCCCTCCAGGGCTGGGTAGCTGTGACACCTAGAAACTCTCACATCATCTAACACTTATCCTGTTTGCACAGACATAACTCCATATTGTTACTGCTTCTTTACGTTGCTGTGTCCTCTGATACCTTTTGAGCAAGGGGTATTCACTAAATATTTTAAAAAAACAAAAACAAAAACAAAAAAAAACAAGAAGGAATGAATGAATGGTCATGAGGTAATTTTTTAACTAGCATATATTCATTGTATATAGTAATGAGTTTCATGAAGACATTTTCATACAAGTCTATAATGTACCATGAGGTTATTTTTTTCTTTTATAAAATATTTTTTTAGCCAGGCATCGTGGCAAAAGCCTTTAATCCCAGCATTCAGGAGGCAGAGGCAGGAGAATCATTGTGAGTTTCAAGGTCACCCTTAGAAAATATAGTGAATTCCAGTCAGCCTGGGCTACAGTGAGACCCTACCTTGGAAAAAAAATGTTTTTATTTATTTATTTGCAAGGAGAGAGAGACAGAGAGAGAATGGGTGCAGCAGGGCCTCTATGCTCCTATAAACGAACTCCACATGCATGCACCACTTTGTGCATCTCATCTGGGGAATCAAACCTGGGCCACCAGACATTGCAAGTAAGTGCCTTTAACTGCTAAGCCATCTGCCCAGCACTTTTAAACAACTATGTTTTTTCTTAAATTAAAAGATATATGTGGAGCCAGGCGTGGTGGCGCACGCCTTTAATCCCAACACTCGGGAGGCAGAGGTAGGAGGATCACGGAGAGTTCGAGGCCACCCTCAGACTACATAGTTAATTCCAGGTTTGCCTGGACCCGAGTAAGACCCTATCTTGCAAAACCAAAAAAAAAAAAAAAAAAAAAAAAAGATATATGTAAGGCTGGAGAGATGGCTTAGCAGTTAAGACATTTGCCTGCAAAGCCAAAAGATCCTGGTTCGATTCTCCAGGACCCACGTAAGCCAGATGCACAAGGGAGCACATGCATCTGGAGTTCGTTTGCAGTGGCTGGAGGCCCTGATGTACCTATTCTCTTCACTCCTCTCTCCCCCCTCTCTCCCTCCCTCCCTCTTTCTCTCTCTAATAAATAAAAAAAATAAATATATATTTTTTAAAAAGATATATGCAGCTGGATGTGGTGGCACATGCCTTTAATCCTAGCACTTGAGAGTCAGAGGTAGGAGGATCGCTGTGAGTTTGAAGTTAGCCTAGAACTACAGAGTGAATTCTAGGTCAGCCTGAGCTAGCGTGAGACCCTACCTCAAAAAAAAATATGTGTGTGTGTGCGCGCACATGCAGGCTGTAGAGATGGCTCAGCAGTTAAATGTGATTGCTTGCAAAGCCTGATGGCCTGGTTTTGATTTCCCAGTACCCACATAAAGCCGGATGCACAAAGTGGCACATATGTCAGAAGTTTGCCATAACAGGAGGCCCTGGCATACCCATACTCACTCACTCTGTCTCTCTCAAACAAGTAAAAATATATTTTTAAAAATATATATATATATGGGGGGCTGGAGAGATGGCTTAGTGATTAAGGTGCTTGCCTGCAAAGCCAAAAGACCAAGGTTCGAGTCCCAAGAACCCAGGTAAGCCATATGCACAAGGTGGCACATGCATGTGGAGTTCATTTACAGTGGCTAAAGTCCCTGGCATGCTCATTCTCTTTCTCTCTCTCTCTCAAATAAAATACAATACAATAAAATAAAATAAGAAATTAGAATTTTAAAAAGATATATGGGTCTGGAGAGATGGGTCAGTGGTTAAAGGTGTTTGCTTGCAAAGCCTGATGCCCAGGTTTGATTCCCTAGTACCCACATAAAGTCAGATGCACAAAGTGGTACATACACCTAGAGTTCCTTTGCAGTAGCAGGATGCATTGGCATACTCATACTCATCCTCTCTCTGTCTGCCTCTCAAATAAATAAATAAAGATGCTTAATAAAATAAGAGTCCAGGCATGGTGACACACACCTTTAATCCCAGCACTTGGGAGGCAGAAATAGGAGGATTGCCCTGAGTTCAAGGCCACCCTGAGACTACATAGTGAATTCCAGGTCAGCCTGGGCCAGAGTAAGACCCTACTTCCAAAAAACAAACAATGAAAAAAGATATATGGGGCTGGGTTCACACACCTTTATTTTCAACATTCGGGAGGCTGAGGTAGGGGATTGCAGAGTTTGAGGCCTGCCTGGACTATAGAGTGAGTTCCAGTTTAACCTAGGCTAAAATGAGATCCCAGCACTCAGGAGGCAGAGGTAGGAGGACCGCAGAAAGTTGGAGGCCATCCTGAGACTACATAGTGAATTCCAGGTCAGCCTGGGCTACAGCAAGACCCTTATTTTAAATAAATTTTAAATATAGTTAAAAAAAGATAGGGCTGGGGAGATGGCTTAGCAGTTAAGGTGCTTGTCTGCCAAGCCTAAGGACCCAGGTTCGATTCCCAGGACCCAGATGCACAAGGTGGCACATGTGTCTGGAGTTGATTTGCAGTGGTTGGAGGCTCTGGGACACCCATTCTCTCTCTGCCTCTCTCTATATAGCTATACCTACCTCTATCTCTTCCAATAACTAAATAAAATATTAAAAGAAGACATTTTAAAAAAAGATATGTGGGGCTGGGAAGATGACTCATTTAAAAGCTTGTTTGCAAAGCTTGCCAGGCCAGGTTCAATTCCCAAGCCATCCACATAAACTGGAAGCAAAAAGTGACTGGTGTTCTTTCCAGCACTAAGAGGCCCTGGCATGCCCATGCACTCACGTGCGCACATGCACACACACACACACAATTGAATAAATAATTAGAAAAATTAAAGATATAATCTATCACAACATGTTTGTCAAACGCCCTTATCAGTTGGTGCATGACCCCTCCAGATTTTTGGGGGGTTAGAGAAAGGGATTGTTCTGGGGGAAATGTTACTTTGATATTGTGAGCACAGGAATAACTCATTATTTTTTGTTTAATATCTGGCTTCTATGAGGGCAGAACTAGTTCTGCCTGGCTCTCTGCTCTGTTCTCTACACTCAGACAATAAAGGCAGCTTAATACAGAGTTCTTGAATGGGCTATAGCTCAATGGTAGAGTGTCTGCCTAACATGCATGCCAGACACTCGGTTGGATCTATAGGACCACCACCCTCCCTTCCCATCAGAAAGAAAGCAAGCTGAATGAATGACTAGTGCAGGAAAAGTAAGTCCTTTTGCCTTATAATGCCAAGAAAATTAATAAAAGAGCTGGGTGTGGTGGCACACACCTTTAATCCCAGCACTTGGGAAGCTGAGTGAGTGTGAGACCAGCCTGGGACTACAGAGTGAGTTCCAGGTCAGCCTGGGCTAGAGTGAGAAAGAGAAAAAAACAAGAGAGAGAGATTATGGGCATATCAGGGCCTTCTGCCACTGTAAATGAACTCTAGATTCATGGATCACTTTGTGCATCTATCTGGCTTTACATGGGTACTGGGGAGTCAAACCAAACTCAGGCCATCAGGTTTTGCAAGTAAGTCACCACTGAGCCATCTCTCTAGCTCAAGAATTACTTTTGTTTGTTTAGTTGGTTTTGGTTTTGGAGGTAGGGTCTCGCTCTAGCCAAGACTGACCTGGAATTCACTATGTAGTCTCAGGCTGGCCTTGAACTCACAGTGATCCTCTTACCTCTGCCTCCCGAGTGCTGGCATTAAAGGCATGTGCCACCATGCCCAGCCCAAGAATTACTTTTAATGCTGCCTGTGTCTGTAGACACATTAGCTCACTTACTACATATATACTCTGATGAGGCAAGATTGCTTCAGTGTCTGAAAAAAACTGTGTACCTTGTACAGCTTTTTCTCTAGAATGTTCTCCTTGCCTCTCTCTTAAGTGGTCCAACTTTACAAACCTAGTTTATTTATTTTTATTTTATTTTTGTTTTTTGAGACAGGGTCTCACTATATATCCCTGGCTGGGCTTAAACCCGAGGCAGCTCTACTGCCTTAACATCCCAAGTGATGGAAGTACAGGCATGAGCCACTATACCTGGCTAACATGTCTTATTTTTTGCCCCTTAAAGCATATTAGAGTTTAATGCATAGATTCAAACAGTGATCTACAGAGAAAAAGACAAATCCAATTAAATACTATTTTACCAGTTATTGACTATGTATATTGAAGTGACTGAGCCTCAGTGTTCTCATCTGTAAATTGGGATGCTAATGCTGCTGCTGGCTGTTGTGAAGATTCAATGAGATCACCCTAGGTAGGGAGATTCACATTGTTCAATACTCACTATATAGTAGCTATTGTCAGCATAGACACTCTAATCCCCACTCTTGGAATTGAACTTTGGCCTTGACTTTGTTTTATTCTTTCTGTTACTGAGTCAGCCTTGCAAACAGTGACTTCCTGCCAGCCCTGTCGCCGTGTCCACCCTTGGCTCGTCAAAGCGTACCTCTGCAAGCATGGCTAGGGACACGTCCCATCCTTCAAGGCCGTTCCAGTCTTCCTCCTGCCCTCAGCGCTTCTGCATGTAATGCTGAGTGGTTGGTTGCCTTTGGTTGGTGGACCTTCCTGGGCCTTTTTCCTCCCACTTTATCACTGTCACTGCAGTATAAAAGTAGAACAGAAGCATTATTTTTAAAAAACAATCTTAGCTGGGCATGGTGGCACACACCTTTAATCCCAGCACTCAGGAGGCAGAGATAGAAGGATTGCAGTGAGTGAATATAGTGAATATAGTGAATTCCAGGTCAGCCCGGGGCTAGAGGGAGACCCCACTTCAAAAAATAAAAATCAATAAAAATAAAAACAACTTAGAGTTCAGGGAGATGGCTCAGGGGATAAAACCAAAGAAGCATGACCCCCAGCACCCATGTAAAGCAGGAAATTGTTGCAGGAGTCACGCCTACAGTAAGAAGGGAGATGAGACAGGAGAATTGGGGAAGCTTGTGGGCCCACTGCCCTGACAAACACCACAGTGAACAGAGGCCCCACCTCAAAAATGGGGTCCAAGGCCAGGACAGATACCCAAAAATTGTCCTCTGACCTCTACACCTATGCCATGGCATGCATGTTCCTGAATTCACACACATAAGCATGAACACACACACACAGGGGCACACACAACAAAAGAAAAATATATGTGTGTGTATGTAAAACAAAGACTGAAAGTCCTATTCCCTAGCCAAACCTCCTTTGCTACCATTTGTAAGTCTTGATAGAAGTTTACCATGGATATTTCCAGAAAACAACATATATGACTTTAGAAGCACATGCACTGTTGTATGTCTTGTTTTATTTCATAACAATTAGTCATTCTTTCTTTTTCTTCCTTCTTTTTTTTTTTTTTTTTGGTTTTTCAAGATAGTGTCTCTCTCTAGCCCAGGCTCACCTGGAATTCACTATGTAGTCTCAGGGTGCCTTTGAACTCGTGGCCATCCTCCTACCTCTGCCTCCCAATTGCTGGGATTAAAGGTGTATGCCACCAGGCCCATCTCATTTGTTTTTTTAGACAGGGTTTCATGTAGCCCATGCTGGCCTCGAATGTGTTATGTAGCCAAGGCTACCCTCAAACTCCTAATCCTTCTTTCTTCATTTTCTGAGTACAGGGATTACATGTGTGCACCATCACATCTGGCTCTAAACAACTTCATTTCATTTCTGTTCTGTTCTGTTCTTTCTTTCTTTCTTTTTTCTTTCTTTCTTTCTTCGTGTGTACACAAGTATGGTGTGCATGATTAAATGTTTGTATGTGTGGGTACATGTATACATATGTGTGTGGAGGTCAGAGGTGTCTTCCTCAGTCCTCTCTACCTTATATTTCGAGACAAGATCTTTTGTTGAAGCTAGAGCCCACCAATTCAACTAATAGTGGGGCAACCCTGTGGCTCCTCCTCCCCCCAGCATTGGGATTAGAGGCATGCACTGCCACATCAGGCATTTACATGGCTGCATGCTTGTGCAGTACATCCTTTACTCACCGAGCCAATCTCCCCAGCCCCAATGATCACACTTGAGTACTTTTCTTTTTTTTTTTAATGTTTTATTATTTATTTGAGAGAGAGGAAGATAGAGACAAAGAGAGAATGGGTGTGCCAGGGCCCCTGCAAAAGAACTCCAGATGCATGCGCCCCTTTCTGTATCTGGCTTACGTGGGTCCTGGGGAATCGAACCGGGGTCCTTAAGCTTTGCAGGCAAATGCCTTAACTGCTAAGCCACTTCTGCAGCCTGAGCACTTTTCTATATTCACATCTATAGGTCCACCACTCACTGTTTAATAGCAACAAAGATTTCCTTTGTAGAGATTAGCCATGGTTGATTTCATTAGTCCCCTGCAGGTGGGCATCTAGGCTGGTACAGGAGGACACTACAATGAACATCCTTAGATATAGAGCTCTGGGGATTTCTTAAGTCTTCAAGGCTCTGGATGCCACATTAGAACAGACTTGGGGCATGCATGTCTTCAAATCCTGTTGTCTTCAGGTTCTGCCTCCTGCACAGTGTTCAGTCCTACACTCACTGACTCACTGGCCAACAATGGGCCCACCTTCCTCCTCACCTCAAAATAGAAGAGGTAACTGGGCTATTTCCCTAGAAGCTCACAGAAGCAGGTTTCTCCCTCTCTCTGGAGCCACAGGGGAAATCCTGGGCATCTGAGAATAGTCCCGGCTGTGTTCTCAACGAGCCCTTAGGAAGCCCCCGAGAAGGAAGGAAACACGTTTTTGGTTCATGAGACATGATCCCAGCTGTTTTCAGTGGAGTTAGGAGGGGTACCAATGTGACAAGGACAGGAGTAGCTATGACGGGCTTCAGATGGTGGCTGGGAGGAGATGAACACAGGATCTTGTCAGAAATGACGTGGTACTATTGTCCCAGCCCACATCTGTCCCCTACAACGTGTCTTTTGTCAAGCCAAGGACAGGATGGGCTGTGGGAACTAGGACTACTCACGCTCATCTCACTCTGACTCACCATGCCCTCCTTCCCCCACAGCCTCGACTGCACCTTGGACAAGCCTGGGGGTGGGGGTGGGCGTGAAGCTAGAGAAGGAAGAAAGACGGAATCCACGTGACTTACTGAGCACCCTGGGACCTGCAGCCAGTGACCAAACCATCCTATCAATAACGAGCCACACTGGCTGTCCCTGCCATACACTGTCCTTGAGAACAGGATGTACAGCAACTGCTCAACACAGGACATGACATTGCATAAGCAGTCAATAAATATTTGATATCCGCTCCAGTGATGTCTTCAGCCTAACGCAGTACTCAGCTCAGAAGGTGCTTAGCAAGACATTCGGTTTTGGTCCTGGGATCAAAAATGCTGTACACTTCCCAGCAAAATGTTGTATTTATTTATTTGTAATAGTACTTGGGATTAAACCCAGGACCTTAAGCATGCTAGCAAGTGCTCTACCACTGTGCTATATCATCAGCCCTGTGTGTAATGGAGGGTGGGTATGGGTGTGTGCGCGTGTGTGTGTACCTTGTGCACATACACATGAAGGCTAGAGGACACAACCTCGGTTATTGCTCCTCGTGTGCCGTCCACATCTACTGAGATGGGGTCTCTCACTAGCCTGGAACTCGCCTAGCAGGCTAGAAATGGCTGGTCAGTGAACACCAGGGAACACCAGAGAAGGGCTTTTCTCCTCCTGCCCACCTTTTCTTACTGTTTGTCTGTCTGTCTGTCTGTCTGTCTGTCTGTCTGTCTGTTTGTTTGTTTGTTTCGAGGTAGGGTCTTGCTTTAGCCCAGGCTGACCTGAAATTCACTGTAGTCTCAGGGTGGCTTCAAACTCAAGGCAATCCTCTTACCTCTGCCTCCTGAGAGCTGGGATTAAAGGCGTGTGTCACCACACCCGACTTTTCTTACTTTTTAAATTTTATTTTATTTTATTTGATTTTTTGAGGTAGAGTCTCGCTCTAGCCCAGGCTGATTTGGAATGTGCTCTGGGTCCTTTGGTTTTGTAGGCAAGCGCCTTAACTGCTAAACCATCTCTCCAGCCCGGAATTCACTCTGTAGTCTCAGGGTGGCCTTGAACTCACGGAAATCCTCCTACCTTTGTCTCCCAAGTGCTGGGATTCAAGGTGAGCACCACCAATCCCAGCTTTTTCTTACTTTTGATTTTAATCCAAGGTCTTGCAAAGTTGCTCAGCTGGCCTCAAATGCCTGGACTCCAGTGATCTTCCTGCCTCAACCTCCAGAGTAGTGGGGCTCAGGGTCTTGCCCAACTCACTCAATTCTTTACTCTTCAATTTCCTCCTTCCTGCACCACCCCCCAGAACAAAAATATCCTAGACAGTCTAGTTTCCTTGGTTTATTCTCAACACTTAGTCATATAAGGTAAGTTCAGAGTCAGAGAATGTAGACCTTACCCCAGAGTTTCTAAAGAGAAACCCAGTCCCAAGACCTTGGGATATCAGAGTGATGAGGAAAAGAAATACATTCTCTCACTCGTAACCTATATAGAAAGTATGTACCCTGCCAGCAAGGGAAAGCAGAAGCTGAGCCCTGCCTGCCCTCCCTTGCTCCTGACTGCATCAGCATACGCTCAGTCCCTCAAAGCTGTGCCTGCAGTCCTGCTGAAGACCCTCCCCCACAGCTAGTATTCAGGGACCACTGGAAGGCCAGTGCCCTCCCCTTCCCTACCCTTATCTCCCTCCCTGCAGTGCACACATCACCTCAGACTCCCTACACCTGTCTCTGCTTTTAGTTTTCCTGGATGGCGACACCCTGCTGTCACTCTCCTTTTTCTTTCTGTCCCTACTTCTTCCTTCCTCTTATGGGCTTAACTACACCCTCAGAACTCAATATGATGAATTCATACATTGAATTCCTAGCCCTTTGTACCTCAGAATATGACCATATTAGAGACAGGGACAAGATAATTATGTTAAAATGATCCTTAGGATGGGCTCTCATCTGATATAATTAATGACTTCATGACAAGAGGAAGTTAGGACACAGAGGGAAGGCCATGTGAATACACAGAAGACGGCTATCGAAAACTCAATGTCACAATCTGGTCAGCATGTTAACCTTAGACTTTTAGCCTCCAAAATTTTCTGTTATTTGAACCACCCAGGCTGTGTTTGTTACAGTAACCCCAGAAAAGTCACACATCCCCAAAACACAGTCATTGATCCCAAGATTCATCTCTTTCCATGACCTTCAAGTACAGCCCCACTCCATCCTCAATTCCCTTCTCAGGCCAACATGTCTACATTGAAACCTACACTTACATTCACACTCCAGCTGTAATAGATAAGTTGCCTGCCAGCAATACCCCCTGAATTGCTCTGCTAGTCTTTAAGGCTGAAGAAGTCTAGAACCACAAAAGCATTGAAGGTTAAGCCAACCGCCCTGATTTGCAGAGGTGGAACTTGTATGAAAACAAACCAAACACAAATTCATCCGATTCCTGATTCCTTACACCTATGAGCACTGTCCATTTGGGCCCTACTCAAAAGTGTGGCCATTTGTTGTTATTTTGAAATAGGTCTCCCTATGTAGCCCAGGTTGGCCCTAGACTCACCATTCTCCTGTCTCAGCTTCCTCACGACTGTGGATTCCAGGTGTGTGCCACCATGCAAGACATGTGGCCATGTTTCCTTCATACACTCCCATTGATTAAATACTTTACAAGTGTCATATCCCCCCATTGATTAAATACTTTGGTGTGTTTATATGTAAGTAAATATGAAATTTTTAGGCCTTGCTAGTCTGTCCTGTTACAAAATTATAACAGCACTGATGGGAAGAGCAAAGGTGCAACATCTCTCGCTTGGATCTGATTCCTATGACCTCAGCCACATGCCCTGACTGATTCAAATGATGATGGCAATGGGATCTATATCAAAGAACTTTGAAAGAGTTAAATGTTGTAATCCCAGAAGTTGGGGAAAGCCGGGGAAGGAAGATCATGAGTTGGAAGAAGACATTTGAAAGAGCCCTGGAGAGTACTTTAATGGTACAGCTAGCAAGCCTAAGACCCCAAGTTTGAGCTTAAAGTTAAAAATCAACTTGGAGCTGTGCATGGTGTTGCACGCCTTTAATCCCAGAACTTGGGAGGCAGAGTTAAGAGGATCACAATGAGTTCAAGGCCACCCTGAGACTACATAATGAATTCCAGGTCCTCCTGGGCTAGAGCAAGACCCTACCTAGAAACCTTCCCCCAAAAAGAAAATCAACTTGGAACCAAGCTTGGCAGTATAGGTTTATAACCCCATCTACTTGGGAGGCTGAGGCAAGAGGATCGAAAATTCAAGGTCTGACTGGGCTACAGATCCAAGTTCAAAGCCAGTTAGGAAGACTTAAGAGAGACTATCTCAAGAAAAAAAGGAAAAGGGTTCTAGAGAGATGGTTCAGCAGTTAAAGGTGCTTGCTTTAATATCAGATGGCCTGGGTTCAGTTCCCCAGTACCCATATCAAACCAGATCCACAAGGTGGTAAATACATCTGGAGTTCATTTGCAAGAGGCCCTGGTGCACCAGTTCTCATTCTCTCTCTATTTCCTTACAAATAAATGATAAATAAAATATTTTTAAAAGAGAAAAAAGGGCTAGAATACAGTTCAGGGGTAGAATACTTGCCTCACATGCATAAGGCCCCAAGTTCAATTTTCAGGATTACAAAATAAATACATATCATGAAACACACAAGGAAACAAGCCATCATGAGTGACAGCCAACAGAAACATCCCAGGTCCATAAAAACATTATTAACACAGGGCTGGAGAGATGGCTTAGCAGTTAAGGCATTTGCCTGCAAAGTCAAAGGATCCCGGTTTGACTCTCCAGGACCCACATAAGCCAGATGCACAAGGGGGCACATGCATCTGGTGTTCATTTGCAGTGGCTGAAAGCCCTGGTGCACCCATTCTCTCCCTCTCTCACTCTCTCTCTCTGTCTGTCTCTCTCTTTGCCTCTTTCTCTCTCTGAAATAAACAAATAAATAAAATGTTTTTTAAAAAAGAAATTATTGCCGGGCGTGGTGGTGCATGCCTTTAATCCTAGCACTCAGGAGGTAGAGGTAGGAGGATTGCCATGAGTTCAAGGCCACCCTGAGACTACATAGTGAATTCCAGGTCAGCCTGAGCTACAGTGAGACCCTACCTCGGAAAACAAACAAAAGAAAGAAAGAAAGAAGAAAGAAAGAAAGAAAGAAAGAAAGAAAGAAAGAAAGAAAGAATTAACACAGAGAAGAAACATTTTTAAACAAATTTCAAGAAGTAGACATGTGCTGAAGAGACTACTCAGTGGTTAAAGGTGCTTGCTTGCAAAGCCTGGCTACCTGGGTTCAACTCCCCAGTACCCATATAAAACCAGATGAACAAAGTAAAGCACACGTCTACAGTTCATTTACAGTAGCAGGAGGTCCTGGTGTACCCATACTCACTCTCTCTGTGTCCACCTCTTTCTGTCTCTTATCTCTCACTCAAATAAATAAATAAATAAATAAATAAATAAATAAATAAATAAATAAAATATTTAAAAACAAGAGATATGAAGCTTAAATATACAAGCTAAAGGAAAGATGATAAAAGATAACCAAGCCAATGTGAAAAAAAAAAATAGGATGTGTTCAATAATACATTAGACACTGTTAAAGACACACTTCACTAACTGGAAGATGGACTGGCGGAAATAGAGACCATCATCCAAATACACAGAGGTAAGGCTAGGTGTGGTGGTGCCCACCTATATCCTAGCACTCAGGAAACCGAGTTAAGAAGCTCAATAAGCTCCAGGCCAGCTTGGGGTACCTAGTAAGAATATACAAAGAAAATACACAATCAAGAATATAAAGAACAACACATATGACCTTGAACAAGAGAATCAGATTGCCTTTTATATACTTAATTGTATTTGCAGAATAAAATGAAGGAAAGATGGAAAAGAAGGCAATTATAGAGGACAAGCAGAAGGCCTCAAGCTGAATGAGGCATACAATTTAGGACATAAAATTTAACTCAGTGGGGCATAACAGTGCACTCCTTTAATCCTAGCACTCAGGAGGCTGAGGGAGGAGGATTGTTGTGAGTTTAAGGCCAGCCTGGGTTACAGAGTGAGTTCCAGGTCAGTCTGGCCAAGAATGAGACCCTACCTCAGAAGAACAAAACAAAACATTAATTCAGACACTACTGTCAGAACCAACTCTATATTAACACAATCTCAAGAATGGGCACTGCCTTAAACTTTGTATACTGATGCCTGAGTAGCTTCACACCAGTGTTAACCCAGCTGAAAGTTTTCTAAATTGTTAACAGACACCAAAATCTGGATCCAGAAATTCCAAAGAAGGATAAAAACAAACAAATTCCCATCTAGGTATGTCTTAGTGAAACTACAGAGGACATGAGACAAGTGGAGATCAATTTGAAATTACATGGCTGGAGTGTAGCTCAGGGGCACAACCCTTAGCTGGCATACTAGAGGCTCTGGGTTCAACCCCTAGCACAAACAAAACAGCACAGCAGGACAAATAGCAGGAAATAAGACAGAAAGAAACCCAAGTACTTCAGTAATTTTCAGTATTTATAACAACAGAAGCAAATCTGAAATATACTGGTCCCCACTGAAAAGTTTGTCAGATTTGTCAGAAAACAAGATCCAAGAATATATGAGCCTTAAGGACAATAGGGCAGCCAGTATGATTTTTCCATAATGCCAAGCAGAACCAATGTGGTTATTTAAGGAGACTTTATGGAACCATTTGCAAACACATAGGCAGAATGTAAAGAACAGGGTGAGCACAGTAGCCTGGAACCAGCAAACACAGCTCCATGATCACTCCCAGACCCCAGACTAGAACCAAGACTGCAGCGGCCAGTTACCAGAACCCATCCTGGTCCTTCCAGCCCATTCTTCACACTAGGGCCAAGTAAGCCTTTTTTTTTTTCTTTTAACATTCAGTTTTATTTTAAAAAATAAGCCAGGTGAGGTGGCACACGCCTTTGATCCCAACACTTGGGAGGCAGAGGTCAGAGGATTGCTGTGAATTCGAGGCCAGCCTGAGACTGCATAGTGAATTCCAGGTCAGCCTAGGCTAGAGAGAGACTATACCTTGAAAAACCAAAAATAAATAAATAAATAAATAAAAATTGATTCATTTGTTTGAAAGAGACAGAGAGAAAGAAAGAGGCAGACAGAGAGGGTGAGTTGCCAGGGCCTCCTGCCACTTAAAACCAACTCCAGATACATATGCCACTTAGTAATCTGGCTTTATGTGGGCATAGGGGAATAGAACCTGGGCCATCAAGCAAGTGCCTTTAACCACTAAGCCACCTCTTTACCCCCAAGTAAGCTTTTTAAAAAAATATTTTATTAGCCAGACGTGGTGGCGCACACCTTTAATCCTAGCACTTGGGAGGCAGAGGTAGGAGGATCGCTGTGAGTTTGAGGTCACCCTGAGACTACATAGTGAATTCCAGGTCAACCTGGGCCAGAGTGAGACCCTACCTCGAAAAACCAAAAAAAAAAAATGTTTATTTACATATTTGCAAGCAAAGTGGGACAGATTAGATAGATAGAAAGATAGACACATACATACATACATACATACATACACATACATACATACATACATACATACACACACACATACATACATACATACATACATACATACATACATACATACATAGAATGAGAGTACCAGGACCTCTAGCCACTGCAAATGAACTCTACACACATGCGCCACTCCATGCATCTGGCTTTACTTGGGTACTGGGGAATTGAATCAGGGTTGTTAGGCTTTGCAGGTAAGCACCTTAACAGCTAAGCCATCTCTCTAGCCCCCAGGTAAGCTTTTAAAATGACACAAGTCCAGAAACTTTGCACATGTCTTAAAAGCAAATGATCACAGCGCTCAAGGCGCCTGCCACGACCAGGCCACTGCTTGCTCTGTGCTGTCTTTATAAAAGCTCTTCCCCTTATTAGCAAGCTCCTTTCTGTCCCTCACGGAGTCCAGGCTTGCCTTTGAGCCAGCCACCCTTCTGCCCAGAGAGCTCTTCCTCCGAATTCACCCATCACTGCTGTTTCTTGTCACGTGGGTCTCAGCCTATAGTCATCACTCCACCCTGCAGCTCAGACTCAGCACCTTGGGTTGTTTTTTTCAGTTACTTTATTTATTTAATTTATTTATGAGCGAGAGAAAGATGCAGATACAGAGAGAGCGAGAGAGAGAATGGGCACACCAGGGCCTTCAGCCACTGCAAATGGAACTCCAGATGCATACAGCACCTTGTGCATGGCTTACATGGGTACTGAGGAGTAGAACCCCGGGTCGTTAGGCTTCACAGGCAAGCGCCTTAACCACTAAGCAATCTCTCCAGCCCAGCAGAACCTTGTTTTACTGTCTGAATAGCATGGCTCACTCCACAAAGATCTTGACCATTTGTTTGCACTCAACTGTGTCCCCTCACTGGACGTTGCACTGCATGAGCTCAAAGCCCTGTCCGTCTTGTTCACTTTGAATTCTCAGTCCCAGAACCAAGCCCCATAGGCATCCTGGAGACTTTGCTCACACAGACATGGATGACAGGCCCCAAGGAAGGAGTTGTACACTAAAAGGACCTGAGGCTTGGTGACACTGGGCAAGGTCACAGGGAGTAGGGAGGAAAAAAAAAAATCAATTCCTGGCCTAGTCAGCTCTTAGGTATGTTTCTTTTTTCTCTCTCTCTCCCAATAATTTATTATTATTTTTTAATATATATAAGGTCCCATTACATGTAACCCAGGCTGGCCCAGACCTCCCTGTCATCCTGTCTCTGTCTGCCAAAATTTCTGTTCCTAATCTCCACACAAACTAATACACATTCCATGGATGTTAAATAGCTTTCTCACCACTACATTCCCATCTTTTTGTGTTTTTAAAAATATTTTTATTTGGGCTGGAGAGATGGCTTAGCAGTTGAGACGCTTGCCTACAAAGCCAAAGGATACCGGTTCGACTCTCCAGGACCCACGTAAGCCAGATGCACAAGGGGGTGCACGCATCTAGACTTCATTTCAGTGGCTGGAGATCCTGGCATGCCCATTCACTCTCTCTCTCTCTGTGCATCTTTCTCTCTCTCAAATAAATAAATAACATTTTTTAAAAATATTTTCATTTATTTGCAAGCAGAGAGGGAGAGAGGAGAGGAAGAGAAGGAGAGATAGAGAGAATGGGTACGCCTACAAATGAACTCCAGACACATGTGCCAATTTGTGCATCTGGCTTTATGTGGTCTTGCAGTCAGGTTCGCATTGCTGGCAGAAATCACCTAACCAAGAGCAGCTTTGGGGAGAAAGGGTTCATTTTGGCTTACAGACTCAAGAGGAATCTCCACGATGGGAAAATAAGGGCACGAGCAGGGTGGACATCACCCTCTGGCCAACACAAGGTGGACAATAGCAACAGGAGAGTGTGCCAAACACAGGTATGGGAAAACTGGCTATAACACCCATAAGCTCGTTCCCAATAATACACTGCCTCCAGGAGGCTTTAATTTCCAATTGTCATCAGCTGGGGAACCTAGCATTCAGAACACCTAAGTATATGGGGGACACCTGAATCAAACCACCACATGTAGGTACTGGGGAATGAAACCCAGGCCATCAGACTTTGCAAGCAAGCAGCTTTAATCTCTGAGCCATCACTGCAGCCCCTGTGTTGTTTTTTGAAACAGAGTCTCATGAAGCTCAGTCCAGCCTTGAATTCAATATGTAGACAAAGCTGGGCTTGAACTGCTGATTCTCCTGCCTCTTCCATGTGCTGGCAGGCATGTGCCACCAGTCCCAGCTTCCCCAAATTCATTCCTTGTACAGGACATAGGCCAGAAGCTAGGCAAGTGAGAATTGGCAGTACCAAATAAGATCCTGCATAATCATTCTGGATAGCTGCTTGGAAAGTGGGACTGAAGCTGAATCAGTCTTCATATGTACTTGCAGATGCACAAATATGTTCACCATATACAGCCACATACAGAAATGTTTTCAGAAGAGGCAGATTTTTTTGAGGTGCTGAGCATAGAACCCATGGCCTTGTCATGAGAGGCACTGTAGCCCAGAAGCAATATTCTTATTTTTTGTTGTTGTTGTTGTTGTTTTGTTGTTTTTCGAGGTAGGGTTTCACTCTAGCCGAGGCTGACCTGGAATTCACTATGTAGTCTCAGGCTGACCTCGAACTCCTTCATCCTTCTACCTCTGCCTCTCAAGTACTGGGATTAAAGGTGTGTGCCACGATACCCAGCAGAAGCAATATTCTTAGTAAGCCAATCCTGAAAAAATAGATACTCAGTAACAGTGGAACAAACATATTATCTTATATACAACAGTGGACAAATATCTTTCACATACACAAATGTATTTACTATGTAATACCATTTATACAAGGATCAAAAAAAGTAATCTTTAGTTGGACTTGGTGCCTCATGCCTATAATTCCAGCACTGAGGAGGCTGAGGTAGGAGGATCACTGTGAGTTCTGGCCAGCTTGGGCTCAAAGTGGGACCCTGTCTCAAAAAAAAAAAAAAATAAATAAAATAAAATAAAAAAAATATATATATATATATACACACACACATATCCAAGAAAAAAAAATATATATATATATGCATATCCAGGAAAAGAAACTAGTCTGTGGTGCTAAAAGTCAAAATAATAGATGGTAAGACCCTACTGCTGAACACTCTACATGCTAGGGATACAAGGTCACAGAGAAATCAAGCTGGAGTTGAGCTGAAAACCTCCTCCCTATAGACCAGCTGATGGAAAGCTGGAGAAAGCTGCACTGCTTGAAGCCCTGTGGGAGACAGAAGTCATCAGTGGTGAAAACAGTGGACATTGCAAGCCTTAAGTTTGGCCAGACAGGCCAAATAACCGAACGGGTATGTGGTAGTTTGAATATATGTCTCCCAATATATTCAGTGTTTTATTAGTTTATAGTTTGCATCTGCAATCACCTTGCTAGAGGCAATGTCACGGGGGGCGGATCTTAAGGTGTGGTGGTGAGTTTGAGATTCCATTGTAAAGATATGTAATGTGTGCCTAATAGGAGTTCCTGAAGTGCTGGGTTTTTGGCTATCGTTTTGCTCTGTGTGCTGTGTGCCTGGTTGGATTTCTTCTCTCTCTCACCTCGTCCTGTGGAGAGCAGGCTGCTTCTCCTGCCATTATGGAACTTCCCCTGGATCTGTAAGCTTCAATAAATAATATCCCTTCCTCCATAACTGTGCCTGGTCTGGAAGTTCATCTCAGCGAACCTGAAGCTGTCTGTTACAGGGTACAATAGTGGCATGTCTGTTATGGAGGAAACCAACTGCTCTCTAATTGGACTGAAGGCCCGCTCCATGGGAGGGAATACACGTCTGGTACTGAAAAATCTAATCAAAAGCCTATGGCGGAGGAGGTTATGAGTATGTAATGCTTGCTCTCATCTGGCTAAATGCATATATTATGCTCACCAAACTGCCCTGTAAGCACTTTACTTAACATCCATGCCAATACATTAATGCTACTTTCACTTTTCACTAGAGAAGCTTCTCTTTTCAGATGCAGTGACACTGGGATGACCCAAAGGACACCATAGTGCTCAGAAGAAGTGACAGAGGAGTATTCCACACTGCAATATCTCTATCATATCTTCCAAAGCTCAGGGTCCATTGCAGAACAGGTGGTAGAAAGAATGTAAGTGACAAAGGAAAGGTAGGACTGCTTACAGTGCAATTGTTCAGACAGAAATTGGCCTCAGTATCCACAACCTCACAATGCCTAGCAACACCTTCACAAGACCCTCACAATAGGAGAAAAAGATGATGACATCAAAATAAAAGACAGACTAATGGAGAGAGGGAGGGGATATGATGGAGAGTGGATTTGTGAAGGGGAAATTGGGGAAGGGAGGGAATTATGGTTGATTGTAATTATGGAAGTTGTCAATAAAAAAGCTTTTAAAAAATAGTGGTTTCCTAGCTGAGCAAGAGGGTAGAAGGACATGAATGAGGTTTCTAGAATCCTGCTGGAAGGGAGCCCCCAAAAAAAAAAAGGCTTTTGGGGTTGGAGAGATGGCTTAGCGATTAGGGAATTTGCCTGCAAAGCCAAAGGATCCTGGTTCGATTCTCCAAGACCCACATAAGCCAGATGCACAAGGAGCACATGCATCTGGAATTCGTTTGCAGTGGCTGGAGGATCTGGCATGCCCATTCTCTCTCTCTCTCTCTCATAAATAAATAAATAAAATATATTTTTTTTAAAAAGGCTTTTCTCTACCTTTCTAAATTCTTTGAATGGGCTAAGAATGATTAATATAAGACAGATTAAAAATCAGAGACAGGGCCAGAGAGATTGCTTAATGGTTAAAGCGCTTGCCCACGAAGCCTAAGGACCCATGCTCAACTCTCCAGATCCCATGTTAGCCAGCCACACAAAGGTGAAGCAAGCACAAGGTCACACACACCCACTAGGTGGCGCAAGGGCCTGGAGTCTGATTGCAGTGGCTGACACTCTGGCCCGCCAATTCTTTATTTCTCCTCTCTCTCTTGTTCTCTAAAAAAAATAAAACTATTTTTTTAAAGTTTAAAAGGGGGCTGGAGAGATGGCTTAGCAGTTAAGGTGCTTGCTTGTGAAGCCTGAGGATCCAAGTTCAATTCCCTCTCTACCTGCCTATTTCTGTATCTCCAGATTTTTTAAAAGTTTAAAAGGGCACAAGATGGCTTAGCAGTTATGCATCTGAGCCTGAGGATCCAAGTTCAATTCCCCAGTACCCACATAAGCCAGATGCACAAAGTGGTGCGTGCATCTGGAGTTTGTTTGCAGTGGCTGGAGGCACGCCCATCCCCCCCCCACCTCTTTCTCTCAAATAAAAAATTTGAAAATTTTAAGAAAAGTTTAAAAAAATCAGAGACCTATGGCTAGGAAGATGGCTCCATGGATGAAGTGTTTACCCTGAAACTCAGTACCAAGTTCTACCCCAATTAAAAGCCTGAAGCTGTAGTGGGCTTCTATAATCCTAGTGTGTCAATAGGACAAGGGAGGCAGAGACAGAATTTCCTGAAACCTTCCAAGTGGAGCAGTGAATGAGAGACCCTGCCTCAAACAAGGGGAAAATGAAGACTATGGTGGTTTGATTCAGGTGTCCCCATAAACTTAGAGTTCTAAATGCTAAGTCCCCAGGTGATGGCAAGTTGGGAATTAAAGCCTCCTGGAGGCAGTGTGTTGTTGGGGGCGGGCTTATGGGTGTTATAGCCAGTTTCCCCTTGCCAGTGTTTGGCACACCCTCCTGTTGCTGTTGTCCATCTGATGTTGGCCAGGAAGTGATGTCCACCCTCAGCTTATGCCATCATTTCCCCTGCCATCATGGAGCTTCCCCTCGAGTCTGGAAGGCAAAACAAACCTTTTTCCCACAAGCTGCTCTTGGTCGGGTGATTACTGCCAGCAATGCGAACCTGACTGCAACAGTAAAGTAGCAAAGTGAACCTGACTGCAAGAAAGACCAACCCTGAAAATTGTCCACTGACATTCACATGTACTGGTGCACTCACAGGCACACTTGCACACACACACACATACACTCTCACTCATGCACACACACATACACACACCAAATAAATAAGTTAAATTAAAGCCAAGACATGAGGCAGAGAAGAATTTAACTACATACATAGACACAGGAGTTCTACAAAGATGAAGTTAAGAGTTGGTCAGGTCAAACGGGTACAATAGTGGCATGACTGCTCTGGGGGAAACCATCTACTCTCTAATTGGACTGAAGGTCTGCTCTATGCGAGGAATACATGCCTGGTACTGAAAACCTAATCAAAAGCCTATGGCAGGGGAAGTCATGAGCCCTAGGGGTAGAAAGCCTGCTCTTGTCTGGCTAAATTCATGTATTATTCTCACCAAACTGCCCAGTAAGCATTACACTTAATGTTCATATTCATATATTAATGCTGCTCTCACTTTTGGTTAGAGAATCTTCTCTTTTCAGATGGCAGTGACCACTGGGATGACCCAAAAGGCAACAAAGTGCTGAGAAGGGACAGAGGAGTGTCCAACACTGAAACATCTCTATCACACCCTCCAAGGTTCAGGGTCCATTGCGGAAGGGGTGGAAGAAAGAATGTAAGAGCCAAAGGAAGGATACGAATCTTTACAATGCAACAGTCCAGAAAGAAATTGGCCTCAATATCCATGACCTCACAGTGCCTAGCAATACCTTCACAAGACCCTCATAATAGGAGAAAAAGATGATGACATCAAATTAAAAGAGAGACTAACAGAAAGAGAGAGGGATATGATGGGGAGTGGAATTGTGAAGGGGAAAGTGGGAGAGGGGAAGAAATTTTCATGATTTATTGTCAAGTACAGAAGTGATCAATAAAAAAAAAATTTTTTAAGAGTTTGTCAGGTGATGGAAGTTTTGACAATATTCTTACCCCTGGCCTCAAGAACAAAGGATGTCAGTCATTATAAAGGTAAAGTCAGGCAGTGAGCCTGTCTGGAGCAGCTTTCTTTCTGACAGATACTTTACTACCATAGACCTCCTTTCTAAATGTAAACATCCTTTACCATAGACCAGCTTTTTGGAACTTCTCCTGGGTCCCCAATTTCTCTCAACAAACTATTCAAAATGAGTCAGAATATATTTGGTGGTGGTATAGTTTGCTCTCCTGCATTTTGAGGTTATGTGACCTGACCCCCAACATTAGTAATGTTTTCTTTCTTGGTTTGGACGCTGGTTACACAGCTGTGCTCACTTTGTAAAATTTCACAGAGGTGTACACTTCTGATTGGGCCCTTTTCTGAATGTGCTTGTGTTGAATCACATGAAATATCAATAAAAAGTGAATGAATATTGGCAGGCACATACAGTACAGCTTACATATAATACTTAAATAAAAAGATTACTCACAAAAAGAAAAAAAAATCCTGCCCAGTTGAACTGCTTTGTTCAAGGTTCTGTAAAAAGTAGTTTTGAGGGCTGGAGAGATGGCTTAGTGGTTAAGGCACCTGCCTCCTCAGCCTAAGAACACTGATTCCAATCTCCAGCGGTTCCAATTTCCAGGTCCCACATTTAACCAGATGCAAAGTGACACAGGGGCGCAATGCCACACTTGACCACAAGGGGGCGCACGCATCTGGATTTCATTCGCAGCAGCTGAGAGGCTGCTGGCACGCCCATCTCTGTCTTCCTCTCCCTCTCTCCCCACCAAAAAAAGTTGTTTTGAGAAAATCAGCCTCTGCCTCCCAAAGGCTCCTTGGCAGGTGTAAACGGTAATGATGGTTATAAGGTCTTCCTTGGGGTCAGGCTGGTTTGCTTGGCCTCTGACTTTATATGACTTTACAAGGTCCACTGCAGGAGACCAGGACGTCCTAAAGCATTAACATGAAACTCCAGCCCCAGCCCTGAAATGTCCCTGCAGGCTCTCTCTGTATTTCATATACCCTCTTTTGGCATTTGTGGGGCCTGTCAGCCTCCAGGCTGCCCAGCTGGAAGGGCCTACCTCCTTCCCCCAAATCTGCCCCATCCCTGGTGCTTTGTCCAGAGGCTTGCCCCACCTGCAAGTTGTCACTAGGTTGCTGAGTGCATTCTCCACTGCTCTCACGACACTGAGCCCGGGGAGAGCAGGGATTCTTGCACCTAACTCACTGCTGCATCCTCAGACATGGTGCCAGGTACCTAGGTGTGCTTAACGATTAGTTGAATGAATGGTTGAACTTGGTGGCATGAATGGAAATCAAGGTAAAAAGGTGGACCAAAGCAGACCTGATCAGTCAGTGTGGTAGCTTGAATGTGATGTCCCATGACCTCTCAAGTATTTCTGATTACTGTTGAGCTTCCTATTTAAATCCCTAGCAGGCACAGCCCTGCTGGAGGAGGTGTGGGAGGCGGATCTGAGCTCAGCCCTAAGGTGTGCTCAGAATCAGCTGGAATTTGCTTGGGCTTGCTGTTACCTCTCTGCTATGGATGTAAACAAAGTGAGCAAGCTTCTTCCACCATAATGAAGCTTCCCTTGGGCCAGATTTGTAAGCAGGAAATAAACTCTTTCCTCCCATAAGCTGCTTCTGGTCAGTGTTAGTCCCAGCAACAAGAGGGGAACTGGAACAGTCAAAAAGAAGAGTTTTACCCCATCCTTTCCAAGGGAAGTAAAATCAAAAAGTCGCTGACCCCTGAGTCTAGACCCGTAGTCCTTTCTTACCCCCAGATCCTCCTGAGGTGCTGTCTTCCTATAGGAAGAGAGAGTTATGTGGTACTCACTGAGTTAGCCTATGTGGGTTAGGGATCAAGAATAAAGTGGGGTTTAGCTAGGAATACTCAACAACTAAGAAGTCGTACCCTGGACAAAGTCTGTCTGTGGGTGTTTCAAAGCCAGAGTTCATCCAGTTACTGCATACTTTAATGTTCAAGGTTACTCAGGAACTTCTATAACTTGAAAGCAAGGATTAAAGATGCTATTCTTCTGGGCACAAGTACTCTGGGGGGGGGGTGGATAATGTTGTGTCCAGAAGCCATAGATTGTTACAAAAAAAATTCAGTCCCAGGGGTGAGATACATTCCAGTGAGTTCTTGGTTAGGAAAGCCCCTGATGCCTCCAAAACTTCACAGGGCATTTGCCAAGGCTCTTGGTTGCCCACCAGAACTAGATGGTAAGACCCTATTGCTGAAGACTCCACATGCTTGGGCTGCAGGTCACTGAGATTCAAGCTGGAGCTGAGCTGGATGCCTCCTCCTTGTAGACCAGCTGTCAGGAAGGCTGCCAAGAGCTATGCAACCTGTTAGGGGAGAAAAGTCACCAACGGTCTTAACCAGCAGTGGACTCTGCAAGTTTTACAGCTGGACAGCCTGTCCCAACGCACAAACTAGTTCGTTGGTGGCATGTCTGTTATGGGGGAAACAAACTGTTCTCTGATTGGATTGAGGCCTGCTTCACCGGGAGGAATTCAGGCCTGGTACTGAAAACCCAATCAAAAGCCTATAGCTGGGGAGGTCATAAGCCCTGGGTGAGGGGGGAAACGACTTGTGGTGTCTGGCTACATGGATATATTATGCCCACCAAACTGCCCTTTAAATACTTATGTTTAGCCCATATATTAATGCTGCTCTCACTTTTGGTTAGAAAAGCTTCTTTTTGCAGATGGTGGTGCTACTGGAGTGACTCAAAATTCACCAAAATGCTAAAAAGAAGTGACAGTGGAGTGTTCAGCACTAAGTGAGACATCTCTATCACACCCTCCAAGGCTCAGGGACCATTGCAGAAGAGGTGGAGGAAAGAATCTAAGAGCAAAAAGGAGGAGAGGAGTGCTTTGGAATACAGTTGTCAGACACAACGTGGCCATGATACTCATGACCGCACAGTGGCTGAGGCTACCTACACAAGACCTGCATAATAAGAGGGAAAAAAAAATGATGATATAAAAATAGAAGAGAGGCTAGTTGGAAAGAAGAAGGGATTCAGTGGAGGGGGGCTTTGGAAAGGGGGAAAGGGAGGGTAGTGGGAAGGGATTATGATCATGTTATATTGTCTGCATGTATGGAAGTAGTCAATATGTATATATATTTTAAAGATGTTACTATTTCACTGGGCAGAAGATGTCTCAGCCACTAAAGATGAATTCTCCAGTAACTATGTAAATCCAGATGCATGAAGTGGTGTATGTGTCTGGAGTTTGTTTGCAAGGGCAAGAGGCTCTAGCGAGACCATATACTCTCTCTGCTCATAAATAGACAAACAAACAAACAAACAAATAGATAATTTTACTTTTTCTTTCTTTTTTTTTTTCTTTTGGTTTTTCGAGGTAGGGTCTCACTCTAGCACAGGCTGACCTGGAATTCACTCTGTATTCTCAGGGTGGCCTCGAACTCATGGTGATCCTCCTACCTCTGCCTCCCGAGTGCTGGGATTAAAGGCGTGCGCCACCATGCCCGGCTTGATAATTTTACTTTTTAAAAAAGATGCTCTCCTCTATGTGCAAGCGCGTAGGTCAGAGGACAACTTCTGGGTCAGCCCTCTTCTTTCACCTTTCGGAGGCAAAGTTTCTCTCCATTTTGCTCTGCTTTTGTTTGTTTTTTGTTGTGCTGCCAAGAAATTCTCCTGTCTCCACCTCCCATCTTCCAGTCAGAGAAGCCCACCACAGCTTCTGGCTGTTTATGTAGGGTCTGATGGAACTATGGCTACTCGGGCTTGAGTAGAGAATGCTTTATCCACCAGCCTTCTAGCCATCAGGCTAATGGGAAACAGGCACAATTTGAATTTGTATTAGTTCAAATTCATACAAATTGATAACACACTTCCTATTTCAAATGTGGGAGCTAAATCCAATTGTAGGCAGTGAACAAGAAGAGAATTAGGCTGGACAAGACAGTTTACAGCTGTAATCCCAGCTACTTGAGATTGAGAAAGAAGAATCACAGCGTCAAGGCTAACCTCAATTCAGTGAGACCCTAACTCAAATGAAGTACTAAAATAGAATAAAATAATAAAAAGACGGAGAATGTATCTCAGTGATAGAGTGCTTACCCTAGCATACATGAGGCCCTGGGTTTGATCACAAATACCAAAGGGGAGGGGAGAAGATGGAAAATAAAATTTAAAAACAACATCACCAGTGCTCCAGAGGCTGATGCAAAAGGATCGCTGTGAGTTTGAGACCATCCTGGACTACAGAGTGAGTGCCAGGTCAGCCTGGGCTAGAGTGAGAACCTACCTGGAAAAAAACAAACATACAAAAAAATAGTTTTAAAAAGTCCTGATGCTCACCACTCAGGAGGCAGAGGTAGGAGGATCGCTGTGAGTTCAAGGCCACCCTGAGACTACATAGTTAATTCCAGGTCAGCCTGGGCCAGAGTGAAACCCTACCTCGAAAAACCAAAAAAAAAAAAAAAAAAAAAAAGTCCTGATGCAGGGCTTGAGAGATGGCTTAGCAGTTAAGGCGCTTGCCTACAAAGCCCAAGGGTCTAAGTGGAATTCCCTAGTACCCAGTAAAGTCAGATGCACAAAGTGGTGCATGCATCTGGAGTTTGCAGGGGCTAGAGTCCCTGGCATGCCCATTCTCTCTGCTTGCAAATAATTTTTTTAAAGTCCTTACTCCATTACCAAAGCTGATACAATCCAAGTATGGCTCTATGCTCACACCTGTCATGCTGGAGTGCACACCTGTCACGCTGGAGTGCACACGGGTAAGTTTAAACTGAGGAGTCAGCCAGGAAGACTAGAGGCCAGCCTGAACTACCCAATAAAACTCCACCCTCTCTCAGGGAAAAAAATAAAAGCGATTATGCCTTTATTTTTTATGGTACTGGGGACTGAATCTATGGCCTCCCAGAAACTAAGCAAGTGCTCTACCATTGAGCTACTTCCCCAGCCCGTTTCTTTCTCTTTTTTCTTTCTTTCTTTCTTTTCTTATTTTGGATTTTTTATGGTAGGGTCTCATTCTAGCTCAGGCTGACCTATAATTCACTATGTAGTCTCAGGGTGGCCTCGAACTCACAGGGCTCCCCCTACCTCTGCTTCCTGAGTGCTGGGATTAAAGGCATGTGCCACCACACCCAGCCCATTTCTTTTTCTTTTTTAAATATATTTTATTCATGGGGGGGCAGATAGAGAGAGACAGAATGGGTGTGCCAGGGCTTCAGCCACTGCAAACTAACCCCCAGACATATGCACCACGTTGTGTATCTATCTGGCTTATGTGGGTCCTGGGGAGTAGAACCTGGGTCCTTTGGTTTTATAGGCAAGCACCTTAACTGCTAAGCCATCTCTTCAGCCCCCTTTTATTTTTTTGAGACATGGTTTTGTTAAGCTGTCTAGATGACCCCTGAATTTACAGCCCAGGCAGTCCTAGAACTTGTGATTCTCCTGTCTTATTCTCCACAGTATCTGGGATTACAAGTCTGGCTCACAAGAATACTTCTGGGCTGGGGAGATGGGTCAGCAGTTTAAAGGCATTTGATTACAAACCTGCCAACACAAGCTCCATCCTCATACCCACATAAGTATGGCATATCAGTGTGTAATCTCACCATGCCAATGGCAATGCAAAGTGGAGCCAAGAGAATCTAGAAGCTTGTGAGTCATTAGCAGCAAAATCATAAGGGAGACCCTATCACAAAAAGAAAGTAGGTGGCCTGGAGAGGTGGCTTAGAGGCTAAGGCACTTGCCTGCAAAGCCAAAGGACCTAGGTTCAATTCCTTAGTATCCACATAAAGCCAGATGCACAAGGTGGAGCAAGCATCTGAAGTTCATTTGCAGTGGCCAGAGGCCCTGGCAAGCCCATTCTCTCTCTGCCTCTCTCTCACACAAAAATTTTTTTAAAAATTTTAAAAGGGGGCTGGAGAGATTGCTTAGTGGTTAAGGTGCCTGCCTGCTAAGCCTAAGAACACCAATTCCAATCTCCAGGTCCCACGTTTAGCCAGATGCAAAATGATGCAAGGGTGCAGTGCTGCACTTGCCCACAAGGGGGCGCACGCATCTGGAGTTCTTCCCCAGTGGCTGCGAGGCTGCTGGCACACCCATTCTCTATTTGTTTTCCTCTCCCTCTCTCTTTGTCTCTTTCTGTGTCTCTCTCCAAAAAAAAGGGGGGGGGTGGCTGAAGAGATGGCTTAGCAGCTAAGGTATTTGCCTGCAAAGCCAAAGGACTTCGGTTCAATTCCCCAGGACCCACATAAGCCAGATGCACAAGGTGGCTCATGTGTCTGGAGTTCGTTTGCAGTGGCTGGAGCCCTGGCGCTCCCATTCTCTCTCTCTCTCTCTCTCTCTGTCTGCCTGTCTGTCTGCCTTTCTCTCTCAAATAAATAAATAATTAATTAATTTTTAAAAAATTTAAAGGCAAGTAAAAAAAAAAAGGTAGGTAGAAGGAGATAACTACCCTTTGCCCTTCCAAGTGCACTGTGACACACCAGTGCCCACATACAGATATACATACACACACACAGACACAAAATGAAAAGACAAACAGGGGCTGGGGAGATGACTTAACGGTTAAAGGTGCTTGCTTGCAAATGCTGCCAAAAGTTCAGTTCCCTAGCCAACTATGTAAACCTGTATGGGCATTTGTTTGCAGCAGCAAGAGATTCTGACATGCTCATACACACGGACATAGACGTGTAAATAACACAATAACAAACAAACAAACTTCTTTTTCTTTTCTTTCTTTCTTTCTTTTTTTTTTTTTTTTTTTTTTTTTTTCAAGGTAGGGTCTCACTGTGGCCCAGGCTGACCTGGAATTCACTCTATAGTCTCAGGGTGGCCTTGAACTCATGGCGATCCTCCTACATCTGCCTCCCAGAGTGCTGGGATTAAAGGCGTGCGCCACCACACCGGGCATCAAACTACTTTTTCATAACATACCAGTGCTTAGTTCAATAGAATATAAATAAAAGTTTGCTGGGTTTTTTGTTTGTTTGTTTTTTCAGGTAGTCTCAGGGTGGCCTTGAACTCACAGCAATCCACCTACCTTTGCCTCCCAAGTGCTGGGATTAAAGGCATGTGCCACCATGCCCAGCCAAAATAAAAGATCTTAGAGGGGTACTAGGGAGATGGCTCAGCAGTCAAAGGTGCTTGCTTGCAAAGCCTGCTTGCCCAAGTTCAATTCCCCAGTACCCATGTGTAGCTGACAGCCTCAGGTCGCTGGGATGAACTTCCAAACCAGGCAGTTATGGAGGAAGCTTACAGATCCAGGGGAAGTTCTACAATGGCAAAAGAAGCTGGCATGCTTTCACATGTCCATGCTGAGAGAGAAAAGCCACAAGCCACCAACACCAGTACAAGGAAGCACACCTCAGAACTGCAGGCAGAGCTCAAGCACTCTGCTTATCTTTACACTGGAATTCCAAATCTACCCCCACACCTTAGGGCTGGACCCTAGGATCCAGCCAGTGATACCTCCTCCAGTTAGGTGGCTGCAGATCTAAATTACAAACTTTAATAAAATCCTGAATATATTAGGAGCCATCCATTCAAACTACCACAGCATGTAAACCAGAGGAACAGAGTGGCAAGTGCATCTGGAGTTCATTTTCAGGGGCCAGAGGCCCTGGCACATGCATTCTCTGTACCGCTCTCTTTCTCTCTCTCTTGACCCATATTGTTATAACCAAGTTAAAAATCTTCATCATTTCCCCATTTCACCTAACAACTTATAGGACCACAAAAACAGTAGCTGACTCTGAATTATTACTTGTAAAGAGCATTGTGCATCATTTAGCGCTCACATCACTCTGAAGAAGTTTGTCCTCTGGTTATAGTGGAAGCTTGAAGAGGAACCATTACTGAGTTGGAGACACACACCTATAATGCCTACTCTGGGGAGACTAAGGCAGGAGAATATCCAGTTTGAGGCCAGTCTAGGTTACACTGCAAGACTCTGTCTCAATTAACCAAAGAACCAACCCACCTCTACCCCCTCCCCAATCATGGTGAGCTGGGGATGCAGCTCAGTGGTACCACATGTGCCTAGAATGTGTGATTTCCTGAGATCCATCAAGGGGAGGAGATTATGTAAATTGAAAGTGCTTAACACCCTCACCTGCTATACTGACATAAGAGAACCCAACAGCGTGCAGTACACGTTCAGTGATACATCATACTATCTCACTCTTTTTTGGAGAAAAGGTCTCTCTGTGTAGCCACACCGATCTTTAACTCAATAGACAGCTATACAGCCAGGCTGGTTTCTAACTCTTTATTTATGTATTTTTTTTAAAAAGATTTTATTTTATTTTCATCCATTTATTTGAGAGCGAGCGAGCGAGCGAGAGAGATACAGAAATAGGCAAGTATAGGAGTGCCAGGGCCTCTAGCCACTGCAAATGAACTCCAGATGCATGTGCTACCTTGTGCATCTGGCTTATGTGGGTTCTGGAGAATCGAGCCTCGAACCAGGGTCCTTAGGCTTCACAGGCAAGCATCTTAACATCTAAGCCATCTCTCCAGTCCCTAGTTTCTAACTCTTGATCCTCCTCCTTCAGTATCCCAAATGCTGGGATTACAGGTGTGTGTCACCACACTCACCCTATATTATACTTCCTCCTCATCTTTCTTTTGAGAGAGGGTCTCATCATCCCAAGCTGAATTTGAACTCAGTATATAGTCCAGGCTGGCCTTGAACTCCTGTGCTTCAGCCTCCAAAATGCTAGGATTACAGGTGTGCACCATCATACTTGGCCATCACAACATACTATCTTCTACCACCAAAATTCAAACAACTGTACTAGTCATAATTAGGTCAGCCCTTTGGTCTACTGTTTAAGATCACCAGCCAGACAACTGGAAAATGCAACTTTTGCCCTGCAAAAACTGTACTTGTTACAGTAGTGATGACAGCCTCCTCTTTAAAGTTGTTTATTAATAAAGAATTTATTTTGCATTTTCTGGGGAGGGTTATAGTTCTATGGATGGAATCCAGGTTCTTTCAGCATGAAAGGCAAGCTAGCTCTCTGCCACTGAGCTTATCTCCCAGCTTGCGTGGCATTTCAGATTGCACTTCTGAGGTTTTTTTTTTCTTTTCTTTTTTTCTTTTTCTTTTTTTGCTTTTTGCATATGTGTGATGTGTGCATGTGTGTGATACGTGGTGTATGCATGTGTGTAGTGTGTGATGTGTACATGTGTATGGTGTATATGTGTAGTGTGTGATATAGAGTATATGCATGTGTGTGCGTGTGTGCGCGCGTGTGCAGGGAGGTCAGAAGTGTGCTTTTCCTATTACTCATTTGCTTATTTCTTCTCTTAAGATGGGGTCTCTCTTCTCCCTCAACACGAAGCTGCTGTTAGCAAGCCCCATCTCTGCCCCCTCTCCCTGTGGACTAGGATTACAGATATGCACAGTAGTGTCCAGCTTTTTATGTGAGTCCTGGGGAGTTGAACTTGGTGGTCTCCTGCCTGAGAGGCCCTCATGCTTAAGCAGCAAGCAATCTTCACCCTTAAGTCATCTCCCTAGCTTACATTTCTATGAGTTTTTTTTTTTGTTGTTGTTTGTTTGTTTGTTTTTTGGTTTTTTGGGTTTTCCGAGGTAGGGTCTTGCTCTAACCCAGGCTGACCTGGAATTCACTATGTCGTCTCAGGGTGGCCTTGAACTCATGGCAATCCTCCTACCTCTGCCTCCCGAGTGCTGGGATTAAAGGCATGCACCACCACGCCCAGCTTTCTATGAGTTTTGAATGCACCCAGATAAATGGAGTTCTTTTAATATTCTAACTCATCCCTTACATCAAAGTGGCTATGTTGAACAATCATTGCGTGTGTCTTGGCACTTAACACTCTGCCAGGTACTACGCTGGAGCTTTATTTGGTTTGGGTTTTGAGACAGGTTCTCATGTAGGCCAGGCTGGCCTCAAACTCTTTGTGCAGCTGAGAATGACTGGAAACTCCTGATCCTCTTGCCTCCGCCTCTCAAATGTGGGGGTTGCAGGCATGTGTCACCACAGTGGGCTTACAGTTCTAGAATGTGTGACCCCATTCAAGCTTACCACAACCCTTTGCAGTAAGAACTTCTAGTTCTCATGTTTCAGAAGGCAAGAGTGAGGCAAAGTAAGTCTGAGTAGCTTTTCCAAGAGTAGGATTGAACCTCAGCACTCTGTAGTCACCATGTGCACACCTGGTCTTTTAAGCTTTCCAGCCTCTAAAGCAGAAGCAACGGACCAGAAAGTTTCCTAGGGAGTTGAAGACAGCTCTAACCTCCCTATTGACACATCCTCTCTTCCCTCAGAGGACTGGGTCCTAGCCTATCCTGTCTCTGCAGAAGTTCTCAAGGCTCTTTCCTGCTTCTGGGCCTTACACTGCTGAGCCCAGTAGCTTTGAGCTCCAGGGACAATTCCCCAGGTGGTGCTCCCCTCATTTGCATGCACCACTGTGTAACCCTCATTAAATTATTCTTTGATCAATAACATGTGTAATGTCTATCTCCCCTACTTGACTATCAACAGTAGTAGTTCCAGAATTTCAAGCCAAGTGTGATGGCGCACGTCTTTAATCCCAGCACTGGGGAGGCAGAATTTGGGGATCCGAAATGGGTTAAAGGCCAGCCTGAGACTACATAGTGAATTCCAGGTCAGCCTGGGCTAGAGTGAGACCCTACCTGGAAAACAAAAAAAAAAAAAAAAAAAAAAGAAAGAAATCCTACATAGTTGAGGGCAGACACTCCATTTGAAAGTGGGTAGGCTTTGCCTGTATTGTTAAGTACTTGTACTTGATACAAGGTTGAAAAGTGTCTGTTTGACACAAAATGAATGAGGATGCCAATGGAGATTTTAGGGAGAAGCACCCTTACTCTCGCCCTTCTGCTCCCTCACTGTGGCACTACCACTGAGAATAATAAACTCTGGAAGGGCAAAATAGTGTCTCCTTCATCACTGTGATTCCCACACCTTGTAGTGTGCCTGACACACAGGAAGTACATAATAACTCTTTTAGAATTAATATATAAATAAGTTGATATCTTGGACTTATCTTTAAACGAAAGATAGTAAGAACAAAAGTGGATTTTTCATTTTCATCTTTTTTTTTGAGACAGGGTCCCATTCTGTAGCCTAGGCTAGCCTCAAACTTACTATGTAGCTCACGCTGACCTTAAACTCATAGTAATTTTTCCTCCTCAGCCTACCAAGTGCTGAGATTTACAGACATAAGCCATCATGCTTGGCTCTTTTTTCCCCTAGTACTGGTGGTTGACCTGGCTTTATGCATACTAAGCAAGCACTCTGCCTCTGAACTATATCCCCTGCCCTATTTTCACTTTTTATGTGTAGACAGGGTCAGCATGAAGTTGCCCAGATTGACTTTGAACTCACTATAGCCCAGGCAAGATTCGAGCTTGCAATCCTTCCTGACTCAGCCTCTTCAGTAGCCAGGACTATAATCCTGCACCACTCTGTCTGGTCAGGACACAGCTCACTAAAGCAGAATAACCAGGGCTGAGGATGTAAATCAGTGGTAGAGCTCTTGTCTACTATGTGTAAAGTCCTGGTTTGATCTTCAGCACCACAACACAAATATTCTTTTTAAGACAACAGAGCTCAGCATAATGGTGCGTGCCTGTAATCCTAGCCCTCAGGGAGTGTGGGAGGCAGGAGGATGAGCAGTTGGAGAGATCCTGTTTCAAAACCAAAAAAAAGGAAGGAAAAAAAAAACAAAAAAATTACATTACATATGAAAACATGCTGAGCACAGGATAGACACAGACGCTCACTCCATAAATATCTATCATTGCATTGGAATTCCTGCCCCTCCTCACGCCCACAAACTCATCTCTCGAGTCCTTAATGAAAGGACAAAGCCTAGAACTGAACCCAGTCTGCTGTTCTGGCCACCATCTGGAGGACTTGAAGACATTTGTCTTGGGGCTGCCATTGGCATGCACAGGCATGAAAGGTGTCTGGAGCTGCCTCTAGCAATAAAGTTCTTCCTAGGGAAGAAACTGGGTGGCTTTGGAATGAACCAATAGCTGACTGGGGACAAAACCCAGCCCAAGCCTAGCTCATCAGCTGCCCAACCCCTAAGAGAAAATGTAATGTCTTCCACCTGCTGAGGAATAGATGTTTTGATCCCCGGCCACCTTTCCTTCTGTCCCTCCATACCCTAAACATGAGCCCCAGGACTGCTAGAGAGACTACAAGAAAAAACAATCAGCATGTTATTCTCTACTTCAAACCTTAGTGACACCTGAACTCACTAGCCCCTCCCGAGCCTTCAGCCTGGCCTGGGCTCAGAGACCTCTGTCCACACCTCCCACGTGCCTGGCGTTTGCCAGTGTGCAAGGACTCCACCTCTGCTGCTTGGGCTTGAGCTGTGCTCTAACCTCCCTCAGGCTCACTTCTCATTCATCTCAATTCACAACCACAGGCTCTCCTCGCAGGCACTTCCTGATGCCCAATCAAATTCCTCCACCCACGCGCTTGGTTCGTGCCGTCAGAAAGGGCTTCCTTTTCTCTTTGAGCATTTATCAGAGCTCAAATTGCAGTCTGTCTCCTAAAAAAACTGAGCTTCCCAAGGACACGAAGGGCATCTGCCCCTTTAACCTAAGTCCCCAATCGGTTCAGACCCAGGGACAGGACTGATGAGAAAATGAATTTCTCCTAACTGTTCCGTCAAATGACCCCTGGGCTTAGGTTCCAAGCAGGACAAAAAAAAGGGCCTTCAGTGTCTGTCAGGCAACCGTATCATACTGTACAGACGTCAGAGCACCTCCCACCTAGGAACTGGAGGTTCCTCCCCCTTCCTACCTTGGGCTGGGGTTTCCTCACCTTCCAGAAAGCTCCCCCCCCCCCAAGAAAAAAAGGCCACAGTAGACCCATCAGTCTTTTGGCTAATTCCTCTAATAAAGTAAAACAGGACAGCACCTCTCCCTCTCACATCCTCCCTCATTTAAAAAGGATTTATTCTCATTCTAATTACACAGCAAGGACTATAGAAAAACTGTCATTGTTTAACTGTTGAAAAGACACGCAAGGCTCCTGTTTGGAGGACGGTGATGCTAAGAAGAGTTTGAAGCAAAGTACAGAATTGGGTTGCAAAGACCTAAAAACAAAAAAATCAACACGAGTTACCAGGAGCAGTGCCTTTAGCCTCAATTTCTAGATCTAACAAGTAGAGATAGTGATATTGAGCTATACCCATACAGGGAAATCCTGAAAAGCTGTAAAAGGCCCCATTTTCCTGACGAAATTTTTCTTCCTGGCTTTTGAAGGAGGTCTTGGCCCTGGAAGGATGGAAGTCCCCTGAGGGAAGTCTGCTCTGGCTCCCAGAATCTGGGTAAGTAATCATGGAAAAGGGAGTCTTATTAAGTAGACATTTTTAGACTAGGACACCGTGACCTTGAGTTCTGATCTGGGTTGCTTATGGGAAGGCCCGGCCTCAGCCCCAGGCCGGCCCTCAGCCCTGGGCTGCGTCGTTCATTGGTTCCTCAGACAACAGCCCAGCGCAATGCCATGATGGCGTAGCTGGAAAAAGACTGCACGAGTACCAGCAAGACACACCTTACTGGAAATCCACTCTGGCCCAGCTCTTATCCAGGCATCAAAGCCACCCCCTACCCTGGGCTCCCGGAGGCTATGGGCTCCTCGGTTCCTGGGCGGGGCTGGGCCTGCTGCTTGGGCTACCAGCCTTCCAGGAGTCAGGCCTAATAGCTGGGGCTTTTCTATTCACCGGTTTAGACCCACTCCCCCCCCCCCCCATCATTAACAGCAAAGAAAGGCTCCCCGGCCACTTCCATTTCCTCCGCGGCTCAAGAGCCCTGTTATTTAATCCCGTGGCCACCCCGCCAGCATCCTCGGCGCGTCCGGCTCCACCCATCCACCTGGCCATCGCAGCTCCCTCTTTAGGGAAGCCGGCGGAGGTAGAGGGGAATGGGAAACGGGAAAAATCGCTTATAGCTGTAAAGCGCCATGGACCTTCGTGGGACAAGATTACTTGGGGCACCATTGTCAGGAGGGTCGGGGGTCCAAGGACCAGTAAAGAGGCGGGATACTTAGCCAGAGCAGCAGAGGACGGGCGGAAGACCCCGATGCTGCGGCCTGGGGCGGGGTAGAGGCGGGGCGCTGAGAGGTGAGGGCCAGGCCTCTGGCTGAGTGGACAGAATCGCCCTGGGGGGTACTGGAGCCGGAAGAGGGCCAGGCCCAGTATGTCCACACCCAAGAAACGGGGGGAGGGGTGTTCTGCACTCAACCTCTGTAAAGGAACCAGATTCATTCAGCAACTCCCCCCTTCCGCCCTTCTTTGATATAGACAATGGACATTTTCTTAAATTTTTGGCAAACACGACTTGAAGGTCCCTGCCCCCGACGTCCCTAGGCGCCACTGATCTAGAGAAAGAGGTCCCCAGTAGGGGTCCTCCCGCTCCTCCCCACCACCGCCTGCGGCGGCCAGAGATACCCAGAACTAGGTGTGTCCTCCCCCACCCAGCCCAGGATCCGGAGGCCGCAGCACCCCCACCCTCCAGCCACACTGACGGTTCCGGCCCAAGCCCGCAGTAGCGTGAAGGTGGCCTTTACCTCCTCTTGCAGGCTGGGAGGAGGGTACAGCCCGCGCAGCTGAGCCAGCTGCAGCAGTCGCCGCCGCCCTCCATTCATTAAAAAAAAAAAAAAAAAAAAAAAACAACAACAACTCCACCCGTCTTTGTAAAAGAACGACGGCCCCTTGAGGAGCCAGAGCCAGCCCCAGCAATCACGGGTTAAGTTCTTTTCCGGCCCCCCATTCATAAAAAAAGGAGCGCAGCGCATGCGCGCGCGGGGTCTCTTGTGCCCACCCATTCATAGAATCGCGGACGGCGCGCTTGCGCACTGGGGCTCCCTTCCCTCCCATTCATAAAAAAGCCATTTTCCCAGGCAGTGGTTGCAACATCGCCGCCGAGGCAGCGAGCGGAGCTGACAGCGCGGAGCTGGCGCTGCAGAACTCAGGGAGCCTTGCGGGTTCCTCTGACTGGCGTCCGCGAGTACAACTGCGGCTGGCCCACTCGAGTTCGGGGATTTACACAGACGTGGAGCGATGCTCGTGACTCTGCAGCTCCTCAAAGTAAGTCAGTGGCCGGTTTGAGGATCCGAAACTGCTCCCCTCGCAGCCGCGACTGGACTCCCCCTTGGGCTGGGGCAGGGGTGCGCTATCTCCAGACGCGCTTCAGTGTCCCTCCCCTCCGCTTGCGCCTCCTGGAGCCCCCGCGGTGCGCCGCGGCTCCGGGACGCCCTCGGCCTGGCCGGCTCGGCGCTAGGGGTGTTCGCAGCCTGGCACCGCCGTTTCCGATCCCGGGCATTGCCCGGCCCGGCTTCCCCGCCCTCGGCGACTTGGAAAGCCCTGTGCGCGTCCCGAGAGTTTGCCTCTGGCCTGGTCTCTTTCCTTCTTCTGCCACCTACTCGCCTGGGGCGCTAAACTCGGCGACTCCGTGCTTGGTTTACAGCCACCGCTTGGGTCTGGGGGGCGCCCTAGCTTTGGGCGGCTCTCCCACCTCCGGGATCCGTGCCCACGATGCCAGCTCTGCCTCGGGTCTTCCCAGTCCGCTTCAGCGGCCTGTGCTCGACGTAGATTTTTCTTCCCCCGTTCCGAGCCCTAGCTGACTGGGTTTCCTCCGCTTGTTTCCCCCCTCGAAGATCAGAGCTGGGTTGGCCAAGGACTGGGCTTTTCTTCTCCCTCTCCTTGGCTAGGCGGTTCCTAGCCGTCTGACCTTTGCTCGGCTGCCGCATTTTATGCTGTGCAACTGCCTTGCAGTTGCCTCTTTTTTGGCCTTTTCAAGGACCGAGGCTCTTCGGCCACCCGTGTCCCCTAATCCCTGCACATTAAGCTGTGCCAGAGCCCCTGGGCAGCGTTAGAGCTGTGGTGGGGGCTGAAGGTGCGTTTACATAACGCCGGGCGTGTGGGAGCTGGAGGAAGAGGTTGCGTGCGTAGGAGAGAGATAAGGCTCCTACTTTTCCCTCCTTCCTTCTTGGTGGTACCAGACTTGACAGCACCGAGAATAGAGAAGGATAGAGACGGTATGTTCTGAAAAATTCGGAGTCGCCAAGGGTCACGGGGGTATGGGGGTGGGTGAGGGCGGGCTTGGCTAGCCAGGGCAGCTGGAGCTTGGCTGCATCGCTGGGGCCAGGGTTGTGCCCAGTTCCCCCTCCAAGCAGACGATCAAAAAGCATTTAGACAGTAGCTGCTCTTGTGCAAGAAGACGGTTTCCCAATTCTCTTGATTGAGGGCTGGGGGTTGTGGGTAGAGGAGGCAAGAAAGACGGAAAATGGTTGTGCCTGGTTTGAAGGGCTGAGGGATGGATAGGCGAAACTAGCTGGAGAGACAGCGAGCAGAGCATGGGGAGAGCTGCTGGCTGTCTTTCTTCAGCTGCTGGATGGGCTTCCATATTGTCAGGCCTGGCTGAGGGCAGAAGGCCTCTTATGGCGCAGCAAGGCTCCTAGGAATCCCCCGCTCCACGTTGCAAGGAAAGGATAGATTGATTCATTGGGGCCCCTAGACCCAGTGGCAGCCCCTTCTTTACTGCTTCCAAATCAGTGGCACGATACTCTTCATTTTGGGGAGAGGCCAGACACATTGGCGGACAGGAAACCTGCGGAAAGACCAGAGCAAGCGCACATCTGTCTGGTTAGCTGACCAGTGGTCTAACCTTCCCTACAAGCCTCTCTACGTTATATATCTGGAAGGTAAGAGACCCAGAGTAGTTGGGAAATAGGGGTTTATCAATCTCTTAATAAGCTCTGTCTGGCCTGAGGCCCTACCTAATATTGCACTGGATTTCACAATGTTTAGAGTCCTCCAGATCTTCACACAAATAGAGCATAAACATCTGAAATTTTCAACTTCTTGCTCCCTTTATTGCCAGTATGGGGCCTTCTAGGAAAGAAAGGGCTGCGGTTACTCAGGCTGTCTTTCTCAGAAGTTACGGAGATTGCCACTGTAAAATCACATTTTCCCCATTTCCCATCTCTTGGGAGGGTCGTCTATGCTGGTCTCATGAAAATAATAACCTACTGAATATTTGAGCTGGAGTGTGGGGAACACTTTGATTTCTGAAATCTGAATAGACAGCTAGGATGATGATCTCTTAATGACATCAGTTGGTTATCATTTTAGATTTTAGGGGCTGACTTCAGGAGTCTCCCTGTCTTGAGGTGCCCATGTCCTCCTGCCCTTAAGCCTTTTCTGCTCCATCCCATAGCCTTTTTCAGATTTCCCTCTGCAATATGGTACCTTTGCTTGCACTCTGGTTGGAGCTGGTGAGAGGACAGAGCACCCATAGGATTTGGTTCTGTTTTGTGCTAATGCAGATCAGAGGCCAGGCACTGGTGAACAATTTTTGCTTGTATGCTTCCAGAATTGCTGTGGTATTGTGGCCATTTGGAAACCACCCTCTGACCAGTTCATACTCCTTCTTCAAAGTCTTGTAAACCTGACATTGTATGTGCTCAGAAGTTTAGGTGACTTTCTTAAATAGCAATAAACTAATGAAGGCAAAAGGTGAAAGTCAGTGATGTAAAAATTGAGAGAAAAAAACCTATTAGCACTTTCTGAAGTGGCCCTTGAAATGTGTTACTCTGGGGTTTAATAATTTTGAATCACATAGGAACTTCAATTCCTGTTTCAGATTCTAAACTTCCCTTGGTGTGGAATCTTTCAGATCCTAGTAGTGGGCTTTCCATAAACATCTTTCTTAAATTAGGGCCTGAGTGTTGGTTGGGAAAAGTTCAGGATTCAATTGGAATTTTAATTTTTGAGGTTCTAAATCCAGAGTGTCATCTGCCCCTACCAAGGTAGGAGTTCCCTTGTGACAACTTGAGGGGGATTCCTGCTAGCTCACCTCTAGATTGAATTAGAAATTTGCAATTTGGGATTTAAACTGTTCAAAACTTACTGTTATTGTTTGGGTTTGTTTTCTTGAGATAGGGACTTGTAATCAGGGCACAAACTGGCCTTGGCCTTGAACTCTCAACTTCCTGCCTCCTGAAATACCTCAAATGCTGGGTTTAAAGGTGTGCCATCATACCTAGCTATGATAGGTGTTTTGTTATGTTGTTGCTTGTCTGTTTTGCTTTAAAAATGTATTAATTTATGAATTTGCAAGCTGAGAGAAGAGATAAAATGAGCGCACCAGAACCTCCAGCCAGTTGAAATGAACTCTGCATGCATGCGCCACTTTGGGCATCTGGCTTTATGTGGAGACTGGGGAATCCAGCCTGGGTCGTTAGGCTTTGCAGGCAAGTGCCTTAAGCACTAAACCATCTCTCTAAACCTTGTTTGCTTTTTTTTGAAATAGTCTTACTATGTAGCTCTGACTGGCTATGTAGACCAACTTAGAGTGATCCTCTTGCCTCTGCCTACAAGTGCTGGCATTACAGATCTATGCTACCCACCTTAGAACAGAGGAATAGCAAGAGTAGAGAACCCACTGACTCATAAGAACTGGAGCAAGAGGGTGAAGATCACAGGGGAAGCTGTATTGGTCCTTTCAGACCAAACTAAGAGCCAGACAACCCTTCTAAGCATGGGCACTTGTAAAGAGACCAGGCCAGCAGTGACCAGGGCTGTTAGTACTGGAGTGGCCAGGACTGGGGTGAGCTCACTATTTATTTATTTATTTATTTATTTATTTATTTATGAGAGAAAGAGGCAGAAACAGTGAGTATAGGTGCGCCAGGGTGTCCTGCTGCTGCAAACAGCCACTTAGTGCATCTGGCTTTATGTGGGTGCTGGGGAATTGAACTCTGGTCCTTAGGCCTTGCAGACAAGTGCCTTAACTGCTGAGCCATCTGTCCAGCCCCAAGAGGATCTAGTTTTAGGGTATTTCTAACTTACATAGCACAAGGGTGTTGGCTCTCAGGAGTCTGGGGCTACGCTGTAGATATGAACAGCTGACATGGCGCTAGGGAATGTATCAGGGACATGTGGCCCAGCTTAAGAGGCTCCGCCATTCAGCTGTAATTATGATTGTTCTTTCCAAGGACAGGCCCCAGTCGCTGGAGGAAGCAAGGGTGTTGGGGAGGGAGCACAGATGTGTGGAGTTCAGCAGTGGAGGGGAAAAGCCCTCAAGGGAAGGGGCCCTCTGGGCAGGTGGCCACTTGCAGAAGAGTGGTTTCCCTATAGGGTAGTCTGTTTCTGGCTGAGGGAAGGGGTGGGGGGGGGAGTCATTTCCTGCTTGGTCCCAAGAGTAAGCTAAAATCTATTACTGTCAGTTCTTGGTGGAAGTTAGGGAGTCAAATAGGACCATGTTGATTGTCCGTGGGAAGAAGTCCTTCTGAGGGGAGTGGGGACTCTCCAGACCTGCTCTTCCTTCTGCCAGTAGTTCTCAAACTGCCACTGGTTAGCATGCTTCTAGTGTCCTTCCTTTGTGACTCTTGTAATTCCTCTTAACGGAGAACCAAGCCAGTAGTTGAGTGTACAGCAAGATTTCCCCATCCATGGTGTGCTGGCTGCTCATGGTTGGGAAAGAAGGAAAAGAAAGGTTTGGGAGCCTAGAACTGTTGAGGGGACAGAGATCAAGGCAGCTGTGTTCTTTTGTGATCCCTAATATTGGCCAGAGGTGAGCCTCTTAATGCTGGTCTTGAGGGGCGGGGCGGGGCGGGGTGGGGTTGGGAGGGGGATGGGGTGGGTGGAGGAAGAGTTTCCTGACATCCAGCTGCTCAGAGGCATTTCACTTCCTTCCACTAGGCCATTCCCCACAGATTGCCTTCCCCAAAGGGGGCGAGGGGGAGGGAGAGGTCCCTCACTTCCCTTACCACTCCCCTTTAAAAGTCTTTTTAAAGCAATAAGTCATTGCCTGGCTGTAGCTTAATTAACTAGATGAGAAAGGGTGTCACAAAAGGGCCAGGCAGTGATAGTGGAGAAGGAGGGGCTGCCCCTTTGGCAGCCTAACCTTTATTCTGAGTTGTTAAAGGGTTAAACAGCCTTCTGAAAGAATCCTCTGGGATTGAATGAGCAGCCGAAACTCCTGTTCATTCATATCCTCTTGCCAGTTTGTCATTAGTTGACCTGTAGTTCTAAAATTCAATTGCCAAGTTTTTCCAATGTTTTCCCTTCCTAGGGTAAGTCAAGGGGAAGGCGTCCCAGTTGCCTGGACATTTAATATGCCCCTTGATTCTTTTCAGGAAGCCTATGTTCAGCCTCCTCCCCCTGGGTACAAATAGCAGTAGAGTCAGTCAGGCCAGCTCTGAATTCCCAGACCCTGGCAGATCAGGGCTGTGTGCTGAGGGAGGAGGTGATAACCTGTTAATTGGGCAGTCATGCCCTCTTCTGCCTTCCTTGTATCTAGCTCCTTCTTCCTTCCCCACACGCATGCACTGGAAACCTTATCCACAGAATTTCCCTAGGAACCTCTAAATTCAATTTGATAGGTGGGGGACTCCCTGCTGTGCCAGGGTTTCAGTTCAAGGATTGTTTTACAGTGAAATCCTATGAGTGAGACTAACTGATTGGACTTTAAGAAAACTAAATATGAAAACAAAGATGACAAAGGGATGGCAAAGAACTGAATTGAAGGTAAAGGTGTCTTGAGCGCCCAAAGCTTCCTTTGAATGACAGAAATTACAAGCTCCTAGTCTCCCTCACTGAAAATTCTAACTGGAGTCATTTCCCTGTTGGTTAAGTTACTGAGTCCCATGATGTCCTGGTGAGGCGAGGTGAGGCTCTGTGAAGGCCGCACACTGACTTAAGCTGGAGGGGTCCATGGCTAAGAAAGTGACTGATGATGATGCCTGCACACCTATCCCAGGGGTTAGGGAGGGCTTCAAGTCACTGTAAGTGGGTGCTACAAGGCTGGCTGAGTTCAAATCCTCCCCTGATTATGTTGTAATCCTTTGTGCTACTGCTGCTGCCGCGCCCCCCCCCCCCCGCCGCCGCCTGTGGTGGCACTGGAGATTGAACCCATGCTCAACTAGTACTCTTACCACTGAGCTATCTCCCCTCTCCTTTTTATGTTTTTTTTTTTCAACTTTAAAATTTTTTTTTATTTATATAAGAGAGAGAGAAAGAATGGGTGTGCCGGGGCCTCCAGCCACTGCAAAGGAACTCCAGATGTGTTCGCCCCCCTCCCCCCTTTGCATCTGGCTTACATGTGTCCTGGGGAATCAAACCTGGGTCCTTTGGCTTTGTAGGCAAGCACCTTAATAACCACTAAGCCATCTCTCCAGCCCTTACTTTTTCTTTTGAAGTAAAGTAGCCTTGAACTCATTCTAGTGCCGACAAAATTTGAATTTGCAATCCTATTGCCTTAGCCTGCCAAGTAGCTGGGATTGTAGGCCTGCACTACTAGCGCTGGCTGTGCTTTCATTTCTAACTGCAGAATGGGTGCTATCCTTCCAGGTGATGGCAAGAATGAAAAAATAAATTACAGTGGGTGCAGCACAGAGCCTGGCACTGAGAAGCATTCCATAAATATTCATTCTCTGCTTATTGTTAGAAGGAGGTAAAAGTTCCCTTGCCTTAACATTCATGTATATGATACTGTCAGCTAGAATGCAACAGGGGTACTTCCTTGGCTAAGTGCAGGGCTGGCTTCATTTCTTTCCAGAGTCTTGCTCATAGGAACAGTATATGGAGACACAGACTCCCCTCCCCTTTATATTATAAATCTTTTCTTTGGAGGAGAAGCAGAGCTGCATATCAAACTGCACTTACCATCTGAAAGGATGCACTGGCTGCAGGGTGGGAATGCCCCAGGAGTAGAAGCTGATCTCTCACACCAACTCAGACTTGGTTTTTTTTTTTTTTTTATTTATTCATTATTTTAGACAAGGAGTTGTGTCTGAGGGGTTATCAAACAGGCAGCACAGGAAGTTTTTTTTTTTTTCCTCTGTCGTCCCAGCAGGGACTCTTCAGAGGGCAGAACAAGTCTAAGCAAGTGTGAGCAGTGGAATTCTGAGCCAGCCACTGGGTTTTACTGAGCTGGTGGCCTGCAGCGATCCTAGGTCAAGGTTACAATTGGAAGATGTCTTTTAGAATGTATCTGCTGTAGCCATCAGATGCTGCATGTCCCAAAAGCACTGAGTCCGTGAGGTTCAAGTGCACACACCCTCTGCTGGCCTCAGCTGAAGGCCCAGATGTTGACAGCTGCCTCTGGAGGGTAACAAGAGACTGTTGATGCCAATAATACCCAGTGTCGGCAGTGTTTGCTTCCAACCCAGCTTCTCAGCAGGACTTTTCCATGGCTAGAGGAGTTTGCCCACGAAACCAGGGCCTCTTGAACAGCTCTTGGAGTTTCCCATACCTTTTGCTTTATCTGTAGGAAATGCATTCCAATAACTGACTTGGAAAAGCAAAGTGGGTAATCAGTATGCTTGGGTGACCAGAGTACTTTTCTCCTGTAGTTTGGCCAGCTCTATCCTGGTCCTGAGCTAAAAACGCTAGTTACATAGGCCAGTATGTAGCCACTTGACACTGATGCAGACATTTTTTATTTTTTTGTAATTATTTCCAGCCTGGGTTTCCAGAATAAGGGACTCATGCTGTCTTTGCCCAAGGAAGAGGGTTCTCACCCGAGAATTGAACCCATGGTACTTTCTGTTCTTGGTCCAAGTCCTAAGTTTGCCCCTAGCCAAATTCCCTATGAATGGGACCATGGGGCTCCAAACTGGTTAATTGACCCCAAACTCATATTTTTTTCTAAAAGCAAGACTTTGGAGACGGGCTGAAATAGCAGTCCTTGGAAAAGTGTCTTCCTTGGATACCTTACATTCCTTCTGCTCAACCCTGACCATGGGACCCCACTCAAAACCGCCTCACAAGGAACTTAATTCTTTGGTGACAGACCTACCAGCCAATGAGGGCATATTCTATCACAAAGAAGTCT